>LR812534.1:34593113-35215613 GCA_903798195.1 Danio kyathit
ATAAGAGCCCAGTAATAACATGGCATGAGGAGATGCGCAGCTGAAAACCGCCGGAAAACTCCGAATCATTTCCAGCAGCATACCAGTGACAAAAGGTAAACACTTCACTCACCTCTTTTGTGTTGACGATTCCTCTGACGTATTTCCCCAATACCGAGCCGACACATAACATACTGGACACCACGGCGAGTCCTAATACTTTCTCCATCTTCACCTGTCCACCGTAGCGTTTCTGCTCTCTTCTTCTGATGCTGTGCGAGCAGAGGAAGATCTGCCCACTGTGGCTGCCAGACGCGCGCGCCCTCGTTCTCGCATGTATCCCCAGAATTGTCGCCGGGAGCGCGCCTAGCACCGCACGCGCTTCGCAAGCGTAAAACGCGCGTTGCCGATATTTTATTGCGACATAGCTAGTCGTTTTTTATTGATTTAACCCCTTCCGATAATTGGCCACGTCTTCACATTTTTCATCCAGCCACACCACACAAAGTAGCTTCAGATAATTATATTTATTCAAATATAAATCAACACAGGGAAAATACATAATGCAGAAAAATACTTTTTTATCATTGTAACATTCCTACAGTTCTCAAAATATTATTGAGAGAAAAAAAAGACAACTTAAGAATACAGTTATGGTCTCTCTATACAATATATGTCATCTATGAATATACAGTACATTCCAAATACACAGGTTTGCACTTATGGTGACTTTACATTAGGTATAGTAGCTAGTAGTGGTAGTAGTAGTTATAATAATAATAATACTTATTATTAGTATCAGTATCATCATTACAATTAAGAATCATATAGAAGTCATCTCTCAGTTTATGAATGGCTGTCGTCACCTGAAATATCCACCTGATATGCTGTTGCTGAAATATAAAGTGCTTATTTTGTGAGATTGTCCTGAACACATCAGGTCTGACGGAACATAAGGAAGTGTTCCTGCAATTTCAGAATTTCTGAAGTGAAAATGAGGAGAGAACAGACATCATCACCCTCACAAATGATACTGCAGTGGTCATTAGAGCTTGCGCTTAAAGTGCACAACATCACCCATGCTGGACTTGAAGAGGCTAGCAGAAGCTCAGAAACACTTGCAGCCAATCTATTCTGAGACAACCAAACAACAGCAACCTACCGATTAAAACCCCAATTGAGTGACGGATTGACTATTAGTCTGGAGAACAGCTGTAAAATGCAATGACACGACTCAGCGGGCTTGTGCCTCTGAGAGAAGATGATGCAGCACAGTTTTGGCTGCTTGCGCCTGTGTAATAATACATGCAGGTATGGCTTTTTAAACAGAGGACTAAATTAACATGGTGTTTTATATAACACCCTTGAGATGAAGGAGTAAAGTCTCTCAGAGGGAAGCAGTTTGAGAGTCATACACACAAAAAGATGGGGGGAACAAAACAATGTGAAAATGCTCAACAGTGCATTCAAGGTTACATCTTCCAACGCAAAAAAAGCTAACAGAGACAACTTGACAGGAATGGATAACCAGAGGGCGTCAAGTGTCTTATCGTTCCTCTTCCTATATGCTGGTTTTAGTCATGGTCACACACAATGGCTTTCACATCTATAAGCACAATGACACACTCTTTCTATACCACAACCTCTTTCTAAGCACAACTTGCATCTATATGGGTTCTTAATGTGAGGTTGATTTTTTCACACATGGCAAAAGTGTGAAAAACATCAAAACTGTCCTATGGTATGATGGTATATCATTGGTATGGTGTATCATTTCCATCAATAAAATGCAACTTTTAGGCTTATTTTTAAAAGTGTCTATTTTAGTAAATGGCAACCTTTTTTTCATCCATGAATTTCTAAAAACAGGAACTTGACACATTTTGTCACTAAATACCATGTCCTCTGGTGTGACACTATGCTAATTCTAAAGACCCCCTATTATGGGTTAACACAGCTCTAAGTTTAAGTTTAAATCTGAAAGTGCACCGTGTTTAAAACTATTGATTCTTTAACGAAATAGTCGACTCAGAGTCGAATAAATGAATCTTGTTGGGCTCAGATCATTTGCTTGAATGCATCAACGTCGATGTACATGTATATGAAGTGCTGGATACGGTAAAACATGAACGCGCCTTTCCCTTCAGATACTAGCGGAGCACAGAGGATAAAGGGACTGATCGTGACACAAAGATGACGATCACTGACAAAAGGAGATTCGGCTATGGGGAATAAAGGTATAAAGTTCATTTTCATAACAATACCACAGTATCGCCAACCTAGTGCTGTGTTTGTTCCTGTCATTTTTCTGATTTTTGATACAATAACCTACGCTGCAACGCGGGACTCGGCGGAGACTATTATGTATGGGACATTGACAGGGACTTTGTCAATAACTGTTACAGTTTATTTAGACCAGTTTCTTTTTCCTCAGGATCAAAACATGTAAGAGTAATTAAAACTGTTGCCTCGTTTTGTGTAGTTTGCAAAATATGTATTTAATTTTGTGTTGTAACATCTCACGCTGAACCCAGTTGACAGACTGGGTCATTGGACCAATCACGGCAGATTAGCCTCACGCAATAGAGGGGTTTGGAAACAAATGAATCTTTGAACAAATCATATGAGAGTCGTTGGCATAATTAGATCAAAATAAATGCATATTATAAGACAATGAAAGTGTTTTTTTACCTTGCATGCATATCAGCCTGTTGTTGGAGACCCCCAACACCAAAATATGACCTTTTAAAATGCAAAATAGGGGATTTTTAAATCAGCAATTCCACTGAAAACTTAACTCCATTCAAGATGATGTGACTGAAGCCCAATTATTTACGTATTTATCTTTGTTTGAATCACTATATAATTATATTTTGTTGTATTTTGAAAATGTCCAACATGTCTGACAAGTCATGAAGAAAAAAAAATATGTTATTCAAAATTTCATATAAAATAAATAGCACTGGTGGCGCAGTAGGTAGTGCTGTCGCCTCACAGCAAGAAGGTCGCTGGTTCGAGCCTCGGCTGGGTCAGTTGGCGTTTCTGTGTGGAGTTTGCATGTTCTCCCTGCATTCGCGTGGGTTTCCTCCGGGTGCTCCGGTTTTCCCCACAGTACAGGTGAATTGGGTAGGCTAAATTGTCCGTAGTGTATGAGTGTGAATGAGTGTATTTGGATGTTTCCCAGAGATGGGTTGCAGCTGGAAGGGCATCCGCTCCGTAAAACATGTGCTGGATAAGTTGGCGGTTCATTTCGCTGTTGCGATCCCAGATTAATAAAGGGACTAAGCCGAAAAGAAAATGAATGAATAAAAAGCACTATATGAAGATAAGTGTCCAACATTGTGGATAAAACCCTATTTGTATTTTACTAAGAGTTGTTTTTCTTAATTTTTCCTATGCCACACCAGAGGACATTTTTAATGGTACATCTGTACAGTAAAATGTAAATAAAAAAAGTGAAAGAATTGATAAAGTTCGTGACCCCTTTCTCAAACATCAGTTTTCATATCTATTTTTTCTACAAATGTTTTTTTACTGCCTCTTTGTCTTCTACCCATAAACAGAACCAAACTGACACGTACACCAAGAACAGCAACTGTCAAGACACGTGAAACAAAAAGTGCAGACTATCCACGATTTGGCATTTCAAATCTGTCACCAGAATGGAGCAGCTTTTGACACAGAGGAAAGAGCGAGCAAGCAAATCTTTTTATATTGTGACACTCTCGTAAACTCTCTCGAATGCTGCAATCAGCACTAGATGGAGAATTGTTTTCTCTCAGCAGATAAAGCTCGACTTTAGCTCTGGCTTAATCCAATCATAGAAACGCCGATAAATCAGCCCTTTTCTCCAGAATATATACACAGTCCCGAAAGACACTGTGCTGCTGAACAGAGCAAGTTATAAAATGACAGCGACTGGAGTTATAACCCATTGTTGTTTCGATAATAAGCTGGAGAGTGCTTTAAATAGGATGTGTGTGCTCTCTAAAGACATTACAGGAGGTCAGGCCACTGTAACTCTGCAGAAGACCAAACCTCCCACACGACACGAATACATTTTATGGAGTGCCAAAATTTGGGAAGTCAAAAGAGTCAATTAGTGCCAGGGAAAGAGGCGACCTGATTGGAAATAGAGACATGCAGTCACAGCAGTGTGTATCACACATGTGCAAGCTGAAAGATTTCATTGGCTCAAGGTTGCTGAGTGTTGAGGGAGTCTGCTTAAAATACCTCTAGGACGGGCTGGGTGAGAATTGAAAAGTGTGCTTAAAATGGGTCAGCATGCACTGGGACACATGACACGATTGTGAACAGAGGGAAACAAACTGAGAGAAGGAAAGAGGGAGATGGAGAAATAATGGAAATTTTGCAGTGACATGTCAAGGCTCGGATAGAGAGGTACAGCTGATTTTCTCTGCTCTTCAAGCTTGTCCAGTTTTCAAAATAGCACACTGCGTGTGTGTGTATATATATATATATATATATATATATATATATATATATATATATATATATATATATATATATATATATATATATATTCTTGTCTTTTTTGACAAGTAGTCTAACTTAACAGATAAATGATGAAATTATAGCATGATTACGATAGACAAATCTTACTTATATCACTCCAACAGCACTTGTAACTTAAAGGGATAGTTCATCCAAAAATGAAAATGTACTCATCGTTTGCTCACTCTCAAATTGTTCCAATGCTTTATGAGCTTCATTTTTCTGTTGAACACAAAAGAAGATTTTTTTTCAAAGAATAATGAAAAAGGGGCTTTTTTTTGAGAAACAGGAGAAAGAGTTTTGGAACAAGTGAAGGTTGAGAAAAAGAAATCAGAATTTACATCGCTGGGAGAACTTTCTCTGTAATGAGTAGTTCACCAAAACTTTAAAATAAATCATTAACTTCTGACTAAAACTGGTGCTGTTCTTATACACACACACACACACTACCTGACAAAAGTCTTGTCACCTATCCACGTTTTAGGAACAACAAATAATAACTTGACTTCTAGTTGATCATTTGATATCAGAAGTGGCTTATATGAAAGGCAAACACCTCTAAATTACGCTTATTTTACCAAAATAAAATATGATCATGCCTTGATTTTTAATTGTTTATTTAGGACAGTTAGGTCTGACTTTGCTTAGACAAAACTCTTGTCACTTAACAGAAATAATGTACAGTATAGAACATAAAGTCATGGTGCAGTGGAAAAAGAATGAATATTGTGTATGACTCCCATTAGCTTGAAGAACTGCATCCATACATCTCTGCAATGACTCAAATAACTTATTAATAAAGTCATCTGGAATGGCAAAGGAAGTGTTCTTGCAGGACTCCCAGAGTCCATTAAGATTCTGTAGATTCATCTGCAATGCCTCCTCCTTCTTCTTACCCCATACTCAATAATGTTTATGTCTGGTGACTGGGCTGGCCAATCCTGGAGCACCTTGACCTTAACTTTCAGGAACTTTGATGTGGAGGCTGAAGTATAAGGAGCGCTATCCTGCTGAAGAATTTCCCCTCTCCTGTGGTTTGTAATGTAATGGACAGCACAAATGTCTTGATACCCCAGGCTGTTAATGTTGCCATCCACTCTGCAGATGTCTTGCACGCTCCATGCTGAATGTAACCTCAAACCATGATTTGTCCTTAACCAAAATTGACTGATTTCTGTGAGAATCTTGGGTCCATGTGGGTTCCAATAGGTCTGCTGCAGTATTTGTGATGATTGGGCTGCAGTTCAACAGATGACTCATCTGAAAAATCTACCTTCTGCCTCTTTTCCAAATTATCAACTAGAAGTCAAGTTATTATTTGTTGCTCTAACAACTGGGATTGACGACAAGACTTTTGTCAGGTAGTGTGTGTATGTGTATATGTATATATATATGTGTGTGTGTGTGTGTGTGTGTGTGTGTGTAGTAGTAGTAGTACATGTCAAATGATCCAAAAGAAAAAAAAAACAGACTTTTAACTTTGAATTCTGCATGTGTTCATGATACATCAATGTTTATTCATCAACATTAATTTTAAAAGATTAGGTTTTTTAACAAAAAGCTTGGATTTATAAGCTTATATTTCTTTAAATTTCTCATATTGTGGTTTAATAAAAAAGGACATATGGCATTAGAACACCACCATAGTGAGTAAATGATCATTTATTAAATTTTTTGATTGAGCTACCTAGGTTAAAAAGATAATTCACGCATGAATATTCTGTTATCATTTTTTTAAACTTATGTCATCTCAAACCTGTATGACTTTTAGTGCTTGTGCAAATACAAACACTGAGAACTTTCTTCAAAATATCTTTTTTTTTGTTCAATTCAACAATAAAAGCCATCAGAGTCTCATGCTGGTTTATTTCAGACCCCAGTGGCTTTCATTGTCAAAAACAGCTGAAACAGTGTTCAGAAAATAAAGTCATTCAGGCTTAAAATGACATGACAAAAAAAAAAAAAAAAAAGAGAGAGAGAGAGGAATTTTCATTTTTGGATGAAAATACATTTTCAAGTAAACATTTACAAACAACAAACAATTCTTCACTCCATTATAAAGACGTTAAATACAGGACAATAGCAAAATAGACTTTGACTAGAACAAGACTGAACACCAAAAACACGTAACACTTTATCACATATTCAGCAAAGCTTTGTGTAACTTAAGCTGTCCTTCCACAGAATGCTTGTGGGGATTTGATCACGATTAACATCATTTAACAACCACAGAAGCGTACGAGGACAAAGCAGCATCAGAAATCCCATTCAAACGCTACTCACACAAGACATCCTCTGGAGCCAAGAGGCAGGCAGATTAATAAAGGGTGATTACCATACACAGAGTAACACCATAATATAATTTAGTGCCTACTATAAAGAAAAGAACAAAAAAAAATAAAAAAAAATCAACCATTAATAAATGCTTTCGTCAGTGAGCTCCAGGATGCCTAGCAGCAATGCATTCTACGAAGTATAAATTGTATCACACAGGTTTAATATTGAATCACAGCTTGTAGACTGAATTCATTAATGTATAAGAACAGTAAGTGCTATATAAGGTGTGAGGGTTGGGTTTGTACATCCACTTTTAATTTTATGTCCATTTTAAGATTTTACAACAAGGCAGGATATTAGTTTTTGTGCTGGTATAACGCAACAAAAGGCAAAGTGGTAAGAGAGATGTAAAGGGAGTGCATAAATACACATTTGAATAATAAAGCTGGTGCAATATATATTTTTTATATATATTTGTTCTCTATTACTAATTATTTAAAGAGAAAGTTCACCCAATATTGAGCATTTAATCACTCTCAAATGGTTACAAATCTTTTTGAGTTTCTTTATTTCATTTGAACACAAAAGAAGATATTCTGAAGAATGTAGTATTTGTTTTTCACACTATGGAAGTCAATGGCTGCAGGTTTCCAACATTTTTCAGATAATCTTCTTTAGCGTTCAAGAGAAGAAAAAAAACTAAAATAGGTTTAGAACAAGTGGAGAATGAATAAATTATTATTTTCTTTTTTTTTTTAGGTGAATTATCCCTTTAATACAGTCACATTTAAATTATAATTTAATAACTAGTTCCTATGTTTTTCTTATAATTACTGTTTTATTCACATAACATGACCATGCTCTGGTCCACTTCTTTTGGTATCATTCAATACTAACTCCTATGCCAAAATCTTTTCAGCTTCAGCATTAGTGGGAGTGTAAAAACCTGTAAGCCCCGGCTCTTCCACAACAGAAGCCCCGCCTGTGACAGAGAGCCCCTCCTCTTCCAGCGCAGTCACTTCTGAAAGCTGAGTGTGGTCTCTTTTGGTGGCAGAAGGCTTCGGATTGGTCCGTTCCAGTTTTCGGTGCTTGCGCATCTCTGGAGGAGGGTCTTTCATGGTGAAGACATCTTTGATTCTCTCCATGCAGACGTTAGCAGCTTCTCGTGTCTCCCTTGAGAGCTGCGATAGACTGAGGAAGCCATGAGGAAGGTCATCCACAACACACAGGGTCACCGGCTGACCGATATTTTGCAGCCGTTTGGCAAACATCACAGAGTCGTCTAGCATGGGGTCCAGATGACAGGCCTAAGAAAAGAAGGGTGAGACAGATGGCATATGTGTCTTTACTAAAATAGGAACCAAAACATTAGAAATTATTTGTCATACAAAAAATTAAGAACCCACACACATTTTCTTACTGGGAACCCAAAAAAAGTTTAATTTAAATCACAATTTACTCACCCTCAAATGGTTCCAAACGTTTTGGGTTTTTTATTTGAATACAAAAGAAGATATTTCGAAGGAAATTTGCTGAAAACCAGCAACTATTGACTTCCATAGTAGAATAAACAAACAATAAGGGCTCTGTTATAATGATCTAGATGCAAAGTCTAAAGTGCATGGCAAAAAAAAAAAAGCATTAAGGGCGTGTCCGAATACACTTTTGCTATTATAAGGACAGAAAAATATGATTTGCGCTCCGGCGCATGGTCTGACAGAGTTGTGCTTATTCTCTAAATGAGTTATGGGGGTGTTTTGAGCATAACTTGCATTAAACCAATTAGAGTCTCATCTCCCATTCCCTTTAAGAGTCAGTAGTGTTGCACCATGGCGCATCTGCTACTTACATGGCGGACTTCCAGCAGAAAAGATATCTAAAGATGCCATTTTAAATTGTACATAAATCTGTGTTTTTTAAACTAACGAAGACAGCACAAGTCAATGATTGATTTGAATTATTTAGCTTTACTAAAACTTTTTTTCACTTTGAACACAATATATTTTATTTTGAGAAACATTTAAAGTATTTTGTAACAGTAAACATGTCTGGCTAAATAATTCAAATCAATCATATTTTAATATGTAATATCTTACCGTCAGAATCTTATACCGGTCCATGCCTATAGTTGGAGTATGGTAATAACTATTAGGTCATTTTTTTTAACACCTTCACCTGTAGTGTCTTGCCTTAAGCTTATCAGTTAGTCAACAAATCTCTCATGAAGCCTTTTGACAGTCTTACCACTATGTGTATAGGAGGCAGTCCTTTTAGCATGTTGTCTGGAGCCAGAAGAGGGGACATGTAAGGGTTTCTGACGATGGGTGAACTCTGTACGTTCATCTCTGCTAACTGCTCGGAGCGCAAAGGCTCAAAGCCCTCTGGAAACTCGTGGGGTCTCTCAGGGTCCTCCTCACCACCAGGGGGCGGAATGGCCACTGATGAAAGTATTTCTGACACGGAAGGATCCACTTCTTTGCAGAGGTAGAAACTCACATCCTCAGGCTAGGAGAGAGATAAAATATGACCACTGGGTCCATAAACAAAGTGAAATTATACAGGGCTCAGTATAATTGAATACACCCTGATTTGAAAATGAATGTATTTTGGTGCATTTAAACAAAACAGATTTATTAAACAGATATATTTATTAAAATAATATTTTAGTCAGCAAACATATTTAGAAATTGAAAGATAATACAATTAAATTCAAGCTAAATATTGCATTAAAAAAAATACAACCTACAAAATTTCAACAAAAGTTTTAAAAATTTTGTGCTTCTCTTGATTTTTCCTTTTTTTTTTTTTTTTTTTTTAATTAATTTGTATTTAATATTTTTCTATAACATACATTTGGGTGTACTAGTTTTTGGACCTTTATCGTAAGTTATTTTGTTAGATAAGCTCCAGATTTGGCTTCAGTACTGACTAATCTAATGTATATGCACAAATATAATGTTGTATAGCTTCCTATTAAAATATGAATTTAAAATACAGATTTGTGAGGGGTGTACTTATATATGCTGAGCATTAAAATGCAATATCAGTTCCTTAATGAGTATAAGGCTCTCCCTGGACTTACCTTTTTTCTATTAACTGTATAATGTATTTAGAGCATCCAATTAGCATTAATTGTATTTAGTGTTATTTTTATCAGCTTATTGCAACCTTGCAAATAAAAGTATTCATTCTTTAACAAAATCTGACCTCAAACTCTCAAACTTTATACTATGTATACTAGGGCTGCACAATATTAGAAAAAAGTGACATTGCAATATTTTCTCTAAGTGCTATAGTTATATTTCGATATGAATACAGTTTCATGAATAGCTCTATTTGAAAAGAAATCATAATTTTAGATTGATTGGAATGCTTTTTTGGAAGTGTAGCTGAATAATAAATAATAAACACATGACAAGCATAGTTAAATACAACAGAGCAAGTATACAAATTAAATAAACAATTAAATACAATTAATTGTACAAACATTTAATTTATTGTGCCCAAATTGCTTATATTTGCTTGAAATGCTGACAGAGTCACAGGCCTTAAAACAAATGTGGATAATGTACTTTCACTCTAAGGTTAAAATTATGGACATTATAGATGCGATGTGACTATTGCAGATTTGCACATTGCAATATGAATGCTGCAACGATACATTGTGCAGTCCTAATGTATAAACAAAAACAGATTTTCAAGCATTAAAATAATAAAAGTATATTTTTACTGTATTTATCTTTACTGTATTGCCATAGTTTATCGACAACACCCAGTAAAATGTTCTTCAGTGCAAGAAAATTTTATGTAACAATTAAAATCTTGCCAGTTATATTTCGAACAAGAGTGATTTGATGATATATGAGACTATGAGACTAATATTTTAAATACCCTGTTATTTAATTGTCATTTTAACCTTAACTAAGAAAATGAAATGTAGAATGATCACTTATACACACACACACAGTTGAAGTCAGAATTAATAGCCCCCATGAGTTATTAGCCCCCCTGTTTATTTTTTCCCCCAATATTTGTTTAACAGAAAGAAGATTTTTTTTTAACCCATTTTTAAACATAATAGTTTTAATAACTAATTTCTAGTTACTGATTTATTTTATCTTTGTTATGATGACAGTAAATAATATTTTACTAGATATTTTTCAAGACACTTCTATACAGCTTAAAGTGACATTTAAAGACTTAACTAGGTTAATTAGGTTAACTAGGCAGGTTAGGGTAATTAGGCAAGTTATTGTATAACGATGGTTTATTCTGTAGACTACCGAAAAAAATGTAGCTTAAAGGGGCTAATAATTTTGACCTTAAAATGGTTTTTAAAAAATTAAAAACTGCTTTTATTCTAGCCAAAACAAATAAGACTTTTTCCAGATGAAAAAATATTATCAGACATACTGTGAAAATTTCCTTCCTCTGTTAAACATGATTTAGGAAATATTTGAAAAAGAAAAAAAAAAATCAAAGCATATATATACCCATATTTTTACATTTCGTTTTTACAGAAAATGTTATTTTAAACATAGTAAAGTATACAGTTTAGATGCTTGTGATATTTTTTCCATGTATATAAATCATAAAATCATATTCTGTGTGTATACTGTAAATAAATGTGTATATTTAATTATATTTATAAATTCAACTTGAGACAGAACTATATAAATATATGTAAATAGTATTAGATGGGGCAGTGCATATTTGTAAGGAACACGAGGAAAGCAGATGGCAAATGAGTTCAAGAGAGGTTAAAATGATTCATTTGAACCAGGCAGCAGAAATTAGCGTTTCAAATCCTGGCTGCAATTATTCATCCATCTGACGTCATCTTATCATGGGATGCTCTGCAGGATTTTAACACATACTTGAACAAAATGGCATGCAAAATCCGAGCGCCATCACAGCAGAATCCTTCTCAGTTCCACAACTGCACTTAACTCACAGAGCACTACCCTTTCTTCCTTCGCCAAGCGTGACAGAGGAATACATTGAAATAATTGCACAGAATCCAAAAAAAAAGCAAATGTGTTTCATTTGCACACTCTGTACCCACCAAAATAACCTGATCAACAATTTGCTGCAAGCTATTAAAACTAGGCAGTGTTAAGAGGCCAGTTAATTCTGTGCATTAGACAGTGTGTGTTTCTGCCACGGCTCTGACTCTGATGCTAATTATGGCATAACAAACTCCTGTTTTTCAGCCACCGATGGCAATTTGATACTCCGTACCAACATCTGTGCTGCACTCCAGCAAACATACCAGATAAACAACATAAACGTACTAACAATGAGGCTGTCTGTTATTTAAACGTTATGTTTGACTATTATTCAAGCAACCGTGTTTAACTGTTGATGGCTCGGTCATTCTCACTTTAGATGGCAAATTAATCAACGCAAACATGGCATGTGTTTCACACACTCATAAAGCTCTGAAAAAAAGCTTGATGGATGCTGCGTAGCTCAGATTGGCATCCTTGTAGAATGCAAATCAGCCTGATGATTAATATGACTGGCTGTTGCAATCTGTAAAAGAGAGACCTTCGACACTGTGGGAGCTTTAGGGAGACGCTGAAAGCAGGAATTTGATTAAACCTGTTTAAAGTGCAGGATGAGGAGCTGTACCTTGCTCTCAGGTGTCATGGTGATGTCAGGGATGGAGTTGTGGTTGGCAGTGCTGGTGCTAAGGTGGTTGGCATTTTTCTGAACGTTGCTGGCAGCGCTGTTAGTGTGGGTGCCCAGGTCCTGGCACGTCTGGCTCCTCAGAGTCCCTTTCTCTAGGGAGTATTCAGACCCTTCGGGGGGCACTGGAGGGTCTACGTGTGGAGAGGTCAGAGACGCTTCTGAAACGCTCTTTCTCACTGCGTCTGAAAACCGAGACATTGGACAGATAATAGTCACAATAAAGTCATTTCAAGGTCACTGTGCTCAAAGAAATGATTCATATTAGGGCTGCATGATACTGGAAAAAGTACAAGTGCGACATACAGTATATACTGTTATATGCAATAAGTGTTATATACTGTCATATATCAAAGCAATTTTATGGCAATTTGTAACTTTTTGATTTAATGGCTTATTCGTATCATTAGTATGATCTCATTTATATATTTTACCTAGAGGCATACCTCTTTTAAAAATAAATTTGTGTTTTCATACAAATTAAATTGTATGAATTTGGACGAATTAAGGATGATTTATACTTCTGCATCAAGCCCACGTGTATGCTCCAGCAAAGCCTACGCATGGACGCATAGCCCTCGCCGTGGCAGTCGCTGATGAGCACCTCTCAAAAAATGCAACTACACCTTACAACGACGCGCAGCGCAAGCACTGTGATTGGTCGGCTTGGTAGCACTGACGAGTGTGGGCGGGACCAAGAGCCACACGTCTGCAGCTGGATATTATTGCCAGATTGGGTGGTTTCCAGCCCAATTGTGCGGTTTTGAATTTGATTGTGCTGGTATAAATGGCATTGGCGGGTTGACAAAATTTGGGCGGTTTTGAAAAGTAAATTTGATATGAAACTTATTTAACAAAACATAAATGTGTGCTCCTACTCCATTCAGTTAGTAGTGACCAGTGAATAGCGCAAACTAGGGTTGGGCCGATAGACGATACCATCGTTCATCGCCGATCCTCTGCCCCACCCCAGTCGCAAACCCGCTCGTGAAAAATACACTCAGGCCCCGTTTACACTAATACAGCTTAGTTTTAAAATGGCATTTTAGAACGAAAATGACCCACATTCTAGCATTTCTGAACAGCCCTCCGTCCACTGAAAACGCACATCACGTGACCACACCAACACACACAAAGCCACACACACTGTCATGCGCTCGTCTAAGCTCTAGAGAACAGTGTACGTTGGACAGTTGATCAAGAATGTATCGCTGAATCGTGTCTCACTATAGTTGTTAAACGTGATATTTAATTAATCTTGTCTCTATCCAGGGCTTAATTTGTGCCGGTACACGCCGGATCTGGATCCGGCACCTCATTTTACCGATCTCCCTCCTCAACCGCCCTCCTCCCCTGTCCGCTGTTCATTTTCACTTTCTTCCGCGACTCTCCAACCCTCTTCACTTTCGTCCGCGACAACCCAGCGCCGCTCACTTTCGTCCGCGAGAGCCCCGCGTCGCTCACTTTCGTCCGCGACACCCCTCCGCCATTCACCGCACCAAACAAATGACTGACACGGATCACTCTGCCTACTCATGCCAGAGTCCCGCGGAAAAAGTGATTGACAGGTGGTAATTTGTGTGTAACTTGTCTTTATTTATTTATGATTTGGTTATGGGTAAAACAAAGACCAGGTAGTTGAAACGGTAGGATACAAATAATTAATTTGTTATGAATTAATTAATTATTTATAAATAATTAATTCACCTCCCCTATGAAGACGATGCCATCTTCCATCGCGAAGTTTCACATTAGACATTGTACGATGCTAAATTGGTCAACATCGCCCAACACTAGCGCAAACCGCGTGGGCCCATCCGCAAGACCGGGTGAAGGAAAGTTGTATTAAAATCTGACTCCCGGACAAATCTTACTACCCTGCGCATGCACGCGCATCATGCAGCGGCTGCAGTTAAACTCAGAGCGGTTTATCATGACTACCTATTGATCATTTTTTCCGCAATTGACAGCAAAAACAAACATAGAAGCGTTGTCTGATTGACAAGCACCACCTAATTCTAAAAGAATTTAAACACCAAGTGAGACGAATTTATACCTCATTTCGAAAGTAACACATACTCTAATAGGCATTGTAATCTACACAACAATAAGTGCAGTGTGTCGGTGAGAGCGGGGCATCGATGTGATCCAGTTATATTGTGGTTCTGTGACTGCTGAATTGGTTGCTGTATGGTTAAAAATTATGACAGTTAAAGTAACTAGGTTAATTTAGATTTAAATAAGTTAAAATTAAATTTAATTAAATATCAATCTATTATTTTGGGCGTTTTTTGGACAGCTTTTGGGCTGGAAAAAGCTTTATCTGGCAACACTGATTATTGCGCGAACCCGTTGGAGCGAGTGTTTACAAGTGTCAAGTACCGTGAAGGAGGTCCAGATGGAACGTTTTGCTTTATGTTTACCTTATGTTTAAAGTTGTTGCACAAAACGAGCGAGTTTGAGCTACTTCTACATTAGGTAGCGTTCAGAAAAAACAAAAGACCAGTGAAGAAACTCGACACAGAGAAACATAAAAACCTACTGCCAGCTAGTGTTTCGGAAGTGTTATTGCACTATATTATAAACAAATAGCACACAGAAGTATAAATGCATGATAATAGATCACGCCGATCACTCGACGCAGAAGTATAAACCAGGCTTTAGCCACTTTTCTGACAATATGTAAAATAAATGTTATATTTCCACATAAAATCAGGCTGATTATACTCCATTATGAACAGTTTGGAAACCAATAATATTAGAATAAGTGGAATGATTCTGTCAGGAAGTTTATCTACACCAGTGATGCCCAAACTAGGGCTCGAGGGCCAAAAATTAGTAACCTTTGATTTGACCTGCCATCCCATCTGAGAAGAAAGGAAAAATGATGGAGATGTTTCAATGATTTATTGATAAAAGGTAACTAAATGTTTGAATTAAATGATGTAAATTAATCAGATTTTGTTTAAATGTACATACTGTCACCCGACAATGGATGATGAATGAGGTTGATAAAGAATGATGTTTGGTGCATTCAGCATTAAACTCCACTGTGTTTTAAATTTGATTATGTTTTTATTGCATTAAGTTATAATTTTAAAAAGTTATACTGCATTAGTTAATATAGTTTAAAGTAGTGTTTTATATTTATTTTGAAATATTATCAAATAAATTAGGAAATTACCCATGGCAATTTTAATTTAATATAGTTTGGTATATTTACCTTCGTCCAACGACTCTCAATGATATTTGATTTTGGCACTTCATACGAAACAAGTTTGGGCACCCCTGATTAACACATTAGGAAACAGATTTAACTATTTAAATTTTTACTTAATTGATTTTGGGAAGTTATAAATCTAAACACGTATTACCAAAGTTAAACATATGACTAAAGTTAAAACACATCACCATGTGGGTCTGCTATGTTATATATTGCAGACTGTGCACCAGTGGCGCTAACCCAGGGGTGGGCAAACTGGGTCCTGGAGGGCCGGTGTCCTGCATAGTTTAGCTCCAACTCTAATCAAACACACCTGAACATGCTAATCAGTGTCTCCAAGATCACTAATTATCTATAAGTAGGTGTGTTTGATCATAGTTGGAGCTAAACTGTGCAGGACACCGGCCCTCCAGGACCCGGTTTGCCCATGCCTGCGCTTACCCATATGGTGAAATGTGTTTTGATTTTGACATATCACAGAGTCTTATTTTTTTAGTCGCATATATTGATTGATGTTGCTCCAATGTTACTGGTTCGTTAGGTAATGTCTAAATAAAATAATAAGAGGCCTAAATTGTCATGGTGGAAAAACAAAACTAAGGTAATCCTGAATTCCCAAAGCAATCAGGAAGAGAGAAAATTGTGCATAAAATCGAATAAAAAGCAGTGATGCTTACAGTACAAAAACATTTCTTAATGCAAATATGCAGAAAGGCAAAATGAGAAAGTAACGAAAGATGTAAAAGGAGTACAAATGGGCAGAGGGCAGGAATTTTAAGTATAAGGGGTGGGGGTTTACAAAGACCCTCACACAGACATTGGCGGAGGCTGTTGGCGAGGAAACAGTTGCCAGGGAGAGGTAAGGCATGTGACTGGCTGATGTGAAGTGTGTGTGTGTTTATGTGTGTGGGGCATTAAACAGATATCCAGGAAAATATTAGGGCCCCTCAAACGCACATACAAACAGACATAAACAGACACAAAAAACAGCAGTTAAAACACAGCTGTGCAGCCCATAGCCACAATCATGTAAAAAAAAAAACTATTCTCTGCTATGCTGGTATAGTGAATAACGAATCCTTGGCCATCATGAGGCAATTAGACTGCTTTGTGTTGTGTGTCACACCACTCTAATGATGCCTTTTAGCCACACTGCATTGACATCCTGTACAGCCCAACTCTTTCACTCACTGTGTGAGCTAATGAACTCAAACGATAAGGGATCTGGGGTTGATAGCAGTCCATTTAAATCAACAGACATGCATTTGCTTTGTTTGAGATGGTTATTATCAGCTTTTCATTTCAGCTGCGCGACTACGCAATCAAAACCACAATAAAAACTGAAGTGAGAAAGAATACAAATACAGAGATAGTCAGAAGTGTGCATTTGAGGCATAATAGGATGTATATATTGGTACCATATTACTTGGTCTTCCGCAGTATGCATGTGTAAATATATTGAACGTTGTTTCAATGGGACAGTTCATGTGAAAAAAACCATTATGTAGTTTATTCATCTTCCATTCCTTACCACACCCGTTTCAGTTTGTTTCTTTTGTCAAACACAAATAAAGATTTTAAAGACAATTGATTCCATATTAATTTTTGTCCTAAGATGTCCACCAGTTACCAATATTCTTCAAAATACCTTTTGCAAATAATTTATTTTCTGCAGATCTCAGAAACCATCTCAGATCTTTTGGAGCATCAAAACATTTGCTTTCAATTCTCTTTAACTATGAGTGTTTTACAGTATTGCAATTCTGTTTGGTTTATAAATCTGTATGTTAAACTAAAGACAAGGTTGATGAACAAGATTAAAATCTGCTCAAAGAAAATAGGACAGACACCTGAAAATCATGATATGGTCCTTCTTATCACAAGAACCTCACAAGGCTGGCAAAAAAAAATGTTTCTAACCATGACCATGTGTTGAATCATGACTTTGGGCAATGATTTAAACATTCATGCACATACATTTGTGCATCAGGCTGTCCTAAATCAAATCAATCAAAGGTCAGTGTAAAATAAAAACTTTTGTCTTGTCTGTTTATAAGGAGTGTGTAGCATACTATAATGCGTGAAAAATTTCAGATCCAAGCCTGACAATAAAGTTAGAGCAACAAACTCACAAAAAAACTGGAATCATGCATTTAACCACTGCACATGCAGAATTTCTCTGTGTATGGAATGTAATTTCATCACTAATTTGCTTCCTAGAATGTCATTTATATCAATACGGTTTTATGTTGTGCACACATCTACAGTAATTAAAATAAATTATTGAAGGATGAGCTTCTGCCAGTGCATAATCCAAAAAGTCTTGAACATGACATGCTTATATTAAGTGCTTCAAACTAAATTATAAACCTATGGAGGTTTTCCTTAATGGGCAACTTGCATGTTTGGTTGTACAATTACGTGCAAATGTTACAAATTCTGCCAAGTACTTCCATTTCAAGTATAGGTTTATACTTCAAATACACTGTATGCTTCTTTCTGGCAGCTAAGGCCACTGAATCCACAGCACCCTGTTTTTCCTTCAGAATAAGAAAGTAAATAAATAAAATTTCACTCTTCAAATCCTAGCCCCTTTCTGCTCTTCTCTGGTGAAATGATCTGACAACCTCTACCTCAACTGCTGAAACCATCACATATTTGAAGAAGCCCTCCCCACACACAATCAAATGCTTTGTTATTCTTTTGTAAGCCGATTTGGATAAAAGCACCTGCTAAAGGTATAAATGTAAATGTAATTATCCTGACACAAGAGACTCTACGTTCATCTTCCCAGACTTCAATGAATGAGTCCCAGTGCGCACATGTGCATCAAATAGATGGAGAAGATAAGAATAGGAGAGCAACAATTAACCAAAATATTTTGCTTAAATATTCTGCATCCAAAGTTGTTTGCACTTCAATTATAACAGCATCCTAAAGAGCTGTTGTGCATTGCTACTGGCTGCAGTAATAATGACGGGATAAGTTTACCTACAAATGAAAATAGTGTCAATTTACATATTCTTCAATTTAAACAAAATAATGTTTTCAATATATTTAAAAATTTATTCTGTTTCAATCAGAATGTTAATATAGTTGCATTCCTAATTTTATCCTAGCATTAGATTTTTCAGCTTAAAATTATTCAGTAGATATGTTTCCGCACAAAATTGTTAATTTTATGCACTAAAGTACCATTCCCATCTCTTGTGTTCCCTTAATTTCCTTGGAAACTAGCACAATATAAAAATAATAAAAATGAACATTTATGCAATTTATGTCAGGAAACCACTTAAGTTCCACATCGATTCCTGACCATTTGCATACTTTATTTTAAAATAAATTATTATAATTTTTTTTTTACAAATAAATAAATTATTTATTATATTTGTTAAATAAATTGTATTTTTAAAAATATGTTTAAAAAAAGCGTAGAAATCTTAAATTTGTAACACTTTACAATATGATTGTATTAATTAATGTTGGTTAATATATTTACTAACAGGAAAAAACAATGAACGATACAATTATTACTGTATTTATTCATGTTATTTAACATTAGTAAATGAAAATACAATTGTTCATTGTTAGTTCGTGTAAACTCATGGTGCATTAACTAATGTTAACAAACATGAATTTGGGTTTTAATGTAGCATCAGTAAATGTTGAATTATGTTAAAGGGCACCTATGATAAAAAATCATAATGTTTCGACAAAACTGTCTGTAGGTATAGTGTGTCCACTGTCATATTAGAGTAAAATAAACCCAACAAGACTCTTTTTTTTATTTTATTTCCTGACGTTAAAATAGGCCCAAAATTTTGAGGCCCACCGAAACGTGATGTAGGAGTGGTTTATATAAAAACATTTACACATGTCCACAGAACAATTTTTTCTGCAATTTTTTATACGTTTTATAAGTTTAAAACGTTTTAAAACACAGAATGTTTGCAATAAAGAGAGTAGATTCGCTATGTAATTATTAACTGACATACTCACCATGGGTGCATGGTGTCAGTAAACGCTAATATGTGTGTGTGTACTGCAAAGGGCATTTGTGTGAGACTCATTATATCAGAAAGGCTTGAATAAACTCAACCACAAATACAACAAAAACACATGGTATTTTTGATGAATGAGCTGTATTTCAGCTTCATCCATGTCTGTCGCTATCACTGACTGCTGTTCATCTGACGTAACGCATGAGAAGCAGACAGGCACATGGGAACGGTGGGTGGGGAGAAGCAGCTCATTGGCATTTAAAGCCACAGGCTACAAAAACAGCTACAATGTACTGAGACATCAAAATGGGCAAATTCTGAAGGTTATAATAAATTATCTGATGGCCATTTTGAGCTGAAACTTTACAGACACATTCTGGAAACACCAAAGGCTTTTCTTACACTCTTATATAATAGAAGCGGTAAAATAGGTGCCCTTTAAACACATGCTGTACAAGTATTGATCATTATTACTTTAAGTTAATAAATACATTGCCTAATATGCATTGATAAAAAAAGAAGTTTAAAATAAAAGAAATCAATCTTATATAATTTCATTAGTCAATGCATAAAGTAGCCTATTCAAAAAGCATGTTTAATCGATCTGTTATCTTTTAATATGCTTTATTTATTTATGAAAAATGTGCCATTTTTGCAGTATTATGCTGAAAGATCAGAGAAAGGGGAAATTACCTACTTACAAACCCTCCCTCACCAGAGAAGAGGTAGAAAGTAGTCGGAAGTGGACAAAAGAGACACATTTAAACACCATGTGTGAACAGTAATGCGTCTCCTTTGTCCACTTATATCATCTTAATACCAGGTGCAAACAGGGCCTAACTTGCACCTCAGAGTGGCATAGGACACAAGCAACAACAAATTCTCTCACAAGATCCTGTGTTTGGAAGCAGTGCCTGATTTTCGGGTAAATGACAGTGTGAGAGAGTTCTAGGAAATAACTATACAAGATTATGTTGATGATGGAATTTAGATGTTGCAAAATTATTAAAACAGCATTCGACTTGGTGTGTGATGCTATTTAACACTGGTAAGTACAGTAATCCATATTTTTTTTTATGAAAAATCACAGAATTTATTTGGTAAAGGTTTTTTTTTTTTGTTGCAGTTTATGCAAATTGTGCTATTTAAAAAATGTGCATATTAAATTGTCACATAAAACATTTGTTTTATGATCTTAAAGCTATAAATAACATATAAATAATAAAGATTTACATTTATGCAAGTCAGGAAATCACTTAAGATATTTTTTTTCTTCCAAGTTCCACAAGAGATCACCAAAATCAATTCCTGATCCTTTGCATGTTTTTATTCACCTTAATAATTAATTAATAATTCAACTTAAATTCTTTCAATGTTCTAAAATATTTGTTAAGCAAATTGTATTCTAAACTTAACCGAACACCATTTTTAATAAGCTTTCTTAGAATCTGAAAGGAAGTTTCCATTCAATGTTTTTTAATGCATTATCCTATTTTAATGCATAAAAATAGGAAGATGGAAAATATAGCTAGTGACGACTAAAGAAGACAATGATGGAAGTAACCGAATGAAGCAGTGACTAAACAACCGCAGATGAAATGCTATGAGTAAGACCACTGAGGAGAAAGGTTGCAGAGTTAGAAATGTATAATACAAAAGTGACTGTTGCCGAGAGAACAGCCACCATAGGCAATTCCCCAGTCTGCATATATTAGCCTTCCAGGTATGATTCAGCAGCCTGCATAGATGATGGATACAGATTGAAACGAGGCCTCCATTCAGATGCATTCAGTCAGCGCGCGCTCAGAAAGAGCACTTTCCACAAAACCATCTGTGGGTCACGCACCACAAGCTGGAGAGCTACCACATATAGCTCGGAACAAATGGCTATTATCAGCATGGAGCCAATTATATCAAGCAAAGCAGAGCACTACGAGGGATCCATGCGTGTTAATTTAAACCCAATTAAAACAGATCAAATGATTAGCCAGCTGCACTATTACAACGGCATCATCGTCAGAGGGTGTAGGGATTATAATCATAAAATAAAATGACATATTGATAAATGTTGTTTAAGACACACCGAGTGTAATGTTTTACTCAAATGCATGTACCTGCGCTGCCTCTGTCCAGCAGAGAGTGAATCCAGTTGGAGGCTCCCTGTTTGAAGTCTCGGAGCAGCAAAGAAGCGTCTCTCTTTACCATGCTCAAAGTGCTCACCTTCTCCACCTGCTTCTCCACCTGTGGATCTGTGCCTACACACAGCAGAGAAACACAAAGCAAATAACATACAGGAGGAGGTCAATCAAATTGAAATTGAAAATATAGAGATCAATCAATCAATAAAAGAAATACTTAAAAGTACAACAAAGCTAAAAATAAAACTAAATAAAAATTCTCAGTTCATTTTATTTAATTTATACTCAATTTATTAACCCTTTAACTACCCCACCAAGAAAAAAAATGTATGGATTGTATTTCTTAACTCTTAATGTCGCTAGATAACACACTCAATGCATTTTTTTTCCAAATATCAAATGGTTGATATGTCCGTTTATGGTAAAAGTACCGGACTTAATACATATACTATAAAAAATCTAAAAAATATGAAGTGTAAGACCAATTTATTTACAAAAAATATTCAAAATAAAACATGTTTGAATACTAAATCACCTTTATTTTTTGAAGTATGCCATAAAATATTTTTCGATTCTCATTTAACATGTTTTATTGTTTTTTTAACAATAAAACCAAAATCAAGTGTAGTAGTGCAACAGGATGTTTGTTTGATTTTTTTTTTTTTTTTGTAAACCAACAATGCTGTTTGTGTACACCATTATTTAAAACAGTCATACTTTAAAGGACTTTAACAGTCATTATTTAAAACAGTAAAAACATGGTCAATCGTTTAGTAGAGGGGGAGTCAAATGGTTAATTTATTTTGATTGCATTTCTAGTCACACAGTGGAAATGAACTAATAAAAACTAAATTAAACAAAATGAATACACACAATGCACAAAAAAAATTATCACAAATTTAAAATCTTAAAAGTGATGAAATCAAAATAAAACTTTAATCAAAATGAAATAAAGTAAAATAAATACTATATTATGTAAAATTAATAAGAATTTTTTACAATTCTGCTTAATTTCTTAGTCTACAACAAATTAAGCAAATATAAGACATATGACAGGAATATGAATTTGTCTGCACAAATTCAAACTTCAAATGCTAATTCTAGCATCGTTAGATAAAACTAGTGCTAGTTCGAAGTCTAAACTGCTATTGATTTTTTTATTATTATATTTAAAATTGTTATCAGCTTGGTATACATCAATTCCATTAACAGCTTGAGCTTTCCTGCCATTAAAGCAAAAACAACAGCAGCACTTGAGCTGTATGAACTTCACAAGTTTATATAAATCCTGATGATTTCTAGTATGATTCTTGTGAAACCAAATGAAGAGAAAGTCTGTTATTCAGTGGTGGACAGTATTTTACTTCATTGCTGTATTTACAATACTTCTTTACCTTCTGAGTGAGTCTCCTGACACCAATTAACTGATTCAAATGATCCGCTCAGAGTGAGTCTCCAGATATTAGGTGCGTTCGACTTCATGCAGCGCTGCGCAGATCGATCGAAGTCTGTCTTAAAGCGGTGCATGCTGGTTAGAAATTTTGGCCGGATTGACGCTGCGCCGACGGCATGTGACTGTCACATGTGGCATCAAAGTACCGCGACAGCGCTCCGAGATCAGACGACTGACTCAGCCCGCGCAGCAACTGAAGAGCGCCTGCATGAGCTCTGATGACGACACCAATATAATACGATTGGCCAAGTTCACCGCATGACAACAACCACGTGTGATTCGGGTTTATTATTGGACAACATCCTCTCACAAATTTCAAAACAAACAATTAACTGTTGTTCATACCCTCTCTATCTTGTACACATCATGCTTATTAAAAGACTACAAATATTTTACAGCAGCATCATCTTTTGTTAAATAATTTGTTCATACTGACTAGATTGTTTGCACAGGTTTATTCTGCCTTTTTTATACAGACTACTGTATTTAGCTCCATAAACGATATAAATGATATATTTTAGTAAATAACTTAAATATTAACTCAAATAAGTCTTACAGACTTGTAATACAATAATTATCATCATTGATCCTCACGATTTCTTAGCAAATTAAGTTATATAAAAATATGTAATATAAAAATATGATTCTAAAATATTTTATTTTCTGTCAAACCATATTACGCAGAAATAAAAGTTAAAAGTGTCATTGATGTACTTGCTCTTTCTGGGAAATTTCTACTGAAAGTGTAGCTCATTTATTTTGGTCATTTTGTTCAATCTTTTTGGATTAAAGGGCTTTTTTAAAATTGCCTTCATTATTCAAAATAATCCTATTCGTGGATAATTATTTCATTTTTATGTGCCCTTATTTTCCCCCTTCTGATGCATTTGTATGTAGGCTACTTAATTTTAATTCATAATTCCCTTACTGTTTAAAAATGAAGTTTGTAGAGACTGTATTTTGATTTTATTTGTACTTTATATCTTTTGTTGTTATTTCAATAAATAAATAAATAAATGATCACGCCATGTGATCGGTCATCATGACTGCAGCAACTTGAGTCCCCGAAGTGGCCGGCTTGACGGCTCCGTTTTCAACTCCGCCCCCGCCTGCGCTCGGCTAATCTCGTTGATCACCGGCTGCAGCTGTGCTTAATGTCGAACGCACCTAAAGATTAACTGAGTCAAATGATCTGTTCAGATTGAGTTTCCAGTTAATTATTAATCGATTCAAATGATCTGTTCAGACTGATCTGCAGTCACACTAGAATTTGAGCATGCGAAATTCTGTCTTACACCGCTGTGGAAAGCGGTGTAGATGATTAGACATTTTAAAAAGCAAGCGATTAGGTCCATGTTTTAAATTTCTGTGCAGAGAGGTCATGTTTTGATCTTCGATTGGTCTCACACAGTGATGTGATGCGATTTCGCAGGTCAGAGTTCATCAAAGCTTGAACTTGAGCAAACAGTGAAACTTGTCGCATGAGCTTGCGTTTGCCGTCTGATGCATTCATGTGCGTATGACTGGAAGTCTATGGGCCGAAAAGTCCAGTGTGACTGCGGCTTGAGTCTCTGCCAACTGCCAATTAACTCACTAAATGGATCCGTTCTGAGAGAGTATCCACCTGCTGATGACTTGGTCCAAATTATCTGGTCAGAGTGACACTCCAGTTAACGATTAACTGATTTGAACAATCTGGTATAGTAGTGGTTTTCAGTGAAAAACAAGTTTTGGAAATAACATTAATTTTTTTCTTACTTGCAGATGAACACATTAGCTATCTGTATAATCTCAAATGCTCCAAAGCTTTTGGACAATTCATAGTAATTTGTAAATATGCCAGACTAAGCTGTAAAGATATACACCCTTCCCCACATATTTTGGGCAGGAGGACATTAAAAAGCTTCAAGAACTTTTGTACTTTTAAAAATAAAAAATGTAAAACTAATTAAGTATATATATATACTTCTACTCAACTTGATTTATGTACTGTGTCCAGCAATACTGTTAGTGTAATCAGTTAAAACATTAACATCAAATAAAATGCAAAATTGAAGTATTTTAACTGAATTGCAGCTCTGTTCTCTGAGAAAACATCAGAAGAGAAGAAAGATGGACTTGAAATATCCAAAAGCACAAAACATAAAGTCAACTTTGCTATAGTTCACCTCCAGAGCAAAGAAAAAACAAGCTGTGGGCCACCGGTTTGACTTTACCATCACTATGATTGAAAACACTACTAATCGAATCATTTATAACAAAACACAAACCTATTAATCTATTTCTGACGTGCGTGGCTTCACTTAACTTTACTTGTTGAATTCATTCATCATCATTAAAGTGTCTACACTCTTGAAATTGGGAATATGTTAAACTTTTACCAGCGATAAATTACGCATCGGACCTGCCCGTTCCAGCTCGCTAATAACCCGAGTCGCAACACAGCACTATTTGTCATAAAATCCTACTACGCTTCCAGACCAACCTGCGTAAGCACTGAGGCAGCGTGAGAGCACACTGAGGGGCAACAGAGGGTCCATGAGGCTGAGCAGACGAGATGGTGAGGCGTACACGGTGAGCAGGGTGGCAGGATAAGCGGCGACGATGCCATCCGGCATGCGCACACCATGAGCTGCGGCCCGCATTGACACGGTCACACACAGGTTTCCTCCAGCACTGTCGCCGGCCAAACACACACGCTCACCCGTCCAACCTGAGGAGGAGATGGGTCAATGAAGAAGATTTAGAAAGGAACTGAGCAGGAATTTAATTGAGCAATAGGTCAAATACAAGCTTATTTAGAGCATTAAGAAGATAAATTCACTCCATAATTCTCAACTTCAAATCGGGTCACATTTTTATCTCTGATGTGATGTGGTTTTCGCACCAAAAATGCCCAAAGAGAGTTATTAGCAGTGCGTGATCCTGAGACAGATAGCAAAGGTGAGAGAACACTGAATGATGAATATGTTTACACCGTTGTAGTCAGACTGAGTGTGAGCTGAGTTTCAATAGGCATTTTTTTTGTTCCCTGTGGGATGTCGACACGAGCACATCACAACAGTATGACAGACTGTCAAGTCTGCCGATTTCACTTGTCTTGTACCTTAATCAGTTTTCTTAAGAACTACTCGAGTGTCAGAATGAAATGCATATAGGAAAATATATATAAAATGAATCATTTAAAAAGCAGTCTGGGTGATTTATGATGCAATTATTGTAAATACTGTATTCAGTGTTTTATTAAAGTGGTAATAAAAGAAAATGAAATAAAATATCTCTCCACAAAATGTATTCTGACAGTCTGGAGGAAAGACATCTTATTCGGTGGCTTTATAGTGCAGGTTTTGCACTCATAAAAGCTACAGTAAATGTCCATATAAAAGCCAAATGTTGTTTGATTGGTTGTTAATAAAAACCCTTGATTGGTCAATTGGTCAAAGTTTTATTTGATGCTTGCTCCAAGCAGCCAAGCAAGAATCTTGTAAAAAAAAAAAAAAAAAAAAAAACTTTCTTTTTTTCTTATAATACATCATACTTTCACTCAAACTGAAGAATTAAAAATAAGTTTAAATGGGAAATCTTGTTATTCATTCATTCATTTTCTTTTTGGCTTAGTCCCTTTATTAATCCGGGGTCGCCACAGTGGAATGAACCACCAACTTATCCAGCACATGTTTTACGCAGCGGATGCCCTTTCAGCTGCAATCAATCTCTGGGAAACATCCATACACACCCATACACTACGGACAATTTAGCCTACTCAATTCACCTGTACCGCATGTCTTTGTACTGTGGGGGAAACCGGAGCACTCGGAGGAAACCCACGCGAACGCAGGGAGAACATGCAAACTCCCCACAGAAACGCCAACTGACCCAGGCGAGGCTTGAACCAGCGACCTTCGAGGCTCAAACCAGCACTACCTACTGCGATACTGCGTCACCAAATCTTGTTATAAAATATCTTACTTGTTTTTGTGTCTGAGCATGTCACTCACCCCTGCGTTGTGAAACAACCTTTGATTAAAATTTACAGTAAGTAAGCAAAGTAAGAGCAAGCCAAAAAAGTGCAGAGGGTTGTTCTAATTTTGTCATCAATCTGAGGATTTCAATATGTGAAAATTTTCATGTCGACATGAGCCGTCAGGAATAAAATAAAAAAAAAAAAAAAAAAAATGTTGTCATCGTTTACTCACCCTTTACATGTTGCCATTCACGTAACCGTTCACTTTTATATTATTTGTTTTCCTACAATGGATTAAGATGGCTGACATGAAACTGACGTTTCGGCACAGTGTCGAGATCCCGAAGCAAAAGTGTTTTGAAACACTATCGAAGCATGATCCGAAACGCCCAGATCATGTGACTAAGATGATTCAAAACACCCAGGTTACGTGACTAAAGGGATTCGAAACACCAGGTCATGTGACTAAAGTGAATCGAAACACCAGGTCATGTGACTAAAACAATTCAAAGAATCGGTCATTTCAGAAGCTCTTTGAGACCTGGCGAAAATGCGTTTCACTGACAGGGTCGGAAAAAACTCGGAAAGTAACTGTGCTGCAAATGTCTCGAGTTCAAATCCCGACTTGAGTTAATACTCTGAAATTATGACTTGATGTATTTTTATAATGTTACTTTTTTTAATGTTACAAATCAAGACATATTTATTCACAAAGTGTTCATTCGGATGTCAGACCAATGTTAAAACAAAACACATTTTAAAAAAAGCATTTAAAAAATAACATCCATAGCTGCATCACCCTGGATTCGAACCCATTATCTCTGAATGCTACTCAGGAACTCTCACCGCTTCACTAAATCACTTGAAACGTCGACTCTACAATGTGGGGTTTAATACTTCAAGTTGTTCAACTGTTTCTTTGCTAAAGCGGTTCCAGAGCAATACATAAAAAAATGACCACTAGGTGTCACTGTAGAGACAGGTTTCGAAACAATTCGAAGCTTCGACACATTTGCTTAGAATGTTTCAGTGTTTCATGAAGCCTCGCTTTGCCCACCACTACTACTGTTGATATCAATAGTCAGCTTTCTTTAAAAAAATAATTTTTGGTGTTTAACCATAGGCCTCAAACTCGATCCCTGGAGGATCGCAGCTCAGCACAGTGTTGCTCCAACCCGAATCAAACACAGCTGATCCAACTAATCAAGTTGTTCAAGACTACTAGAGACTAATAAGCAGGTGTGAGTTGGAGGTGGTTGGAGCTAAACTATGGAGAGCTGTGACACTCCAGTAATTAAGTTTGAGACCATTGTGTTAAACAGAGGAAAGAAAGGTTTGAAACCACACAAAAGTGAGTAAATAATGAGTTACATTTCATTTTTTGAATGACCTATCTATTAAATTCACAGTTTGCTTTGTATATATGTATTCGTCACTACAATTTCCTTTTGCAGAAGATTTAATTTGTTGCTAGTTTCGTTGCATTGTGACTTTAAGAACGAATGATACCATATATCATCAGGAAGTAAAAAGAATCGGCTATTCCTCTTACCAAGAAGGTTGTGGTTCTTGATGGCCCAGCAGTAGGCATAGAAACATTCCTCCAAAGCCCGAGGAAATGGGGCCTCAGGGGCCAGAGAATAGTCCACTGAAAGGACAGGGGCATTCAGGTCGTGAGACCAACTCCTCAGATACGGCTGGAGAGAAGAATTAAATAAAGATGGAGAATCAAAACGGCTTCATTCACTTAGAAAATGTTGAAAATTCACACCTTCACTTTAAAATCCTTTCTCTTTTTTGTGTTACAGGGCTTGTAGATTGTTTAGTTTGATATAAAAATCTAAATTGCCTCTCCTTTTACAGCGGCATCTCTTCTTTGATGCTGGCATGAGTGTTAGACAATAAGACTGTCATTTCCTCCCCTCCAGGAACCTGTCAATCCACAACCGACTGCACATTTGCTCACTGCTTGCCCAGCTCACATCCCTACAGTAATTCCTCACTCCGTCCTGACATCCTGTACTTTCCAATGGTTTCGGTGTGACTGATCTGCTGAAAAGCCTGAATTACAGCCCTCAACTCCACAGTAAATGTTCATTTCAAGTAGATTCTGTCACCCTAAATATCCACCTGATTGCATATCACCAAGCGTTCATGTAAGAGAAAACACTTAGGAAACGAGCACACTTCTTCTCAGATATTTGAGTAGTTTTACTTTTTTGCTAGTTCTCCCTCTCTGTCTTTTGTAGTTTAAAGGCATGATGTGTGCTGACAGGCGTCACAACATGTTGTTCCAACTGCCAGTTACATCTGATATCAACTTGTCCATTGTTGAGTGGCGCTCATTGAAGCAGTTAATGCATTGTGTCGAGAACTCAGGCTCCCGCTGGTGACTGTTTGTGTGATGTGAAGGTGAATTTTGCATGAGTATGGTGACAATGCGATACTTTAACTGAGCAGCAGTGTCATACTTTGCACAAGACATGATCAAATGTGGATGATATCCAATATCTTGTTCTGTTTCCAAGAAGCTGTTCGGTACATTCAACAAAGGAAGCACTACTTGAAGTGAATAAATGATTAAACATAGAGGTGGGGTCCCCCTGTGACTGCAGTCAATTTCTGAAGAAATGTGCTTCAAACAAACAGTCAGCAGGGAAAACTGAATCTAAAAGTCAAGAGATTATCAGTAGAACTGTCTAGAATTGTCTTCAACTATTTGCAGTTTTGATTCTGGCCACTTTCAGAAAATAGCAAACAAGGTTTTTAGATTATTAGGAAAATTGCGTTGGATTGTCTCTTGTATGTCAAGCATTCACTCACCCAATATACAATAATATCACTTTAGTTACCATTGTGCTGGATTACACTCTTTTCTGAAGTAGAAGCTAGTTTAGTTTCCCAAACGCCGTTCATAAAACTTAAAATGACTACGTTTACACGGACATCAGTAATCGAATTGTTTGACTTAATCTGAATAAGAAAATATTATGATTAAGGTGTTTACATGAGTTGCTTTTTGTATGTTCCTTTCATAATCCCATTTTACATGTTATAGCACATAATTCGATTAACGTCATTGTGTCACCACGGTATCCACATTTCCTCTGGCGTTTTATGCAATTTTGGGTATTTCATATTTACCTTGTCGACTTTAACTGCAGTTTGGCACTTTCATTTTCATTTAGGAACAGTTCATGGATGCCCCCGTGACAAACGAGATATTGGAAGAGAGTATGAACTGCTGGAAGAGTGTTGTTTTAATGGAATATGATACCGCATGCTGTCTGGGGGAAAAAAAAAAAGTCCGCATTTCGCGATGCAGGTGTCTGTGGTCCTTCACTGACTTGGTAGGTGCAGAGAATAGTGTCAAACAGCTATGTGTGTGTAAACTATCCTGTTGCAAAATGCGGTGAAAATCCTACACGACGGTAATAGTTTGATTAAGGTGTTTACATTTCCGTACTGCACTGCAATAATATGACTAAAATTGGCATACTCCACATGTCCTAATCAGATTTCTGTTTAGTTCGATTATGACCTTAATCAGATTAAATTAATCAAATATTGCTGATTAAGGTAGACTCTCAACCAGAGTACTGTCTTAATCATATTAAAATCGGATTATTGGTGTCCATTTAAACGTACTCATTGTTAAATATTAAATGGTATAATTTCTAGAAAGTGAAAAAGATCCTCTGGTTGATTTGCTCCTATTAAATGGATCATTGGGAGATACATAACATAAGGGTGGAAATAACGAAAGGCTGAGTAAATAGTGACTACATTTTTATTTTTGGTTGAAATATGAAAACAGCTAAAGTTATACCCATTCATAAAAGAGGAGATTGGCATATTTTTCTAACTTTAAACTAATATCTCTTCTTCCCCAGTTTTCAAATATTTTAGAGAAATTATTTGTCATTAGGCTTGACAATGTTATAGACCAGGGGTGCCCATACTCGGTCCTGGAGGGCCGATGTCCTGCAGAGTTAAGTTCCAACTACAATAAGACACGCTTGAACCAGCTAATCAAGCTGTTTCTAGGTATACTAGAAACTTCCAGGTAGGTATGTTGAAGGAAGTTGGAGCTAAACTATGCTGGACACCAGCCCTCCAGGACTGAGCTTGGGAACCCAGTTATAAACAAACACAAATTATTGTGTGATCACTGGTAGGCTTTAGATAAAAATAGGTCAATCTCCATGGCAGTAATGAAAATGGTAGAAGAAATCTCTAATTCAAAAGATAATAATGAATATATAGTTGGAGTGTTTAAACAAAAACTTTTAACATTATGGACTATGTTTTTTAATTATAAAATTGGAAAGATGTTGCATTAGATGAAAAAAAACATGGGGAAAAAAAATATTGGGGAGAAATATCATTTAGTTTAAATTAGAAATAACATTGTTAGTTTGAAGAAGGTTGCTTGTGGTGTCTCCCATAGTTCAGTGTTAGGCCCTAAATTATTTATATTGCAAAACAGGTTTGATGAAAGGAAAACAAAGTTAATAATATTTAGTAATCATATAATCACAATTAATTTGATTTAAGGATTATTAATAAGGAAATAAAAAAAAAAAGTGTAGAAAACTAAATTTCTGCCCGTTATTACCAATTCTAAATTGAGTGGGAAACAACATATAGAATACACAAGACATGTCATATCTTTTTGAATAGGGAAAAGTGTAACTGTTAATATGGTGAATAACCCCCCCCCAATTTGTTGGATTTTGTATTTTTGCAATTATGCATGTTTAGAATTACTATAGGTCTGTACATTTTGGAAGATGTTTAATGTAATTTTATGTATACAGTATCATCAAATTTTGCATCAAAGTTAATTGTGTCTAAAAGATAATAACCTTCAGTCTATACCTTTTCTGTAACTATATTTAAATTTGAATTAGTAAAATTATGGTAGTGAGAACCAAAGAAAAAATAACTGAATTGAAAATTATTTGAATTGATTTGTATTATCCCTCAATGATTAACTGGGATATACTGGAAAATTGAGAAGAGAACAGGCAAATAGGTACCTCATGTGATTTGGAAGTCTGTGCCACAAAGCCTCCTCCATGGAAGTGCAACACCAGCCAGGGAGAAGGAGGACTGCGTTTCGTCTTCAGGCCCAAAGAAATAGTTATTGGGCCTCCCTCTGAGCGACATAGTGCTAGTAACTTCTCACTGTCCTGAAGACAATAAACAATATGAAAAAAAAATTGAAGATTTTTCCATTAGAACTAGGGCTTGGCAATTTCACAAAAAGTCATCTCATATCCTGATAATGATATAGATCACAATATCCTAACTATCATTTCTGTTAATTCCAACAATTATTAGTTTATATACATTGAGCACATGTAAAAGACAATTTTTTTTTTTACATTTTAAAGTATATACTCAGAAATGTACTCATTCATATGTGACCATATTTCTCCCTTTATTTATAACTTAATAATGTTTGATTAAAATTGCAGAAATAGAAAAAAAAATAGAAAACACTTTACAAAAAGCGAATGATTACAGCTACAACATAAAAAAAAAATTTCATATATTGTTTTAATATATATTGTATATAATTATCAATGAAATATCAACTTTTAAAAAAAAATATTTAATACATTTTCTTTTTTTTTTATTGTTCTGCATACCTTTTTCCCTTTTGACTTTGCAACTTTCTCAGGTTGCTATTATTCATGTTTCTGTCTGCATACCCATAATGGCAAGTATATGGCGATCATATAAATTATAGTATTTTGTGACACCGCAAAAAAAGTGATAGAGCATAAAATCAAATGTTAGACTTTATTTCGTCCACAAGATATATAAGATTTACAATATACTTATATATGTACAGTTCTGTCTTGTTCTCGAATCTGATTGGCTGATAGCTATGTGATATTCTGTTATATCAGAACTCGTACAGTCTCCTCACCCTTCTGTATTACTCCGCCCACATAGAGTGACAGCAGATCAATAAACTCACTACAGTTTGACAAATATTGCAGCTGTTGGACAACATAATGTATTCTTGAGGCTTTTTTAGGTTTGAATGTAGTCGTTTAAATTGCATCCATGCAGTTTATTTATAACGATAGTTTCAGAGGTCACTGAAAACCCTTATTTTCTTTAGTTTTTAATCATGTGTTGTGAGTTTATGTACTTTGGTTCCTTGTATGTTTGCATGTATTATGTGTTTTCATGTACAGCACTTGGTACCAATCAGGTACCCATTGTGGTTGGTTGAAAGTGCTCTAGAAATAAATTGAGTTGAGGGTAGTGCCTATTTCAAATATTTATAATTTCTGAGAAAATATGCGTCAGCATCCATCAGCACAAGATGGCCACAGAGACCACACAATAAGCCCTTAGGGGACAAAAGATCAGTGTATCAAAATAGCTGATCAAAACATTATAAAATTGGTGAGTGACATTCTAAGTTGATATGCTTTTTTTGTGTTGCAGTGCTGTATTTATACTATAGTAATTGTAGTGTATTGAGTGCGAGATGGGACTCGCATATCAGGATTGTGTGTATTTTGTGTTGGCCACTTTATGTCTAACTCGTCAGATGCAGATGTGAAGGAATGGCGGAAGAAAGTAGTCCCCTATACAAGATTTTTAGACTCTCCGTGTTTGATTTGCCGTTTTATATACACGATTATGCTGTCAAACTTTTGTAAAAAATAAATGCAATATCACACTCGTAGTAGTGTGATATGGCTGTATATCAACACTGGTGGGACACTAAGGCACTCGGTCTGTGGCCTCGTGCCAACGCACGCCTCCCACCAGTGCCAATATACAGCCATATCGCACAGCTACGAGTGTGATAGTAACATTTCACAGCCCTAATTAGAACACAACCTCCTGAATCTGTGCACCACACACAAAGAAAAATACCCTCATTTAGACAAGAGACGGGTAATTAAACGCTACACACGTGTGGTTCTTAAGCACGTTTTTGCTTCAGCTTGGATCAATAGAGGTTCAAAGGCTGTGAATCAAGCTTTTTAAACACCATTAAGTCTGAATCAGCTATACTGCAACCAGTTCAAGTCGTCCCATGACACAGAGAGGTATATCAGGAATTAAAGGGCTTTAAGTACAGCATGAAAAGGAGAAAGAGTCAAGCACAACCTCTTTATTTAGCTAAGCTCACCTCATTATGACCGACGGAGCATTTATTCATCCCTCTCTACACATGCATACTTATTTATTTATATACTGACAAGATGAGAGCCTGCAGAGAGGAATATTGACTCCCTTTGAAAAACAGAAAAGTCAAATTATGATACAAATGCGGTAAGGAGGAGGAGAAATATGATTATTATTGATGAAATTATGATTTAAGATTAATTTCAGGCTGTCAGTGGTGTCAGTGTGAACTGTTGTACCTGTCCTTCTCTCAGCTCATGTGAGATCAGTCTCATCTGTACAGGTCCGTGCCCCAGATGAGCTGCTGGAGGAGACACAGTCACTGTACGTGTGGGATCAGCAGCCAACGGCAGGTCAAAGGCCGCAGGGGGCACAGAGAGAGCTCGATTCACCTTCACTGTTGTGGCAGTCAAGGACACCAGACTCTAAGATAAAGCACAGATTCATTTCAGTTTTAGTGCTATGCAAGATAAACTCAAAATATAAAGCTTTTATTACTGTAATAGAATAGTTTTTCTCAGGAATTTTTTAAAATGTGCACATTTACTTTATTTTAAGTACATCTTTAGTGCTGTATCGGTACTTTTACTCCACTATTTTCCTTCAATCTGCAGTCACTACTCTTAAAAAAAAAACAAATTTTTTTTCCCATCTATGGAGATTGGCTATACGTAGTAGAAAAATCTGTCATGTGATTCCTGTCCAATCAAATACCACAAAATTGAATCATACTAAACAACCTCAAGACATGGCCACTTCATAAATGCAGCTAACCATTTAGAAGCATTAAAAGTGTCCAAGAAGATGTCCACAAACTTTAATGACACAATGGCCACTGATGAGAAGATGGCGGATGTTTACTGTATGATGACTGAAATGGCCTTAAACAATAACTAAATGCACTACAGAATGTTACGTTTTCACACACATGCACAAATTTTACGCATCAGACTTTCACAGCATAATACTCACTACTCTTGACTTGAGTACTTATAAAAGGGCTACAGTTTACTCATACTTTGAGTAATATTTACAACAGATACTTTTACTCTACGTGTACTACATTTTTGGGCAAGTAATGGTACTTTTACTCAAGTAAGATTTTTCAGTACTCTTTCCACCATTATTAAAATTTCTGATTGATGAGTAATCGATGTTAAAAGTAGAGGCTATTATTTTATGTATTTCCTATTGTTTTGAAATTATGCAATGTGAACTGAGATGGAACAATTATAATTTCACATTTCTGCTGCTAATATATAAAGAACGTTCATGTTAATAAACAAATAAAATAAAACATTTTAAAACATTTGATTTTTCCCTGAACTTAAATTCTAAAGTAGATTTTTTCAGTGATTCAGTCAAGTTTTTTGTTACACTTTACAATAAGGTCACATTTTTCAATATTGTATAATGCATTAGTTAATATGAACCAACATGAAGCAATATAGTATTAACCCATGTTACATTAGTCAATAAAAATACAATTGTGCACTGCTTGTTCATGTTCACAAAGCATTAATTCATGTTTAAAAAAACTACTTTGAATCTTAGCAATGTTAGTAAATGTAGAAATTAGAATAGATGAATAGATGGGAATAGATGAAACTAGAAAAGATGGGCTGTAGTTTCCATTCTGTGCTTAAAACTGTTTGGAATAAAGATCTAAATTGTAAATTTAGCAATGAACATTGGAAGAAAATTTGCCAAATATGTTAAGTAATGTCAAGAAATTTAGGAGTACGCTAACACGATTTAAAATTTTGAATCGTTTTTATTGGACTCCGAGTAGGCTTTTCAAGCTCAGGTTGAAGTACTAAATGCTGAAGATGTGAGAGCGAAAAATGAGGCCTGATGCATGCCATGTGGTCCTGTTGTAAAATACAGAAATTCTGGGTTAAAGTGCACTTTACAATCAGGATGTTTCTGGATGCTGCTTTACGTTTTGTCCTGGAATATATGTACTGGGAGACCTGTTCGTGTTGGGGTCTGGTGTGAAGATGTCTGAGTGGATTCAAATAAGCATTATGGTTAGAAGACAAATCATTATGAGGGGATGGCGTTCAGCAGGTCCACCATCACTTCAAGAATGGGTTACAGAATTGGGGCAGCATATGAAAAGGTGGCAGCATATGAAAAATATAGATTACTTGATAAACTGGATGTTTATCAGAGAAAATGGGTAAATTATTTGGCATTTTTGTAATTATCGTATTTTATTTATTTATCTATTAATATTATTATTATTATTATTATTATTATTATTATTATTACATTTAAAAAAAAATGTTTACTATTATTATTTTCTGGATGTGTGCTTTTTTATTTATTGAGTATATTATTTATCTGTATTTAGTTGATTTTTGATAGCAACATCTAATTACTGTAAGTGCCAATTGGGGAGGGGAGGGGAAAGGGGGTGTTAAAAGGATGTAAAAACTGATGATACTGTTAAATTATTGAAGAAAATAAAAAATTTGAATCATAAAAATTATAAATTCTGTAGAAGTATTATTTATTATAGCAAACCTCTTTTAGTAAACTTTTTGTAAAATATTAACATTAAAATATTAGTTTTTCATTTTAATTTCGAATTGACAATTCCTAGATAAAAAAAAAACCCTGATTAAATAATAATATAATATAATATAATATAATATAATATAATATAATATAATATAATATAATATAATATAATATAATATAATATAATATAATATAATATAATATAATACTGCCGTTAACACTAACTGAAAGGACTTCAGTCTCCGTAACATTCCAGAATGTCTTCCAGAAATGTACGTCCAGGTTCTGAGTGATGCGTTCATACTCCTGGCCTCTCAGTTCAGGGTCGATGGCATACTTTCCAGACGTGAGGAAAGAACTGGCTGCTACACCTGAGAGAAACACAGACAAACAGACAATTAGATGAATGGCTATCAACGTAACTGGCACATCACGCCAGCACATCATACTACAGATGGTAATACAGAGGGGAAAAACATAAAAGTGGGTTTCCAATCAAAAGAGACACACAGATAATAACAGTTGCCACCTGGAAATTGCATCATCTTACCTTGACAAACATGCATGAGCATTCTGTTTACCATTTACAAAAATCAACAGACACAAACATAAGAAACGTTCTGTAACTGGTCTTGCCTTTCCTGTTCTCATGCTGAAGTAAGCATAGGAATTAGGGGTGGGAGAAAGAGGAAAGAAGATTCTACAAATTATCACAATTTTGTCTTAAACAATATATGCAGACCAGACACTGTTTCACTTTCTACAAAATACACACAAAACCATCATATAAAACTTGCAAAAAGTTTCATGATTGAAGTGAATCAGTAGGGCAATCGTGGGCTTCATTTCACAGGATATGCATGCGTATTACAGATACAAGGTGGCTTTTAAAGATGCAGTATGTTAGTTTGACACACAGTGGTTGAACTAGGTATTGCATTACTGGATCAAAACACACACAAGCGCAGGTTGCCAGATTAATGACAAACAGGAACGAGCCTGACTATAAGACTAAATGCTGATTTGAGGCTGATTTAAATTGTGTTCTAAATAAAAGCAATGGCAAATAGAAAAAATATTTTCATATAAAAAGGAGTTTTTATACGCTTTGAACACATGTTTTGAGAGCCTTTCTGACTGAATAAATGAAATGCATGATTTTCCAACAAGGCAACCCGGGGTGCTGAAATATAATTGGCTAAATTTGGCAGTAGGGCTGTGCGATTAATCGAAATCGATTCGCAATTTGAAATGTAGCAATTAGTTAAATCGCCAGAGGCTGCAATATTAAATATATATATATATATATATATTGTTTCATTTCCCCCATCCAGAGCAAATGCGTCACTGACGTTTGTGTGTGATAGTCTTACTAGCCAATTGAGTGAGCACACTGTCGTTATGCCCAATCAGAATTGCACAACCAAACTATGCAGAACACCCGCAATAAAAAAAAAAAAAACCCAAACAAACAGGAAAGCACAGACAATTGGGATGATGGGGTCTGCTGCTTCAGAAGCATTATTAGACGAATTAATATCAAAGAAAAACAGCATTAGTATTATGGGAATATTTTGGATTCAAAGTCACAGACACCAAACAAAAACAGGTCATTTTTAAGAGCTGACGTAGAATTGTTCCCCATGACTTCCAGATTATTAAGCTGAATTTTGACTACAAAATTAAATCTCAAATCAAATCGTAATACCTGACAAAAAAATATCACAATTATTAGATATTTTCCCCAAATCACACAGCCCTATTAGGCGGGCACGTAACTCACATTTTCAAAGCAGAATATCTGGCTTTAGCATTGTTTTTCAGAGAAACAAGAATGTTCATATAGCAAGTTTCTTAAATATCTGCAAACATACTATGATATTTGTATGCTTTAGAAGAGTCAAAAACTTACATACAGCACCTTTAAATGCTTATGTGCACTTTGTTGTGTCTGTTCTGAAAAGAAATTGAGTCATAACTCTTGCAACTCAAAATGCTGTTATGATGGAACAATGTACACAATGCAAGTTATTTAGTAAGAGTGTCTACAGTACATTAGTTCTTATATTATTGTGCATCACAAACATAAAGCAAAAGTTTCAAAAAACAAGAACAGTCCATTTCTGTTAAGGGCCAGTGGAAATTACAAATATACAATTTACACTATTACCAACTATAACTATTAGGTCAATAAATAAATAACTAGCTACTTATTAACAGTTACTAAGGTAGTAGTTGGGGTAGGTGTTTAGGTAGTTTACTATAGGTGTTGGGTATGATTAGGGATTTAGAATACGATCATATACTAATAATAGTACTAATAAACAGTTAATATCTTAATAACAGGATAAAAATCCAGTCGTTAATAGTCTGAATATTTAATTAAACAAAATTACAGTGAAAATTACACTGTAAACAAAATTACAGTGTGTTCGTCTGCTTTAGAACAGTTACTACCGCACTAATAAGAGATGTTAGGTTATAAACAATTCTATAAAAGTCATGAGGTAGTGCTGGCAATGATTCCGTGCACATCTCTGTACTTTAATTGTGGTTCATGCATCCATTCAAAGGAAAAGAGTCGATTTCTGCTGAGCAACAATTATATATTAATTTTCTCTGCTTCCAGAGCACATTTATGCTTGTCAGAAAAGCCAGTGGATACATGCACACATACACAGAATTTCACTAATTCATACAGTATTAAATAAAGGCTCACTTTCATGATTTGGGTCGATCGTGTGCACATCTGAAGTGAAAAATACTGAACATGAACCGTATCCCACATTATCCAAACACTTATCAAACATACCAGAGTGTGAACTTAAATTGAATGCGCTATCAGAGAATCACTGAGTAAATTAATTTGCTATAGAAAAATTACAGGGGAGAGAAAAATTGTACATTCTCTGTGAAATACAAATTTCTCACACGAACCCCCTCAAAAACTAGTCCCATCTGAATAGGGCTTATAGTTTTTGATGTATTATTACATAAAATATATAAGTACTATATCAAATTTTTTTAAGTACTTAAAGATGTTTATAAATATGTAAACCAAAAATTGAAAGACAAAATAATTTTGAAAAGTTGCATCAATTTCAAAAGAGATTGTGATTCGCTGAATTGGGATCAGATCAGATCATAAGATGCCTAAAGATTCCCACCCCTAGTAAGAACAGGTATTGGTCATCTCTACAGAGGGAAATGAAAAATCTACCAGCAGAATGGATGACAAGTTTGGGAAAGACTCAAATTTTTCATCCATGTCGCTTTCCATGAGAGCTACTCACCATATGGTGCAATATCTCCTGCCTCCACTAAGACGCAGCATTGAGCACAAGAGACAATATTAGAATGCCTCTGCAGGTCAGAGAGTGTATGAACAGCACTTTTGTGTCCTAACGCTAGAGGAAAACCTGCTGTGCAGACACTAAGATTGAGTAGTGTGAAATAGTGACCTGTACCCATAAAACAGGAGGCACATAAAAGAAGTGTTATCAGAACACACAGAATGTGACAGCTTTACTGACCTATCCCTGACTGATGCTTCTTGTAGTTGTCTCCGAATGCAACCAGGCTGATAGCAATTGACTGCAGGCATGGACGTATGGCAGGAGTAAACTGAAAAGAAAAAAAAATATATATTTATATTTTATTTTTTGAAAAAGTAGACATTCTATATATAATTGTATTTAGTATGCATCCCTACAGCAATTTTTGTTACATAGATATTTAAATTTATACATAATTTGTATCATATACATATATATATTCTATATCTAAATATAAATAAACATTTTCTCAAACATATGCATGCATGTGTGTATTTACATATACAGTGCATCCGGAAAGTATTCATAGTGCTTCACTTGTTTCACATTTTTTTTGGTTATATTCTTTTTCTAAAATGGTTTAAATTCATTTATTTCCTCAAAATTCTACACACAATACCCCATAATGACAATACGAAAAAAGATTTTTTAAATTGTTGCAAATTTATTACAAATAAAAAAACCTGACAAATCACATGTACATCAGTATTCACAGCCTTTGCTCAACTTTGTTGATGCACCTTTGGCAGCAATTACAGCCTCAAGTCTTTTTGAATATGATGCCACAAGCTTGGCACACCTGTCTTAGGGAATTTTTGCCCATTCCTCTTTGCAGTACCTCTCAAGCTTTATCAGGTTGGATGGGAAGCGACGATGTACAGCCATTTTCAGATCTCTCCAGAGATGTTCAATAGGATTTGGTTCTGGGCTCTGGCTGGGCCACTCAAGGACATTCACAGAGTTGTTTTGAAGCCACTCCATTGATATTTTGGCAGTGTACTTTGGGTCGTTGTCTTGCTGGAAGATGAACCGTCGCCCCAGTCTGAGGTCAAAAGCACTCTGAAGCAGGATTTCATTCAGGATGTCTCTGTGCATTGCTGCATTCATCTTTCCCTCTATCCTGACTAGTTTTTCAGTTCCTGTTGCTGAAAAACATCCCCACAGCATGATGCTGCCACCACCATGCTTCACTGTAGGGATGGTATTAGCCTGGTGATGAGTGGTGCCTGGTTTTCTCCAACGTAACGCCTGGCATTCACTCCAAAGAGTTCAATTTTAGTCTCATCAGACCAGAGAATTTTGTTTCTTATGGTCTGAGAGTCCTTCAGATGCCTTTTGGCAAATTCCAGGTGGGGAGTGGCTCCGTCTGGATACTCTATCATACAGGTCTGATTGGTGGATTGCTGCACAGATGGTTGTCCTTCTGTAAGGTTCTCCTCTCTCCACAGAAGAACACAGGAGCTTAGAGTGACCATCGGGTTATTGATCACCTCCCTGACTAAGGCCCTTCTCCCCCGATCACTCAGCTTAGATGGCCAGCCAGCTCTAGGAAGAGTCCTGGTGGTTCCAAACATCTTCCACTTACGGATGATGGAGGCCACTGTGCTCATTGAACTTTCAGAGCAGCAGAAATTGTCTGTAACCTTCCCCAGCCTTGTGCCTTGAGACTATCCTGTCTCTGAGGTCTACAGATAATTTCTTCATGCTTGGTTTGTGCTTTGACATGCACTGTCAACCCTGGGAACTTATATAGACAGGTGTATGCCTTTTCAAATCATGTCCAATCAACTTAATTTACCACAGGTGAACTCCAATTAAGCTGCTGAAACATCTCAAGAATGATCAGTGGAAACAGAATGTACCTGAGCTCAATTTAGAGCTTCACGGCAAAGGCTGTGAATACTTATGTACATGTGCTTTTTCAGGTTTTTTATTTGTAATAAATTTGCAACAATTTAAAAAAATCTTTTTTCACATTGTCATTATGGGGTATTGTGTGTAAAATTTTGAGGAAATAAATGAATTCAATCTATTTTGGAATAAGGCTATAACATAAAAAAATTTGGAAAAAGTGAAGCGCTACTTTCCGGATGCACTGTACATAATAAATATACACAGTACACACACTTCAATTACTTCATGTGCAATACCTCTCATACGCACTTGTACACAGCACCTTATAACAATATACAATGCAATACTTTCTCCATTCGCATTGGTACACAGCACCTTATAACCTGTATATTTACAACAAATCTGTACATACAATTCAACATCCAGATCTTTTTGACTAACTGCACCTCTGTTTAATGTTTATCATCTTTTTTTTTTCTCTCATATTTAATTCTGTGTTGTCACTTGTCACTTTATGTACACTGGAAGCTTCTGTAGCCAAAACAAATTCCTTGCGTGTGTGAAGCACACTTGGCAATAAAACAAATTCTGATTCTGAATGATGTCAAAACAAACTTTTCGTGACTTATTGTGATTAATTTTTGCCCAGCACTAATCAATAATAAAATATATAATTTTATGTTATATACTATAAATTAATATATTAATAAAATATATTAAAATCTAAAACTGCATTTATTTAAAAAGAGTACTTCTTAATTATCATGGTTTAACAATGTCAAATCTTCTTGTCAAAGGTGATGCATTAAATATGAGATACATACTTGCATATATACATATGTGCGTACATACACACATATGTACTGTATGAGGCTTGATGTTTTACTGAAATAACATCCAAACTACTAACTGTAGAAACGTGAGAATCTTGTCAACACAATCCTTTAAGCCACCATGTCCTATTTAACACACCTGAAATCCGACACAGCGGCCGTAAAAGCAGCCCTTGTGCATGGAGGCATACTCCCTCAGGAAGCTCTGACTCAGGCCGCTTTCATCCTGGAAGAAGAGGTTTCCATGACTGTTGTCGTGAAGGAGTCTCTGAGCGAGGTAGAGCAGTGCCCTGAGCTGACACAGAGCGCTACAGTACGCTTCCATCTCTGAGGCATTGTGGCTCGCACGGAAAAGATGCTCGCCTGTTTGATGAGATGTAGCGCCCTTTGTGGATGATGTGGAGGAGGCAACAGCGCACCACCTGAGGATAACAATGAGTTATGAGAGCAATTTCACTACATGCATTTTCAAACATCTTTTCCATCGTAAAAAGACCAGTTGCCAGATAATCATCCTATATAAATACCATTCCAAAAAAATACAAAACAAAATAAACATTCGTTCACAAACAGGCATCAGGTGAATGTCTTATGCATAATACACAAAAACAAGAAACTCTTCAGAGGTTTCTAAGTCCTAATTTCATTGAGTTACACAGGATTTCCAGGAGATCAATCCAACAATCCAACTGGACACAGAGTCTTTATGATGGCAAACCCCTCATTGTAGAAGGAAGCCATTACATTTGCAAGTCTGACAATGAGTGCTTAGAAGGATCAACTAAACATTGCTGCTATGTCAAGTACATCTTGTAGGGGAAGCTCAACTGTGTGATCAGCATAAATATCTCCCGAAGGCCAGAGGGCACTTTTGTTTGGGAAACTCCAAACCCCCATGACGAAAAAAATCCAGGAAAACCCCATAGCATGTGCATTATAAACAGAAGATTTAACTGTCTTCAATGATTCAGCGTGACTATTAATCGCTTGACTACAGAATTAACCCGCAAAAGGATTTATTTCAAACACTCCACTGAAGTTGTTGAGTTTGGAGTAGGGCAGTGCAATTAATCGAAATCAAATCGTAATCGCGATTTGAAACGTTGCGATTAGCTAATCGCAAGAGGATGCGATATGACTTATATTATTTAACTTCCCCCGCTCAGAGCAAATGCATGCAGTGTTGCCAACTATTTCCAATGAAAAGCAGCTAAAGCCTGCCTGAAAAGTAGATAAATGTTGCCAGATGACATCACCCACTAATTTGCATATCAGTGACTACATCACGTAGTATCTGACAAGCTTAATGCTGCGTTCACACCAGACGCGGAAGAAGAGTCAAGCCGTGTTTTTACATGTTTAGTCAATGCAAACGCGCGAATAGACATCCTGCGCCAAAAAAAAGGACATATAGAGCTTTTTTCAACGAAGAGTGTAAGTCACATAAACTCAAGTTCGCTACTGAATAAGTCCATCATGATAATGGCGTTAATGCTCGTGTTTTCCCCGCCTTAACGCACAGTCTGTCGTTATAGCAGGCTGATAAAGTCTGTGAATAATATGCCCTGAAAACTAACTGCAAAATAAACAGCTACAGTAATGCAAAAGTATATGACCCCCGCCTGCCAGTTCTCCTGATCTCTCAGAGTAACATGTGCAGTTTCGGTTGAAACAGTTTGTCAGAAAAACTACAGCCTGTGCTCCATCTTTTATTAATACTCATATATGAGACATGTTTCATTAGCACTACGGCTAAAATAAACGGGAGTCTTTATTAAACTTTCTCTTAATCAGTTAATAAACATTCTTTTAACATTACACTGTCAGGCCTGTAGCCAGCCTTTTGAATGGGTAATTTTTGCAGTTATTTGCCTTATTTTCTATTTAAATATGAGGTATAAATATTACATTTTAGTGACATTAAGAACTAATTTTTGCTGCATTAGCTTGTCGGATGGTTATCATAAACACACTTTTTGATGTACCAAAATATATTTTAAACCATTTTGTCAAATTGCTTACACTATTTTACTATTGTAACTGTTTATTTACAAATGTGCATTTAAACTGTAAGTTTAATATTACAGTTATAAAAGTAATGAAAATTTATAATAAACAAATATGAAAATATACTTTTAATATACAAATTTATTATCTTTCATTACACACACACACACACACACACACACAAATATATAAGTACAATAGAAGGTAATATCTTTTAAGTTCCTTTTTTAACTACCACTCACTGCATTTTAGCAGTAAGAAGCTAAAATACAGATTATTAAATTACTGACTTGACTACAAAATTAAATCGCAAATCAAATCGAAAATCGCAATATCTGTCAAAAAAATAAATAAATAAATAAAATTGGCAATTAGATATTTTCCCCAAATCGCACAGCCCCAGTTTGGAGTAAAAACGTGTCATAATATGCAGTGTTGCGGAAAGTTACTTTTGAAAGTAATGCATTACAATATTGAGTTACTCACCAAAAAAGTAACTAGTTACTTTTTATGGTAAGTAATGAGTTAAGTTACTTTTGAGTTACATTTGCATTACTTTTTCTGACCTGACTGAGGCTTGATCTCTTTCAGAACTTTTCAGAAAGTTTTTTTTTCTTTCTTTCTTTGTTTTTTTTTTTGAGAAGCTTTGCAATTAACAGCGCACTGTGTAACCCACACCTACCTTTAAAAAAAAAACATAAAAAAATTTATTTTACATATTTTATGATGATGTTATCTGAGAACTTTATGACCCCAGAGCTCTACATACCATACATACAGATTATTAACAGTTTAAAGCAATGTGTTTGCTACTTTTGTACTATTTGTCTTAAGTAAAATCACTGTCCATGGAGACAATCCCCCTTTTCCTTTTCTTCCATGCATTCAAAATAATGAACACATTCTCTCATTGACTGCATGATTCATTGTGACTACTTTCATTCTAATCCAGCAATTTATTTTTCAAAAGCTAATTATTTAAACTAAAAATTTACTAATTTATTAAAAGCAATGCGTTACTTTACTCGTTACTTAAAGCATTATTATTACGTAACCTTGAGTTGTTTGTAATTGGTTACCCCCAACACTGATTATATGTGGTAATTTGACATGCAGCATTTACTACACAAAGCATGGTACATGGTTCAATGTGAAGCTACACAAGCAGCGCTCAATAAAAAAAAAATATTAATTTTTTTAAATCTCGCAATACAATTAACTGTCACTATCGGCCAATAAAATCTATTTCGATTTCAAAAGCAATTTTGCTAAGCTTGTCAATTAAATTTGGCACTGCGTAGTAAATGCTACTCAATCAGAATACATGTGCTGGAGGTTTAGAAGAACCGGCTTTACTGACAATATGCAGATGAAAAATCACCCTAAATGCAACTTTACATTTTCAAACCTCTAAACATGATGCTGAACAAAACAAACCCAGATGTTTTATTGTTGTAAATAATGTTCAGTTTTTGCACCAATTTATTGTTTCACTTCATTATACCCCAGTTAATTATTAGGAGCCAAGGGAATACATTTTGTATTGTCTGATATGCTTTTCTTTTACTCGTTGCCATTGAATTGGATTACATTACATGAATCACCAAGGCCCATGGTTTCAGCTAAAAATGCTCTTGCTGAAAAAAAAAAAAAAACACACCTACATTTTAAATGGCCTGAGGAAGAATAAATTAACAGCCAATTCCTGTTTTGGAATGAACTATCCCTTTAAAGCTGCCATCAGTGTGAAGGTCTTGCTATATCAGACTAGTCATGAGGTAACAAAGCCCCGTTTACTGAAGTCACATGACTGTGAATCATAGGTTCAAAATAAATGATTTGCAAAGGCTTTGAAACGTCTCAAAGTACTGTTGAAACCAAATAACTAAGGGTGTGAGAGCATGTTTTATCGGCAAACTGCTGCAAATACTGTACATGTTTGGCTTTGCATTTTCAAGTTAAACCCACAGTCACCTTCATTAAAGGTGGCAGTAAATTCTCTCACCAGTGCTGATGCTGCACTCTCTCATATTGTTTAGTACAAATAAATTCTAATTAAAATCTTCCAGTAACCTAAGTGCTGTAGAATATGTACATATTTACTGTGGAGGCAAAGTTACACCCAAATTGGCTATTAACTGATCAGAGAAAACACATGAAGTGACATATGTAAATAGCCATAAAGTCATTTAAAAAAGTATAAGGGTGCATGCCTTTGGCAGAATTGAGCTTTATTGCAAGAACTAACAACTGCAAATGATGCACTAAGAAAAGCTATTTTCAGCAAGGAGAAATATAAAAAAACAAGGACACACTAAAGACTTCTTTTGCCTCAAGCATGCTAATTAAAATCATTAAAAACACAGTCAGAAACGCACCTTAACAAGGGAGCGATATCCATTGGCAGGGATATGAGGGTCAAAGTCAAAATGGTGGTAGATGGCAGCGAATCCAGAGATGACGGGCTCCAGGCTTCTGGCGTGCTCCTGGATGGTGGTCATTGCGTCCACCAGGCGCTGAGCTGCGTCCCCGGACTGGCCCTTTGTGGCCCCAGAGAAAAAGGCAGCATTTTCTTCACACACGTTGTACAAAGCTGTAAAGACTTCCTTGGTGTCCATCACTGCAGGAATTTAGATGGGTGAGGACAAAAGAGTTACTTCAGATTGACACTGACACTCTTTAAAGCCGTTACAGAGTGATCCAACTCAGGTTAAAAGCCTAGCATCTGTGTAGGCTGTGCTTATGTACAGCACTATAAACATTTTATAGACCAATCCACTAAAAATGCTGCAGTCAAAGTATTTGACTTCAGAGAATCATTAAAGGATTTTTTTCAAGTTACACTAAAGTAATGACTGCATAAAACTAATCTAATTCAATGTAAATGTATATATAAATGCATGTATAAAACTACCTTTGCAAAAATAAAATTAGAAAACAGTCAGTTAAATGGTAAACATTTTTAACATTTAAATGTACTGTATTTTAATCAAATATATAATCAAAAAATATAAACATATCTCAAAAAAATTAACTGCAATGCATCAATAAACTTTTTTAATCCAATTAGCAACTTTGTTCTTTTACTGCTCAGTGTAAAACACAATTAGCTTACAGGTTGTACCATTTTGACACATACATCTAGTGTGAAACATACTACAAACTAAACATACACAGCCAATAGTCTTTAACAGGATACATCACAACACATCTTGAAGACTGACTGCTAAGCAAACTACTGCCGCTACAGTACATGAAGCTACAGGAGACAAAAGCTGCAGATGAGATCACATGACATAATACTCGAGTAACCGATGACGGATGGGCACCAGTCGGCTACTGTACGGTCATTCACATACTCATGATCATTTAGCTGATCAGGATTGGCATGACAGATACAGACACAACACAGGTGAGTAAGGTTTCTCAGGTGACAAGATTATGACAGGTGACTAGATAAATCTGCTGCCCATCAACTGACCTCAGAGAATCAGCAGCATATTCACAACACTAACAGGGGAATTTCAGGGGTATTCACAGCATAAATGCATGGCTGAAAGATAAAAATTTATTGATTTAATAAAACCTTGTAAAAGGGACGTGTCAATCTGTAAACATTTTTTATATTTTAAATGAGGGAAATAAACATGCGTTATGGAGGTGACAAAAAAAGTATGCCAGTTTGCAGTATTCAACATACTTTGTAGAAATTCTGTACATAAAACTGCACAACTTAAAATAAATAATGCTAATAAAAATAATAAGAGTTGGCTCACTAAAAAACCAAAATGATTGTGACACTTTTCTATTATGGATGTGATAGATGTGAAAGTGATTTTGTTAAATCAAATATAATAGTTTAAAAACACTGACAGAGACATTTGAGTATTGTTAAAGAGCCCCTTATTATACATTAAAAAGGGTCATATTTTGCTTTTATGGGTCTCCAACAACAGTCTGATATGCATGCAAGGTCAAAAAACACTTTTATTGTCTTATAATTAGCATTTATTTTTACCTAACTATCCCAGCGACTCCCATATGATTTGTTCAGCGATTCATTTGTCCCCAAACCCCTCCTTAGCGCGAAGCTAATGTGTGCCGGTTGGACCGATGACAGCCTGTTGCGATTGGTCGACTGCGTTCAGCGCGAAAGAGAAATGCCCATCCAGGCTTATCAACAATATTGAAGTAGTCAGAGAGTGCATAGTGTATGTGTGAGCATACCTGCCAACACTCCTGTTTATCCCGAGAGTCTCCTGTATTTCAGACCCATCTCCCGCTACCCTCCCATTTTGTTATTTATCCTGGAAAACTCCCGTAATTTCATCTTTAGGTAGAGAAAATAACACTAACTTTCCCCTCACACTTCCAATAATATCCAGCTGAGCAGCAACTTGAAATCTCAGCAACTTGATTCAAAGGGGATCTGCTACAGTGTTTGTGGGCAGGGCTGCAGGTTTCAATTTTCCCAGGTTTACGAACGCAACAATTGGCCGGGGCTTAAGTTTCATATCGACGTCACGTCGAAACGGCTAAAGACTCGTTATCAAGACGATTCCTTCGAAGCACTATGAGTCGACTCTTTTATAAATGAATCAACAGTTTTAAACACTGTGCACTTTCAGATTGAAGCCTTAGCTGGATATTTCACATCACAAGCTGTATTACACACTACATGGAAGGTCATTTTCAAAAACCCATAACATGGGTTCTTTAAAGTACTGTAAAATACTTGCTTACACACAAAAAAAAATGTAGAAACGGTTTCTCTATTTTGGTGAAAACTTAATTTTTTTTCATGGCAAGGTTGACATTTGCATAGAATTGCTCATAAGCTCTATACATTATTGTTATGAGGTCACATTTTAATAAGGTTAATATAATAATGGTGATTATTAGTGATGCGGGGAGAAATTTAGTGTTAATTGATTTGTATTACTTAATGTAGCTACTTAAAGAACTTGCATGACAATGAATTTGCTTGGGCTGAAGATTTCCACTTTATGAAAGGATAGGGCAGTTATTTTATTTTTTGGTTATATATTTATTTATTTAATGTTATGCTTGACCTTTAATTAAGTTTCTGAGGAGCTTTTATGGTCACCACTGTGCTGAAGATTAGACTATAAAAAAGTCAACAGTGTGCTCTAATAGTTCCAATGAAAAGTAAAGTTTACTTGTTCATTAAAGTTACATTACGCATGTGTTATGCTAGCCGATGATATTAGCTGAAAAAGATAAGATTAATTTAGAGGCCACAATACAGTTAGATAGAGCTACTTATTTTACAGTATATATTTGTATTTATGCTACAAATGATTAAGTTTATCGTCATGGTGGCGCAGTGGGTAGCACAATCGCCTCACAGCAAGAAGGTCACTGGTTCGAGCCTCGGCTGAGTCATTTGGCATTTCTGTGTGGATTTTACATGTTCTCCCCGTGTTCTCTTGGGTTTCCTCCGGGTGCTCCCGTTTCCCCCACATTCCAAAGACATGCGCTATAGGGGAATTGGGTAAGCTAAATTGTTCGTAGTGTATGTGTGTGAATGAGAGTGTATGGGTGTTTCCCAGTGATGGGTTGCAGCTGGAAGGGCATCCACTGCGTAGAACATATACTGGATAAGTTGGCAGTTCATTCCGCTGTGGCGACCCTTCATTAATAAAGGGACTAAGCCGAAAAGAAAATGAATTAATCAATGATTAAGTTCCTATTTCTTCTTCTTTTATGACTTTGCATGAAATATTACAAATGAAATTCTTCAGTTTGCCATCAAACAAAGGGCTTCCACCTGGAATTAACATGCATTTAATCACATCCCGCAACTACTGTATGCTTGTTTAGACTGTAGATTGCAATCTCACCTAATTATATCATGCTCTTTCAGTGATGCATGAGTATATTAAGCATAATATTCATGCCTTACTAACAAGCTGGAAAACAAGTGAATTAAAATGGTGGTAGACATCTAACATTTTGATCCTAATCTGTGTCTTTTGATATGACACTGTGAATCACATGTTTTGGTCAATTTCTTACATGATGTGTTTAGAGTCAACAGAAGAAGAGTCTGACAACATGAGCATTTACACAACAATATAATGGATTTTCAACTACACTGTAAAAAAAAAATCAACTCAACTAAACTCAAACTTGTAAGGCAACTTGCTGCAGAGCTTTTTCAAGTGCAAGACTTGGGTTGAAAGTTGAGTCGACTTAAAAAAGCTTTGCAGCAAGTTGCCTTCAAGGTTTCCACTACATTCATTCATCCGTGGTGGGCCGCCACGCCAAAATTCATCCCGCCACGGCTACATTACAGCTTCTTATTTAAAACATTTAGTCGTGTTTTTTATAGCGGATTATAATCGCACCAAAACATATTAGAGGTAAACCGTGCAAACTTTTCTGTAACCGTAGTGCTGTGCGCTATTTGTTCAAGGTGACGTGCTGACTGACTCTCTGACAGACTGACTGACAGGTGCGTGAGTCTAGCAAACACCGCGTAGCTTTCAGTTAAGATGAACACAGTTTCCATAAGTATACTTTATTGATAAAGGTCAATGGCTCTGCATACAATGACTTTATCTTGCTGGAGTTTAATGCCGTTTCACTTTACTTCAGGACGCATTAATGTCGGAAAACGCACAAAAACGCACTAAATCGCGCTTCGGCAGCGCTTACTGGAGATCGCACAAGAAGATCTGCACTTGAACGTGTAAATTTGAGTGCGTGCAAGAAGTTCTGTGCTCGAACAGAGGAAATCGGCGCGCAAGCAAAGAGATTCGCATGCTCGTATTACATGAATGCTATCTCGACTTGTAATACTGCGTGTAATATTTGTCTTTGAAATTGTTGGCAGATCTGTGTAAAAATAAAAGTCCTGCCGCCACTGCTGGAAAAAATCCTAGAGGAAACACTGGGCCTTACAATTTAGAGTTGAGTCAATTTTTTTAGTGTACATCTAGAGTAGATGAAAAGGGTAGATGGAAATGGTCCTGACAATAACTAATCTTAATACTGGATGTAAAGGGCTAAAATGTTTGACAGAAACATATTTTTTCTTTTTGAGCCAAAGCATTATTTTTTACAAACATGGTTGTTGACCCACAAGTGTGGTCAAAACATAATCAACACTTACAGACTGCAGAAACTAACAGAGGCATCCATTGTGGCAGCAAGATGTTCTACGAACCGAAAACAGTTTAAGCTTAAAAAAGTTGTAAATAAAAGTAGTTTATTTTTCAAAAGAGCATGCTGTTCTTACATCCATTACATCTGGTGTTATTTAGAGCTGAATTCCCAAGACACCTTCTTATCTGCGGCACACGTGGATTTTAACCAGAAGTAGCCCTTTGCTTTCTGCCCTTTACCCCAGATAACCACTCCCATTTTGCATCCCGGCATTCTCTACTCAGACTTTCCAAACTCTCCCCTGTTGCTTCTTCACCCGGCAGTGAGATCTTCCTTCAGTGTTTCTTTTCTTCTCTTCCATTTCTGTCCCCTGTCCTTATACTAAAGGCTGTATCAAGAGCTCGAGAGATTAGTGTCCTAATCTGAGCATGGGAACCCAAGAGTGTTACTGTGCCACTGCCATCAGCTCAAAATGCCTCCACTAGACAGTAATCCAACAATTATGTGGATTGAGAAATAACTTTCATTGCTGTGCTGCTGGGAAGCAGTTCAGAGGCACATTTCAAAGAAGTAACTACAGTGAATTACAGTCATGCTTGTTTATTTATCTGAATCTAATTCATTTAAAACATGACCACCTAGAGAAATGAACACTAGCTCTCTACTGAACACACACACAACAGATAGCTAAACCAATATACAGTTTAATCATTTAAATGAGTATTATAGGTTAAATGTAAGTCAAGTCCAATTGCAAAATAAATAATAATTATTATGATGATAAATAAATAATCATAATCTAATTTACATAAACAAAATACAATTACTAAAACAAACAAACAAAATGTTCTTATAAATCAGCTGAAAACTCTATTAAAAATAAAAGTCTAAGTGCAATATGGAGTGTTTCATTGTAAGCTTGCTGTAGCCCGTGTAGAAAATTTTATTTTTATTGTAGTAATTGGCTATAAACATGTTACTTTATTCAGAAACCAAAACTATAATTGATACTATAATTAACATAAATAAGCAATAAATTAATATTTATAGAAATGAACAAATAAACAATAAATTAATAATGTAGCAATAAAAAACTGCACTAGACACAATATACTGTATAAAGGAGGATACTCTAATGTTTACTGACGCTGTATTATAAAATAGAAACAATAAAAGAAAATAATCTTATATTATATCTACATGTAGGTATGGGCCTATAATAAGATTGTAATGGTAACTTGATAATTAATCTTAGATAAAATTATCACAGTACTGTGATTACTGTTTTAAAACATTCATTCATTCATTCTTTTTCTTTTCGGCTTAGGCCCTTTATTTATCCGGGGTCGCCACAGCGGAATGAACTGCCAACTTATCCAGCATATGTTTTACGCAGCGGATGCCCTTCCAGCCGCAACCCATCTCTGGGAACTTCCACACACACATTCACACTCATATACTATGGACACTTTAGCTTACCCAATTCACCTGTACTGCATGTCTTTGGACTGTGGGGGAAACCGGAGCACCCGGAGGAAACCCACGCGAACCCAGGGAGAACATGCAAACTCCACACAGAAACGCCAACTGACCCAGCCCAGCCGAGGTTCGAACCTGCGACCCAGCGACGTTCTTGCTGTGAGGCAACAGCACTACCTACTGCGCCACTGGGTTGCCCGCTCTAAAAAACATGTTCTTTTTAAATGTCCGTTTAAAAAAAAAAGAAAAAAAAAAGCTAGTTGTATATAGGCATGGGACGATAACCGTTTTTAAGGTATACCATGGTTTGAAAAAGTCAAGATTTAAAATCTTTAAAACCAAAATTTTCTGCTACACCGTTCCTATGGTAGATGTAAGACTTTTAAGGTTTTTAAGGACAACAGTATCTCCAGCAGAAAAGATATCCAAAGATGCCACTTAAAAATTGTAAAGAAATCTGTGTTATTGAAACTAATGTAGACAGCAGAAGTCAATGATTAATTTTTAATTATTTTGCCTGACATGTTTATTGATCCAAAATATTTAAAATGTTTCTCAGAATAAAATATATTTTATTCAAAGGGGGGAAAGAGTTTGTTTTTTTACCCAGACACACAAAAAGAATATATTTTAGAGCAGTAATCACAATACCGTCAAACCGTGATATCTTATACAAGGTTATCATACCGTCAGAATCTTACACTGGCCCATCCCTAGTTGGATATAAATTAAATCACTACATGGTTCATGTCCCTCCCTAGCATGTTTGGATGTAGGTGCATAAGCGATTTTTTTCAGATGATTGCTGAATCGTGGGCTAACCAGTAGCTTTTGAGGTGGATGATCTTTTGCTGCTAGAGATACTGTTGATACTGTAAATCAGGGCTATTCAATTGGCGGCCCGCGGGCCAAACCCGGCCCCCGAGGCAATTTGTTCTGGCCCTCCAAATAGTGTGACCAAGACATCAAGAATAAATTTAGTTCAGTCAAAAAACGGCCGCTATATGAAGTGACGTGCGTCTGTTCAATACAGCATGAGCTGCGCAGAGCGTGAGTCACCTGACAGTAATATGTTTGGAGAAAAGGTTTTTTGTACAATGCACTGATATCGTTATTAGGGATGCAACGATTAACCGATTTCACTATTAACTGCGCTTTAATTCGTCATGGTTAATTAATCGTAAAGGCTTCTCTAACCCGTATTTCTGCATTTCTGTTCTGCCGCACGAAACGAAACTGCTGAACAAAGTTACGCCAAGTTGCCAACTGTGCGCTAGTTTAAAGTTTCGAGCTTGTCCACTGAAGCTAATACGCACGCACACTGTAATAACTATAGCCGCGGGCCGTTCCCATATCACGTCTTTCCCGCGCGCAAGTTTGTTATGTCGTAAGAATATGCCAATATGCGGGCGCAAGCGGAGCAATGCGGGCGCAAGCGGAGCAACGCGCTCGCGGCTTTGGGCGCACGCAGGAGAAAACATCTCATGCTGTAGGGGTGAGAGTTGTGCTTAGCTTTCAGTGCAATGTAAACAAAAGACATGTTAGACGAACTATTATTAAAATGATTATGTATGTACGAACGCAGATGATAACAACAGTTAATCTAAATATTCAATTCAATTCAATTCATCTTTATTTGTATAGCGCTTATACAATGTAGATTGTGTCAAAGCAGCTTCACATGGAAGATTATAGTGAATTGAAACAGTGTCAGTTCAATTTTCAGAGATTAAGTTCAGTTCAGTTTAGCTCAGTTCAGTGTGGATTAATAATCACTACTGAGAGTCCAAACACTGAAGTTGTATATTGGCGCCGACCTTCATAACAATTATTATTATATTATTTTCTCCCGTTCCTCTCTATAAACACACACATAATTAAATTGTGTAGCCCTATAAGCACAGAAAAACCTTCAGCATAAAAACTATTACTAATGAAAATGCTTTTAAAGGTTTTTTAATATTAGTTAGGGATGTCCAGATCTAAATCTTGCTAATATAATGCTTAAATTTACATTAGACGTGATAACTGTGAAACACAGATTATTCTTTACACTATATAATCGTACAACCAAAATCTATAATTGTTGCATCCATAATTGTTATGCAGTTCAAAACAGAACATATGAACGTATCTGAATGTAGAAGAAGCCTACTTAAGCAATACACTGATTTTGTTGTGCTGTGAAATACAACATTTGAATGTTTGTTAAAAAAAACCTATTGTACAATGCAGTGATATTATATAGTTTCAAAATACAATATATTAACATTTTAATGTAGACAAATACAACGTGGGTGTCTAAAGGAGCAAAAATACACAATTGGCTCTTAAATGCAGTTGTGTCATCATTTATATTGCAAGTCATATCTCTCCGGCCCTTCGTTTGGGATGCATTTCATGAACTGGCCCCCAAGACAAACTAATTGAATACCCCTGCTGTAAATAAATAAAATACAAAATAAAAAAATAAAACAAAATAAAAAAATGTTTTTGACAACATGTAAAAATTTTTTTAAAAAAAATAAATAAATAAAAAAACTTACATACTGCAGGACATTTTTGGTGGTTTTAAAACTATCACTTTTCCAAACCACGATAAATGCTGAAAACAGTTATCATCCCAAGACTATACTTGGTTTTTACACTCTTACACACACAAAAAAAATGTTTTTGCTGTTTGTTAAAACTACTTATTTAAAATGAGCTGAATCAATACAGTTTTTGAGTTTTTTTGGGGGTCAAATTAATTATGTTCAATCCACATAAATTTGTAAAAACAATTGGATTAACCTAATCAATTTGTGTTGGGAAAACATGAAGTAATTGTGTGAAACTCAACATTTTTTACAGTATATATTTTTAGTTTCATAAAATAGAAACAAGCAATATAGCCATAAAGAATAATAATCTAGCAAAGAAATTAACACATAACTATTTTATATTTTATTTATGCTACTAAATCCCTTTTTTTGTGTGAAAAGCAAAACAAGCAGATTTGAAATAAATACATTTACTCAAATTAGAGAATGACAAAAGGTCTATCTTGAAATCTTAACATAAACTTAATGTTTCATTTGTTGGACAGAAGATGGCAAGTAGAGCGTACGTTATAAAGCAACACTGTTCATTAAAAAAAAAGCACACAATCATTCAGCACTAAATTCTGATTGTATCAGTCAAATCATTAAAAAAAAAAAAAAGAAAGAAACAACAGCGGGAAAAAAGCATACCTCCTGCTGTCTTTGTTGGATGTGACAATGACTGATGTCTGCAAAACAGTGACCAGCTCAGTCTGTCCAAACATAGTACAAACATCTACAGCCAAAGCTTGGCCTATCCAGCTTCGCTAAACTACTGCAAGGACACATGTTTTTTTCAATGACACTGCATTAAAACACATTAACATAACATAACAAAATAAAAGCATAGAGCACAAACCACAGCAGAGTAGAATTGAGACACTTTTAAGGTACACAAAGGGTGAAGCAGAGCTTAAGTGTGAGAATCTACAACCTAAAAGCATGCGAAACAAACTACAGCACATATACACACACAAACAAGGATTGAACCCTATACAATCTGAACATTACCCTCTTCTGAACTCATGCTGGAGTCCTCATACGTCCTGTCTCCTCAATACCCGCACAGCCATGGAGCCAGAGAAATACAGACATGGAAAGGGGAGGTAAAACAAAAGGGGAAGACAGTAAGAAAGAGTGTTTGGATTGGACGCTCTCACTCGGCCTCCCTCCCACCCGTTCATGCCCTCAGATCACGCCGCGACATTCTGTCACTTTGTATTTCATCCACTCTTCTTTTTTTGCAAACTCCTCTTTCCATTATTCTCATTCGTCTCGGTCCCTGGAGAACACGGCTTTGTTATTTTCTCCCATACCAACTGTTCCTCTGTTGTGGCGAGATGACTTTTCACCCAGAGTACAATAAAAATAAATTACTCACTGCAACATGCACCAAACACACACACTGCATGCTGTTAAAGGATCCAGGCGTGCAGCGTCCTGAAAGCCTCTACCTCAAACCCACAATTGCCTAAATAACCTTTGTTTCTATTGGTTATATCAGCTGAAGGGTGACTAGTGGACAGTGACCTTCACTCTAACTGGATGATCCAAAACTGGCACCTCTCTTTGACACAAGAAAATCCAGACAGACACAAACAATGACCTCTAGATGTCTTATGATACAACAAAAGGGTGCATTACGCAGATGCTTCATCATTTAGGTCATTTGCCGATGCTTGTATTAAAGTCATCTGGCAAGATATTAATGTGCATGCCACAGTGTATAATACTGTAAATCAGCTCTTACAATACATTTCTCACGTAAACAATGTTGGCATAAAAAGCTGGTCGGTGCCTATAGCCTAGTGGATAAGTGCACTGTCATATAGCACTGTCATGCTCACGGCGACCCGACTTCCATTCCTGTCTCTGGGTCCTTTGCCGACCCTTCCCCTGCTCCCAATACTTCCCTGTCTGTAACCTCCACTGTCCTTTCCAATTAAAGGTGAAAAACCCCTAAACAATAATTATAAAAAAGCTATAACTGGGATTACACATTTTGGCCCAATACTGATACATTTTTTTTATGTTGTAATTAAATAAAAATAAAATGCTAAAAATATATATTGCTGTCAGTGAAATTGGGCAACAAGTTATATACAAACAATTCATTTAACTGTGTTGAGCTTTTTTTACAACAAAGAGATTGTTAAATACAACCTTTGTATAATTTAAAGCGACATATTTTTATTATTTTTCCTACATAACGCAAGAACTGTCTGAATATGCTATATTATTAATTGAAATGTATTAATGAACATTATTGCAAACCATGAATGCACAACTGCTTAAAGTGAATAAAAAAAAACTGATCTAAAACTAATGCCTGAAACAAATTTGTAACAAATTAGCACAATGCCAGTCTCTGGTCTTTAGTAGCAGCTCATAAACGCTACCTTTGATGCTTAAACACTGCTGTAGCACAGCCCTAAGGTCTGTTGTTTACATCTCACTACATCTGAGATGATTAGACAGATCCTGGATTTTTAATCATGATACGTGATCTATGGCTAATTTGTTTCTTCAAAGTAATTTTTTGAACCAGATCAAAATATCTGGGTTAGAATGAGTTCTCCTTTTAGTTTATTGCCATTTTAGCATCTCTGGCTAGTTCACAGCAAAAATATTTGTATTTGTGTTTCTGATGAAGACACCAACAACAATAAATAATACATAAAATAAAATAGAAAACTGTTTTTGATAAAAAAAAAAAAATATTCTACCATTTTAGAAGGATTCACATTTAAAAATAATTCCTTTAAAGTCTCTCCAGATAAAAATCATTGACTGAAGACATTAAAAATAGGACAAAAGTATGGTTGCTATTGCGATATTGACATTTTGGAGCAACTTCTCCTTTGAGAGCTTAAGTCCATGACTCTATGAGTCTAGTTTATCCAATACGACATCTTACTACAGCGGAATGAACCGCCAACTTATCCAGCATATGTTTTACGCAGTGGATGCCCTTCCAGCTGCAACCCATCACTGGAAAACATCCACACACACTCATTCACACACAAACTGTACACTACGGACAATTTAGCTTACCCAATTCACCTATAGCAAATGTCTTTGGACTGTGGGGGAAACCGGAGCACCCGGAGGAAACCCACACGAACACGGGGAGAACATGCAAACTCCACATAGAAATGCCAACTGACCCAGTCGAGACTCGAACCAACCTCCTTGCTGTGAGGCGATCGAGCTACCCACTGTGAAGAGTTAGAAGAGTAATTTGATTTTCTTCTTACTAAGGGCTGGATTTTGAAAAGTTATTTGAGCAGTTATCTGAGATTACCATGTGTGTTCCTGTTCATTGAGAAGGGCAGATACATCAATCTGATTCAAATTTACAAGTGTGCGTGACTGTAGTTAAATTATTGATTATTCCTTCACAAATAAATCTGTCAGTGAAAAAGTTATATAGGACTACAATTATGCATTCAAACTGGTGTGATACCCATTTAAAAAGTACAAAAGTGTACCTTTTGAAAAGGCACCCCCTTTGCAAAAGTTTTAGTATCTTTACTTCAGTGTAAAGTGCATAGGAGTTTACAATTTCCACACTAAAAAAAATTATATCTGCAAAATTGTTGCAAGCAATTTATACGTGTTGAATTTGAACAAACAAATTAAATTTAGCAGTGTTCAACTTAGTTTGTTTAAATTCAACCCAAATAAATTGTTTACAATCACTTAACTTTAAAAAAAAAATCATATTTGAATAACTTATTTCAGTGCAGAAATTATGATTTTATTACTATAATTACTGTTATTGTTATTATTATCATTTTCCACAATTCAATAGATTACTTATGCATTCAAATATCAATGGTTGGTATAGACTTTCATTATCCATTTGTCTTAAAATGATACAATCTAATTCAGTTTCCATAAAGTAAGTCAGTTTAAATCATTGTGTGCCAAGGAAGCCTCCAGAGCATAAATTCAGTGAGTGGTGTTTTGTTTTCAGCATAAACTTAGAGTGACAAACCAGTCACAACAGACTAGACCATCTTCACAATCAGAGTAGCATAGACTTTTGGAAAGGGGGCTAGAAAAGCAGCTATTTAATAAACATTTTACACATTAAAAAAAGAGGTCATAATAATGCAATTTAAGCTAGAAAATAGAATATTGAAGTGTTTTTTTCTATTTAACTTGAATGGATGTACACCTAGGGTAAGACAAAAATTAGACACTCCTCTTTAACCCTTAATACTGTAAAGGTTCAATCTATAGCAATCACATGGGTTTAAGTATAATCATACAATATTCCAACAGGAACACTTTTGTGTGGCAAAAAAAAAACCTTTAAAAACAAATAATTTGTTTCTTTGTTCTTCTCTCCCTTGTCATGTCATTGTGCACAGGAGCGGACTGGCCATAGGGAGCACCGGGACATTTCCCGGTGACCTGACGGGCAAATCTGGCCTGCCACCATGACTCTGGCCTGCCGCGCACCCCATCGCCCACCCCCATGCTCTTCACTTACCGACCGCCATCCTTCCCACCTCCCTGCTCTTCACTTGCTGATCGCCATCCTCAATCAACCTCCTTGCCCCAACCCTCCTCCCAAACATTTTTGGACAGTATTTTTGGTTCCTTTTCTGGACTTACAGCATCTTAGGACTGTTGCTGTGTCTATGGAGGATTTGAACAAGTTGAGGGTTAATACTTAAAAACAGAATTTTCATTTTTGGGTGAACTAATCCTTTAATGTCTGAAAATCTGAATTTCTCAGATTTCCTTCATGGTGCAAACCCAGCTTATTTTTAGCATAAGCTACAAAGGGCTTTTAGAATAGCCATGCATTTCCCAATATCCTCATTAGTCGAGGACCATGCATTTCCACCAAGAATGTTTTTTTGGTGGAGACATTTCGACAGGAACAACACTAAACTTACTGGCCTGATATTTCTCTCTATGTTTTACAAATATCAAGCACCACATCCTTTATTCATCCGTCTGGCAGTCAGAAACAATAGAAGGCCCCGAGCAGACCTTTGTCCCATATTATTTCGTAAATGTGGTAAAATCATCTCAACAGGAAAGGAAAAACAATGCCCTGATCCTGACATCAGTGAAGAGTTTCCTCTCACTCTCATCCAAATATGACAGAAGCAAGTAAACAACCTACTACACACTACATAATGTGAACAATATATGAATATACTGCTGCACTACAAATCTTCTCATACTGTTCTTCTGCATGTCTGAGAAGTCTGAGTGCTGAGTGAGGCATTTAGATGTCAAATCCCTCACTGATCCCCTGGACATAGCAGGGGTCTATGGTGAAAACCTGAAACCAAACAGCCAGTGGGGTTTTGGCAATTGCAACACAGAGAACATGGAAACTCCTTGCATCATTTTGACAACAATATGCTGAAACAATGCTACAGAAAAGCCCACATTGCTTAGATAGCATTTAAAGCAGTGGTTTAAGCATAACTTCAATACATAATTATCTTAAAGGTATAGTTCTCCCCTCACCTCTTTCCCCAAATAGAAAAAATAAATCAATCAATATTCACTCCTCTTTATATTTCAAAACTGATTTTTCTTTTTTTTTTTTGTGGATTATAAAAGAAGAATGTTGTGTCTCAAACCATGCATTATATACCATACATGCACTATGCATATGCCATAAACTTTTTTATATGGAATATTGCACTTTTCACTTCATATATATATATATATATATATATATATATATATATATATATATATATATATATATATATATATATATATATATATATATATATATAGTCTATAAATACTCTAACCCATGCAAATCTCTTTTCTAATGACATCTTTACATGCAAAAACAGGACAACCTGTCATTTACAAGAGATCAACCAATTAACGAGCAATAATGGTTCAATTGATTCTCAATGGACAACATGGAGTTGAATTAAAATGCACATGTTTGTTTAACAAGCAGACACCTTCATCCAAAGCAATTTGCAAACAAGGTATAAGTGTGATTTATCAGCACTAGTGATTTAAAAGAGGAATTTTAAAAAAGCAAAAACAAACACAATTTTGGATATGATTCAGTCAAGTGAGAATTCAACTGCTCTTTGTGTTTTATTAGGAATTCGGCTTTGCAAATGGTGTTGGATGATCATTACACAGGCATGGGACATTAAATGATAAGGTTTTGAAATTTGATTTTATGCTTCTTTGTAATGCCACCATGATAGGACATTCACATGCCATCCTCAGGCTCCTGGAGGGGTTGTAAACTTATAAGAGAGAGCAGAAGTTGAAAGGTGCCCATGGATGTTCTGTATGCAAGCTTAAATATCTTGAACATGTCTTGTATGAGAAGTTGTTTTGATTGAACATGCGTAACAACAGAAGAAAAGAAGAGCTATTGCAAATTCCATTTTATAAGATAATTTGGCAAGCAGTATGCATGAACGTTTTACTTTTTATACTTAATTTGAGTTTTTTTTAAGTGGATACACATAATTTGGGCTATGAAATAATTTAGTGCACAAGTGCACAATTTGAGAAACTCCTGATATTTTGATAAATATCTCAGAAAGTCAAAATAGCCTCTTTTGTGTTCCACAGAAAAAAGTAAAGTTACATGGGTTTGGAACGACGCAAAGCTAAGTAACTGATGACAGAACTTTCATTTGTTTGGTAAATTACCCCTTTAAGAACATCAACACTTACAACACACGTTTTCTGTGGCTATAAGCTTAATACAACACAGACAGATACCGGTCTATATAATTTCTTAGTCCTGCATCCCAAAGCATATTCTACTGTATTATAGCTAAATTCAGGCGAATAATCGCATGTCATTCAAACGAATAGCCTCTCTGATCTAAGAAAACAACCAGTGCGTGCTATCATTGCTGTTCGGCGACGTATTAAAGTGTAATACAATGTATTACAATGTCATTCACCTTCATCAACGTAACATTATACTACAAGAGTTACATGTTCCGCCGACATATTACATAACAACGGAGTTCAAAACCTGTTGACTTAAGGCTACAATTTCCAGAGACATTTGAAAACGTGCAGTACGTCTACACATCAGAAACAAAATACTAGGCGGTGCTACATTATACCGGTACAGTAAAGCGCTCGGGTTTTAATCTTCTCTTTGACACTTCTGGAACTACCTAAGAGGGAGCGCTGGTGTCGCTCACCAGCGACAGCTCGCCCCCCCAAAACGGTTATACTTATTAAAAGAGATTATACCTATTGGAACTTCTTTGTGCTTTGACGAGCGCCTCCTGCTTACTGCTTTTTCAAGAACACCGCTCCCAGACTTCTTTGCAGTCGCCATCTTCCTCAAACACGAACGATTACCTCCCCTCTGCTGTGTCTGGACATACCTTACAACCGGACACGCCCACATCAAATCCTACAGCCAATAACGCGGCGGATAATACTCAATACACCTATCACACTGTTCTCAATTTATAGCACCGCCCATCTCTCTGCCCTTATTTAGTCAGGTGACGCTCCTTAGAAGTGTGTGACGTTAAAGGCAAAATGATGAATAATAATGAAAATAATAGAATGTATAACTTAGTATTGCAATTTCACTGTCAATTTGAGTATTCAGTGGAATGTGGTCTATCTATCTATCTATCTATCTATCTATCTATCTATCTGTCTGTCTGTCTGTCTGTCTGTCTGTCTGTCTGTCTGTCTGTCTGTCTGTCTGTCTGTCTGTCTGTCTGTCTGTCCATGCATCCATCGATCTCTCCGTCTGTCTGTCGGTCTGTCTGTCTGTCTGTCTGTCTTGTCTTGTCTTGTCTGTCTGTCTGTCTGTCTGTCTGTCTGTCTGTCTGTCTGTCTGTCTGTCTGTCTGACTATCCATCCATCCATCCATCCATCCATCTCTCCATCTGTCTGTCTGTCTGTCTGTTTGTCTGTCTGTTTGTCTGTCTGTCTGTCTACAAATAATTACACTATCCATCCATCCATTCAGGACAACTTTAAAATATGGCATACAACAATTTTTGTTTTATAAAATGTATTCAAACCATTACAGACATGTTCAATTTATCTTTGCAAAATACAAACAAGCTTCATTTAAGCTCTCAGACAAACATTATTCAAGCTATTTGACAGCCAAAAACACACTGACAACAAGCTTATGAAATGCTGAAATTAAACCATTTATCTCAGACAACACACTCTCCACTTGTGTGTTTGTCATTCCACAGTTTCTTGATCTCCAGCTACGGCTTCTCCAGCTGAATGTCTTCCTCACAGCAGGCCACGTCCTCATAAGGGCCTTGCTGAATGGAGCGCTGAATCTGATGGTAAGCTGAGTTGCAGTCATCCAGATTTAGACCCTGTTGGGGGATATGTACAGATCTTTTATAAATATATGCTAATAATAATAATAATAAAAAATGTAAATCACACTTGAAGATAAGAATGGGGGGGGGGGGTTATGAATAATAAATAATTATTTTTTTAGAAGATTTTTTTTTTCTTCTCTTTTTCAAATATTTCCCAAATGATGTTTAACAGAGCAAGCACAGCATTTCCTATATATATATATATATATTTTGTTCTGGAGTAAGTGTTATTTGTTTAATGCTACAAAAAAAGCATTTTTTAATTTTTTTAAACCATTTTAAGGACAAATTTTTTTTCCCCTTAAACAATATTGTTTTTTGATTGTCTACAGAACAAACCATCAGTATGGATGACAATGGCTTGCCTAATAACCCCAACTTGCTTCATTCATTCATTTATTGTCTTTTTGGCTTAGTCCCTTTATTACAGTTTTTCTCAGTGGCTTTGGTGCATTTCTCTCAACACTATTTACATTTGCACAACAGTTAATGCATTTCTCAAAACAATTAAACTGCAAAATCTAGTTGATAACCTGCAAAAGCGTGTCACTTGCTCAAAATGGACAGCTCATTCCTCAAAAGCAAGTATTCATGTCAATGAAAGTGTCCGTGTCATCAAAATGAAAAGTCCTGACACCATTGTTCATGAACAAGATAGTCAAATGGCTTTGTCATGTTTTCATTATGACACTTTACTCTGTTAATGTTTTCCAATGCAAAAAAGTCCGATTTTGGTGACACTTCCTGAAAATGCTCAAGACAACATTTTTGTATGTAATGACTCGAGTAATGAAATGAGGACTATTAGTTTTATATGGTATGACTATTCAGCATTCACAACTTTAGTTCATTTTGACTGACATGACATAAGCAAATGATAATGTTACAAACAGCAGAGAGTTGTATGAAAGCAATTGATGCATGTCCAAAAGCATTTGCCATTTGTTGGAAGGAATGTGAAACTGCTACTATGATGTGCACAAATGACTAATTGTTTTGAAAAATGCATTAACTGTTGTGCAAATGTAAATAGTGTTGTGAGAAATGCACCAAACGACTGAGAAAAACTGTAATCAGGGGTCACCACAGCGGAATGAACCGCCAACTTATCCAGCACAGCGGATGCCCTTTTCAGCCACAACCCAACACTGGGAAATCCCAACTTGCTTAGTTAACCTAATTAATCTAGTTAAGCCTTTAAATTGCACTTTAAGCTAAACACAAAAAATATCTAGTCAAATATTATGTACCATCATCATGGCAAACATTAGAAATTACTTATTAAAACTATTGTGTTTAGTAATGTGTTGAAATGTTTTATGTGCATTTGCAAAGACTTTGTGACTATTTAGTCACCAATATTAGTACTTATAGATGGTATGATGTTTCCCTTCTTATTTTTTTCTTAGCTCCATCTATCTATTGATTTATTGACTTCTTTTCTAATTTTTAAGGATTACTATAATTTCCTTATTATTATTTTGCCCTTAAAAAATCTTGTATTTATTAATTTGGTAAATCTGTAGTTAACCTATTTGCTACGATTGTTTATGATATGATTTTGGAGTACATTTGGACTATAACCCATTGCACATTTTTTGTAAAACTTGCCTCTGATTATATCTCTGAAAGCACATTGTACATTCATTAAATAAATAACTATAAACATGCAATAATTCAGCTAATAATTCAGGAGGGTTATTAATTCTGACGTCAAGTCACATGAATAAAGCTGAATCAAAGTGTATACAGAACTGTATCATGTTAGGCAGACGGGTGATTGTGGAAAAACTGGGAATCTTTCAAAAGACCTTCAGTCTCTGAGTGCATCTCGTAGTTATATCAACATTTTTAAAAAACTTACTTCCAACAGTGAGTGTACATGGAAGGATTAAAATTTCTTTTAATAAAGATAGAAAAAATCTGCATTTATTCTCTCACACTGACAAAATAATACTGTCTATAATATTGGCAACACCTCCACCCTTTTGTTTGTTTGTCTGTGTGCTTTGGTTTATTTAATTAATTCTCTAATTATAACTAATAAGATCATTTACATGTATTATTTAATATGGCTTTATTACTTTAAACGTTTTGTTTGTTGATGTCCTGTTTCCTCTGCATAATTTGCAATTAAGAAAATAAAAAGTTAAATTCATTAAAAGAAGAACAAACATACCTCATAGATATTCTCTTCCTCCCTTTCTGTCTTCCTGTCCAGTTTATTCACCCTCTTTGACTAGAGAAGCAGAGTTGGACAGCTGTTTATTTTGATTTCTCTTACGGTTCACAGATCAGTCCAAACACACAGAATCGTCATCATTAAACATGGCTCTGACCTTACAGAGGAGCATGGTGCCTGGAATCAGCACACACATCAGCAGCAACACTCCTTCAACAGTTATAATGCTGTTTTTCACACCCTCGCTGAGGTTCAAAGTCTTCTCCAAAGGTACTAACAAAAGAGAATGTCTTAACACAGGTACATTTTTCAAGGATGGCAAAGGCACTTCAGTACAAGCATATCAGATTGACTGTGTATTTTTTCATTGAATGTCTGGAGGGGTAAAAAATAAACAGGGGCCAGAAAGCTGACCCTTCATCTGACAATAAGTGTTCCCTGTGTATATGTAAGCACGTTAAGTAACACAAACTCAGCGTGAATGAGAGGAATTTGGGTTTATGTCATTGAATGGGTTATTTGTGTTCGCCTAATTCAGCCAATTGAATGATTTGTGGGGATTATTACACAATGCAGCCTCTTACAGTGTGCTTGGATTGTTACATTTATAGCCGTTTATATTCATGTAATGATGACAAAATAGAGACTTTATATTATAGCATTGTTCCCAAAAAATTAAACTTAATATAAATTTGCTCACCCTCAGGCAACCCAAGATGTAGCTGACATTTTATTTTCTCCAGTAAAACATAAATAACAATAAAAACAAAAAACTGGTCCTTAACGATTCATAAAATGCAAGTCAACAGCTAGCATGAAACGAATGTAAAATCTCAAGAAGAAAAAAAAAAAGAAAAAAAATTATATATATATTTAGAAATTGAAAGATAATACAATTAAATTAAAGCAAAATATTGCAAAAAAAAAAATTACAACCTACAAAATTTCAACTAAATTTTTCAATTTTTCCTCTTTTTAAAATTTGTATTAAATTTTTCTATAACATAAATTTGTCTGTACTAGTTTTTGGATCATTATTGTAAGTTATTTTGTTAGATAAACTCCAGATTTGGCTTCAGTACTGACTAATCTAATGTATATGCACAAATATAATATTGTACACTGTAAAAAAAATCTGTTATTTTACATTTTTTTTCCCGGGAGCTGGGGTGATGGAAAAAAAGTAAAATTACGGCCGTTAAATTACAGACATTAACCGTGAAATAACAGATGTTAAATAACAGAAATTTACCGGAAATTTTAATTGAAAAAACTGATTTGTTTTACATTCTATAGCTTCCTATTAAAAATATGAATTTAAAGATAGATTTGTGAAGGGGTGTACTTATATATGCTGAGCACTATATATATATATATATATATATATATATATATATATATATATATATATATATATATATATATATATATATATATATATATATATATATATTTATTTATATATATATATATATATATATATATATATATATATATATATATATATATATATATATATATATATATATATATATATATTTATTTCTTTTGAGAGGTGATATTTGCAGGTTCTGGTTGAATTAAATAATAATTATATTATGTAATTAAATTATGTAATCATGTGATAATCATGTATATGTCAATGTATGTGTCTTCATCAACTCCCATTTTAACATGAACTATGCAATATCACACACACACACACAAACTGTGCATGTTTATGCATATGCTTATCCCCAACTCATTGGTTTTACAGTTTGAGTTGGAACCAAACTGTACATTTTCATTAAAAAATACTTGTCTTTTTTTATGAATCACCAAGCTATTTTTTTTTTCCTTTAATGCTGTTTTTAAAAACTCACCTAAATCTTAGATGACCTTATGGTGAGTATATTAACAGCATTTGTTAATTCTTTATTATATTATATATTTTATTAATACATTTATTCAGCAAGGACGAATTACATTATGATAGTCTTTACTGTCACTTAAAGAACAAATATTTATCAAACCATCCTCAATGTAATAGTTCAGTTTCCACAACAATAACATCTTGTTTTAACAATTTTTTCTTAAGGATCATATGATGAAATTTCTGAAGAATCTCATGATATGGAAGATTGGAGTGACGATAATAAAAAAGACAAAATATTAAAACAGAAAACACATAAAAGATAACAGCAGACTATAGATTTCTAAAAATACTGTGATACTGACAGGAAACAAAATGGAGCATTCTTATATTCTAACAAAGTGCTGTTCCATTTACAGATCAATTTACAGTTTTTCTCAGTGGCTTTGGTGCATTTCTCTCAACACTATTTACATTTGCACAACAGTTAATGCATTTCTCAAAACAATTAAACTGCAAAACTTAGTTGATAACCTGCAAAAGCGTGTCACTTGCTCAAAATGGATAGCTCATTCCTCAAAAGCAAGTATTGATGTCAATGAAAGTGTCAGTGTCATCAAGATGAAAAGTCCTGACACCATTGTTTATGAACAAGATAGTCAAATGGCTTTGTCATGTTTTCATTATGACACTTTACACTGTTAATTTTTTCCAATGCAAAAAAAGTCAGATTTTGGTGACACTTGCTGAAAATGCTCAAGACAGCACTATATACTATTTGCACAGCCATTTGAAAACTACAGTAAAGTTAGACATCACTGCATTTAGTGAGGTATCTGAGAGTACAAGACACTGAATATGTATGTTTCACATTTTTACTGCATTTGCTCTTTACAATTTTAATTTATTCACAGCATTGTGCAAAAGAATAAATACACCCTTATTTACAACAAACATAAACTTCCTTTGGGTAGAGCTGTGCACAACTGTAAACAATATTGCAGTACATATTGGAACTGAACCTACAACATACACAGGTCTGTAAATCATTCATCAAATTGTTCAATTTAGGAGACATTTTCAGGAAAAAAAGCTTTACTTTTTTAAAAAATTAACTAGACAGATTTTTGACTAGTTCCACATTTTTGTAATGAAATGAGGACTATTAGTTTAATACAGAATGACTATTCAGCATTCACAGTGTTGTGAATATGTAAATAGTGTTGTGAGAAATGCACCAAAGTGACTGAGAAAAACTGTAAATGACACTTTTATCCCGAACGAGTATTTATATTTGACCTAACATTGGGTTTATTTTTAAGTTGTTCATTTTTAAGAGTATATAAACAAGTGTGATCTGACTCACTGTATACTTGAAGGAAGGTGCCATGGGAAAAAAAGGTAAGTAAACCGTGCTTGAGTTGACACTGGTACAGGCCCATATCACTGATACTGACGCTTTTGAAGACCAGCGAATGGCACGTAACTCCCTCTTTTTCCCCCTCTGGTTTGTGCATCACATTCTCTGTAAAGTTTACCACGTCAGACATTGTGGTGCCATTGATGGCAGGAGTATTCTTGAACCACTTGACCTCAGGGCTTTCTTTACAGCTGTAGCAGCAGCGCACTGTGGCTTCTTGAGAGATCTGCACACGCAGTAACGGCTGATCCGGCTCCAGTTGTAGCTCTTCCAGTTTACCACTGAGAACAGCTTATACAGAAGACAAACAAAAACAAAGAAACAAAAGGCCACAAAATAAGCAGTTAAAATTATATTGTTAATCATTCCAACCAAACAGAGCAGAGTAGGGTGTCAAAGAGGCGAGGTTTAAAAAGACCAGACAGGTGAATGAGACATTTCAGACACTAGCCATGTTGACATGTACAGTCATTCTGATTCAATTAATTCCGAATGAAAGATTATTGTAAAATAAGAGGTGATAGTGTGTATTATAAGCAAAATTTAAATCCTTTAAAATAGCATAATTTGGGTACTTTAATATAGGTAATTTAAACAGTCAATTGCAAGTCTTCAACGCTTGTGCACTGTTCAAATTGACTACACCTAAACGGTGTTTAACTGTTTAGTAATGAATCTCCTAAAAGTGGTAAATGCTTCACTTCTCTCAGGGATTTTTCCAAACTCACTTAAAACTGCAGTTGTTAAACCCCTCTTGAAAAAGAGCAATCTAGATAACACACTATTGAGCAGTGTATACAGGCCAATCTCAAATCTCCCTTTCATTGGCAAAATCATTGAAAAAGTTGTTTTCAACCAGGTTAACAAGTTCTTAAACTTCAAGGGGTGTTTAGACAATTTTCAATCTGGTTTCAGAGCACATCACAGTACAGAGAGCGCTCTTATAAAGATAATCAATGATATCCGCCTAAATACAGATTCAGGCAAACTAACAGTGCTGGTATTGCTCGATCTTAGTGCTGCATTTGACACTGTCGATCACAGCATACTTCTGGATAGGCTGGAAAATTGGGTTGGGCTGTCTGGGACGGTCCTCAAATGGTTCAGACCTTATCTTGAAGGTAGAGGTTACTATGTCAGTATAGGTGACCATAGGTCGAGGTCGACACCGATGACATGTGGAGTCCCACAAGGCTCGATTCTGGCACCTCTTCTGTTCAACCTTTATATGCTCCCTCTGAGCCAAATAATGAGAAAGAACCAAATCTCCTACCACAGCTATGCTGATGACACTCAGATCTACTGAGCCTTAATGCCTAATGACTACAGCCCTATTGACACCCTCTGCCAATGCACTGATGAAATGAACAGTTGGATGTGCCAAAACTTTCTTCAGTTAAACAAAGAGAAAACTGAAGTCATTGCGTTCGGGAACAGGGATGAGGTTCTCAAGGTAAATGCGTACCTTGGCACTAAGGGTCAAACAACAAAAAATAAGGTCAAAAATCTTGGTGTGACTCTGGAGTCAGATCTGAGTTTCAATAGTCATGTCAAAGCAGTTAGTAAATCAGCATACTATCATCTCAAAAACATTGCAAGAATCAGATGCTTTGTTTCCAGTGAAGACTTAGAGAAACTTGTTCATGCTTTTATCAGCAGCAGAGTGGATTACTGTAACTGCCTCCTCACGGGCCTTCCCAAAAAGACAGTCAGACAGTTGCAGCTCATCCAGAACGCTGCGGCCAGGATTCTGACCAGAACCAGGAAATCAGAGCACATCACACCTGTCCTCAGGTCTTTACACTGGCTCCCAGTTACATTCAGAATAGATTTTAAAGTATTATTACTGGTCTATAAATCACTAAATGGCCTAGGACCTCAATACATTACAGATATGCTCACTGAATACAAGCCTAACAGATCACTCAGATCTTTAGGATCATATAAACTAGAAATTCCAAGAGTTCAGTCAAAGCAGGGTGAATCGGCTTTCAGCTACTACGCCCCTCGCTGCTGGAATCAACTCCCAGAAATGATCAGATGTGCTCCAACATTAGGCACATTCAAATCCAGACTAAAAACACATCTGGTTAGCGGTGCCTTTACTGAATGAGCACTGTGCTACGTCCGACAGATCGCACTATTATGTTTTTCTCTTCTTTTTCATTCTTTTATAACCTGTTTTAACACATTTTTATCTGTATTTTATTTTTTCTTATTATTGTCTCTTTTATTCCTGTTTATGTAAAGCACTTTGAATTGCCACTGTGTATGAAATGTGCTATATAAATAAACTGGCCTTGCCTTGCCTTACCCTTTTGTTATGTTAGGTATGAAAACATCCACTGATTTAAACTGCTGGAAAAATGCATCAGATTAATATTTAAGATTTATGAATATTTTTGCATAAATCTGTTTATCAACATCAGTTCTGATCAAAACTACTAAATTGTTTAGAAAATTACTGAATTTTAACTCTTTAATTGCCAACTTCACAAATGATGTCACCGACTTGGTGAAAAAACACACAAAATGACATTTTCAATATAAAAAGTAATTGTGGACTGGATTAAAAAAAAAAAAAAACCTTTTATTAAAGTCTTGGACATGTGAACAATTAGTTTCAACATTGGCTTTGATGCATTGTTAGATTTCATATCTTATCTTATGTTGGTGGCTGTTTTTGCCCCATTGACTTCCATAATCACATTTGATGGCTCATAAATACACAGTCTTTGTTTTTATTTACTCCATGTAGTTCTGAGAGCTGAGATGCATATTTTGATTTTCTCAAACACATCAAGGTAAGTGCGCAAAAGTCACTCTCACAGACACACATACATACACTTTAATTTGCTGTTATACTCTATATAAAATCCATACACTAAGCTTTCTAGCCTATCTAAAGGGTTAATGGTGCCAACTGATGATCAACAGTAAAAATTACAAATTGTACTTCCTCCCAACAAAGAAAACCACCAACAATCAAAAATGCATGATAAATATGATGTCATGGTTTTGTAATAATAAAAAGTGGTTATAATGAAAGTCAATGGGGCAAAAACAGCCACCAACAGTAAATTAGGGGGAAAAAAAAAAGAAGAAAATTAATCAGAAACAATGCATTAAAAAGGGCACGGTTGTTTCACATGTCCAAGACTGTGATAAAAGGTAAAAAAAAAAAAAAAAACAGTCCACAATGACTTTTTATATTGAAAATATGTCATTTTGTGTGCTTTTTTTTCACCAAATCAGTAATCATTTATGAATTTGGCAATTAAAGATTGAAAATCCTGAAATTCTCTAAACAATTTAGATGTTTTGATCAGTACTGAGGTTGATTAACAGAGTTATGCAAAAGAAAAATAAGAAAAAAAAATCTGAATGCGTTTTTACAGCAGTTTAATTTAGTGGATGTCTTCAATCAATCAATCAATCAATCAATCAATCAATCAATCAATCAAAGGCCTTTATTTGTCACATACAGTTCCATGTAGTCAAATACACTGTCATATAGTGAAATTGGACCCCCAAATTGGAAATTGGAAAAAGGAAGATACAACTTAGGAGAGAGAGGCGAAAAAACTCCCTTTCACCTTGCTCTTGAATTAGGGCAGTGTGAGATCACTGAAAGCAGCTAATTTCACCCCGATGTTTTCCAATTTCCAATTTGCGGTTAGGGGTTTCAGCCCTAACATAACAAAAGTGTAGTAAATTTGCCCAGAGTGTATCATTGAGTTTTTTTTTTTTTTTTTTTTTTTTTTTTATCTGAGCATTTTCTCAAAATGTGTCAAAATAAGATTTGTCACCAAAAATCATTCCCCTAGCTGAAACACAGAAAAAGTTATGGGCAAATTAAGACTCAAAATCCCCCCAGAGTGGATGAAAATATCCCCAACAGCTCATAAGGGTTAAGATTAGTCTACAGTAGACAACATTTGAAGTGGGTCAAAAAAGGCTTTCATAATTGCTCTAAAACAAAAATGGGTGTTGTTCAATAGTTTTAGGACAACTTTGATAAACCGTTTTGATCCACTTCAAATGTTGCCTACTGCATACATGAATAAATACTTCAGTCATGACTTTACCATAACGTTCCATTGGCTGATGTTAATGTATTTACTACTATTAACATCTATAGATGTGCTTGAATTAATCAATTTTATTTCAATGAACATCAACATAAATCTAAACATACCATAAATGTATAGTTCATTATTGCTCATGTTAGTAAACATCATCTATTGTACCCATACTGTAAAGTGTGATCAATACTTTGTATATTAGAGCAGCTTAACATTCAGCTTTATTCTCTGCTCAGTGGCATTTAGCTTAGTCCACATGATATCAGCATGTTGAAATCTATTAGCTAAACCATTCTCTTTCTACCCACAGAGTGCTATATATGCACAAGGCTTGGCGTCATACATGGACAAGCTTCACAAGACAGTGTAAAATTAAATTATACCCTTAAAATTTGAAAGTCACACTGAAAAAAAAAACAAAGTAAAAAAAAAAAAAAAAAAAAGGGGAAGATGGTAGCAGCAAGATGCAAACAGCTGCTCTGAAAGGAAATCGGCTTCAGTGAAGCAGAACACAGACGTGCAGATGGAAATTTGCTTTACTTTGCTCTTTGGTAGTAAAGTTTATTAAAGACATCAATTTAGTACATCTACTGTTTAATCCACATCCAATTATTAACACGCAACATTTTAATAACAAAATTCATAAAACCACTTGTATTCTTTTGAGGGTTTTTTTTATTTTTATAAATGCCACATGTAAAGAATAACTGCAAATTAACAGTCTCCTATATTTGGCTATCTGTGACTATCAAATTCATTGTAGAATCTTAATCTCTGCTCTGATATTTTTTATGCTGAAAAGAAATTAAAAACAAAGAAAAAAAAAGTGAATTTATTTCTCTTTTAATCTTAGTGTTTTGAAATTCTCCATTATATAAAAATAGTAAGCTGCCAGTAGTTTTTCTGTATTGAATGATAATGTCAGTAAAAGTCTACAGTTCAATTTTCAGTATCATAAGTTGTAAGAGCAGAGGTCAATCCTCATAATATAATTTGAAAGAGTAAATGAATGGTAAACACACACACACACTGTTAACAATTTCCTGTGGAATCTCCAGTAATATACTGGCAGCAGTTCACCAGTAACTTACTGTAATCCAATTACAGTAAAAATACTGTATTCACATTTACTTATCTTGCTGTATATGTATTTACAGAATTGTATGTATATTTTCACCGTAAAAATACAGCAATTTTCACAATTCAACTTTAAAATACAGTAACATACAGCATAACTGTCCTACAGTATAATACAGTTCATATTACAGTTAAATACTGTGTAATTTACAAAAATCGTTAACAGTGCAAGTTATGCATCTTTTTACATTGTATGCTTTCTAAAAACTCTACATTTCTATTTCAATGTATTTTGTTTCTATAGTAGAGCTTGGCTTACTTTAAAACCATATTCTCAATGCTGAAAAGCAATACATTGCAGCACGCACATACCTAAAAATTGAAATCATTTTCACTGATTTTTAGGATCTGCAAAATAAGCAATTACCAAGAACACGGAAGTAGCACACTGAATTCAATGTCAAATTTAAACTGTGAAAAAAAATGAAACAATATTTGAGTATTTTTTTTGACAGTGTTCACACCTACCTGCAAAGAAACACACGAAAAGGACCAGCCTGAACCCCATTTTCTCTTATAATCCAAATTAACTATATAAAACCAACTGCTGCTAGGTATGAAATGTGCCGTTTGAGTGTTTGTCCTTCTTTCCTGTATCATCTACACCCACCCATTCTGCTGTTTCACTTTGTGGTTCATACACGCAGAAGAAAACACTCTGCTGAAAATAAGGACAACAACAGCTCAAGTCATTTTTAGATCATTTATTTTAAAAAAGAAAAAGAAAATTATAATAAAAAAAAAAAAAACGTACCTACATTTTTTCTGATGTATCTTACATATTAAATCAAAGCCCAAATACACAGAATAGTCCTTGCATAATCATTTATATAGACAGACAGCAATGAAATGCCTGTATTGAGTGGACTCCTGTACACGGAATGACATAAAAAGACAGTCATGGATTGCAGAGGGTTTAAAAGATCTAACAAAGAGCACTCGGTATTAAGAGCTCAGGCATTTCGGACAGCAAAAAAATGAGTGGAACTGCTATAATTTGATGGGCATGAAGCCAAATATCAGATGAATAATTAACACTGAAATGAGGAGAGGCCAGATAAGGCAGTGTCTGCCAGCTGAACTAAAAGAAAAAAGATAAAGAAAACTAACCCAATCTGCAAAAGGCACCCTATAAATAGACTTTAACATACAAGATATATCACTACATATACGTATATGTGACAGACACACAAGAAAACGTCAAGGAATGAGAGAGAATGCACCCAAAACCCTCTTTTATCAATTATTTAGAGCCTATAGGGATATCCATTGTTTAAAACGCTTTTCAAATCAAGTTTAAAATGTGGACAAATCCACATAAAATAAAATAAAGGTCAGAAATTGAGTTTGAGTGGTTACGGGTGTACTTTGTCTCTCTCAGTCCTTATTTTATAATAGGCAATGCATAGTATTGTAATTACATATCTCTCACAAAAAAAAAAAACAGAATAAAAAACGAAAGTATCGCTCATTCAAGCAATTAAAAATGAAAACAAAAAGCTGGTAGGGAAGAGAAGTTGGGACTTTAAACATCATCGCCTGGTACTTCTATGAAAAAAATTGACTGATAAAAATTGATGTATAACAAAACCTGGTCAGAAAACCAGACTTTGTCCTGGAAACCATTTTAAATTAAGTCTGATGAAGGTAAACAGCGGAGGAAAGAGCAGGAAAATAAAACCAATTCTAAAAGAAATCAAAATAAATCAGCAATTTCAACTTAAACATGAATATAAAAATCACACTACGTACAAAAAAATAAGGTAAAAAAAACCCTGCATAAATTGGCATCTGGTGGAATGGTAGAAAAACTGTCGCAGTAGCATTATGAAAACATTTACAGTACTGGTAAGAAAACCGATGGTCTGTGTTCCTGTCTCTAAACTCTTGAGATAAAACCTGCAAGTGTCTGATTCACTGTGGTATCCTAATAAAACAAGAGAGCGGGAGAGACAAGCTGGTCCCTTCCACAAATTGAAGCAATTTCAATTTCCTTCTGTCTCAAATAAAATAAGGTATCACACTAACAAGCCAATCCATGCACTTTGTGGGTTAATGAAGTGTTTTTTTTTTTTTTTTTTTTGCTTTTTTTGAAAGTCGTTGAGTGACTCCCTAAACCCCTTTTCAGCTTTCAAGGTGTTTTCATATCTAAGCATTGTATGCAATAACGTCTTTGGTCCTGCTTTTATAGAAACTACTCCCCCGACAATAAAATATACCAGAGAAACAGTTAAACAACTAGAAGGGAAACCAAGAATATATATACATATATATATATATATATATATATATATATATATATATATATATATATATATATATATAGAGAGAGAGAGAGAGAGAGAGAGAGAGAGAGAGAGAGATATAGATATATAGATATAGATAGATAAATCAGATGCATCTAATTTGTAACGTAACTGTACACAAAAAAGTTTTTTTTTTTTTTTTTAATCTGAAATTACTAATGTTTTTTATGAACTTGCATAGACACACACAAATAGGCAATGTGTGATGATTATCAGTTTCAACCTACTATGTGCATAAGAGTACATGCTTCATATGTGCGGATGGGAGCTGCAAGCTGGGCTGTATGCGTTTGTTACATTCAAGCTGCTTTGTAATATGCTCAGATTTTCTTGCATCCACTGTGTCAAACCCTGTTACCATCAAATCTTGCGAAATCAAATCTCTCTCTCCCTCAAAGCCTGCCTGATTTTACCTTCCCCAAATCCCTTTCTCTACTTCTTTTCAACCATGCAATGATCTATCCTACTTAGCATTTCTTTTCTCATTTGCAGAGCATCCATAAAGAAAACAAAACACCTTCCCCAGAAAAAGATTAATGAAAACCCAAGCCAAACTGTTAATAAAAATAAACAAAGCAGGGTTTTTTTAAAAAAAGACATGTTTTAATTCTCCATCTTACTACAGTTTCATGCTAAAACTATTCAGTTCTCTGCTTAAAAAAATCAACATATACGTTTCAATATCTGTAATTTTTGAAAATACATATAATTTTTGATGGTAATAAATATTAGCATGAATGAACATAGTCTTAAAATGTGGAGGAAAAAGAAATGAAAAGAAAGAAAGGGCACATTTGTTTAGTTTGGATGAACCTGACTGAACTTCACTCTGAGCTGCAGGCTTCATATGTGTCAGACTGCGTTCACAAAGATGCAACTATACTTTTCTATGAATATAGGTAGCCTTTTGATACTAAATGACTTCTGACATGCTTAGGTTTATCTTTGTGTACAGTATGTGTGCGCATAAAGCTTCCACATGCATATCTAGCATTTCACTCTGAGATCTCTCTAGGCTTTGCACATTTCTTTGGCATGTTTTGGTAAGACTGTCTCTCGCGGCTCTCAGCAGAAACACTTACACTCTTATTTATGCTCACGGATCACTATTATTTCAAAACACCCACTTCAGGTCATTTCGCAGTGGAATGGAAAGCACCAGAGGCCTGCTGTCAATCTTCTGAAAGGACAGTTTGGAAGAGAGAAGAGAGAGCAGAAACGTTCAGGCAGCATTAGTCAATCAGCAAATCCCCCCGAAAGCAAGTCTCGACTCCAGCACATACAGTGATCTGAGGACAGAAGATGAACAGATGGAATTTTTAAAAGAATTGCACTAAATTAAAGGGAAATTGATAAATATAAAATGGTCTATGAAGTATGTGGTTGTACCTTGTAACAGCAGGTTGTGATGTTTCTCAGTTGTAATGGCCCCCCTGAAGTGAATACTTAGCAAGAGCTTCTTGTAATTTAAAATGGTCCTCCTCAACTGTCTGAGAACAAACACAAAACAAGACAGATGTATTAATAAAAAAGACTGAGTTGGATTTTATGTCAGTACCTTGGCTGGTTTAGGCATGTTGTTAATTAAATCAAATTTGACAGTAAAAGTGCCAGTAGGTGGCAGCAAAACAGCCCTAATGAGTGAAACATTAAATTCAATTGATTCATTCAGAAATGCTGATTCATTTAGAAACTAAGCAAGCGACTGTCTGTAAAAACGACTAACTGAATAGCTGAGTCACTAATTTTGTTTTGAAATGAGTATTTCACAAAGTGTTGTAGCGCTAAAATGTACCTACTACAGTATATCAGTGATAAATTAGGAGTGCTGAAGAGGGTCCACAAACTATACTAAAATATCTGTTGCTGGCAATATGCCTTGGAAAAAAGATATTTTAAAAAATTGACCAACATCAGTATTTAATAAGACATCGCCTTAATCGTGGAAGTATTTCCATGTGGTAAGAAATATGTTTTTAAATGTATTTTTAAGGCGACGCGGTGGCGCAGTTGGTAGTGCTGTCGCCTCACAGCAAGAAAGTCGCTGGTTCAAGCCTCGGCTGGGTCAGCTGGCATTCTGTGTGGAGTTTGCATGTTCTCCCTGCATTCGCGTGGGGTTTCCCCCACAGTCCAAAGACTTGCGGTACAGGTGAATTGGGTTGGCTAAATTGTCGGTAGTGTTTGAGTGTGAATGAGTGTGTATGGATGTTTCCCAGAGATGGGTTGCAACTGTAAGGCATCCGCTGCATAAAACGTGTGCTGGATAAGTTGGCGGTTCATTCCGCTGTGGCGACCCCAGATTAATAAAGGGACTAAGCCGAAAAGAAAATGAATGAATGAATGAATGAACACTGGAAGAGAAGTTTATTCAGCGTCTATACCTTTAAAAGCAGTGAACGCTTATTTTACAATGCAGTTTTTCACCTGCATTTTAAAAACTTCATTAGAATGTGGCAGCATTTTTTATTCTGCAACATTTATTTGAATATGGAAACATAATAATATTACCCTCTACAAAGTTTCCATCAGTAAATCTGAAAGAGACACCCCCACTCCCCATCAGCCAATCACTGTGTGCAAAACTATTAATCATGCTGAGATCATCTATAGACCTTTTTCTTAGAACGCAAAATTACCCATTATGCTTTGCGGGTATGCGCAAGGAGAATGCTAAGAACTTCCGGTCGGCAACTGATGCGTGTAAACAGTCACATTTGAAGAGCTTTGAAACGATAGTTTTAATCTATTTGACTTGCTTTTATCATCTTTGAACTAATACTGTTGTCGATCAGCGACACCTACTGGACTGATCATTTAAAAAAATGTGATCTGATAGGATGGCTGTGAGGCATTTTCCCCTCGTTGTCATTTACATGTTGCTGCCGTTTAAATGAAGCCTCGTCATCGCTAAAGTCAACAGTTTCTCTCTTTTTTTCAAATATATAACCAGCCCAAACAAATGTAATTCACCATACATGTTTGACACACACACACCCTTTACTGTCCCACTAACACACTGATTTAATAACTGTGACAGTGAAAATAAAGTGACATTTTGAAATGACAGAAAAATGCAAACCGTGGTAAACTACTAACGTTACACAACACACTAAATGAAACATAAACGGCTCCCGGTGAGAATCAACATGCAAATCAGCCAGCAGAGTTTCAGTAACAGACTTTTATTAGTCATTTTTTGTAAACTGCACGGCTTACAAACCTGTTAAGTTTCATGCCAGTAATCTGGTTTGCTCTATGATGCAGTGAAGTATTGCGTGTGTATTAATGAGCCGCTGAGCTAACAGCTGACAGGCCGAGAAAACACACACACACTGCATTTCTGACGGCAGACACGTGAACTAGGAGAACGTTTTTCTCTCGCGCTTGAACCACATCTGACAGATTATAACGGCTTTAACACACACCTTTCAAAATCGTGTCACAAAAACACTCTGTAATCCACTCAAAACGCTATTGAACCCCATTTTTGGAGTGCAAATGACCTATTGTAAACACTGTAAACGGAAGTTCTACCGGAAGACGCTGGTCGCTATGGCGCCCTCCATGCAGCAGCCAAGAAAAAGGTTATATACAGCAACAAAGCTAAGCCCATCTTTGCAGCTTTGTAAACAGGTTTTAAGAGAAAACTTCTAATTTAAAAACATTTACAGCTATTTCAGAGAACTCTTAATGGTAAGATAAAATGTTTTGTGAATACCAAAACTATATACAAAAACACCTTTGAGTGTTTTGAATTGTTGTGAAATCAACTTGATTTTAAATGACAAAGTTCTAAATTTCATTCATTAAATGTCCCGTGAAGTGCTTTGAAATATGCATTTTTATTTGCTGTTTGACGTAATCTCAACCAAAATACTAAGAGAAGGTGGGTGAGTGTAGCTCCTCCCCTTTTTAAAAAACAGCCAATAGCGTTTTGTTTTGTAACAGCTCCCCTAGTGAGTGTGGTTGAGCCCAAGTGCATCAAATGTAAAGCAAATGAGAAGATTCTAGAGAGCATTTGATTGATTATGATTTGATGAGAAACTGAAGTATGAGGTGACGTAAATAAAACCATTGATCCATTTAGGTGGAAGTGACAAACGACAAGCTTAACGTGTTTATATCAGTTTTATATCTTCTAAACGTGAATTTTGTCACTGTTTTGGAGGACACGAGATTATAGATATTCTAAAAGCGAATTATGCTGATACTAACATCTAAAAAACTTTATTTTAATTTCATGGGATCTTTAAAAGTTTCAAATATAAAAAAAAAAAGTTGTTTATGGTTTAATTAATCCCTCTCTTACTTTTTTATACACATACTTCACGTAGAATAGACAGCCAGCTAACATTCAAAAATTTGTTTGCTTGGGCATTGATTTACATTTTCAACCACGTTTCACACAAATCACTTACTGTACCTTTAACAAACCGAAAAATATGTTCAAAAATGCACCAGTTTGCTCCTCACCCTCAGTCTCTTCAGCTGCTCCTCCAGAGCCTGCAGTCTCCTCTGCACCTCTTCCATGCGCTCCTCAGACAGCACTAGAGGAGCACTGATCCCTCTCTCCTCTTCTCCTTTGTTCCCTACATCTTCCTCACGCTCTTCTACTTCAGGGCCTGCTTCTGTGCTCGATTCTTCCACTGAGGGGAAAAAACATTCAAAATCAGTATTGGAAGAGAAAACAACAAGTTCTACCTACAATCATATAAGTAAGTAATACAGTATATAAGCAAGGAGGGTGAGTAGATAGTAAGCAAATTTACATTTTTGGGTGAAGTATCCCTTAAAGTGAGAGTCTGAACATTAAAACCTCTGAAAGTTTTAAACCTGAAGCAAAATGTGCACAGCACCTGACAGTTGAGGTCCATCTGCATCCTGACTTTCAGCCGCAGTCCCTCCATTTTCCCCAAGAGTCTGAGCATCATCTGACAGGCTAATACTCCCAACCAATAGCCTCTTCAAACACATGACTGAAAGAAAAATACAAGCAAAAAAAATCAATTAAATTCTAGTTGCGCAATGAATTGTGTAAATTAAATAACATTTCATAAACACTTACCTTCATCCAAAGCAACAGTAGCAGATTTCTCAGGAGGTGTGTGGCTGTGGGTGAACAGATCAAAGCCATTGGCGGCTAGATAGTCGATAAGTGGAGGATCGCTTTCTCGAATCTTCTCACTAAACCGTGCTGGGGTGAAGTAAACCACAAATTCAGAATAAAAACACAACACCGAATCAACTTATAGATCAGTTTCCTAGAGGCAAATGTCTCACCACCGCGATTTCTCAGCAGTTCTCCTCCGTTTTCGGTGGGGCTAAGAGGAGGATGAGCTCTGAAAAAGAAGAAGAAAAATAGTTTTGACTGAAGTCGGCTAACAGGAGGACATGAACTGACAAATCTAAATTCCCTTGATCTTTTGACACTCAAGAGGTTTCTGCACTATCAGGGTTACTGCAGGTTTCATAAAGTCAAATTTAAAGGTGCAGTATGTAAGTTTGACACCCAGTGGTTGAACTAGGTATTGCAGTCCTGAATCATAAAAAAGGTACGCCGGGTTGCCAGTTTGAGTGATTTTAAACTGTGTTCTAAATAAAAGCAACGACACGCGATTGAGGGAATATTCTCCATATTAAAAGGAGTTTTGGTTCTAACCAACACCTCGAATTGATTTATTAGAAGCGGCTTCTATTTCTCACAGCTGAACAACAGAAACCTATGACAGATCACCTCAGGTAAGCCTCGTGTGCTTTATTCAGTGCTAAATGCTAACAATGCGAGTTTGAATGCATTTTACATGACGTGTATTACCATATACTGAAAGCAGAAAGTTCACTTCACCTTTAATGATGTTAAAGAGGGTTAACATGTATTAAATAGATTCTAAACCTTACCGTTTTGTGAGTGAGTGCATATTCTGTGCTTCTGAAAGGCTGTATTTAAATTTCTGCCGTGTTTTGTGGTGCAAACAGCCAAATGGCTCATCACTCATAACAATCTCGTCACAGCGTGTTGTTAGGACACGCGATGTAACCTGCTCACGTTCCTAATATTTATGTCATTTGCTAATTAACGTCATGTGGAACTGAATCTGTCTCATTTTGACATCTGATACTTTCCACTACACTGAAAGCATGCGTCCATGAGCGAAATGCTACAGAGTCTTTCTGAATGAATGAATGAAATATGCTGTTTTCCAACAAGGCAACCCGGGGTGCTGAATTATAATTGGCTAAACTGGCATGTGCATGTGAAAATTACCTAAACAAAGACATCTTTCCGGCACGGAAAAAAACATTTTCAAAGCAGAATATCTGACTTCAGCATTGTTTGTCAGTTAAACAAGTATGTTCACTTGGGATGTTTCTTAAATATCTGCACACATATTATTGTATTTTTATGCTTTAGAAGAGTCAAAAACTTACATACAGCACCTTTAAGACTTTTTAATACCATTATGAATGAAATTTATAAGACTTATAGAGGGCTAGACACTAAGGGTTCTTTCTAATGGCTAGTAAAAAATATTTACTTGCCCCATTAAAATTCAAATTAAGTTATGTGTTAGCCATATATTTTAAATAATGTAAAATGTCAAGTTTAATTAAATAAATAACAAAAAGCTTTAAAAACTATAATAAACTAAATATATGCAAAACAGTCTGTCCAGATCAGTGTCCTCAACATATATGGTCTATAAATACATATAAAACTTTTAAAATAATGTTTTGTAAGAAAAATAATTAAACCATATTGGTAAACAGAGTTATTAAATGCAACTTTCGTTAAATGTTTTTGTTTTAAATGGATTGCTGGTTGTACTGATTGTCTAGCTTTATACAGACATTTAGATCTGTTTAAAATGATGAGGTTTAAAATACACTCACCGGCCACTTTATTAGGTACACCTTACTAGTAAGAGGTTGGACCCCCTTTAGCCTTTAGAACTGTTTTAATCCATGGCATAGATTCAACAAGGCCCTGGAAATATTCCTCAGAGATTTTGGTCCATATTGACATGATGGCTTCACACAGTTGCTGCAAATTTGTCAGCTGCACATCCATGATGCGAATCTCCCATTCCACCATAACCTTAAAGGTGCTCTATTGGATTGATATCTGGTGACTGTGGAGGCCATTTGAGTACAGTGAACTCATTGTCATGTTCAATTAACCAATCTGAGATGATTTGCGCTTTATGACATGGTGCGTTTCCTGCTGGAAGTAGCCATCAGAAGGCGGGTACACTGAATCGAGACTCACCAGTCCAGGCTGCATTTTGCCAATCTTCTATTGTCCAATTTTGGTAAGCCTGTGCGAATTGTAGCCTCAGTTTCCTGTTCTTAGCTGACAGGAGTGGCAGCCGGTGTGGTCTTCTGCTGCTGTAGTCCATCCGCCTCAAGGTTTGACATGTTGTGCATTCAAAGATGCTCTTCTGCATACCTCAGTTGTAACGAGTGATTATTTGGGTTAATGTTGCCTTTCTATAAGCGGGAACCAGTCTGGCTGTTCTCCACTGACCTCTGGCATCAACAAGGCATTTGTGCCCACAGAACTGCAGCTCACTGAATATTCCTCTTTTTGGACCATTCTCTGTAAACCCTAGAGATGGCTGTGTGTGAAAATGCCAGTAGATCAGCAGTTTCTGAAATACTCAGACCAGCCCGTCTGGCACCAACAACCATGCCACGTTCAAAGTCACTGATATTACTTTTCTTCCCCATTCTGATGCTCGATTTGAACTGCAGCAGATCATCTTGACCCTGTCTACATGGCTACATGCATTGAGTTGCTGCCATGTGATTGGCTGATTTAAATTTTTTATTAACGAGCAGTTAGACAGGTGAACCTAATAAAGTGGCCGGTGAGTGCAGAAATGCACTTTAAGTTTCAGAACTCAAAACTTTAAGTTTAAAATCAGCTTATATTTAAGCCAAAATGACAGGGGTTGTGTCTGGAATGTACCTAGGGCTTCATTTATAGCCCTTCTCCCTGGTTAGGCTAGTTGAACATAAAACAAAATATTCTGAATAATGTTGGGAGAAAAAAGCAGCCATAAACATCCATAGTAGTAACAAACAAATGATATGAAAGTCAAGGGCTGTTTTTTCCCAACATTCTTCAGTTTGTGTTCAACAGATGAAAGAAACTGTGGAACAAGTATAGGATGAGTAGATGACGGCAGAATTGTCATTTTTGGGTGAACTATCCATTTAAATGAGGAAATGTTCAAATGAGCGGGGTCAAAACAGGACAGAAAATAGCCTAGTACTTAAAGATGATAAAACATTATAAGTGGACCTCAGAAAACAGTACAAAAAAAACATAAAAAGGAAGTTCATGATCTCTTTAAAAAAGATGTTCAGATTGGTTCTTGCTATTTTATATATGAATCACACTCACGGGCCGTATGGAGGTACAGCAATGTTGTTTGGCATACTGCCAGCCCTGCTATTCCTTTCCAGTTTGGTGTTGCTTTTTGATGCCTTCTTCAGCTCCTCGACCGCAGACTTAATCGCCTCTGTCCAGCTGCAGAATTAAAAGACTTTGAGTGTCAGATCAAATGAAACGCTCTGGATTTGGATTTATAAAAAGCAGTTCCATAACATCTGCCTGTCAGTCATTCATGCAAGTCTTTTAATTGAGTAGCTTTATCTGGTTCACACACTCACTTTTTCCTCTCCCCGACAGACTGAGCCACCAGTTCATAGATCTGCGCTCCACTGTCCCAGGTGAAAATAACATACAGGGCCTTCGGGTCTGATGAGAAAAAAAGAAAGAAAAAAAAGAAAACAAAAGTAGCTTTATATCAAGCTCCATTCTTTAAAAAATAAACCTGGAAATATGTTTTTTTATTTAATAAAACAATAAAAATACTGTTGTTTTGATAGTAAAAAATGTGGAATTTAATTTGTTATTTATGTACTTTTAAGACTTTAATTACTGCATTTACTTCTTAGGTATTTCACTTTTCATTTTTTTAATAGTATTCATAAGTTAGACAGAAATGATAAATAGTCTATAATAAATCAACAGTGGATGTGAAATAAACCGTATGCATAAGATGTGCTTACAAACAAAAGTGTAAAAACGAGTGTAAAAACAATAATTATTAATTTAACCATCATGCAGAATGTTGAATCCCTAAAATGGCCAGACATTTAGTCAAGAAAAGAAAGACAGCTAAACAAAAACGTTTCATTATAGGTTTATTAAATATGAAAAAAACTAAAATGAACAGTTGAACTGGACTAACTCTAGTTACAAAGAGACATTTACAGGTAAATTGATTAGTAACACTTTAATTTAAGCACCAATTCTCACTATTAACTATAATGGCTTATTACCTGCCTATTATTAAGATATTGCCAATTTATTAATACTTAAAAAATACATATTTTGCGTATACTACATATGATGTTAATTTAGTTAACATGGTTAATGATGTTAATAGAATGAATAGTACCTTAAAATAAAGTATGACTAATGACCTTTTTTTTTATTAATTTGGCTAAAAAATGGCTTTATTTAACCGATTACAATGCACATCATGTCAAATAGTTGTTGTTGTTGTTTTTTTTTGTGTGTTTTTTTTTCATAATCAAATTTAAAGCCTGCTGACTTTTATCATCTAATCAAAAATTCATATTTAAAGTTTTAAATGTTAAATATGTCTGCCCATTATAATGTACAGTGAGTTTAGACATGAAATATGTCTGTCTGTTATAATGAACTGTGAGTTCTAATAATGTGTCTAACAATTTGTATTATTTTATTTGTAATTTCACATTGTTATATTGTTTGTGCAGTACAACTGTTTTGACCTGGTTGGCATTTATAAAAGTCATAAGAACATAGAAAATGCACTTCTACATATTTCTGATAATAATGCAAGTCTGATGGGGTTAATGTGTTTATAGCAAGCAATTAAATTATTATATAGTCTATAAAAATGTAACATCACACCAGTAACAGGCATGTGATCAGCCTAGGACAAAAAAGAAGGAAGATGAGAATAAATGAAAGCATCAGGACAGATGACTTGCAGAGGATAATAACAAATGTGCGTCCTAGCTTTATTTATGATGTACATAGAGCACACGTGGTTGTGACATGCAGATGTGATTGCAGAAAAAGTGCATTCGCATTCAAATCGATTTCATAATCTTGCATATTGTCAGCGGCTTGGTCATATGCGCACATTATATGACTACACAATATCATTATACCTGAAAGACATCCGGAATGAAGCAGTTACTGCCCCTTCTTGTGCACATTGATGAACAATGAAGGCGCAAACCATCAATCAGGTCTTCTGCTTTACAAATTACAGGGGTTATCACCCCATTGAGCTCGGAAAATACAGAAATCCGTATCACAACCCTGAAGTAATCACCAGAAGAAATGTTCTGCAAAGTGTGTTTTCAATTTTATGACATAAAAAGGACCCTTATTTTGACCTGTGATTAGTACCACTAGCTGATCGTTCAATAAGAATTGAATGTAAACAGTATTCAGTGATTGTGTATATTTAAACCAGCACCACAAAGGACATCACGCATAGGCTATTGCTTGTTCTATTTTCTGTTTCTCTCTGAAACTCACCAGTGGCCACCTCTCTGAGGAAAACAGACTCCAGCTTGATGATTGGACTCAGCATCTGCTTGCCTTCCTGAACGGTGATGTTGCTTTTGCTCTGACACTTCAAAAGCATCTTATCATCCTGCTTCTGAAACAAGACCAGCAGGTCTGACAGCAACACACAGTGCACATCTGAAAACACACACACGCAAACTGAATGAGTAACAGGCCCTGCATATGGACAAACATCTGTCAATGTGCGACAAACACTGAATTTGAGGTCTGCGTCGGGTTTGTAGTTACCAATTGCTTTCTCTTTGGTCACCCTCCATGTCAGAGGTCCTTCAAACAGCATCGTTCGGTTGGTCAGATCAACAGTCTGATAAACACAGAAAAAGAGTAGACGTCATATCGGTGTTTCTAATAATAACACAACTGATATGGCAGTAAGATATATACTTTTTCCTCAATATCATAAGTCATCAAGACCTTTCTCACCTTATACTCGCTGTAGAGGTCATTGCTGGGTTTCAGTCCTGAGGTATCCAGTCGGCGCTGGTAGTCTTTCAAAATCTGAGTTGAAAGATGAGAAGGATTTTAGGGGAAATGCAGATAAGTAATTATTAATCAAGTTTCATCCAATAAAACTCAGCTATTTATGCAACATGAAGGCGAATAAAGCAATAAAAAACAGAAAATGGGAAAGTTAAACTTTAAATGTCTACGTAGATTGAGTGGTATTACCAAAATCACAGTATTCATAATCTAAATTACACTGAAGGCTTATGCTGCAATGTAGTAATGCCTGTATAATAACGCCAAACTGCATTATACAGTATCAAGTTTATAAGTAACATCCAACAAATGTTCCCACCAGCAGGTTCTCCATTTGTTTGACTTCTTCATTGACGTGGTTGAGGATCTTGCGGCAGGATTCTGCTGCTTGGTTGATTTTCTCCTTTTCTGTTGCATTCTCTGTGAGAAACAGACATGGATCATACACCTAAAACATTTTTTTCAAGACTCCAATTATGAAAATATATGCTTTCTTTCTTTTATAAATAAACATTTCAAAATAATGAAAGAGATGTGTTTTTGTAATAATATAATATAATATAATATAATATAATATAATATAATATAATATAATATAATATAATATAATATAATATAATAATAAAATTTATAAAACAAATGGACTAATCTTCAAAAATTTATATGCTGTTTTATTAATCAGAAAAGTTAATTTTATGTGTTTTGTATACTTTACAATTCAATTCCATTAGATTTCAAACACATTTGTTTTTGTGAATTGTGGGGACATTCCATAAGTTTCCATTGTTTTTATACTGTGCAAACTAGGGCTGATATTGGAAAAATTTGACATTTGCAATATATATTGCAGAGAAAAAAAATGGCATATAAATACAATTTCACCGGATGACTTAAATAGCTCTATTTGCAAAAATCATTACTTTAGATTGATTGGGAGGATTTTGGAGGGAGTGAAATATAAATATATTTTAATGTAATTTATTATTTACAAATTATAAACAAGGTACAGTCATAAAAAAACACAATGTAGCAAATATTACAGTGAAATAAAGACATTTATGGTTTTCGGCAGATAGTTTAACAATATTTGGGATAATCAAATGTAAAATGATATTGTATAGTCTTAATCATTTAAATAATTCAATTAAATTAATCTTTACTAAACTTCTTTATGCACTACTAAAAAGCTTTAAACTCTTAAGACGCATTTTCATTGCACACGACAAACGACAAGCGACAGACCGGAAGCCATTAATTTCCAATGGAGAGTAGTCCGGGAGCTGCGTGGAGTTCCGATCATCTCCGTATGCGGAAAATTCAGATCCGTTTTGAGCTGCAGATCCGTTAAAATATTTGAACTCCGGTAACTAGACCGTATGCGACCGGCCGACCGAATGTGATGTATTCCAGTGTTGTCCAAGCAGGTCATGCGTGCGAGATGAGAAATAGGAGTTTTTTTCGTTATTTTTTTTTATCAGAAAAGTCTATATTAAAAAAAGAAGAAAAAAAAATTCATAAATGAGTAATAAAAAATATAATTTTTTAATGTTGTCTCCACATTCCCTCCAATTTTTTTTAGTGATCTGAGTTTAGTATTTATTCATTCAACCATGGTGAACGCACAGAGAATAATACCTCTTGCTTTTGCACTCCTTTATTTTGGACACTGCGAGAATATAGCTTCTCTCCCTTCTCTTTTTCAAAACTGAAAATTCTGTGCGACTGCCACAAGGGGACGTATTCCAACAGTCGTGTCCGAATGTCGTGTGCAGTGGAAAGGCAACTTTAAAATACTCACATAGTCACAGGCCTTAAAACCTCATGCAGATAATAAATTTCACTCTATTATGCTTCAATTCTGCAATGTCTCCACAAATCTCATGTGTTTTGACCTGTGGTTTCTGGTCAACTATAATTTCAACTCAACATTGCCTATCTTGTAATGTGACCATTGCGGATGCACACATTATGATATCGATGCTCAAACAATATTTGTGAAGCCCTAGTCCAAACTGTATTTTCTATCATCCTACCACAACCCTATGCCTAAACCCAACCCAAAAGAAAAACTGTATTTTTACTTTCTTAAAAAAAAAAAAAAAACTCATTCTGTTTGATTTATGAGCCTTTTGAAAAATGGGCACATGGGGCAATGTCCTCAAAAGTCACCTTCTCCTTGTAATACCTGTGTCATAATGCCATTATATAAATTTGCGTCCTTATGTGTCACAAAAACGCAGAAGCATGTACGCACGCACACATACACACACACACACACACACACACACACACACACACACACACACACACACACACACACACACACACACACACACACACACACACACACACACCTGTGTTCTTGGCAATGTTTTCCAGCAGAAGAGGGTATTTTGTTAGTCTCTGCATCTCTATGGGTATTATATCCTTTAGCTGTAGCCTCCGACACTGTGGCTTACTCTCTGCTTCCTAAAACACAAACACTGAAAGTCAGACATTTTGACATGCCAAGCCAACTCCAAAAAAAATGTATCATGTTAAAATGTGCCACAGTACATTTATGTGACTGAGCAGTGGTAATAACATTGGTAACAGTGTTTTAAATGGTTTACCAGTATAAAAGCATTGAATCGGGGGTCCTTCTTCTGCCTGCTCTTGATCTGCTCCAGAGCCCAGGACTGGTAGCTACAGAAGCGTGCTGTGAGCTTTTGAAACCATTCTCCTTCAGATCCACTGAACTACAGAAATCAAGACATGTCTCCATGTATAACACAGCAAAACAATGCCAGAGCTTTTAAAAAGAAGAGAAAAGTAGCATTTAATGGACTGGAAACACTCACCCTGTTGAGAAGCGGTGTGCTAATAGTTTTGACAATGTACTCATCTTCTTCACGCAGTTTCTTCAGGTTCTCATAGAAAAGATCTACAAAAAAAGTGGAAGAATGAATTTCAGAAATGATTTTGCAGTATTTTATGGAACGCAACTTGTGTTTTTGTCAAATGAAACAAATGCGATAATATTTGGATGCATGCTATACAGCAATACTTTCTATCATGCTGCTAGTTACAGGTTTTGCTTCAAGGTGCTGTTTGTTGGATTGACCCCTGGTGGTTTGAACTAAGTACTGCAGTCCAAATTTAAAATGTTTGCAGAGTGTTATTTTCCACCGGTCCCCTCTTCAGACTTGACCCATATGCAGGTTGCCAGATTAACAACTTTGTGGCGACTCCATTTCCGAATCAGTGTCTCATTCCTCCGGAAGTCGCATTTGTCAGCTGCATAAATTGAGGAGGCCCAATTATAACAATGATTAAGTTGACTGTTATTCACAGAGAGGCAGTGGCGCCCCTAGAAAATTTTCTTAGGGGTGGCCAGAAGAGGTCGCACCAAATCTTGGGGTGGCACACAAATAAAAATTAATTGAGTGTAATATTTTTTGTTTTTGGTAAATGAAATAATATGGTTTTAATTCATTTAATTAAATACTCTTGAAATATTGCAATTTATTCCTTGAAATAATTCAGCCAGTACATGTGCAAACCAATAATAAAAAAAAAAATCAATATTTAGTTTAAAAACACTTTTCATACATATATATATATACATACATATATATATATATATACATATATATATATACATACATATATATATATACATACATACATACATACATATATACATACATACATACATACATACATATATACATACATACATACATATATATATATATATATATATATATATATATATATATATATATATATATATATATATACATATATATATATATATATATATATATATATATATATATATATATATATACATATCTATATATATATATATATATATATATATATATATATATATATATATATATATATATATATATATATATATATATATATATATCTATATCTATATCTATATCTATATATATATATATATATATATATCTATATCTATATATATATATATATATATATATATATATATATATATATATCTATATATATATATATATATATATATATATATATCTATATATATATATATATATATATATATATATATTAGGGATGCACCGATACCGATACCAGTATCGGGTATCGGGTCGATACTTGGTTAAAATACTCGTACTCGTATTGGACATGAAAGGCCGATACCACGCACCGATACCGCTGAACAGTAATTCACTATGGATGTGATTTGTTGCCCTACCTGACTTCAGTGTCTTAATGTATTAATTAGCCTAATGTACTATATATTAATAGCTTAGTCCTTTTAAACAATCTGTTTATAAAATACATTATTAACGAATCTATAGCCTAGGCTACTGAAGAATAAACCGAATATGAAATATGATCCTTGCATAATGATCACAGCTAAGCACTCAAACAAGTTAGCACTCATTTTATATATAAACTATAAATAAAAAAATTAAATAAATTTTAAGAAATGGAACATTATGTAAAAAAAAATCTAAAGACTACAGGCTAAATAAAAGCGCCTGAGTTTAAACATCACTGCGGTCACCGCGCGCGTGTCAGTTTACAGCTTCTGTAAAGATCAGACAGCTTTTACAGATCACACAATCTCAAACAGCATGTAAATGTATAAATATTTCGATAAGTATCGTTAATGTAATATTTATAACGATATGATTTTGCTTGTGGTTAAATCGATACCGGCTTTGAGCTGTCACGCGCGCTTTTTCAGCAGCTGTTGCTAAGCATATTTTTATTCATATTAAAACAAATTAATACAAACTAGCCACCCTTTGATTTTTTTCGTTTCCGTATATTTTTTATCAAACGAAAAATGCAATGAATTGTTGATTTTGGTTTTCATTTTATTAGAATTAATATAATTATTAGGCTACACAAATTGTACATACCATCGGCTCTGATTGTGTCAGATATCCTACAGATAGCCTAGGCTTTTTGGCTCAAAGACATTTATGCCTATAAATTTCAGTGCTGTATTTTGACAGATTTCGCAAAGGCTTCAGCTATTCTGACAACTGGTTCCAGCCTCCGTTTTGCGGCTTGACTTGTGCGGCGTCTCCGTATCATTGTCTGGATGACAGCGAGAGAGAGATTAGATCAGACCTCAGTTTCGATGTGTGGCCGCACGTCACAGTTACTTTACTGCAGTTTTTAAATATTGGCTTATTTAAATTAACTTTTCATTCGATCAAAAGCCGAAATATTGCCTGACATAAACAACTTTCGGTTTTAGAAGAGAGAGGCTTCAGTGAAGACGCACACACACACACAGGATACACTTTTGAGATCTATTCATAATTGATTTTTTAACATTAAACGCATAATAATCAAGTGCAAAAAAGAAAAGAAAAAAGAACAGCTGAACTTCGGAAAAAGAGATCACTGTGGTTGCCACGATGGTTGCTTTGTTTTTCTACAGTTGGCTTTGTCAGTGGCTCGGCATTGCGAAATCACTTTTATTTTAATTAAACAAGATTATTTATTAATAAACATTGTGAGATGATGGTCGCGTGATTTTTAAAATGAGCTATTAACCGCAACCCACCCATAAACATTTAGTACTTTTTGATTAATTGACCGCGGATCAAAGGCAGGACTCATGAAAGAATGGTGCAAAACAGTGTTTTATGCGTCCCCAATATGCAATGACAGTGACTATAAGGTAACGTACACTGCACACACCTTGTGTAATGTGTGAAGTTGTGCACACATGTAAGCCGCAAGAATATCTCATCCTTTAAATGTCCATGCTTAATCGTTAATAGACAAGGTCTGGGTTCGCAGGGGTTTAATAACTTAACTAATAAAACAAACAAATGAACAAACTGAACAAAAGGCATTACTATATACATACACACTCACTATACAGACTCTAATAATATCTTTTATCCATATTACTTTTTGAGCCTCAATATTATTAATACAGCTTCTTCTATTGATGTACCTTAAGGTAAATATTAAATTGCCATTGGTGTCTATTGAAGGCGTGTGCGTGCTGTCAACGACGATCAGGGAGGGGGAGGGGCATGTCAGTGGCACAAATTAATTAACAATAATTTAGTGGCTGCTATTTATTTATTTATTGAAATATTGTAAATGTATGCAAGTACATTTAAATTAATAATATCAACAGCAAAATCATATTAGGGTGGCCAGAGTTTATACAGGGGTGACACTCTGATCTTTCAGCTTTTTTTGGTGGATGCCAAAGGTTTTTAGGACATGTAAAATAGGCATTGGATGATAACCGGTTTCAAGGTTTACCAAGGTTTGGAAAAGTCAAGATAATAAAACCATTACATTTTTTTGTTATACTGTTCCTAAGGTATTTGTAAGGATTTTTAAATGTGTTTTTATGACTATTTTATTTAGTTTTTTAGAGCAACAGTATCTCGGCAGAAAAGAACCCCCCAGAGCAAAAGCTGCTGGTCAGCCCACTATTCAGGAAACATCTGAAAAACAAATCGCTTTTAAACCAACATACAAACATGCCATGGACCTGAACAGTGCAGTGGCTTTCTTTATATCCAAAGAAAAGAAAGATATCCAAAATGCTCTTTCAAGTTGTTTTTTAAACTAATGAAGACAGCAGAAGTTAACTGTTTATTTTAATTATTTAGGCTGACATGTTTGAAATGTGTGGTTTTTTTTTTTTTAAATACAGGTAGTGCAGAATTATTAGGCAAGTTGTATTTTTGAGGATTAATTTTATTATTGAACAACAACCATGTTCTCAATGAACCCAAAAAAACTCATTAATATCAAAGCTGAATATTTTTGGAAGTAGTTTTTAGTTTTAGCTATTTTTGGAGGATATCTGTGTGTGCAGGTGACTATTACTGTGCATAATTATTAGGCAACTTAACAAAAAACAAATATATACCCATTTCAATTATTTATTTTCACCAGTGAAACCAATATAACATCTCAACATTTACAAATATACATTTCTGACATTCAAAAACAAAACAAAAACAAAAACAAATCAGTGACCAATATAGCCACCTTTCTTTGCAAGGACACTCAAAAGCCTGCCATCCATGGATTCTGTCAGTGTTTTGATCTGTTCACCATCAACATTGCGTGCAGCAGCGACCACAGCCTCCCAGAAACTGTTCAGAGAGGTGTACTGTTTTCCCTCCTTGTAAATCTCACATTTGATGATGGACCGCGGGTTGTCTATGGGGTTCAGATCACTTGAACAAGGAGGCCATGTCATTAGTTTTTCTTCTTTTAGACCCTTTCTTGCCAGCCACGCTGTGGAGTACTTGGATGCATGTGATGGAGCATTGTCCTGCATGAAAATCATGTTTTTCTTGAAGGATGCAGACGTCTTCCTGTACCACCGCTTGAAGGTGTTTTCCAGACACTGGCAGTAGGACTGGGAGTTGAGCTTGACTTCATCCTCAACCCGAAAAAGCCCCACAAGCTCATCTTTGATGATACCAGCCCAAACCAGTACTCCACTTCCACCTTGCTGGCGTCTGAGTCGGACTGGAGCTCTCTGCCCTTTACCGATCCAGCCACGGGCCCATCAAGACTCACTCTCATTTCATCAGTCCATAAAACCTTAGAAAAATCAGTCTTGAGATATTTCTTGGCCCAGTCTTGACATTTCAGCTTGTGTGTCTTGTTCAGTGGTGGTCGTTTTTTAGCCTTTCTTACCTTGGCCATGTCTCTGAGTATTGCACACCTTGTGCTTTTGGGCACTCCAGTGATGTTGCAGCTCTGAAATATGGCAAAACTGGTGGCAAGTGGCATCTTGGCAGCTGCACGCTTGACTTTTCTCAGTTCATGGGCAGTTATCTTGCTCCTTGGTTTTTGGTTTGGTTTTTTCACACGCTTGCGACCCTGTTGACTATTTTGAATGAAACGCTTGATTGTTCGATGATCACGCTTCAGAAGCTTGGCAATTTTAAGAGTGCTGCATCCCTCTGCAAGATATCTCACTATTTTTGACTTTTTGGAGCCTGTCAAGTTCTTCTTTTGACCCATTTTGCCAAAGGAAAGGAAGTTGCCTAATAATTATGCACACCTGATATAAGGTGTTGATGTCATTAGACCACACCCCTTCTCATTACAGAGATGCACATCACCTAATATGCTTAATTGGTAGTAGGCTTTCGAGCCTATACAGCTTGGAGTAAGACAACATGCATAAAGAGGATGATGTGGTCAAAATACTCATTTGCCTAATAATTCTACACTGCCTGTAATATATATTGTGTTCAATGGGAAAAAGTTTTTTTTTTTTTTGCAGAAACATTTAAAAAGAACATTTTAGAGCAGTAATCACAATACCGTGAAACTGTGATATTTTATGCAAGGTTTTCATACCATCAGAATCTTAATGTAGAATGCTCCAACGACCCATGCTTAATGTAGAATGCTCCATCTCTGACTCTAACCCCTTTTGTTTGACAGCTTCCATGACTAAAATGAAATACACTGTGTTGTGATGCTGGGACCAACAATTGGATATGAAATCTATATACAAAGTATTCATAGTGCTTCACTTTTTCCAAATTTTTTTGTTACAGCCTTATTCCAAAATGGATTAAATTCATTTGTTTCTTCAAAATTCTACACACAATATCCCATAATGACAATGTGAAAAAAGATTTTTTAAATTGTTGCAAATTTATTAAAAATAAAAAACTTCTTATGGTCTGAGAGTCCTTCAGATGCCTTTTGGCAAATTCCAGGCGGGGATTGGCTTCCGTCTGGCCACTCTACCATACAGGCCTGATTGGTGGATTGCACAGATGGTAGTCCTTCTGTAAGGTTCTCCTCTCTTCACAGAAGAACGCTGGAGCTCAGACAGAGTGACCATCAGGTTATTGATCACCCTCCCTGAATAAGGCCCTTCTCCCCGATCACTCAGCTTACATGGCCGGTCAGCTCTAGGAAGAGTCCTGGTGGTGCTAAACACCTTCCACTTACGGGTGATGGAGGCCACTGCGCTCATTGGAACTTTCAGAGCAGCAGAAGTTTTTCTGTAACCTTCCCCAGCCTTGTGCCTCGAGGCAATCCTGTCTTGGAGGTCTACAGACAATTCCTTTGTCTTCATGCTTGGTTTGTGCTTTGACATTCACTGTCAACCCTGGGACCTTATATAGACAGGTCAATTTAGAGCTTCACGGCAAAGGCTATGAATACTTAAGTACATGTGATTTTTCAGGTTTTTTATTTGTAATAAATTTGCAACAATTTCAAAAAATATTTTTTCACATTGTCATTATGGGGTATTGTGTGTAGAATTGAGGAAATAATTGAATTGAATCCATTTTGGAATAAGGCTGTAAAATAAAAAAAATGTGGAAAAAGTGAAGTGCTATGAATACTTTCTGGATGCACTGTATTTAAAGGAGAATAACTGACTGTAGCATTGTTTTTAATAGAACATGTATGCATGTTAACTTGGCATGTTTCCTAACTATCTGCAAACATATTATAGTATTGTTATACTTTAAAAGAGTCAAAAACTTGCATATTGCACCAATAAATAAATTAATTTAGGTTTGATGTTTGTAATAAATGTTTTTATAGTGATTGTTACTTTAACCTTTTTTTACATACTTGCATCATTTATTTTCCATTCTGAATATTGTTCAATTTAAATGTTTGTTGTGGAGAGAAGAACTAAAATACATGCTAGTGACCTATTTAATTTTATTTCTGAATGAAAATAAAAGTAACCAAGAAACAGATATGTGAGCACATCTAGGATCCTCAAAGGCAGGTGCTCGATCAAAAACAAACACAGTGGCAAAAGATCAAAAGAAAATCGGTACAGTGCCACTTCAGCTCTCAAAAGTTGTTTTAATATAATAATATATTAAAACAATTATTGAGAGCTAAAGTGGCAGTGTGCCGATTTTCTTTTGTAATCTTTTGAATGAAAATATAAAACATGACTTTCCCAACAACATGACATAATCTGGGCTTTTTAAAACTCTTTATACATGCAACTGACAAAATAGAAATAGAAAATATGGTATCTCTGTACACAAGAGATAAGAGGCAATCAAAATACTTTAAAATGAAGCAGAATGTAATGCTTTAACGCTTGAGGCGAATACTTACAGTGCATCTCTATGATGTCATCCAGGCTGGAGAAAATGGTGGCCACCTCATTTGCAGTCATATACTCTTGCTTCTCAAGTGGACGAGAAAACACTGTCTGCAATACACTCAACATACGAACGTGTGCTTGCTCTGTCACAAACAGCTCTGAGAGAAGCACAGAGAAAAAAAAATTATTTCACCCTGCTACATGGCTGATTAAATAAAATAGAAAGTCAGTTTTGAACAATTTCTTCCCCATTGCTTTCATTACCATTAATGACTTCTTGTCTTTTGGCTTCCTTCTTGCTCAGCTTATGCAGGTTTTCACTGGAAGCAAGTTCTCTCCAGTTGAGCGGGTCCTGCTCGAGCTCCAGGAGACGGGGCTCTATCTCCTCCTGCTGAGGGGCCGAGACAAAAGTGGGAGTGGGGAGAGCGATTTCCGGTGTCTTGTCACCTTCCACACTGAGAGAGGCAAATAGAGGAGCACATTTAAAAGGGTTTCATACATATTAAGCATGGTAAAAGTAGATATAATTAGGAATAGTTCACCCAAAATGGTTTTCCTTATTGTTCATTCTTCCACAGACAAAGATGAAATGTAGAAAGAAATGTAGGTTTACAAGAAAAACAATCCAGGATCTAATGCAAGTAAACAGGACTCCATGTTAAACACTTTTGATGGCCCAAAATCCATATCTAGCCTCAAAGTAATCTACATGACATCAGCTGACAAATACATGTGCTCCAACAATACTGTACAGTAGGTAAGACTGTCTGATTTGTTTGATTGATTGCTAATCCCCATGCCTTCTCCTGGTGGATTTTGATCTCATGATGGTTTTTAACCAGGTAGAACTGGTTATTATTCTCACAAGGTAACAACTTTGAAGGCCGTAAAATTAATGCTTCTTTGCTGGCATCATTTTTGCACTTTGGAAGAATTATCTTTGTTTCATTTCCAAAGCGACACAAATTAGACCAACTCATATGTTGACAACATAGGCTCACTTTCATGATTTAGTATGATTACATTTATATCAGAAGTGACCTGTAGCCGAGTTCAAATGAACTAGAGATGCTCCAATCGATCGGCCGGAGATCGGAATTGGCCGATAATTACATTTAATGACTTGATCGGTACTCGCTGATTTGGCTAATCTCATGAACCGATCACAAGTGTTTGTGTTAGTTGGAGATAAACAAAATATTTGAAAGACCTTGCATGTATTTAGGTCTTACATGTAAGAACTGAACGAATTTCTGTGTTTTTGACAATATTGCAAGTTCACTAAAACCTGGCTGGAAAATTACATAAATACAACATAAAAATTTTATTTTTTTTACAAGAAAATTTAATAATATAACTTCTTGTACCATACAGTTTATAGGCCGGTTTCCTTTTAGTAAAGAGGTATTAGATTTATAGATGTATATTTTTTTAAATAACTTTTTTAATACTTCTTAATAATACTAACTTTTTCATCATTGAGAAATGCTGAATTCTTCTTCCGTCATTTGCAGTGTTTCCAAATTTCCAATATAAGAGACCTGTTTAAGGTATTATATACAGCATACTTAATTTATCCTTTTAGGGATAAAGACTCTCCACTTAAGTATCATGCTTACAGGGAAAACGTGGTTTATGCATTATAATGCTTGAAGCATCAGAATCGATTGTTTTGGGGCCCCCAGAGATACTATTAGGTGACAACACCCCCCACGCCCCACTCTTCACTTTTGTCCGTGACTCACCTACAAACCCTCCACACCCCCCGCTCTCATTCACGACACACTCAAAGTGTTGTAATAGCACCCGTAATGGCCAGCGGCATCCGTGATTATTATTGTTAACCTTCTTTTGGTATTGGTTCAGAGGAGTTCAATAATCCATTCAGTAATCATTTAATTCAAACAACCAAAATTTTGACATCAAATTAACCCAGAAATGCTCTTGTTAAATAAGCCCTTTAAGGCTCTAGCAAAATGACTTTAAGAAAAACTACACATGATTTCCTTGTTCTCTTGTTTTGATGCATGATTATCACAAAAATCCTAAAAAAAAAAAAATAAAATTCCTCTAAAACCCAAATTTCTCTTTGGCTTTATCTTGTATGGGAATATGTAAATAATAAGGCAATTTTCATACCATATTTGGGTGAACTAATCCATTCAGGTAGTGGCCATCACAATCGCTGACTTCTGTCAGCTACTAAAAAATCCCATTGTGCTGCTTTCTCCTGTTGATATTGTGTACATGATGGTTTTCAGAGTGTGCGTGATGGTTAGTCTTAAGATGGTTTTGCCTTACGAGACTGAATGCTGTGGGGAGGGTGAGAGGGGATGGGATGTGGAAGTTGACTGGAGGTCCACGTCGCTGCGGGAGCGAGACTGCTTGGCCCGAGTAGAGCCACCACGACGAGAGTGACGCCGCTCCACACAAAGGCTTTCACTGCGGCGCACATTCCTGAACACCCAAGAAAAAGAGGATGTGGGGGGGAAGAGGAGGTAGATGAAGAGTAAGAAAGAAAGAAAGAAAGAAAGAAAGAAAGAAAGAAAGAAAGAAAGAAAGAAACGAAAATAGGAAAGTGAACGTGTATAAAAATCAGAGGAAACAGAAAAGAAGGAAATTAAGTAGTAAGTAAAACAGAGGAGGAAGAAAGAATGGAAAGGTAAAGAAAGGAATGGGAAAAATAAAAAGAGGACAGGAAAGGAAAAAGGAGTAGTGTATTAGAGTTAGGAAATAGAAAATGAAAGGAGTGCACAAAATCAGAAGTACAAGGAAGGAAATGCAAGGAAATTAAAGAAAGAAAAAGGGAAAGAGAAAATAAAATAAAAGGAAAAGGAAGATGATTAAGTAGAGGAAAGGAATGCAAAGGAAAGCAAAGAAGGGGAGGAAAGGAAAGGAAGGGAAAAAAGAAGAAAAGGAAAGGAAATTAAAGGGAAGGAAAGCAAGGAAAGGGAAATCAAGGAAAGGGAAAGAAAAGGAGAGGAAAGGAAGGGATGGAAAGGAAAGGGAAAGGAAGAAAAGGAAAGGAAGGAAAGGAAGAAAAGCAAAGGAAGGAAAGGAAAGAAATGAAATTAAATGAAAGGAATGGAAGAAAGGGAAAGGAAAGGAAGGAAAGAAAGAAAATCAACGAAAAGGACAGGAAAGGAAATCAAAGGAAAACAAGGAAGAAAATGAAATGAAAATAAAAGGGGAAATGAAAAGGTAAATGAAAGGAAATGAAAGGAAAAAAATGAAAGGAAGGAAGGAAGGAAGGAAGGAAGGAAGGAAATGAAAGGAAAGAAAGAGAAGGGAAGGAAAGGAAGAAAATTGATGAAAGGAAAGGAAAGAAGGGAAGGAAATGAAATGAAAGAAAGAAAAGGAAAGGAAATCAAAGGAAAGGACAGGAAAGAAAATGAAAGGAAAGAAGGGAAGGAAATGAAATGAAAGGAAAAGGTAAATGAAGGGTTAATAAAAAAGTAAGAAAGGTTTTAATGCATGAAAATGTGTGAAAAAAAACAAACAGAAACAAAAAAAAACAGTGGAAGGGATAGACAGACGACAGTGGGTTTAGACCACAGAACAGGTCACATGAACAAATGTAAATTGAAGTAAAAAACAGAATGAAATGTGAAGACAAATGATGTCAAAACCACTATAACATCTTCTCAGCATTAGTTCAGCAGGGAGATTCATTCAGCCCCATCAGTTAAGACTCAAAGACCCTAGTGGGAACCGCATTAACAAACATCTCCAGTTCTTTCTAATGCATCATTTACAGCATTGCAATGCATTTCAACACCTCAATTACGCAGGTATAAAACACTGTTGTCAGGCAATTGGGTTCTATGCGTGCAAAGCGTCCTAGATAAGCAAATACTTCTGCCCTCAATCCCTGCAGCCCAAAAAAAAAAACAGAGATGAAACTTACTTAACCATGCAGTGAGTTTAAGGGTGTGCAAATCTAAAACTTAACCCATGCCACTCACTGTACAACATTCCTACAATATGGATAATAAAAAATGTAATCTGTGTTTGGTAACAGAGCATGTGTGGATCAGTAGAAGCTTGAGACTGGCAGAAAATCCAAGAGACAATCCTGCAGACCCACCTTGGCTTCTTTCTGTAACAACATAGGACAACGAACGGTTACGGCATAGCTGCAAATCATAAACCGTTTATCAACATGAACCCAACCAAAACATCCAACCATGAAACAAGTAAACCTCAATGCTATCCTGAAGCCAACAACAAAGCAAGACAAGAGCGCAGGACAACGGACAACAGCAACAAACAATGCCTCCACATAAAAAAACAACTGCATGAGCAAAATAAAAATGCACAGCTAATGCTAGTTTTTAGGCCATATATGCCAAATAGTGACAATAAAGGAATAATTTTTGCTCAAATTTATTTTAGAAAATTATGGAAATTAATTGTATTACTTACACACATACGCACATGCAAACATAAACAAATGAACACATATGGATGTGTTGATGTCTACAGTATGTGTATTATATACTATATATATTAAAAATGCAGTACTTGAAAAAAAAAAATTAAAGTTTGTCAAAATTGTGACATTTTTGATGTAACCTATCTGCATTGAATTGGTGCTAAAACATAAATGCATAAAGATAGAATAAAAAAAATTGTTTAAAAGCATATATAATATGGTCATATATTCCTAGCTAAATAGGGGGCCTGTCAAATTTAGGTCACAATTATCAAAGAATGCTGGTGGTGGCTGACAAAAGTGTAAAAAAAATAAATAAAATAAAGCTAGCGTTTGAATAAGTTAAATCTATAAAATATTCATTAATTGCGGAATACATTTTTTTTTACTATTATTTTATAGATATTTTCAGATTCTGTCATTTTTAGTCATTTATTGTGGATAAATACAGTGGCCGAGAGAGCTTAACGTGCAGCAATTTATGAAAACATGTGCAATTACAAAAACGCCAGCAAATTGAGAAAATATCTTCATCAGTTTGACAGCACACGTGCTGCAAATCCTCACAACACAAACACATTTTTAAAAACCGCGCTGCATTTTCACACAAAGCAAACAATTAATAAAACAAGCTGCATTTTCACACGACGCAAACAAAATGAATAAAACACGCTGCATTTCCTCACAGCACAAACCATTTACAAAAATGCGCTGCATTTTCTTACAACTAAATGGAAATGATCAAGGAGACCCTAAAATGTGACCGACACGGCTATTTATGTTATGGTTGTTTAGGCTAATATATACTAAGGACACAGGAATGTTAAAATAAACAAACAAAAAAACTTTTTCACGTTTTTGGGTCCCCTTGAAACATTTCCGTTGTGTTCTGTTTTTTGTGTTGTGAGAAAATGTAGTGCGTTTTCGTAAATTGTTTGCATTGTAAGAAAATTCAGAGCATTTTAATAATTTGTTTGTGTTGTGTGAAAATGCAGTATGTTTTTTAATGTGTATGTGTTGTGAGGATTTGCAGCACGTGTGCTGTCAAACTGATGAAGATCTTTTCCTAATTTGCTGGTGTTTTTTGTAATTGCATGCGTTTTCTTATATTGCAGCACGTTATGCTCTCTTGGCCACCGTAGATAAAGGTCTTGTAAAGTAAAAGCCAATATGTACAAGGATTGTTTTCATTTTAAAAAGCTGTGCTAAAACAAAAATGTACTAGTGAAAATGCAGTCTTAGGGTGAGAAAATTATTCCTTTATCTGTTGCTTTAGATTAACACTGGTGACCAGGTTGCGGGTTCAATTCCCATAAGTAACTCAAGCCATTGTACTAAACCCCCTAACCAGAACAGCAGAATGTTCCATCAAATGCGCACTGTGAAGTGTCTGAGAAACAACTTTCTAGACCCAAAAACAAAACCTTCCAAACATTTCGGCAGTCATGTTATTAGCCCAGATTCAGACAGAATCTACTTACTAAGATTTTTGGATGCATTGGCACAATATAGCAGAACATGTAAACTGCAGGATGGGTAAACCATGAACTGAAAGCTAACAAAAACTGACTCACAAAGATTGGACATCAGATGGCACAAGGAACATGAGAACAAAAAAAGAGAAGAGTAGGCCACAAAATGCAGAGGAGAAAAGAATGTAGGAAGTAAGGTGTGAGGACAGTGGGAGAGGGAGGGAGCCATGTAAAGGACGGTCTTGGTCTTTGTTGTCCACAAGGAGGGTAGCGTTTATTGCGGGCGGGCAGCAGCAGGAGCAGCAGCACAGGAGGGACACAGCGAGCTCCCCGACACAAAGCACACAGGGAGTTTTACCAGCCTCCCTTACTCATGTAGTAACTATTTCTACACAATTCAAATGTATGCTAAATGTATGCAGCTATTTAGCCTTTTTGATCAGTTGTCTTCATATCTTGGTTTCTTACCTGCCGCTGTCCTGAATGTCTTCTGGAGGGACATCGATGACAGTGGGAGGTTCACAGATGGGCGGAGGCCCACCAGGGCTGACTGGAGACGCTTCTCCACCCTCAGAGGCTGGTTTGGGGTCTATGCAATTTTTGATGACACCTACTGCATAAGAGAAAAGATACATGACATTACATTGTATGTAAATTGTATTTTCCATACATTATTAGTAAGAGTGTTAAAATTAATTGTTCCTTCGGTGCACCGTAATGCAGACAGGGACAATTCTATATCGGTTCAGTAATAGTCATAACCGGTTATTACGTACTGACGTAATTTATCTCCCATGCGCGAAGTCGTAGTAGAATAATATGGTGAAGGAGGCGAGGGCGAGGAAATAAAACGCTCCTACTACTTAAAAGGTAGATAATTATGCACAATTCAACTGCTTGTAAGTTTGCTGGAAAGTCTTTTATTGACACTGAAGAAGGTACAGCACACAAGCTGCTATTTCACTACTAGGGAGAAATGCTGTGAAACTCCATCTCTGCCTCTCTATTTCACTTTGGACATTTGACCCGCTGGCGTGTTTGTGAGGTGACTTTTCCTTTCCTCTTGGCTGTTAAAGCGATACTTGTGGATCCAGAAACGAGCGTGCCTGAGGTGCAAGTTTTCTCCACTGTGTCTATTGTGGATTATGCGCACATAGACTGTAACTGCGGCTGCTATTCCAAAGTCAGTCATTGGTGAACAGCGCTTTCATTTCTAAAGCCAATCGCAGCCCTTTCTGTTGAGCAGGTGAAGACAATGACCAGTCATAGGGGTGTAAGACCTCGTTTGACAGCGCTCAAAAAGCAAGCAGGATAATATTTATATTAGTTTATTTGCTATAAATGCTCATGTTGTTCTGTGCATGTATTGGAGTTTTGTTTGGTACAGTTCATATGTTTTACTGCTTGTATTACAAATAGTATATAAATATTAATATATTTATAGATTTTAATAAAAAAATTATTGTGTTGTGAAGAAAAAATCTATTTATGTATGGAAAGTATCGTAAATGCACCGTGATGCACCGAGATATCAAATTGAACCGAATCGATGGCATGATAATCGTAATCGAACCATGAGACCAGTGTAAGTTCACATCCCTAATTATTAGCATAAACTTAAACAAAATTAAAATAAAACAGAAAATAAACAAGGCTCTCTGAAATACTTGATTCTGATTGGTCATTCAGAACATTAAAGATCATGTTATTACCAGATAACAAATGCTTAACTAATAACACAGACTCATCTGGGTATTTAGAAACATCTTGACTGTCAGTGAATATGTTCACATTCATTTTTTTATGCTTGTACGCCACTGTTTTTGACTTTTTGGTGCCATCCTGTGACTGAATAGTATGCAGGTTACGTAGTATATGCTCCATTCAGCCGTTTTTCTGTCAGCTTTGCGTTTAATTAAAGATTTAATAAACTTTTACAGCTTAGAACAATGTATTGTCTAATTTTGTCTCACTTTCACACAGTGGCTATGTAGTTTTGTATTTTGTTTTCCTTTTATAATAAAAACCTTCATTTCAAAATTGCAGGATGTGTTTACTTTATCTTCGATAATATTTACATTTTGTTAGGTGATCTAAAATATTAAAGTGAGACAAGCATGCAAAAAATAAGAAATTATTAAGGGGACATATGTACACTTTTTCGCACCACTGTATATACACACGTACTATGTCAAATAAATGTTTATGATGTCACTAAAATGGCACAATTGAAAAAGTGAACTATATAATATATATGATTTAAATAATATATTAAAATTAAAATCTGAAAAAATAAACACAAGCCAAAATTATTCAAGGAGTGGTCCAGAGTGTATTTTTAAGGCTTGGTTGCATGGCACACCTGCGCTCTAAAATTAAATCTGACAAGTGTCTTTCACATATATTTGGAATAAGCATGTGTAAGTAATATGAAACGTTCACATATCTTTAGCGAGTTTGTTATCTGAGATGTAGAAAGCAGGGAAAGTGGCCGCATAGAGAGACACTGCAGCGCTGCTGAAGATTGTGGGTTTTTACAGGGGTTTGAAGGATAAATATGAATTTGTAGCTAAATTGTTAACGGTGCCAAACAGTATTTCCCATTGTTTACGTCTTTGCTACAACATATCGTTAACACTAGACACTATGCATTTAATAGATCAATTTTAACAAATAAACTTACTTACAGGTTCTGGCTCACAATCCACAGCTTCTTCTATTAAGATTAGAAGAGTTTTTACTGCACTGCACTTCAGCACTGAGCTGGGAGAGATTCTGTAAGCTGTCCTTTGTCAAATGCTAGCTATATATTTTTTTAATAATTCTCTGGAACATAATTAAAATTAAACTGTAAGCACTTCTCTCTTTGTGTCGTGTCCTTTGAATGCCCAAATACAGAAACTGAACAAGCTCTGTGGAAATAGCAGCGTTTGGACAGCATTTAACTTTCTCTGCTATAACATTACAGTGCCTCTGGTCACGACCCTTTGCTGCGCAGTGTGTATGCGTGAGGTGAACGCGTTTGTGATCTCACTATTTTTTTGTAGTCCCCAAACTTCGTTCACTGTAGGCTTTGCTAAGCTAACTCTGTAAAAGTCAATGTCTCCCTTTGCATTGAACTTTGAGCGCATTACATTCAGAGATGTTGTTTATGTTCACACACCTACAATACACATCAACTAAAGTTTAAAACATGATATCATAGTGGACCACCGCTTTAAACAAATGAACTAAAATAAAAGATAAATAACTCAAACTATTTAAAAAATCTTATTATATTACAAAATAGTCCATAAATGTTAACATTGAAACATGCTAATCCTTTGATAACATTTAAACAAAATATTTAATCTTAAAAAGAAAATAATATGTATATATTTTTTGCCTGGTGCATTTAAATCTACAACACATAAGAAACTTTTTTTTAAATCCTCACCTGTGTCAGTTTGAAAGTCAGGGCTGGGAGTCACACTGATGCTGATGGTTACCTCTTCACTGCTCCCTGACCCAGTTTTTCGCCCTGGAGTGGTGCCGGTTTCAGACACTCGAGGAGACTGCAGAGGTGGTTTGGTTTGCTTTGCTAGAAGAAGAAAAAGGAAAGAGGATAGAGAGAGAGATGAGAAGAAGGCTCAAAAGCAACACATAATTCATACAGTACATGATTATAAACAATCAATCAAGATGGACAGATGGTTGTGTAGTTCTAATAAGACAACATGACAGATGAAGGAGTTTGATCCAACAGTGTTAGTAGTTCATTGGGAATTTAAAGGATCATCCAGCCCAAAATCTCAGGTAAAGAAAAAACCAAACACCAAACAACACACAACAACATTCATCTAAAATCCCTTCAGTGAATAAGTCACCCTTGGTACCAATAAGATCATGGAAAGCAAGCATTAAAAGGACCATTTCATCAAAATAAAGCCATTTCAAATCTACATTCTGCTAGACGGATGAACACAAAAGCTACAGACAGACCCGTGTGTTGGAAGTGGAACATGCAAACATGCATTAGATTTGATTAGAAAAGAAATGTACCATCCGAAAAAAAGAGGATCTACACAAAGAGAACAGACCATAATACCTTCACAGTCCAATCTAGTATGCTTACCGTCATCTGCAAGAGGAAAACATAGCAACACAAACAAGGTATTTTAAATGCTACAGCAATCTTTGATCTTGCAGGTATTTCAGTGAATATATGAAGAATGTTTTTCATAGTGGTTTGTAGTTTTAATGAGCGCTGGTATCAGTTATCTTAGCAGGTATCAGGGACGTTATGGGTAATTCATGTAAATGGTTGTATGCGAATCAATGCACGCGGTGAAATAGAACAAGTTTGGTCAATGAGCATGTGATGTAAGTAAAGCATGTGTTCTAGCCCAAAGAAACAAAGGGATTTTGTTGAATACGTACTGCCGGATACAGGAATTTTGACTGGTTTGCCCTGCTTGACTGACCATGGTGTCTGCCCAACAAAGAAAGAAGCATTGCTGTTAGAGATAAGATCACTCAAATTCAGGCTGTTAAAACAGAAGAATTATGGAATCTTTTTATTGACCTTCAACATAGATGGAACTGATGGCCGCCATCCTGATTTGGACTTCTTGTTGTCAATAGCTCTGGTCTTGACTCCAAGGTACTTCATATAATAAGCCACTGCTCCAAAGATGGAGTTACTGATGGAGGAAAATAACACAGATGTTTACAGGCCTAAATGTTTACAACTGGTATTAAGGTTATACATTCGCATTTAAAAAGTCCTTAATTAACCAATTTCTTTGAACAAAACCTATAAACCTAAAAGAAATAGCAACAAATATGCATTTATTTCAAAAAAAGTTTTTTTTTTTAGGTTTAGGTGAAAGGTTTGGGAACAGTACAATTAAAAATATTTAAAACAAGCTTATTTTGCTCATAAATTCTGCTGTTTCACTAATTTTATTGCAAAAAATATTTGTTTTAGCTTATTTTTAAAGGTTCATGTCACACTCTGAACTGAAGTAATAATGCTGAAAATGCTAATTATTTTTAAGACAACATTCAATAAGAAAGATGCTAAGTTGCAATCATACTTCACAGTTTAAAACTTTTACTATACAGGGTGGGCCATTTATATGGATACACCTTAAATTACATAGACGATTGCTTTCAGATGACCCCAAAGATAAAAGTCTAAGGGGTCAGATCGGGAGACCTTGGGGGCAATTCAACTGGCCCACAACGACCAATCCACTTTTCAGGAAAATGTATTAAGTAAACCATTCCCATTTTATTAAGGTGTATCCATAAATGGCCCACCCTGTATTATTGATCATATAAATGCAGCTTTGGTGAACAGAATAATATTTAATCAAATCTTTTCATATATATGAATGATAATATATATTCATAATAATTAATTTTATTATTTTTTATTACCAATGATTTTATGGTCACTTTTTATAACCTTACTGAAGAGTTGCTGAACAAACGTTTATTTATTTTTTAATACCATCCACAAACATGAATGTCCCTCAGGAGTAACTCTATAAAATGATTAATGTATGTCACAGGTATGGATGAAGCCATTTTTTCTCAAAATGTTGCTACAGTATATACTGAAAAGGTGCAGCTGAAACATGTGATCTGCAAGCAGTCAGTGCAGTGTACAATAATCCTCATTAATGAGGATCCACATAAAATAAAAAAGAGGTGGTGTAAAAAGTGAGGAGGAGGAGAAAGAGAATGAAGGGAGGAGGAGGAGAAAGAGTGAGGAGAGGAGACAAACTGAAGAGAGAAGGAGGAGCCTGTGCACGTGTGCATGTCTATTTTCTCATAAACACATGAAGTGTCACACAGCTGCACAAAATGATCAACTCTAACAGCTGCAAGACTCCGGCAACTGCCTTGCATACAGGCAAAGTTATTTTTCAATAAATGCATATATATATCAATTATTATAAATAAAATTAAGTTTGCATTTAATCATTTCACAGACACTTTTATCCAAAGACAATAAATGCATCAGATGACTAATAATTATAAAAACATTCCCTTAAAATAACATTTTATTTTACAACCAAGTAAAACTTTCATGAATAAAAGAAAAACGTTATAAACTGTGAAAAAACTATATGGCAATCTTTAACACAACAATAACATACAGAAAAGACATGCATTTTATTTGTGCATTATGCATCTACATCTAAAATGTTAAGAAAACTCACCTTTTGTCCTTGTCAGGAATAATTGAGGGGCTGCAAAAAAAGAAACAGAAATTATCAGAGGGACATCAAAAGAAAACCACAGCGCAATGCCGGTCTGAAAGACTCACCGTTTACAATTATGTAACATTTTTTCTTCCTCGCTTTCGACCGGTTTTTAACTCCGTTTTAGGACGGTGGAACCTGAACTTTTCCTGACTCAAAATGACAGTAAGTGTTGTATTGTTTGTAGAATTCAAACTAATGAACATATTCTGAGTCACTTGAAAATAAAATGAAAACTAAAATAAAAAAATAAAAAGAATTAAGAAAAACCGGGGTGCATCAAAAATTGCACTCCTTACTAACTTTAAAACCAAAAAATAAGGCTTAGAGAAACAAACTTTTGCAAACCTAGATGTCTAAACGACTGATCTACACTATTTTCCCAAACTGCAAACTCTACGATGGCTCTCTGCTAAGGCACTGAGGCTGTCCTACGGCAATGTCCAGAAGCAAACAAAGCAATTCCCCGGCAGAACTTCCTATTTAACTGTGTTTTTGTCTGATGCAACACACATGCAAGAACATCGAAATCAGATCCTTATGTTTTCCTATGGTAATACAATAGGAGGAGTGCGATAAGGAATCCCCAGCATCTAGCCAATCAAAAACCTTGATCCGCCTCTTAGATTTAGAATGCAGCCAATCAGAGTGTCTCTAAGTGAGGTCATTACTGTAACACTGAGGGAGGAGAATGAATGAGAGAGTAAAAAAAAATGAGTGCAAGAGGAAGCAGACTGTTTGGGAAACAGAGGACGATTGTATGAGTGAATATAGAGACTGAATGCACATATTGAGACCCTCAGACATAAAAAGAATCTGTGTGAAGTCTCTGAGGATGCATTGTGTCTCTAATAATGTCTCTCAATGAGGGAGAAACAGTGTTTTAAATGCACCTTTTCCTCATGCAGCCTCTATATCACTTTCCACTTTGTCATTTTATCCTGGAAAGTGTGGAATATATTAACTACACTGTCTCACTGCAAACCAGCTTATGTCATTTGTGTTTTTCTCCCTCTGCTGGCCTCAGATCTAACCCCTGCTTCATCCCCCTTCCCTTCATTCTGTGGCAGAAAGCCAAAGAGCAAATGCTTCCTGCCAGCGTGGCACTTTTGACTCTATCTTTGCAACACTTCCTCTTTGTTTTCTACTATGCCTCTTTTTTACATTGCAGAGTTTACAGTAAGTTGTAACTGGTGTTGTGATTATTGTTATTATTTTTAGAAAATAAAATGTTTCTAAAATAAGCAACTATACCACACAGACTGCAGGATTATTGACTACTAAAGAGAAGATTCACTTTTATTTTTAACCAGAGTTGCAAGTTTAATATATGCAATGTCCAGACAACTTGTCGTTCAGTACGCACTGACACTGTAAGTAAAGTAGTCCGATTCATAAATAAATGAGCCGTTTCTTTTAACGCATCACCCAAAATAAATAAATAAAATAATAAAGAATCACATAATCATTTTGATAAATCCTTGGCTGGGCGCACGGTTAGGGTTAAAGCCATGCAAACTTCCTTAGCTTAGAAGTTACAAGTGGAAACCCCGAAAACCCGAATAAGCTTTTTAAAGGCTCATGAAACACTAAAGTACATTTTTTGAGATTTAACAAGTGTCTGTGTTGCACATTGTAGACCAGGGCTTTTCAATTAGTTTGTCATGGGGGCCAGTTCTTGAAAAGCATCCCAAATGAGGGGATGGAGAGATATAACTTGCAATATGAGTGATGACACAACAGCATACAAGAGTCCATATGTTGTATTTTTGCTCCTTAAGACACCCACATTGTGTTTTTCTACATTAAAATGTTATATTGTAGTTTGAAACTACATAACATTAGTGCATTGTACAATGTGGCTTTTTTTTTTTTTTTTTTTTTTACAAACATTCAAATGTTTTTCATGTATTTTCAATGTATTTCAAAGCACAACAAAAGCAGTGCATTGCTCAAGTAGGTTTGAATTGAATAGCCCTGTTGTAGACTGTTAGCATCCATCTTTTTTTCCCAAAATTTTTGTCATCTGAGATTAGAATTAGCGTCACATTATGTGGCATGGTGCAATTCTCACTCAGTGGTCTCTCAAAAATTATTCACAAGAACGCATTATTATTTATGGGAATGCTTCATTTGAACCTACATATTCCCTCTAATAATGCTAGGTTGTTTCAAATTTGGGTCAAGTCTGGACCAATCAAGTGGTTGGTTCAAAAATGTAATAAAACAAATTTAACCGAACCATTGGGTTGGTCCATGCTATACTCAGGTTTAAGTTAAAACAACCCAATATGTTTAAAAAGTGTAGGGATGCTCCAATCAAATGCCTGCAGATCAATAATGCCATTGTATGACTCAAGCATAGTGACTAAATTTGGTCAGGAAATGGTTGGAAATGATTTTTTTTTAAAGCAGGGTTTGACAATAAAGATGTAAATGTAATCTTAGAATTGCGAAGCAGGACTGACAAAAAAACAACGTATGGTTAAGAATAATGTAATAATGTATGGCTAATAAATAGATTTTTATTTTTGGTGTGGTCAGAGATAAATTTGGTAAATCTTTAATTTTGAGCCCTGAAAAGTCATGTGAAGTAAAAACTAATTGCAGTGCGACACTATGAAATCACAACCTATTTGCTCATGCTCATTGAGCAAGGTCAAACACAACACACAAAAAAGTGAAATGCGTGTGGACATAACACAAAATCTAAATCAAGTCATTTCAGCATGTCAAAGTCAAATTTATGCATATAAAATCTATTTTCCCAACAACAAAATTGTGGCTGGTGAAAATGGATAGTAATGTTGGAAATCTACCAGTCACAGTGGCTGGTGATCAAAAAAGTTAACGTCCAGCCCTGATTATAACCCATATAAGGGTTAAGGGACAAGGGGTGAAAATTAACAAGGCAAAGATGACACCAAAATCAACAATTTCACCTGCTGCTTAAGATTCAGCTTTATAAATGGTTTTCATTGGAGAGCTGAGCATTAAAACTAAACACAAATTCAATATTTCGGATGACCTCAGAAATGCAGTGGCCAATCAGATGTGTTTAGATTAGTCACCACTAAAAAGCCTTCATTTTGCTTAGTGCTTGCACTATCTGACTGTATTCTGTGCTCTCAAACTTATAAAGGTGCTAAACATCCACAAGACTAGCAACATGGAAGTAGCACAACATGTCATTTTTCCAGAAAAACTAAATAAACTAATTTATAAACCATGACTCAATTAAAGTCTGTGCAAAATCAAAATTTACAAAGTTGAATTTGCTAGCGCACATTGATTTCTTTAGGTCAGGGGTGCCCAAACTTTTTCATATGAAGGGCCAAAAACCAAACTTGGTTTGGTGGTGGACCGAAGGTAAATATACCAAACTTTATTAAAGTTGCCATTGGTGATTTCCTAGAAATCTACATCTAAAAAAAACATTGCTTTATATTAACTAAATGAAATATATTTAAAAATGTTATAAATAACTTATTACAGTAAAAAACAATCCAATTTATACCAGAATGGAGTTACACTAGTCAAGCTGCACCTGTTTTTGACAATATTTATATTTTAAAAAGTTTGATTTATTTACAGCATTTAATCAAAACATTTATTTTCAGTTTTCTTTTTTGTGGCTCATGAATAAAACAAGTTACATTAAATTAGAAATTATGATCTTTGTTAAAGGCATTCGACCCAACACTCCTCGTCATTCTCACCCTCTTCTCATGTGGGATGGTGAGTTAAACCATGGGCTCTAGTTTGGACACCTCTGCTTTTGGTGAACAATTAATGAGTGCAAATTATTCCACTGAATTTTGTTTGTTTGTTTTAGTAATCTTCAATCAAAGTCAGACCATTTGCTTTAATGTTTGGAGTGGCGGTCCTTCTCTGCCTATGTCAGTTTGATGGCTTCAGCCACATTATTTTTAATCACATCCCTCTAACCATTAGTTTGCCATGAGCGAATGAAAAAAGGGCCTGCTCCCTACTAAATATTCACTTCTAGTTGGAAGAGAAACAAATACTGGAAAGTCTCAACTGCTTCTGGTTCATGCAGACATTAAGCTTTATACAGTTATATTAAGTTGTCTTGTAAGCTCTTTAATAAGAAACGTATCTTAATAAGTAAAAGTGTTTTGGGTTATGCTTGTTAATTTTAACTCAAATACAATAATGATATACATAACTAAAAGATTACTCCTTGGTATAACTGAACTAAAGGCTGTTATAAACACCACAAAAGCCAGATTATCCCTGCTGGCTCTCATTGTGCAGAAGTGATGAGTTGAAGTCAGATTGGCAGTTTGTGTTCAGCAGAGGAGAAAAACTCAGCAGGCTCCTCCTGTCTCACTTCCTACATAGGGGTCCTCACTTCCTGTGGGGTTTAATGGTAAATCTTACAGACCCACGTTCATTCTTTAACGCACTCATCGACCTTCTGTGATCCCTCCCAATTAATGACTTTCTTCGCTTAAAGGAACAGTTCACCTTAATTTGAGCTTAATTTGGCTATAGTTGTGTTCCAAATCACGTACTTAAGTATTCTACACCATTTTGTAGTATAAATAGTGTAAGTAGTGCATTCAAAATAATAATAATAATAATATACATTTTAAATACCCTGATGATGTACTTATTCAACTGATAAAAAGAAGTGTGGAATGTTAAACACCATGAACTCAACAGTCAAAGCTTTGCTCGTAGCAGAAGAGAAGCAGCTATTTGGCACTAAAGTTGGATTACTTTTTAATTTTGGATTATGCAAGCATGTAAAAGATGTAAGCTTGTTTCCCATATAAGATATTATGCCACCTCCCAATGGTCAATGCTGTTGTACTCATGACTGTTAAACATTTACTGGAAAATAGTGTGAATTTATTTGTAAAAAAAACAAAAAAAAAAAGAAGAAGAAATTGAGCTCCATTTAGGATTACACATGGCTGAGTGTATAAGTGTAATGTTTATTATTTAAGACACAACTAGTTTCTTCTTACACTCATTGTCATCTGAGCAGTGTTGGGGTAATGCATTACAAGTAACGTGATTTACGTAATAATATAACTTTATTTAAAATTGTAATGCGAGTTACTTTTTAGTTGAATTAATTCACTTATAATAAAAATACGTTGCTGATGAATGTAGTCACGTTAAATTACGCACTCAATAAATAAATGCAGGAACAGGCAGAAAGGAAGATGGCAGGGTTTTACATTTCTGAATGGAAAATTCTCAATATTTTAAAAGCATGAAAGAAAGGGAAAAGAGGATTATCTGAAGTGATTTTACTCTTTAACAAGGCATAAAGTATAAAAGTAGAATACACATTGCTTTAATCTTTCATTTATCTGTATATACGGTATCTAGAGTTCTGGGATCAGGAAGTTCTCTGAATGTAACATTATCCTACATCCTTTTTTATTGTTTTTTTTTTTAGGGTAAATGAAGGTTTTACAGTGTGTTGTTATTTGCAGAGCTCCTTTATTAAAGATAGAGATCAAGGCAGGTCAGAAAAAGTAACGCAAAAGTAACTCAAAAGTAAAGTAACGCATTGCTTTCCCTAAAAAGTAACTAAGTAACGCAACTAGTTACTTTTTTGGGGAGTAACTTGATATTGTAATGCATTACTTTCTAAAGTAACTTTCCCCAACACTGCATCTGAGTACAATTTTACATATTCAAAGAAGCACACAAAAGTTTCCAATGAATTGTACCAATAAATTGGTCAAAAATCTGTAAACTCTACAAAAATAAAATATAATAATTAGACAAAAGATGCTTTCCTTTGTAGTCGGTGAAGGTGAGACTAAAATGAGATTTTAGAATTTAGTGAACGTATAATAAGCATGACAAATATTTTAGTAAATACAACAAAGAAATCTATTAAAACATTTGGTTATATTCAGTTTAAAGAAATAAATATAATAATAATACATATGTTTAATAATAAAAATAATAATAATAAATAATATTTAATTTTTTAGAATAATCTTTAACATTTAAAGTAAATGTATGAATCGATAATACTGTATGAAAACAATACACTCTCAATACAATGCACTAGTCATATAGACAACACTTAAATTTGCAATTTTTTATTCTAAAAATGAGCAGCTTGCTCATGGAGCTTAATACACAGTTTTTGTGTGTTTCCCCACTGTTACACAGAAGACAAAACATCTCATCTCAGTTTTTAGAAATGTTAATTTTAGGTCACTTTAACCACATTTTCAAAAGATGACAGAACTCATTTTAAGCAAAGACCAATTTAAGAGCCAAGAATGAAACATGTATGAACACCTCAGCTGATCCTCAAGTTAACTGTACTGCATATGAAGCACAACAGCGAGAGGACTGAATTCTTACACGACTATTAGAGAATTAACAGCAAGAGGTCAAACAGCGCAGCGGCAAGAAGATCCTGTGCAATATGACACATTCAATAGACATCACTTAGCAGCCAGTGAGTGAATATCGACAGAGACTCAGGGCTTCTGATCCGCGGTGAATGCAGATTTTTACAATAGTCTGTTTGAGTGAATGGAGAAAAAGAGGAGTGCTTGCAGCAAACCATCCTTTTCCCTGCTGCAATAGCTGGTGTTTGGCTCAGCAGGGAAACACCAAAAATCACACAGCACACAGTTAGAAATCATGCTTGGATTATAGGCTCGCCACTGCAGAGGGCAACGGAAAGTAAAGATCTGACTTTGTGTAACAGACAAGACTAGAGCAACCTGCTGGTTCGCTCACAACCAAGATTCCAGTGTTCAAGGCTCAGTGAGTTGGGAACCACCTACTATTTGTCTACTTACCTATCCTGTGATAAATATGTGATGTGTAGAGGTACTAAACAAGGTATTCATACTTCATTGCATTATACCAAAACAGATTACCATTCTGATTAAAATTGTATGGTAGTTGGCACCCATAATTTATTTCATTTGTATGTTTTCCAGGTTGCTTGTAAGCCTGATAACACTGTTTCCCTCATTCAATAGCACTCGTACTGAGCACTCTTTTAAATCTGATGTGGAGCATGACAAAAATACACAAATGGCTACAAGGTTGAACAATGACCAAAAAGATTTGAACAATGACCAAAAAGATGAAACGGAATATAACAAATGGATTATCAATACAATTAGGAATGCACAATTAATGGAAAAATTAAAGGCACAATATGTCATTTTCTCCGCTAGTGGGCATGTGTTGCTACAAACAAAGGTGTAGTTTGGTGACGGCGTGACTGAGTGTGGAATCATGAGAGTCGTCATCTTTAAAACATCATATTGGTTTGTGCAGAAAATTATTACATGTGCAGAAATCATGTTCATAGATGTGTTAAAATATTTAAACATATGTTGTATGAAGCAGAGAAAGGCTGAAAATCATACATATTGTGCCTTATTTGTGAAAAAAAAACTAAACATCCAAAAATGCTTCACTCATTCCCTAAAAAATATATTCCCTTTATCTGCTGTCATGCAGCTTTTCCAAACATTGCATTACATGTATTATATTTCATCAACACTTTTTATTTGTAATCCAATATAGGGTTATTCTTAATGTAATATTACACATGCATAATTCCTTATAAATATTGATTTAATGTATTATATAATCATCATAACTTCAGTTTTAATACTGAGCATAATTTTGTTCAATTTGGTTATAATAGATTATGCAAACCATAGTTTCAAATTTGGTCTCCTAATTTCATAAATTGGCACTTTCATTCCCTCATTCTTGCGTCTTATATAAGACAATATATATTTCGTCTGTCTGAGGTACTGGCCATGATTAATATTCTTAATCATCCCCCTCCAACTGTCAGTTTTGACAGTACTATGACAACAAAAAGAAATGGTGAAGAGGTGGTGTCTGTTAGGTTGCCATTACTCTCCCGAAACCCTTTTCCTGATCTTTCTGAATGAAATGCCTACTTTACTACATCCAATGAGCTCACAAAATAAAAAAAAACAAGCCAGGCATATTGTTTTCTCATTTAATATAATGGTCAGAGCTTCTGGTTCATGCAGACTTTAATCATAAACCATACTTTAACTTGAATGTTAAGCTAGCTATTGAGCATAATAGTGCAATAAGAATACGTGTATATTCTTCTGACTGTTACCCTTATTTATCAGATTTTACACTATATTATAAGGTTGTTCATAAAGCATTAAGCATATATTATAATGCATTAAAATTAGGGCTGCACAATATATCGTTTTAGCAAAGACATGCAATGTCCAATCTGAATTATAGTTGACCAGGAGCTACAGAATTGTATTTAATCACTGTATTTATAGGGACTTTATATGACTTATGCAAAAAAAAAATCTTACTTAGAATTTTTGTCTTGTTTTTAGCCCAAAGATTATTTCACATACCCCACTCACTTATTTCTTCTGATGGTAAAAAAACTAAACAATATTTTTACTTGGTCTAAGAACTGTTTTGATATTTGGACTAGAAACAAGACAAAACAAAGTAAGAAATACATTTTTTTGCCTTGTGATTATACAATTTCTGTACCTGAATACTGTTAGACTCCCCATAAAGCCGTCTAATAGAGCTCAAACTATTCAAACCATCTTCTGAAACAGTACTCATATCGCAATATTTATTGCAGAAAAATAAAATCTCCCCATATCAGATTTTTCCAATATTGTGCAGCCCTATACAAAATAACGTAAAATTACTATCAAATTGCTATTAATTAAAAAAATATTATTATTATTTTACAGTTCTTACTTGGCCTCAAGCATCTTTTCCAGAAGCGATTCAGCGACGGCCTTCTCCTTCATGTCCATAGGGATGCGATCGGTGGGCCGATGGGATTCCACGTCATTCAGTTCCCGCTCATTGGGAGTCATTCCCATCATCCTCTTTTGCCTATTATGGAAATAAAGAGGTATGACAATTCAGTACCAGGGGTACGTAAGCACTTGTTACAAGAACCTGATGTTTTAATGTTTGCAAGACTTTTCAACAGAAAACTCACCGGAAGTCTTCCAGCTGTCGCAGTATCTCTGTACTCTGCATAAACTGTATTTCATTAGCGTAACGTTTTTGCTGTTCTTCGTTGATTAGATCTGGACGCAAGCGATCTAAATGAAAAACAGCGAGAGACACGGAGGAGTGAATAGATATAATAAAATTACAGCATTAATACAGTCAACACTAGGCCCAGAGTTCTGATACTTTATCTGAATGAATTCTAACTGGTGAAAGTCTTACCTATTTCAGGGGCGATGCTATTTGGTACTGCTACTTTGAGAATCTGTATGAGAAAGATTGGAAAAAAGAGAACATTTTCAATTCCAAATATTGAATAATCAGAGTCTGTCTGAATGTTTTTGTTATAATATTTTATATAAATACAGACCCCTCCACTAATATTGGAACCTTTTCAATATGAGCAAAGAAGGCTCTGAATGAATGTCTATATTTGATTATACAAATATGTTTTGCTTTTTATTGTCTTATTGCAACTTCCCATTTTATGAAGTTCAATAACCTTCTTTCACAATCACACCATCTATTCTTTGATTTTACCATGTTTCCTCATATTTAAAGTCCTGTGAAACACAAGCTTGCAATTTTCTGCTCTTAGTCACTCCTAAATAAGTATGCAAAATATCAATGATACTATACTCAAATAAATTCATAGAGGTGCCAATAAATGTGCCTCAAATATATTTGTTTTTTGGTAAACCATTGCTGTGTTTGCAATTGTTTGTGATGCAAGAGCAGAGTTTTAGTTAATATTTTGCACAAAATAAATAAAAGGTTATACAAAGATATTGTCACAGCATTTTTTTACTCTTTACTTTTATATATATATATATATATATATATATATATATATATATATATATATATATATATATATATATATATATATATATATATATATATATATATATATATATATATATATATATACATACACCAAGGGTACCAATGTTAGCAGAGAGCACTATATTTCTCCATTCAAAATACAATTACATAATTATTATTCAAATAAACTCAAGCTACTTATTTAAAATGAGCTGAATCAACACAATTCCTGAGTTTTTTTTAGGGTCAGCTTAACTGTTTTATGTTTAATCTACTTAAATTTGAAAAAACAATTAAGTTCACTTAATCGGTTTGTGATAGGACAACATGAAGGATTTGTGTGAACCCCAGCATTTTTAGTGTAGACAAAATAAATACTAAATAAATTGGGACTTGTGGAGCTGCGCATCAATGAAGTTGCTCTTCAGTGGACATTCAGCAGTGAAAATTAAACCACACTGTAGTGAACAAAACTGAACTTCAACTCTGAAAACTCGACTGACACGATTCCAGTTTACTAGAATTCTATGTTAAGCTGCTTTGACACAATCTACATTGTAAAAGCGCTACAAAAATAAAGATGAATTAAAATGATGACATATATTAAGAGTTTATACACAATGCAGCTGTTTTATACTGACCTCCAATGTAGCATGTAATGCAGTACAGCACCACCAGAGGTCACAACAATATAAATAACAACCTTTTTCTCCCATTGAGTTTAGTTAGCAGTTAAATGCACTGATCTACAGTCAGCTTAAAGAAATGTCCAGTGAGAAATAAATAACCACAATAAAAAGAAAGACTCAACAAAAAACATGAAAAGCAGTAAAAAAAAAAAAAAACAGCCATTTGTCAGGGGAGGTCATTCCCACGATCCAAAGCAGGAAGTTAGGGTCAGACAAACACTCTGATGAGAGACAGAGAAAGAAGACATGTCTAAAAGAAGGATGTATAAAAATGCTACGCTGGCAGAAAAGGGGTGGGCAGACAGACTCAGGGGAAATGACACTGACAACATCTTCATACAGTAAAAGTGTAAACAAAATCAGATGTAATCTTGTATATGTTATAAAGAAAGAGCTGGCTAAAATAGATAACTATATTAGATTTATATAGAGTACAAAAATATAAAAATTTATTATAGATTATCATGTAGAGTATTACTATAGACTACAGGGTGGGCCATTTATATGGATACACCTTAATAAAATGGGAATGGTTTACTGAATACAGTTTTCTGAAAAGTGAATTGGTCGTCGTGGGCCAGTTCAGTGGTCCCAAGGTCTCCCGATCTGACCCCTTTAGACTTTTATCTTTGGCTCATCTGAAGGCAATTGTCTATGTAATTTATTAAGGTGTATCCATATAGAAAGCCCACCCTGTATATAGAGAGTAGTATATAGAGAGTATATAGACTACATTAGATGTATTCAAAATACAGCATCAAAAGCTCAATCATGCCAGCACAGAAATGAAATATAAAAATCATTGAAAAAAAAATTAAATTAACTGAATGTAAATTATAACTACAAGCCATCTGATTATACAAATGTAATTCTCTAGAAAATATTAACATCATTTTAGTTTTTTATTATTATTATTATTATTATTATTAATATTATGGCTTTTTACTCTTTTCTTTATTTATGTTAAGCTGCTTTGACAATCTACATAGTAAAAAGTGCATTGTAAAAATCAATTAATTTGAACTTATTATTGTTATTATTATTGTTGTTGTTATTACGCACACACACACAAACACGCTTAAGAGAAACTGTCAGTTCACCTGTTAGAATTCTGACATTCTGAACATAAATTACTGCTCAGTAATATATATGTGACACTTAAATCAAATTAACTTCAGAAATAATCTCGTAAATTCTACGTTGTACAATTCTACATTGTGTACAAAATCCATCCTAACTAGTTATTATAGCGATGAATTTAAAAGCATATAAAAAAAACTCCATTCAGCATGTATCCCAGTGCATGCAATCCCAGAGAATGATGTACGTCTTCCGCTTGGCTCTAATGGTTGCCAGATCTTTTCAGAAAAATAATCATAAAAAATAAGCCTATAAAAAAGTTAATAAACAAGACCCTTAACCAAAAATATCGCAGTCTGCACCTGCCTACATAACCTCCATAAACTTGATCTCTTAACCATGCTTGATAAACACTGCTTATATGTGGACATGGCAACATGACAAGAGCGGGCTCTACAGAGCATCCTTGCGAACATAAAATAAACATGACACCACTGTTGATGGTGGCTTAGTTAAAATTAACAACCATCCCAATTCTTTCATTGCTGTCACATTAATCAAAAGCAGTGATTTCAGGAGTGAGTCATACAATACACACACACACACAACAACAAATCCGGATTCGCTTCTGTACTGTACTGTACTGTGTGTAAATGCACTTGTTGCTCATTAAAACTTTACAGGGGTGCATAGAATATCCTCACATGTGGAACCATTGTACTTTTTACAAACGTTTATAAGTGATAAACATATTTAAAAATATATATTATTAAAAAATGCTCAAGACATGATGTTAATTGCTTTAAAAAAAATCTCTAGTTTTTGTATTTCTCCATGTATAATTGTTGATCTACCTCATTATTTCTGTAAACATTCAACTGCTATCTTCACTTTGACAGACAACAAGCTCAAAGACAAGACAGCAGATTACCTGTGTGATAAATAAAACACAGCTTCAAAAATATTCCCCAAGGTATCTAAATGGGTCTACCAAAAATGTAGACAATGAAACGAGGAGCATACTGAAAAGTGTGACAGAACAAAGAGGCAGACTTGAAAAATGATAAACAAACTTGACAGCCGAACGTCTAGAACTGTTCTTGTGCACATACCGCTCCTTTCTCCAGGAAAGTGTTGTAGAATTCTACAAAGTGCTTCTTGGTGTCTTTGGCATTGAGGTTCTTCCTGAGGTCAGCATGAAGGTAGCATAACTAAAACAGGGGAAGAGAGAGAAAGAGAGAGGGAGAGAGAGATTGAGAGAAGGTGATTAAAGAAAAAGCAGCATAACACAGTTGACAGATTTAGACATCAAGAACAGAGAGATGGCGATACGTGCTGTGTTAACCTATATGTGGTGTGGATGAGGAGGCAACTGAACATTTAAAAAATTCAGAGACTTTTTCAAAGCACATACTGACCACTGAGAAAAAACACATCAAGAGGATGACAAGGACAAATTGACGGATCTAAAATTCATGAAAACAACACAGCAGCTTTTGTTTTTGAAAGCAAACAAAACCTGTCAAGCTTAATAATATATTATTAAACTGGCTCTCTGGAATACTTGCTTCTCATTGGTCATTCAGGACATTTCAAGGTATGTTATTCCCTGATAACAACTAATTACAGAGGATCATCTGGGTTTTACAAATCATCTTGACCATTAGTAAATAGATTCATATATATTTATTTGTAACTGTCGCTGTTTGGAGCTAACTGAATGATAATATTAAAAGGTAGAATAGTGAGCCTGCATTCTGCCATCTTTCTGCATGCTTCACATTTAATCAGAGAACTAGTAAAATATTACAGCTCAGAATCCCTTCAGACCCGAATTATGTTCCAAGTTTCTGAAAAGTGTATGTTTTCACAGTTCTTGAGTCTCCTATAAATTATAATAATAAAATTCAACACCCTTTAAGTATATATGTATATTTTGTTCATTTTAATGGGCATCGGGTCAGAACGGTCGTACTTCCCGAACATCATACCAACATAAAATACAAAAAAAACATAGATGATTGTTGGTATGATGTTCAAATTTATTTTAAAAATCACAAACATTAAGATTGTAGCATTTTTACTTTCATTTTGAGGCTTTTGTTGTATAGATTGCACCTTGTTTTTAACAAACTTTATCTTTTTCTTCTTCATCACTCCACCGAATGTCCATATCTGACATATTTCCATCTGCTATACGTTCAAGATCTGCATATTCTGTATATGAAATTGTTTCAGCAATGAATTTGAACATCGATATAGTTTTTTTTATATAAAAAGTTCAATCAGCAAATTTACTTTCAGTAACAGATTTTGAACCCATTGTACATTCTAATGGATTTGAAAAATCTTGATCTAAAGCTTGCAATGTTACAAAAGATTTTAAACTTTAATTAGTAAGTGCAAATACTTTTTTGTATTTTACATACAATCTTTGAAATATTGGCAAACATATCAATAAATCTAAATAAAAATATTGAAATAATGAAATAATGCCATGCTACTTTTCAGTGTAGTGGATTTTTTTTCAAATTACAACATGCCAAGCCTTACCACCATTTGACTGGATGATAATCGTCCACTCTCATGGACAGCAGGCTTTAAATTAGATTAAATGCTCAGGAATCACAAAAACATGGGCTGGCATGTGATGTCCAATGTAATGGACACGGGGGAATAAACATTACTTTTGTGGAAAGTAGCAGTGTAATAAATTAGACAATGTACATCTCCCCGGTTGTATTCGCAGAATAAAGCCCTTCAGTCTAATACATAAGCCTGTCGGGTTTTATTCTTTGAGACTAACCTAACAGATGTACATTATCCCTTACTTAAAAAAACACACACAAAAAAAAACAGTATAGGCTCCGATATACTTCAAAGGAGATTTAAAAACTAACTATAACATGGTGTCGACAAGGGCATCAAATTGACATTTTTAAGGTTTGATAACCAAGTTCCTTGATAATTGCATGCAATCATGTGCATATATGATGACTATGTGAACTGTTTACTAGAGAAAATAAACACATTTTTTCGTTACCAAAAAAAAAAATGCAATCAGAGTTATTTGATATAGAAGTTCTGCATTAATGTGCTGCCAAATGCAGAGATATGGAGCAGCTTTAGACTGTGATGTCCAGTGTTTGTTTCTATAGTATAAGACCAAATCAATGTAGACTTCTAAACCTGCTATTCTTAAGGACTGATGTGACATCAAAGCCTATGGGCTGTGAGTGCGTGTGGTGTTGGCTATGTGTGCGTGTTTGTGCACGTGCATATTTGTGACGTCCCGGCCTATGGGCTGTGAGTGCATGTGTTTCAGTTACAGATGGAAGATGACGTGATTGGTACACAACGCTGCTCGTTGTGACGTGGTATAATCAGCGTTTGGTGTGCTTGTAATAAAGACAGGGATTCCGAATGATCGCCTTGGCATGGAGCTTGGTTAAGCTGCGTTGACCGTCCCATTTTGGCCCTGACTCTTCTTTTTTGTTTACTTTATAATATTTATGTTATTATGTTATGTTAAAATAAATGTTATTTTGCTTGTGATGGTTGCGTCTAGTCCTCCTTTTTGTTGCAGTTTAAGAGCCAGCTGTAACACTGCGTAAACCAGAAGTGGATTAACTTGCCCAGATTAATTATTCACTATAAGATTAACAATGTGAGCTAGAAAAAAAAACGCTGCTAAATTTCACTGTGACTTTAAATAAAATAGCAACAGTAAATGCATTAGCTTTGAAATCTTACTCACTGCTTATTATTGAGTCTATATTTTATGTGATAGGAAAGTGAGCATCACACACATACAGTACTCTTTATATGTACCATACAATATCTAAACACATCTCCTAGCTGTGTGAAGAGGTTCAGGGGTAAAAAGACATTCAATCATAAGCAAAAATCCAACTTCACTTTGAGTATATCGGGGCTTTACATAAGACCTACTAGTTCACCAAAAAATGAAAAATCTGTCCTAAATATTTATTTGATTTTGTGTTTAGCGGAATAAAAAAACCTTAAAAGGTCTGAAATAAGTGAATAATGCACAAGACGTTTGGCCATAGGGGAAATGGTCGTGCCCAACTGAGCCAGGTTTCTCTCGAGGTTTTTTTAAATCTTCGCTTTCGCCAATTGGTGAAGTTTTTTCCTCGCCGCTGTCGCCACTGGCTTGCATGGTTCGGGATCTGTAGAGCTGCGCATCGATGGATTTGCTATTCAGTGTTTGGACTCTCAGTAATGATTATTAACCCACACTGAACTGAGCTAAACTGAACTGAACTTAATCTCTGAAAACTGAACTGACTCTGTTTCAATTCACTATAATCTTCCATGTGAAGCTGCTTTGACACAATCTACATTGTATAAGCGCTATACAAATAAAGATGAATTGAATTGAATTGAATAACGACAATTTTCAGTTTTCGGTGAACTACAACTTTGAAGTTATGCTCTTACTTAAACCTTTCATCTAAACATCAACATTCATCCTATCTAAACAGTTTTGAGGTCAAATGATGTAAAGAAAATGAAGGATTTGGGATTGGGAGACGGTACCTGGGGTAGATCACATTGGCTGCATGCCAAATAAAGGAAGAAATACCCATGCTTTAAAAATCACATGAAAAGGGCTTTATAATACTGATACATACACAACCCCCCACACACCCACTGAACACATGTAACATTCATAGCTGAACAAGAGGCGATGTGGGAAACACAGAACCTCACATACTAAAGTAAACGCATGCGTGCACACGCACAAAATAAACAGGCACACATCCTGTATGTTCTTACCACAGGAGCACAGTCAAACTGTAGCATGACATGATGAAGGAACACCAGCAAGTGGGTGGGCCTGGACTTCAACAGCTCAATACTGGTAAAGTAAACGCACTGATCGTCCACCATCTGAGAATGACAAAAAGTAAAATAAATACATACTATATGTGACTGTTAAATGTTTAAGAAATACAGTAATATTCTCAATTTTATTAATATCATTTAATGATATCTGTTTGAATATCTTGAATGTCATTTGTTGCTGTGACTTTCAGAACTTTATCTAATATACCAAGTGTGTGCTCAGGAAAAAAAAAAATTGTTTTTAAAGATTTTATTTAATTTTTTATAAAAATAAAGTTTGATAAATACTAATTAACTAAATTAATTTAACTAAATTAATGAACTATAACTATAATCAATAGATTTGTTACAGTAAGTTTTATTGTTTAGTGCTTCCCACAGATTTGAAATATACTTGCGGTGGTAGCCAGATTGAAACACACCTTTTATTCACAGCACATAAATAGTTAACTATATGCGACAAACAAAACATAATTTAAATTAACACTATTTTTATTATTATTATTCATTTTACTAAATATACTTGGTCGGCCCACCCAAGTACAGTCTATGTGTTGGAAGCACTGTGTTTACTTTGTTTGCTGAAATACATTAATATAAAAAAACAAACACGTTTTGACTGTACTCTAAATTAGTCAAAAAAGTATTTAGCATAAAATAAGAATAAGTAGTGCTTTAGAAGTATTTTTCATTGTTAGCTCACGTTAACTTAAATGAAAACAGTGTCACTAAAAGTCGTATCCGCTTGTTAAGTTGTGACATGAAATACTGTTTCCGGGTCCAAGCCGCTACTCATTTGAATTGAGAAAATATTCGTTTATGATAATTTTGTAGTCATTTCACACATTAAAGTGAATTTTTTATAAAATCATGGTGTACAGAACAGTCTCTGGACTTTATCATCACAGACACCAATATTTTAACAAGTTATATAAAATTAATCACTCTCTGGCCATCGGATATTAGGCATGGATATATATATCGCGATGGTGATTTTCGAAAGTATTACAGCACTTTGTAAACATTTATTATTACCATTTGTTGAGTCTCCCCATACAGTTTGACAGAGCGCTTGCACCAGCAAGCCGCTTCGCGTGATGTCACGCTTAACAAGCACACTGACATCATTTTAGATGCAAACTTTCAATATTAAGTGAATTCTAAAATATGTAAATATTCCTTTATTCCTTTGTGTTGTGTCAAATCTGAGAGGTGATGAATACTTTATATATACACACTTTATATACTTTATATACATAAAAAAGTATAGCTTTATTTTAAAGTTTATTTTTGCAAAGTATTGCACTGCTATTATGGTACACTATAAACTACATCAGGGGTTCCCAAAATAACAACCAAAATAACAATGCCACTGTGCCACTCTCAAGTGGTTATAAATATACAAGTGTTGCACACACAACAATAGGCCGATATAAACACGAGCATATTGACAACACAAAAAAAGTGCAACAGTCTAACATCCATAGGCTATAATTTATGTAGTCATTTATTAATTTGTTTAATTTAATATTAACCTCACCTAATGAGACCGGTGGGCACAATGTTTTCTTGGTTTAATTTTGAAGACCGCTCATCAGAGATCATTCTCAATATTCAGTTGTGGCCTGTATTCATTTTTAATGTATTTGATTGATACAAAGGTGTCAGAAAGTTTAACCTGGTGCTATAAAGTCAATCTACTGCAGCTGACGCCATTGCTGTGTTGTTAATCTAACATAAACACAAAAATTAAAAGGCTAAGAGCTTATTATTTGCATGTTGTTGCTTTTTACTGTAACTTGTAACTGCTATTTTTATCTTCTGTGGGTTATGGATAAAATATAGTAATTCTAATAGTTTTAATGACTTTTGGAAATCACCAAGCGACCTCCTGTCATTGTCCCGCAACCCCCACTTTGGGAACCACTGAACTACACTATAAAATCTGTCAACACAGTTTTTTCCAAGTATTGCATTCAATTCTAATTCAGTAAGAACCTTTTAATCATTTCTTTCTCAAAGATACAAAAAGAATCATCAAGACACTGAAATCTGTACTATTGACAGCTCTGTTCGTTGAGCTAAGGTGTCACTCACAGGCTGCTCATCATTCTCAAAGTCTTCATCCTCTGCTCCGATTATGTTCATCACTGGATTCAAACTCTGAGCACCTGACAGCCCGCTCTGTGGGGAGACAAAGAAGAGGTCAAAAGAGCATTACCAGTACAATATCTTAATTAAACAACAATATCACTGTCATGCTTAAGGGACAATGACGTTTATAGGATTAGATTTTTAAATTAGCAGTCTGAGTGACAAAGAATAACTAAATAACTACTGAATAACTAAAGCATGGAAGCTTCATATAAGGACAAAGAGAAAATGTAAAACGACACTCAATGGAGGATGAAGTGTTGATAATGCCGGATTACATATCAGCAAGTAGGGCATCAACGTGATCCGTAAATGACAATAGGTGTCGGGAAGCAACAGTCAATCCTTTTATTTGTGTCATAGTGGACGATGACTAATGCAAAAAATCTGGGAAACTTTAGAACTTCCTGCTAAAAGGACTTGCAAGTTTTGTTTTATTTGGTTGTTCATGTTTCTTTTCATCACAACAGTAGTGGTGAACACAAACTTTAAACATGGTGAAATAAAAAAAAGATTTCTGGATGTTAGTTATTGTTGCTGCTAGGCAGGATTATGCAATAGAGTGTCTGCTGTAGGTGTGTGTGCAATATTTATTGTGAATAATAATTACTTAGTTGTTTTTATTGGCTTTATAATTATGTGCAAGCTAACATTACTGTACATGTCACTCACTGCAGAACAGCATATAGACTTGACTGTGATAAAACCTACATGAATGCAGAAAAATGTCATTATACATGTACAGTGAGGTCAATAAATATTTGATCACCCTGCCATTTTTCAAGATCTTCTACTTAGAAATCATAGATGGGTCTAGAATTTTCAGCATAGGTGCATTTCCACTGTGAAAGACAATATCTAAAAATAAAAATCTGGAAATCACATTGTATGTTTTTAACAATTTATTTGTAAAGTACTGTGTCAAATAAGTATTAGATCACTTGAGTCAAAAATTATTAATATTTTGTACAGAAGCCTTTTATAACAATTACAGAGGTGAAACTGTTCCTGTAGTTCTTCACCAGGTTTGCACACACTGCAGGAGGGATTTTGGCCCACTCCTCCATTTCTAGATCTGTCAGGTTTTAGAGCTGTCCATGGATTTTCTATTGGATTTAGATCTGAAGATTGGCTAGGCCACTCCAGAACCTTGATATGCTTCTTACGAAGCCACTTCTTGGTTTTCCTGGCTGTATGCTTTGGGTCATTGTCATATTGGAAGACCCAGACTCATCTTTATGGCTCTGACTGAGGGATGGAAGATTTTGCCTAATATCTCACAATACATGGCCCCATTCATCCTCTCCTTAATTCAGTGAAGTCGTCCTGTCCCATGTGCAGAAAAATACCCCCAGAGCATGATGTTTCCAGTCCCATGCTTCACTGTAGCTACTCTCTTACTGGGAAGATAGTCATCCTTCTTCTTCCTCCAAACATGGTTCAAAAAGTTCTACTTTGGTCTCATCTGACCACAGGACTTTCTACCATGACTCTTTAGGATGATCCAGATGGTCCCTGGCAAACATCAGACGGGTCTGGACATGGGCTGACTTAAGCGATGCATGATTTTAAACCATGACGTCTTTGTGTATTACTGATAGTAACCTTGGAAACAGTGGTCCCAGCTCTCTTCATGGCATTGACCATCTACTCCCGTGTAGTTCTGGCCTGAGTCTTCACCATTCCTAGCATAATTGATACCCCACAAGGAGAGATCTTCCGTGGGGCCCCAGTCCGAGGGACATTGACAGTCATCATTAGCCTCTTCTATTTTCTGATAATTGCTTCAACAGTTGTTCTTTTTTCACCAAGCAGCTTGGCAACTGCACCGTAGCCCTTTCCAGCTTTGTGAAGGTCTGCAATTTTGTCTCTTGTGTCTTTTGACAGCTCTTTGATTTTGCCCATGTTTTACTTAGACTTTTGACTGATTGTGGGGTGCACAGGGGTCTTTAGGACAGCTAACGACCTCAGAGGTGCTACTAAATTAGAATCTTGAGCAGTGCGTAGACTAGCAGTGGACTATTTCAAAGCAAAATAACAGGTCTTTGAGGGTCTGAAATCTGCCTGAAAAGCAAGTGATTGAATACTTATTTGACACAGTAATTTACAAATAAATTGTTTAAAAAAATCATACAATGTGATTTCCGGATTTTTTTTTTTAGATTCTGTCTCTCACAGTTGAAATGCACCTATGCTGACTTCTCTATGATTTCTAAGTAGGAGATCTTGAAAAATCACAGGTTGATCAAATACTTATTGACCTGACTGTATGTTTATCCATTAAAATTTTCATATTTACTGCGTTATTGGTAAATAAACAAAACTGTTTTACCAAATATAAGCATGGTTATAAACAATATTCAACAGTTAAACAAAGCATGATCTATTAATATTGAATAGAGCAACATTTTAGGCAAAATATTTATTTTTCTCTGTTTTTTTGCCAATGACAATAGTTCCAAATAAAGCATGAACAGAACATCTGTGTGCCTCAAATAAACACTGTTCCTAAATGAATCGATTTCTAAATAAATTATGAGTCACTGATTCAATGATTCATTCACAACTAGTCACTTGCTTTACTGATTGATTCAAGATGAATCAGCACTTTTGAATGAATTGTTTAAATTAAGGATTCTTTAAATTACTCGTTAAGACAGGAACTTCCAGCCACCTACTGGCATTTTTGCTGCTTTTTAATTTTCCATGACATATTACATTATGTTGATAAAACACACCTCAAGTCTGTTACTGAATTTATTTGTAGGTTTTTTGATGACAAGTGAGCTAGTTAAAAACAAGCTGCTTTAGTAGCCTCTGCTCATGCATTTTTATTTAATTTAGAAGTTGCCTTCTCTAAGACATGACACAAATTATTAAATATGCCAATGTAATCTGTAGTCTGACATTTTTCTTGTTCACAACAAAAGAAATTACAGTTAAGAGTCAAAATCACATTATCTGACACTGTTACTAATGTAACAAATTGAAAGAGTAAAACAAAATGTTGTGGCCATCTACACAACACTTTACACAAAAGCTAATACAGAAGAAGAGTTTCATCACACTATGAAAATGACCACAGACTAAAAACAAAGTCCTTAACATATGTTACATGGAGTGTGTAACATAAAAATGCCATTTAGGGATCATTTCTAAATAAAGGAGGAGAATTGAAAGCATTGGGCAACTTGTAAAACATTCTAACTTGATGCTGAACTAGAGCTCAGGGAGCCTAGAAGAACATTTAAACAGAGGTGAGTGAATGAATATTCATACTACATCATCTAAATAACGCCCATTATTTTACGCAAGGTAGTAGAGCCTAAACTTTGAACATATTTCTATTTCTGTCCACCCATTGATAGAAAACCAGAGGAATATTCCATAACGCAGGCCAATGAATCTGAGGATTGGCTGTAAATATAAGTGTTCTCTGTGAGAGCCTCTGAGAACAAATTTCCTCTGTCGCTGTTGTGCAATAATAATAATAACTCAGTGGAAAGAGGCTGAAAATCCCTGTACAAGTCAAACTCCAGCAATTCAACAGACTAACAGTGTTTGCTTGAGTAGAAACAAACAAGCGATTGTAATGAACACAAGCACAAATCAAGCTAGTGTTTCCTTGTGTGCAAACCCTTAATTCTCAAATAAAACGTGCCTGTGTTTACAAAATAATCAAAAGGATAGTTCACCAAAAAAAATACAATTCATCATTTACTCTTCCTCATGTCATTACAAACCTGTAAAACCTGTATCAGAAGAAAGTAAGTCGTACTGGCTTGAAAAAACATAAGCTAAGTAGTAAAGTATGCTCACTTTAGGGTGATCTATCTGTTTAATCAGATATAAGCAAATTAAAAAAAGAAAAGTTAAGTGTCAAAGATTTCTTGTTAATCCAAACACTCCACGACAATGCTAAATACTGGTATAATTTAAAAGTAAAATGTGTCGACAAATGCATTTAAAGACCTACAAAAGACCAGGTACTCTCAGCCTACTGACAAAAGATTATTATTGTACGTGTTGTATGAAAATCCACCAAAACAATGCATTTATTATAACTAGTAATGCACTGAAATTAAATTTCGGGAACGAAAATGAAACCTAAAATTCTGGATGCACTTAGCCATAAAACGAAAAAAGCTTTGTAATAATTAATTAATGCTTTATTACATGATATGAAGTCATTTTGTAAGACTTTTTAAAATTTAACTCAACTCATATTTACACTGATTAAAAATAACAACATAAAAGCCAATAAAAATAAATCATTGTCATTTTATTGACAATAACATTTTCTGACAGTGATGGAGGCGTCATTTTATCAGTGTTGCCATTACAGCAAAGTAGCACTATTGCAAGCAGCAGGAACGAGTATACTACACAAAAATGTCCTGTCTGTGATTATTTGACTGAACTTTGCTTTTCCAGTGAGTAGATGCGCTCCGCTGCTCTCACGCATTGGTTGGCTCAGAAACAAGCTGCCTCTGCTCGAAGCAATTTATTGAAATAAATGGATTTCATGGCGCAGCGCTTTCCATGTCTAGTGTGAAAGCTGCTTCAGACTGCACAGTGACTACAGCTGGAGGGACAGTCAAACCAGTGTTCTGAGCACTACAGCACAACATAGCCTTTTTTTCGGCTTAATTTTTGTCTGTTTATTTCTCTCATTTTCAGCTGATAATTTTCAGCACATCCCTTTATATATTCTCTTTATTCCAGACACAAGGTCCAATAGAACAAAGGCAGACAAAACAATACAAGCCACATAATATACCTTAAAAAGACAGTTATTCCAATATTTCATCAAAGGTGACTGAAAATGCACCTCTGTAAACCTAAGGTTTATCAACAACATTAAAATGCTATTCTGATAATTCTTCAATCAACAAACAAACTTATAGATCAAATTTCTCATCAAATCAAAAAATGATCGAACTCTTTCCTTACAAAATAATTCACTTGCACTACACCATCTATGTTTCTTAAGAAGAATCCTTACAATCATTGTATGCAAGCTGCAGCTTATGGAGACTCTCTTTTTTTTAAATATACCACAAAGGAGCTGTGTTTTAAAGAACTGCAAAAACTTCTAAGGAGGTTTATCTTAACTTGCTCCAAACACAAATATAATATAATATAAGGTCACACTTTATGTTGAGGGTCCGTTTGTTCAATTTAAGTTACATTGCATCTACATGCCAACTAATTCTCATTAGATTATAAGTAGACTGTTAGGTTGGGATTAGGGTTAGTGTAAATTGACATGTACTTGCAAAGTTTCTTATAGTCAGTTAAATGTCTGTTTAGGGAGCAGTATCAACAAATAATAAGCAGACAGTCTACTAATACTCAAATGGACCATCAGAATAAAGTGTTAGCTAATATAATTTATAATATAAATATATATAATTTTACTAAGTCTAACAAATACATGGATTATAATCAAAACTGCCTTCTACATTCTACTCATTCACTTGTTCTCACTCACTTGCAAGCCAAGTAACATGAGTTTATTCTTTTAATAGTATATCATTTTGTGTGCCTTAGTAAGTGGTTTCAACCAAATCCTAACACAACTGGTCACAAGAGACACATCTAAATGCACACTGATCCCAGGTGAATATAGAAATGCATCTCTGCTGAGAACTTATGATCAGATCACTGTTAAATGCAAGATGAAACTGGTGTACCTGTAGAAAGTCAAGACAGACATATTTCTGCCACAATAAGGGCTGTACATTGTACTGTCCAGACTCTGCTAGACCCTGTAAAAAAGGCCAGACCCCCTTCGGGCTGGTGAGAATTTGGAGGAGTGTAACTCATTGCACAAGACAGTCAGAAAGGAGTCAGCTGTGCTGCCCAACCTACTACAGCACATTCCTGATTTTATTAAGCACCCAGAAACATTTGCGTCTCGGCAGCTGTAATGTCTGACAGTGTATGCCTTTGTGTGTTAGTGTACTCATTGTCCTTAATAAGAGATTTTGATCTCCTAGCAAATAAAAAAAACTCACCATCCCCTTGATAGCATGCTTTTCATGTACTAATGAAAACAATGTGTGAGCTCAAAAATGTGAGGCATAATCCTTCTTGTTCCTGTCATTAAGGCCAAAAAAACAACACATAATAGCTCAGATAAGAGTCATTTATTTTGAAACACTGAACAGATTTGTGTTATAGTTGCTTTAATGATGTAAATATTTCTGAATCTAGCCTGTCCCATTAAGCCACTTATTTGTTTATTCTTATTATGCCCATTTCACAAGATGTAAAAGATGTGAAGATATGAAATACCTCATGGATCATTATACCAAGCTGCTCCTTTTGAGTGTTTTGAGTCTTTAAATGCAAATGAAATGTACACTTTCTGGAACAAGCTAGAGCCTTTAAAGCTTGTCTCTAGGTTTAAATCACCTGATATGTGGTTTTCTGCACTGACACAAAATATGCATTACATGAGTATTACACTGTTCACATTAACTGCCAAATACACACAAGTGATGTCTAATGCATAAAAGGATATTGAAGCTTACATATTGTTAATGTGGATATTAATGCTACTTCTATCAATATATTAGATCTGTGAAACTATTGGAAGACAACCCACCACTAACACAGCTTAACCAAGTCTTTTCCCCTTGGCTTGACCCTTGTGTGGGAGCTATTTAAAGTCAAGATACTGTGAGGAGAACATTGCTAGAATAAAAAACAGAGCTACAGTTGAGCCACTTGAGGGAGTTCAGAAACAGTGCTTACTGATATAGAGAATAACTCCCTTTGAAGTGTAAAAAGCACAATAGGGGCCATTAATGCCATGTCAGCAGCAAAGGCTAGCTTCAAGGTAAGAACAAATGGAATAACAAAAGTGGTACAATTACAAAAAAACTACAACAGACATTTAAAATTAATACAAGACAAAAACTCTAAAATACATTCTGGTTATGATTTTTTTAAATGCATCTGTGAAACATCTCAAAGATATGAGATGAGATATGATATGATAAGATAAGATATCATATGAGATATGATATGTTGTCTATTTAAACAAACAAGGCCACAAGGCCAAGGCCACTGGGTTGAATTTGTAAATATTGTAACCTGATTTTAAAGAGATAGTTCATCCCCCCAAAAAAAAACATCTACTCACCCTCCACTTTTAGTTCCAACCTAAACTATTTGAGTTTCTTTAATTTGCAGAACACAATGACGTATATAGGTTAAGTAAACAATGGGTAAATATTTTGAGGGGGAAAACTACCCCTTTTAACCAGTAGTTGAGTTGATTTATATTTGTTATGAAACATCCCAGCATTTTTAGTGAGCAAGAGCCTTGTGGTTCTTCACCTTTCAATAAAGAACAATGTGTTAATCTTGACCTTACAACATTAGATACACAAAACTAGACCCTGTCTAGAATTGAAAAAAATGCATGAACAGAAAATAGTGAGGTGTTATAAATAATTTATTACCATTCAAATAAATCAAAAGTTGACTTCTAATTATTTTTTATATGGGAAAAAATATTAATTTAAATTATCTGAAACAAAATTAATCTTTTTTAATAATTTGTTTAAGAATACAGAAGTGCAGTTTTTCCATAAAAAATAAATATATGTGACCTTGAATGACAAAGCTAGTCTTATGTTGCAAATGTATATTTTTTGTAATAGCTCATCCAAAAAGTTTCGATCATAAAAATATTTTCTTCAAAAATCATTAGAATAATAAGTAATGATCATGTTCCAAGGAAATATTTCGTAAAACTATAAAAATATCAAAACTTAATTTTCGATTATTAATATGGATTGCAAAGAACTTAATTTGTGCTACTTTTATTCTTTCTATATTATATATTATAAACACTACCGGTCAAAAGTTTAGGGTCAGTTTTTTTTATTATTATTTTTATTTAATAATTTAAATAAAATTATTCTGTTGATGAAAGCAGCATTTATTAAATGTTGAAAAAAATTCATTGTTAAATACTTTAGTTAATTTTTTAAATATTACTTATTGTATGTAGTTTCAAATGAAATTATTACTCCAGTCATTATTGCTTTTATTACTATTACCATGAATAATAATAATAATAATAATAATAATAATAATAATAATAATAATAATAATAATAATAATAATTAATATTAGAGTGATTTCTGAAGGATTACGTGAGTCTGAAGACTGGAGTAATGAAGCTGAAAAATCTTCAATTAAATCACAGGAATAAATCATTAAATTAAATTACAAACTAACTACTTTTGATTATTACTACTATATACAACTTTGTTATTTTATAGAGCAATAACATTTCACAATTTTACCATTTGTACTGTATTTTTGATTAAAAAATAGTGAGCAGGGATCGGTGAGCAGGAGAAGCTTATTTAAAAAAAGGTTTAAATCCTACTGACCCCAAAGTTTTGGCCGGTAGTGCATTTTTTTCAACCTTGATCAAAATTGCCAAATAGCTTATCATCTTGGCCAAATATTGCTCTATCTTCACAAACCATATATCAAGCGAAAGCTTGTTTATTGAAATTTGTATAAAAGATGTAAAAATAATTCCTAAAATTAATTAAAAACAATGATTATTGTCAAACTCTTCCCATGATGCCTCCTCAAACTCCTTTAAATGCTCTTTGCTCTAGCCAGTTTGGTCATAATGGTGGAAACTAATTACGCCATCCCTGTTACCAAATCAGATGCAGGCCACTTCTAAGAACATCAAGAGTGAGTGGAAACAAACAAATACAAGCAACATCAGATACTTTTACCCCATTATGGGCGTCTTCGTAATCCATGCTGTCTCAGGTCCTACCAACACCAGCAAACCGAGCTCCTGAAAAAAACAGGATATTGTAAAGAACTAGAACAGCATCTTTTATCAACAAAACAATCAATACAAACACAAAGTGAAACAAATTCAAAAATACTGCCAGAAGCCAAGCAGATTGAGCCACCCGATACAAACCTACAAGAATGAAGAACAACAGCATCAGGATCACCTAATAAATCAATAACAGATAGACCGATGTGGAAAAACTAGAGCCAGATACGACCCATCAATGAGGAAGGTTTTGAATTTTCTTTTTTTCTCTTTGGCCAAAAGATTTATTTGCTGTGTTCCTTTGCCTTCAGAATAATAAATGTGAGATCTTTACTGCAGGAGAGATTCGAAAAAAAGGTTTGTTTGCTCATTATTCTGCCAATGTGTTTGTCTATTCATTCTCCGATACAAAACAAAGCCTTTTTATGATCTAATCGCAATGAGCATCAATAACGGCATTAGGCATTGAGCGTCGCAGTGAAAGTCCACCAACTTTCAGACAAAAACAAATAAGCAGATAGCAGGGGAATGTCTTTGCATACCAGACCAGCATATGCAGCTGCTGGGACAATGGCCTTGTCCTCTGTACTGGAGTGGTGTGATAGCAAAGGCCTAAAATAACCGCTAATGGAGCTGTGTTTGTGTTCAGGGGTTTATCAGCCGCTTTAATCAGCCAAGACTATGAGATCTTCAAAGCTTTCCAAAGCACTGCGTCTACAGTGCGGGCAAGCATAAAGAGACAAGAGAGAAAGAGATGGAGAGAGAGAGAGAGAGAGAGAGAGAGAGAGAGAGAGAGAGAGGGAGGGAGGAAGTGGGTGTAATTTCCTCAGGAAACGATCAGAGCCATTTTTTGTCAACCTGTCTGCAAAAGTCATGTTCAGAGAAACAGAGAGCGTAAAACAAAGGAAAAAGACAAGGAGGGACAAACAGATACACACAAGAGTATGACACATTAAAGAGAAAGATTTATGAAGGTTTAGACAAAGCTTTACACAAATATGCTACACACCGTTGTCTGATTGATTCTTGTTTTAAAGGCGGAAAGATGTTTTAATTTTTGTGGGAATTTTTTATAAATGCTGTATGAAGTGTTATCATATTTAAAGTTAATTAAGACCTGAAAAGAGTTAATAATAAGCACAATTTATTAAATGTTTTTACATTTAATTACACATTTTTTTGAACTGTGCCACATTAGAGGTCTCAAAATTCTCAACCAGGGTTTCAGCAGGTTTCACCAAATCAAATTTAAGACTTATTTAAGACCTATTTAAGACCATGTAGAATGAAATTTCAGACTTCTATAGGGCTAAACGCCAAGAATTTTTTTTTAATGGGCCAGAAGAACAAAACAAATTTGATTAGTCATTTCTTAGGGTGCTTTCAAACCTAGACTTTTGTTTCGGAACCTGGCACATTTCCCCAGTTAGCGAGGTTCGTTTGGCATATGTGAAATCAGCAATCCACTGGTCCGATATCGCCTGAATGAGGTGGTCTCGGCTCGATTGAAACAAACTCCAGATCAATTGTAGTAAGAAAGCAATATGATCCAAACTAAGCTATACAGTAGTGAATTATATAGATATACAATAGACGTTTATACGGCTATATGAAGAGAGAAATATGAGTAGGGCAGGATGTCATTTCTACCGGCAAATGTGCGTTTCATGTCAAATACGAAAGTGAAAGCATGCTAACTATTAAGGACAGCTGTTTATCCGTTAAGAAAATTGACTGAACAGCAGTCTTGGTTTGTTTATTATTTTTCTTTTTTAATATAAAGCCTATAATGTATAAGCCCACTGCTATGTATGAGAAAGTCTTACCTCTGCTCTATATTTAGTGACGATGTCTGTAGGTGTCACCATTCAAAATGAAAGTGCAGCTTTTCGCCTATAATGTCTTATTGCTCACTGCCATAAATTAAAATAAGGACGCATGACAGCTGAGCCGGACTCTGCAAAATAAACCGTGAAACTCTGACCAATGTGAGGAGAGTTTACTCGCACGTGACTTGTTTTAGCTATTTTGGTCTGTTTATAAACTTTGCAGTGTGGAAGCGAACTGCACCACGAACAGTGCAACACTGTAACAATTTTAATCCCTGTTTTGGAACAAAAAAAGCCTGATATTTTAAATGTGTCAAAACAAGCAGACCTCAGTTGTATATAGGCATGGGACCATAACTGTTTTCAAGGTGTACCACGATCAAGGTTTTAAAACCGCCAAAATTTTCTGCTATAGCGTTCCAAAGGTATGTGTAAGATTTTTTTTTATATGTTTTTTTTTTTTGTTGTTGTTGTTGTTTTTAGGATATCTCCAGCAGAAAAGATATCCAAAGACGCCATTTTAAATTGTAAAGAAATCTGTGTTTAGAAACTAATGACGACAGCAAGGTAAGAACAATGATTCATTTAAATGATTTAGCCCGACATGTTTACTGTTCCCAAATATTTTAAATGTTTCTCAAAATAAAATATATTATGTTCATAGGCGAAAAAAAGTTTTAGTTTTTTACCCAGACATTTAAAAAGAATATATTTTAGAGCAGTAATCACAATATCGTGAAACCGTGATACTTTTATCTAAGGTTATCATACTGTCAGAATCATATACCGGCCCATGACTATAGTTGTATACATACATTTTTTTTCAACATAACTAAAATTCTTTAAAAAGTAAATGTATACACAACGGACTGTTATAATTTCAGTTATGAAAAGTTTTGCTAAATGTTTTATTTGATCGATGGGGTAGCTTTACATAAAGGAAAATTAAGACCCATTTAAAATGCTTTAACATCTACAAGACAATATATCAGTAAATTTAAGACTTTTTAGGGTCTAAAGTTTTGTGTTTGAAATTTAAGACATTTTAAGAAATTAAAATGACTGAAAAACTAAATAATTTGGGTCTATTTAAGTGACATTTAGTGATATAGCTTTATTTAAAAACTCAGATTTTTAACAAAGAACAAGAGAAAAATCACTAAAATGGCAACAACAACAACAACTATATATAATATGCAATTATGTATGAAATAATAAAATATGCAACAAAATACCCCCCAAAGAGAGAATAATTTATAATTTAATGTGATTTAAATATTAAACTACTTAGAAATTTACAAACTCAATTGCTATTTTTGAGTTTACACAGATATGAAGAAATGTATTTATGTTTGAGTAATTGTTTTTAAGAGTGGATTACTGTTTGAAATGAATTAATCAAATCAAATTGGATAAAAAAAATCATTTAAAATGCCAAACAGCTCATAAAATATATAACTTTGAGGTATATCTAACTGAAACATTTTTTTTTTTTAAGTGTGTTTTAATGATTTAGGGTTTTTATATATAAATTCAGAAAATGTATTTACATAAAAAAAAAAGAAAAATGACATACAAATAACTCATATTATTCTATTTGACTCAATGTCATTAAATAAATCTGTAAATAGGCAGAATTTATTTGGAGATACTTCAATATTCAGAATTTTCTCAAAAATGCATAAACAAAATGGCAAACAAACATGCGTATTAAATAATTTGACTTAATGAAATGTACATGTTCCGATGGTGAAGTCTCCTTTTATTCCCTTTTGAAAATAAAAAAAGCTTGTTTCATGCTCCATTTTGCATCCAGTTCATGTGACAGCAAGTGTCGATGCTTCCTCTACCTTTTTCTGACATTGCCCTCCTCTCTGTCACAAGGAGAAACCATCACAACAGAATGATAAAATAATACTAATATAAAAAAAGAGGAAGAGCTTCAGAGAAAAACAAAATATGACATCAGTCATGCATGCATTTGGAAACTTATGTAAAAAAAAAATAAAAAAACTTCCTTGCAAAAACAAGCGAACTAAACTAAGAACAATGATGGAGAGTATAGAGGCACTGACTGATAAAGTGGGTAGAAATCGTCTGTTCTGGAGTCTGGACATCATTCAAGCATAACTTAGGACTATAAACTTCATAAACATTCAATATGACTCAGATTGCACGCTAAAATGCTATTTTGATAAATGACAACCTAAAAAGACATTTAAATACACCCACAGCTTTCAATAAATCATCTCAACAGCTGTCAAGATCAATCAGATGCCGTAAAACGCAGACTCTTTTTTTAAAAAAAAAAAGAGAAAGACGTGCATAGTGGCCAGAGATCAACTGAACTGAGAATAATACTGCGTCACAATTCACATACAGTTAAGGCTGGGTGAATAATAGAAGGCAATTTTCATGCGTTTTCATCAGTAAAACCGGTTCTAGTAAACCTCCAGCATGTGCTAGCAGATGGAGAAGCATGGCTGTAGTTCACTGATAAGCTACACAAAAATTTGTTTCAAAATCAAAATTGATTTAATCAGATGGTGTGACATTGAGATAATCATTCTGTGGTAATGACAGCTGTTTGCATAGCTGCTCAATGAACTATGAATGCTGCATGTGAAATTACCACATATAATGTAATTTTCACTCTAAACTCCCTTCATAACTTCAGTCAAGTATTTGAAATAAATCCTCCTGTGAGATGATTGTGTAGTCGTGATTATTAGTCACTCTGAAAGCAGTTAGATACAATAATAAAAGGTTGTTGCTAGAAGATATACAACTGCAGCTGGAAGTTAACAATTATCATTTAAAAACTGTAAAAACAGTAATTATAACGATAATTATTTATAATATAGCTGCAAGCAGCAATTGCGGGGCCAAGCAATGCAGAGGCAACATGAAAAGCAGTCCAGAGGCCATGAGCAGCAAGCTCTATAGAGCACCAGATCGAGTGAAACAATGAGTTCTGAAGACATTTAAAGTCCATTTAACTGGAAATGTAAGCAAACACATAAGAACTTGAATAATTTACTGGTTAATAACTTTTGACCAGTAGGTGGCGCTTTTACCAAATTTATGTCACATAGTCAGTGTGAGGTGACAATGACACCCGTTAAGCTTTGTGTTAATATATATAAGCGTTGTACTGTTACAGCCACAGATGCAGTTTGGCATTGCACCAGCCCATTTGTAGGTGCAGTAAACAACAACCGTATTGCCTATCAACAAAAAATTGATAACTTTTTGCCAGCAAGGTCTGAACATCACGTGAGTCAAATTTGGTGAAAATTGGACCAATGGCCTAGGAGTTTGAAAAAGTACGTTTTTGAACAAATTCAAAATGGCGGACAAAGTTTTGGCAATTATGGCATATGGGGTATCTGTTTTCAGCATCACCTAAGGAATCATTTGAGCTCAAATTCGTCAATATCAGAATATGCAGTCAAAAGTTATTACCAAATTTGTAAGTTTCATTATTAATAAATAATAAATGGTTTATAACTCTTGAACCATAGGTGGCGCTGTCACCAAATTTTTATCGTTTGTTCATTGTGATGTCGATATCTTTAAGCATCGCAGAGACACAGCCTCACATGTTGTTTAGCATCATGTCAGCACATTTGTCGGTGTAATTCACAAAATCTACTAAGCCAATCGACACAAATTTAATATTTTTTGTCAGCATGGTCTGAAGATGATCTGAGTCAAATTTGGTGAAAATCAGACCAACGGTCTAGGAGGATTTCAAAAAAGTAGAGTTTCCATTTACATAACAATGGCAGACAGGAAGTTGGTCAAATTATGGAAAAGTGCACAACCTTCGAAGGAATCTATCAAGGCCACGCACGTGACAATACGGTTAATGCAGCAGAAGTTATTAGCATTTTTTGAAATTTCTTTATATCTTTTGACCACAAGGTGGCGCTGGTCAGAAATTTTTTGAGCATTTTCAGGGCATGGAGTTGAACATACATATCAATTTTGGTGGCAATACCTCAATGCGTTGATAAAATATGGCGTTTTTGGCCAAAATTCTAAATGGCTGACACCCAAAATGGCGAATATGGGAAAATTTGTTATCAATCGACTCCCAATGTCCTCTGAATGCAATGAGACCAATTTTGTGAATTTTAGCCCAAGGGCTCACAGGATATTTGCAAAAATAGCCATTTTTCGTATCTCCTGACCACTAGGTGGCGCTACGCCAAAACTGTGCAGGCCACCTCCTACCATACTTTTCATAACACACAGCAAGTTTGGTGAGAATAACCCAAAGCGTTGGGGAGATATGGCCTAATTATCAATTTTACGACAACTTCGAACAATTTGTTTGCGTACAATTTCACAACCGTTTCACTAATCAACTTTCTTTTGATAATTTTTTGTCAGCATGGTCTGAAGTTGACCTGGTTCAATTTTGGTGACAATTGGACCAACAGTCTAGGACGAGTTCGAAAAAGTAAGTTTTACAAACTCATAATTTTAGAAAAAAAAACTACACCTTACGATTTTTTAAATTTGGAGTCAATCTGCATTAGCATAAGCCAATGAATCAAGGAAAAAAATTAGAATTTAGAATTTGCCACCTACGGTTCAAAAGTTATAATCATTTCAAAATTGCAATTTTGGACAAGTGGTGGCACTAGAGAGTATGGCTTACAGGGTCCAAATTTGGTCCATTTGATGAATCCAATGTCCTCTACCCATGTGCCAAATTTCATAACTTTCCAATGAACGGTTATATGAGTTATATGAGGGCTTTTTGGTTTCTTTTCTTGTGCACCTCAGCCACTAGCTCCCCATCTGAAAGATTTTTAGCACAGGGGTAATGTAGTCATTCAACTACACAATTTGTAATGTTGCAGTTTGTATGTGAATAATGATGGCTGATTCCTTTACTTGAAACTCAGATTTGATTATCATCATTTGTTTTATTTACAGAGTTTGAGATTTACTGTATCATTATTATTCACACCTTAAAGTTTGCTTTGAATTTTCAGCATTTACGCATTACCATTGCAGACACTTTGAAACATTTTATTAAGTTTAAGAGTCTCTTTAACACTTGTTTATTTTATTATAAAGAGATGAGATATTTTGTTTAAATATTTCTGTTTTTGACTATTAAAACTATTTGCCTTATTAATGTTGGTAAAATAAAATAAAAAAATCCTAATATTAATAAATGTATTGTTAAAAATTTAAAATAATTATCGATATCGAATGATATGAAAGATGATATCGTGATAAATTTTTTATGCAACATTGCCCAATCATATGTAAAAATATTAATTATTGTTGAACAGTGTCACAAAAATTATGCTATATTGATGAGACTATCTGCAACTGTATCCCTTCTAGGATTTACCACAATATAAGGATTTCCTGTGTTTCTTCTTTGTGTATTTCTGGAGTTTCTGCAGGAGAGCGCCCTCTCCTCCTCCAGAGGAGATTTACTTCTGGTCAAACAACTGGGCTTTTCTGACTAGATGTGTTTGAGAATCGCCACCCAGCCCAACAAGACCAGAATGAATGAGCCCCAAAGCATAGCATACTTAGATTTTCAAATACTATACCTTTTACCATACGTTGAATCTGCCCTTCAATTTTGTTTTTATCAGAAATTGTAGAGGGTCTATGATTACCTATAAACGTTGGAAGTACACTCTTATGGATAATATTGAACACATTGCATGCTGGATCTGAATTTGATGAAAAGTGATTAAAAACTACAAATATGGCACATGCACAAGACCGACGTTTAACCAGAGTCTTATGTCTCATTCACACAAGGAGCGACTTTGTAGTTAGGTGTCGCTCTGGGTGGCGACCTGCTGTCTCCGAGCGAGCTGAGAGATGACCACTTGAGCTCTAATGGTGCTCCTATTGGTTATCGCTCAAGAAAGTCGCTCTTCATTTGCATCAAGTTGAAGGATTCTCAACTTTATCATATGGCTCTACATACATGTCCACCTGGTTGCCAACAGTCGCTGTTACTCACATAGACGGAGGTCGCCGAAAGTCGCTCATTCTCCGTTAAAATCAACAGTCGCTTGTTGCTTTGCCTCTGTGAGGTGCTTATAGTGTGAATGAGGCTTTAGGTAAAGTGATTATGAATTTAAATACTGAATGCTAAATAATTTTTAAAAACATTTCACCCAAAATGGAAATTTACTCACCATTTGCTCAACTTCAAGTGGTTCCAAACCTTTACAAGTTGAACAATGCTGGAAACTGCAGCAATTAACTTCAGATGACTTAAACTGTAGTTGTCAATGGCTACTAGTTTTTAACATTCTTCAAAATATCATATCTTGTGTTTGAAACAAATGGAGGGTGAGCAAATTATGACAATTTTCATTTTGGGTGAACCACCCTTTAATATCCAACCAGATTAAAAATGTGAATTTCATATTATCTGCATATCATCACGAATTCTGCACTGCAGTTCATTTCAACAACATTGCTGACTTTTATAAAAACACATTAGGTCATTACCACAGAATGCATAATTATGCAGAAAAGCTATAGGCTGGATTACTGTGATGCTTTGTTCACTGGTTGCCCACCATTCTCTATTAACAAACTTCAGCTAGTTCAAAATGCAGCTGCCAGAGTTCTTACCAGGTCTAGAAAATATGATCATATCACCCCATCTGTATCCTCCTTACACTGGCTGCCTGTTAAGTTTCGTATTGATTTTAAAATATTACTTCTTACCTACAAAGCTTTAAATAATCTAGCTCCTGTTTATCTAACCAACCTCCTGTTTCGCTACAATCCAACCCGCTCTTTACGATCTCAAAACTCAAGGCTTCTGGTAGTACCTAGAATAGCAAAGTCGAGTAAAGGATGTCGAGCCTTCTCATTTATGGCTCCTAAACTCATTCATTCATTTTCTTTTTGGCTTAGTCCCTTTATTAATCCGGGGTCGCCACAGAGGAATGAACCGCCAACTTATCCAGCACATGTTTTACGCAGCGGATGCCCTTCCAGCTGCAACCCATCTCTGGGAAACATCCATACACATTCATTCACACTGTGGACAATTTAGCCCACCCAATTCAGCTGTACTGCATGTCTTTGGACTGGGGGGGAAACTGGAGCACCCGGAGGAAACCCATGCGAACGTAGGGAGAACATGCAAACTCCACACAGAAACGCCAACTGAGTCAGCCTAACCAGCGACCTTCTTGTTGTGAGGCGACAGCACTACATACTGTGCCACTGTGTCGCCCTCCTAAACTCTGGAATAGTAATTATATAATTATACATAATTATGCAAACACGAGGAGATTTCTTTGTATAAAAAACATATGAATGGTAGATTAACATGCCAGTTCATCTCTAATACTGTAAGAAATTATGTACTTTAAAAATGTGAAGGATGTGACTGACAGACAGGCCCCGTTCCTAAGCAACAGAACAATCCATTAATGATGGAGCAGTAGCATTGCCTCCTCTTCTGTTACACTCTCCAAAGTACATCTCTTTGCAAAAAAGAGAAGCTAGTTATGGGGCGTATTACAAGTAGATGAACTGGAATGCAGCATAAGACTGTAGAGCACTGGGGTGTTACAGGTGGAGTTAATGAGGTCTATCGCTATCTCCTCAAAACTATGTAATGACTGCACTTTCTCCCTCTCTGATTCTCTCTGGACTGTGCGGTATTTCAATACTGCAGGAGATTAGAGATATCTGAGCTTCTCTCAGTCACTCCAGTAAGAAGAACAGAGGAAGGGTGGTGGACAGGCATGTGGCTTCACTGACCATGTGAGCATGAACAGAGAGAGCGAGAGAATAAAGATAGTGTTTAGTGTAAAAGACTGTAAAGATGTGTGGTTGAGAGGTGTTAACCTCTAACAAACATCACACAACCTCCTCCCTTTCTTTATTCTTTCTTTAAGACTTCCCATTTTTATATAGCTATATAAGATATATTTGCATTTTTCTTTTAGTAAGGAAGAAGGCTCTTAGGCCCTGCATTTATGGTATAAGGACGCACTTCTATCAATCAGATCCGATGTGTAATACAGCTTTGAATAGGGTGTAAATTGTTGTGAGCTGGTCTACTTTCGATAGGTAGAGGGAAATGTGTTTAATTGGACTGTTTAATGTTCATTTGTCAAATGCATGTGATCATAATGTAATGTGTTGTGAGAAAGTTCTCTAAATCAAGGTATTCATGAAAGACGCATGATAAAGAATTTGTCCAGTATATCCAGTTTGTGAGATTTTAAATGTCTAAGACTTGATAATTTTCTCATAATTCTTTGATGAACAGTTAATGAACATCATTAATACAACATTATGCTTTCATGGGAAAAATTGCATTAAAATTATTAATGCAATTAATGCACCTGCCCCAGGCCCATTTTTTTTCTTCTCACATTTGAATTATAAGATACAGCGAGAAAATTGTCACCATTTTTCTCAGAAAATATATTTCTAAAGGTGCCGTTAACTTAAATTTTTCCCCGAATGTTGGTAAAAACCAAAGCAATCCACATACAGTGAGGGAAATAAGTATTTAAGCACACTGTGATTTTTCAAAATCTCCTACTTAGAAATCATGGAGGGGTCTGGAATTTTCAGCATAATTGCAATTCAACTGTGAGAGACAGAATCTAAAAAAAAATAAAAAATCAGGAAATTATATTATATAATCTTTTAACAATTTATTTGTAAATTACTGTATCAAATAAGTATTTGATCACTTGAGTCAATCATTTTAAATATTTAGTACAGAAGCCTTTGTTAACAATTACAGAGGTCAAAGGGTTCCTGTAGTTCTTCACCAGGTTTGCACACACTGCAGGAGGGATTTTGCCCACTGATCTTCTCTAGATCTGTCAGGTTTCAGGGCTGTCGCTGAGCAACATGGAGTTTTAGCTCCCTCCAAAGATTTTCTATTGGATTTAGCTCTGGAGACTGGCTAGACCACTCCAAAACCTTGTTATGCTTCTTACGAAGCCACTCCTTGGTTTTCCTGGCTGTGTGCTTTGGGTCATTGTCATGTTGGAAGACCCAGCCATGACCCATCTTTAATGCTCTGACTGAGGGAAGGAGGTTTTTGCCCAATATCTCACAATACATGGCCACGTTCATCCTCTCCATAATACAGTGCAGTCATTCTGTCCCCTGTGCAGAAAAACACCCCAGAGCATGATGCTTCCAGCCCCATGCTTCACTGTAGGTATGGTATTATTGGGATGATACACATCATTCTTCTTCCTCCAAATTCGGTGAATAGAGTTATTTTATTTTTCACCTAAAAATGGTACATGTTGTTATGAGATGTTATCTATGGTCGTCATTCCAGAAGGCGCAAGAACAGTAGCATTTAACCGATTACTCTCACCCAATGTTGTTAAGAACTGTATTTAGACTTTAGAAGCTCAAAAACATATGAGCCTCCGGGTTGCCTAAGGCGTCCTTGTTTCAATCAGAACATTTGACTGGTGGATCATGTTGCAATAAGTACAGACCCTGTAAGTACCATGTATTTACACAGTGCTCATATTCATGAATGTAACCACAAGAAAACAATATTCTTGTTATACCAGACATACGGTAAAAGCAAATTCCCTGCCACTAGACTTTTCTGACAGAGTATCCTGTCAAGTCATTATGAATCAGACCTTTGAACAAATTCAATGAAAGTATGAACAAATGAACGAATCTCTCAATAACTTCTAAATATATTCTCAATGAAATGCAATATGTGATTAATTTGCGATTAACAAGATTAAAATGTATTCACCCAACATGTAGATTTAAACTATTTAATGTATACTGTCTGAATAAAACTATTAATTTCTTTGTACAAACAAATAATAGTAAAATTAATCTTACCACAAATGTTCCTACTCATATGTATTTTTATAGCAAAGCTAAAAAACACTAATTATTAAAAGGAAAAAGGTATGTTATTTACCCTGCTGTGGACTTTCATCTCCTCCTGTTTTCCCTCTAGCTCTAACTTCCCATCAGTGCTAATAGACATAAACGCTGCCTGGAATATCCCAGAGGCATTAACTCTGAACACACTTAAAGGTAATCAAGACCCGTTTCACTTGAAGATTTTTAAAACGTCAATTCCTGGATGTTTTGTACAGTAGCCTATTATATAACAGGTCATATTTCAAGAAAATCTATTACTGCTGCATTTTTAAACCATCTGTAATATTTGAGGCATCCATAGTATTAAAAGCACCTGAATAAGGATGATGAATGCTATTCTCTGGCAAATATGCTTCCCTTGTGATGGAAGGCAAAAAAAACAACAACTGCCTGTTGGATGTGGTTGGCAAGCTTGTGAATTTTCCGACTGCATCCCTCCTTTAGTCCTTTTTTCATCAGCTTTCCATCAACTGACTCTTATAAGAAGCATATTCTAAAATGAAGTGTATAAAATCGGAACACATTTTTTTGTCCTATAAATGAATACTTTAAGCTTCAGAATACACAGCATTATAATGATAATTAATATTTTTGTCTAAATAAAATGTTGCTACATGTACTTACATGTACGTAACAGTAAATGACTGACCCAAAACCAAACCCTACTCATATAGAAAGTGCATAGTTACTTAATACTACTCAGAACTTTAAACCACAGCAGCATAAAAGTGCAACCTAAAATTGCATCATTTCCTGATTCTGAAAAGGTTTTGAACACCAGATCATGAAGTGGTAACACAAGCCAGAATCCTTTGCCACATGGCAACATCCCTGCAGACCTTCATGACTTTATGTAAAGGTCAACCAATTTTTTTTTAAACAACTTTTTTTTATTACAAGCCATAAATAATTTTAAAAAGTCACTAATTTGCAAACACCTGCCATCAAAATCATATGATTCTGTTAAGCAGTCAATATCACAATGAAAATGAAAGAACAAAAGGCTTGTTAAGACTAGTTTGCAATTTTTTTCCATCTACAATACCTTTTACAGTATGTCACTTACTTTGCAAAAACATTTTTTAAAACATCTCAAGTCGAAAATCATTTACTGCACAATGAAGCCTTTCAGAATGTAGTTAAAATGACTCTATATAGCAAGTCATGAAAGCACAAAATACAGGCAGTGCAGAATTATTAGGCAAATGAGTATTTTGACCACATCATCCTCTTTATGCATGTTGTCTTACTCCAAGCTGTATAGGCTCGAAAGCCTACTACCAATTAAGCATATTTGGTGATGTGCATCTCTGTAACGAGAAGGGGTGTGGTCTAATGACATCAACACTCTATATCAGGTGTGCATAATTATTAGGCAACTTCCTTTCCTTTGGCAAAATGGGTCAAAAGAAGAACTTGACAGGCTCTGAAAAGTCAAAAATAGTGAGATATCTTGCAGAGGGATGCAGCACTCTTAAAATTGCCAAGCTTCTGAAGCGTGATCATCGAACAATCAAGTGTTTCATTCAAAATAGTCAACAGGGTCCCAAGCGTGTGGAAAAACCAAACCAAAAACCAAGGAGCAAGATAACTGCCCATGAACTGAGAAAAGTAAAGCGTGCAGCTGCCAAGATGCCACTTGCCACCAGTTTTGCCATATTTCAGAGCTGCAACATCACTGGAGTGCCCAAAAGCACAAGGTGTGCAATACTCAGAGACATGGCCAAGGTAAGAAAGGCTGAAAAACAACCACCACTAGACACACAAGCTGAAACGTCAAGACTGGGCAAAGAAATATATCAAGACAAATTTTTCTAAGGTTTTTGGACTGATGAAATGAGAGTGAGTCTTGATGGGCCCGTGGCTGGATCGGTAAAGGGCAGAGAGCTCCAGTCCAACTCAGACGCCAGCAAGGTGGAGGTGGAGTACTGGTTTGGGCTGGTATCATCAAAGATGAGCATGTGGGGCCTTTTCGGGTTGAGGATGGAGTCAAGCTCAACTCCCAGTCTTACTGCCAGTTTCTGGAAGACACCTTCAAGCAGTAGTACAGGAAGAAGTCTGCATCCTTCAAGAAAAACATGATTTTCAAGCAGGACAATGCTCCATCACACCAAGTACTCCACAGCGTGGCTGGCAAGAAAGGGTCTAAAAGAAGAAAAACTAATGACATGGCATCCTTGTTCACCTGATCTGAACCCCATAGAGAACCTGTGGTCCATCATCAAATGTGAGATTTACAAAGAGGGAAAACAGTACACCTCTCTGAACAGTGTCTGGGAGGCTGTGGTTGCTGCTGCACGCATGTTGATGGTGAACAGATCAAAACACTGACAGAATCCATGGATGGCAGGCTTTTGAGTGTCCTTGCAAAGAAAGGTGCCTATATTGGTCACTGATTTGTTTTTGTTTTGTTTTTGAATGTCAGAAATGTATATTTGTGAATGTTGAGATGTTATATTGGTTTCACTGGTGAAAATAAATAATTGAAATGGGTATATATTTGTTTTTTGTTAAGTTGCCTAATAATTATGCACAGTAATAGTCACCTGCACACACAGATATCCTCCTAAAATAGCTAAAACTAAAAACAAACTAATTCTTACCATTGAAAAGTAAGAATGATTATTAAATTCATATCAAACAGTCCCTTAAAAGTTACGTCATGCCTTTTGTGCTCAGGCGTGCTTTGCACTCACACTACAAGCGTACCGTGCCAAAGTCCAACCGAACTGCGCCTGGGTGAGATCCAGAGCACTCACACTTGTCAAACGAACCGGGAAATGGGGGTCGCTCACAGGTACAGTTTGGATAGTCTAGTGTGAGTTGAGTATACCCTAAGGCAATCTACAGATCCAGAACCTAAGTTATAGACAACATAATTTCTCAAATGTTTGTTCCAAGGCATAACTGACTGAAAACTTGATGTTCATACAATTTCTTTTTTTTTTTTTATTACACTGCCCTACAAGAAAGAGTGTTGTTTTCCTGATTATGAGTACATGACAATGATTGCAAAAATCATACAGATTTTGTACAACAGTTTGCTCTATATAACAAACAATACGGTAATATTGCGTGAATTACTGTACATTTCACCTTTTTTTTCACATTTATTGCTTTTTCTTATGTGTACCTAATGTTAACAACAAAGCTAGAGCTGAAAACTGGCTGTTTAGTTCCTGAATGAATTTGCTTTTAAAAGAATCGTTTGATTCAATGATCGTTTAATTGGTAAAATTGGCCATTTTGAATGAACTGACTGGATAAAAGATTTGCTGGAACTAACTGGTGGTTTTACCTTCAAACTTATTTATCCATGATCTAAAAGGGATAGTTCATTTAAACATGAAACTTGTGTTCTAATAAACAAAAGATGAACACAAAAAATGATATTTCAGAGTAGGGCTGCACAATATATCGTTCCATCATCGATATCGCAATTTGATCATTCGCAATCGTCACATCGCAAGCATACGCAATGTTGAGTCTGGATTATAATTAACATTTGCATGTGTTTTTGATGCCTGGGATTGTATAATGACCTTAAAAGCATTCAGGGATAATGAATTGTACCTTTTGTAACCTTAACAATGATTAATTTTATTGAATTATTTTTATTTGTATCATTCAGTTCCTGTACTTGAATACTGTTAGACTCGGGAAACGATAAAACACTTTATTTCAATTGCATCTTTTTCTTGATTGTGTTCATAGATTGTTATGCATGAAAATACTCACAACACATGCAAATACAGAAATGCACTGCAAATAGCACAGACCACATTGAAAATATGTCAGGGGACCCCAAAAAGTTTATAGATTGTTTATTAGATTTTATGGAGATGCACTCCCGCTGCAGAATCATCCCAATCCATCTAACATTATAAATTCTTTCCAAATAAATACATTAAGTTATCTGGTGAAATTCATATCGCAAGATATATCGCAAAATAAAACAAAATAAAAAATCACAATGTTAGATTTTTCCAATATCGTGTAGCCCTATTTCAGAGTTTAGGGTATAAGTGGAGCCCTACCATCCAATGGTGTAAATGTTGGACAAGCGAATAAACTACACTCCAACCAGCTCTGATTGGTAGAAACCATGGCAGCCTAAAATCTCCCTCTAACTGCTTCCAAATGTGAGCTGTGAGTCCGGGGAGTAATCAGCCTGCTTCAAACACAGAGTCCTTTGACTGAACACAAACCTGGCCTGTCCGGCTGCCCAACAGACCTGCGCCACCACTGGCACTGCACGTTTGTGTGTGTGTGTGTGTGTGAGAGAGAGAGAAAGAGAGAGAGAGTGAGTTAAAGTCTGAGTATGCATCTGTGCTTCAGCGTGTACACGTGTCCACGCATGTTCTCACGTTGAACATCTCTGAATGGAGCATACAGTTACTCAATAAGGAACTTTACATCATGTAGCGCTTGTGTCCTGTGGCTGAGTGCTGGAGGGGCAGGGATTGCCAGGAAGTTCCAGCACCATGATCGGCAGCCAAAAATCAACCCACCCTCTTTTACAAAGCCAACTGCGTTGAGTCTGTGCGCCTAAAAAAACACAAGCTTTCAGCTGTTAGATCATCCAACTTTAACCTCCATCTTGAGTCAAGTCTGAGAGATGACTTTATCTGTACCTTTTGGAACTGTTCCAGAACCAAGAGGAAAATGCAAGACCAAAAAAAAGCTGTCTCAATGGAGACAGGTGATCACTCCGTATCTCGGATTCAGATATGAACGCGTTCACCAGTACATCAAATCATTTTCCTGCCCTCCACCAGCCTCTCTCGCTTTCTCCTCCACACTCCTGTCACTGCATCCATCATTCTGTCAGTTCATCACTCCACCCTGGGCGATCTGACTCAACCTGACTGCAACTCCTTTCTGTTCAGTGATTCCCGCCTGCATCACGTCTCTCCGGCAAGACTTCTGAAGGAGGATCTTGGAACACCACATCACTTTCTGGCATATGCCCTTGCATCAAACATACAACACAGCAACGGTAATAAATAATTCCACTCATTTTAGCTATTCACTTTGTCTTCCGTAACTTATCTAGCTTTAATTAAGGCGGAACTGTTAGCTAAAACTATTGGAATGTTAAAGACAAAATATTTTTATTTCTAAAAGACATATAACAATAAATGGAAGATATAAATGTGCGCGACAATATAAACAATAAAGGAAGTTTTTTTTGTTTGTATTTTCAATATTGAATGACAAAAGGGTGCATCCAAACAACACTACCTCTATTGGCTTGTTCACCTGAAATCGACTACAACAGTATAACATACCAGCAAGCAGAAAAAAGAAAAAAAGTGGACGTGAACTCAAAGAAACAATGTAGGGATACAACAGTGAATCATCCATTAATTGTCATTAAAACTAAAGCATTTCATTTATTCTTAACCGATCAAAGTTCAGTTGGTTATTTGTTAAATTATATTCTGTGCAATACTAAAGAGGGTGCCCATAGACAGAAATGCCATCGTCTAGCACCAATGGCTGACAGACATCAAGATGTTTAGGCAGAATTGTGATTCCCTGCACCCTCCCACGCACTGGTAGCAACAGAAACAACCGGCCTGCAAAAACACAGGGTAGATGCACATGTGGTTGAATGCATTTGCGTTAAAAACAACTGCTAAAGACCGCCTGCTCTCTGCCCACCCAGCTCATTCATAAACATAGCGAGATTGGCTGTAGAAACTTGCTATACTTTAGATCCTATAAATGCTTTTCTGTTTGATCATCCTATTTCTGGCGGTTTAGTTTCTGTCTCTAAATATGTTTTGATATATGGCTAGGTCATGTACATCATGTCTATTGAATTAAACACAAATAAGATCCAACATAGGTCTATAAGATCCAACATACACCCCCCACTCTCTTCATAACTCTTACTCCTCATAATCACTGCACTATTTAACATTTGCACATTTAAAAATTGCACATGTTCATTGCACTACATTGCACTGATTTATTTATTTGAACTGTACATACCCACTGCACATGTACATTTGTAATTATGTACACACCCACTGTACATATACAATTGTAATTGTTTACCTATCTGCACACTTCTGATTATTAATAGCAACCTTTACATATATCCATCTATTGTAAATCTCTGTTCATAGCTAATACAACCTGTATATAATGTTCATAGTACATCCATTTGTAAATATCACCATAGTTTTTCTAGAACTGCACTTTATAACTTGTACCTGTATCCTGCACTTATCCATCGTACGCATCACTGTCAACATTGCCAATTTTACATTGTCTTGTTTTTTTGCGAGTATGTTGTTGTATATTGCACTGTCTGTATTTTGCACTGTCTGGAGCCAGCACCTAAGCTTTTCACTCATCATAGCACACGTGCTGCTGATGATGTGACAATAAAAAGTGATTTGATTTGATTTGACACTTGCTGCTACTGCACTCCTGGTTAGACCTAAACTGCATTTCGTTTCCTTGTACTTGTACATGTGTAATGACAATAAAGTTGAATCTAATCTAATCATTTGTTTATATAATATTTAAATGTGCTTTTAATTAATATTCAACAGGGAACATGTGGGAGAAAATAATATACATAATGATTTAAGGATTAAGGACATAATGATTCAATGTTCTAAAATATTTGTTAAATGAATTTGATGGCAAAATAATTATATTTATGTTCAAACATGTATTTTTATATATTTATAACTTTCACTGCATCACAAAGCCCCAATGTCATTGTCCACGGTATACTTCAAACTAAATCTGAAATTTTGTTATTTCTAACAAAATCTAGCCAAAACTAAGATCTTTTTGGCAGTTTGAAACAGCTCACCAAAGTGAATTTTTGAGGGTTCGCTTTGGCTCTTAAACACCTTTGAGCTATTATTGGTTTGTGGCGATTACGCAATCGATGGGTTTGTTCTGACTTTTTTCACGTGAGATTAAACCGAGATCCTGACTCCCTGTGGTCGTTAAAAATCCCATGGCACTTCTTGTAAAGAGTAGGGGTGTAACCCTGGTGTCCTGGCCAAATTCCCTCCATCGGCCCTAACACATCATGGCCTACCAATCATCCCGATTCACCAAATTGTCTTTATCACTGTCTCTCCACTCCACCTATAGCTGGTGTGGGATGAGCGCACTGGCGCCGTTGCCCTGTGGCTGCCGTAGCATGATCCAAGTGGATGTGGAGAGACCCCCCTCATGATTGTGAAGCGCTTTGCGTGTATGGCCATACACGATAATATATGCGCCATATAAATACACACATTACATTACCTCATCACATCTTTTCTTTCAGTTTGTGCCCAACAGCAGCATTATTCAGTGTTTGTGCGCAGTAAATGGAATACAAGGTAAAGATGTAACACTGTTGTTCTTCTCTCAGCCACCATCGTTGTGTTTAGGTGTACATACGAGCAGTGGGACACATTTACAACCCCACGTACTGCAGCACAGAGGTGTTAAAGTGCTCGAAAACAGTTTACGTCGCTCAGCCTTTTCAAACTCTTCTTGACCCTTAAATAAAGAATAAAAAGTATAATGGGCCTTTATACTAAGCCAGCTGTAATTTTATTTACAATATATCAGTTTTATATCACCAGCCAGTGAATATCACACAACTAATTAGAAAACGGCATGATTTGTGTTATGGCGGTAAAAGAGATTCAAACCACAATCAATCCGACTATTTAGTAAGTGAACGTGAAAAAGACACTATATTCAGTGCCTGTCAGTGTATTTAGTGGCACAAATGCTGTCAAATTTAAGAGCAGATTTTACTTCTTAATTCTACTTGAATATACTGAATCGATAAGCCATATATCAATATGACATTGTCAAAGACATGAGCTTCTTGCAATTTCTCTGATTATCGTTGAAACACATTAACATAGTTTTATCTGTACAACCCTATTAGTGGTGCATCCCAAGTGTAAAGAATGCAAATGTACTTTCCAAAGTCTTTTTAGTTGATCCAAAGGCCTCAAACATCCTAAGGTTCTATGCCATGAACTTTGCAAAACTTGGCAAATCCAGCAAATAGTTGCTCTCTGGAGCAGGCAATCTGACAAGTTCTTCTGTGGATCTTGTGCATACTGCAGAATAAAAGCCCTGGTGATGCCAAGAGTGATGACAGTTGCAATTTACTGTTGAAAGTAACAGTAATGGCACATTTATTGCTCAATGGTACCAGTAAGTACTGCAGTATGGTTTAGGGCTGCTTGACATTGGAAAAATCTGATATTGCGATATTTTGTCTTGCTGCCATATATATTGTGATAATGAATATAATTTTCACCAGATGATTTTAACAGCTTTTTGTACAAATTTCATTATCTATATTAACTGGAATGATCAAGGTATTTTCTATGCAGTGCATGTGCAAGAAATATAATAAATTACAAACATATATACAAATGACAGAGCAAAAATAAAAGTTAATAGCGCTTTATGGTTTCAAATCTTGCTATGTGACTATTGCGGATGGACACATTGCGATATCAATGCTGAAACAATATATTGTTCAGCCCTATTATAATTTGCTGTTGCTTTTTTTTTTTTTTTATAAATGACAGACTGATGCTTTTATTTTGTATTTGGTGGAGTTTCTGATAAAACAGGAGTTGCATGGACTTTATTGTAACCCAATACATTTTAAATTAAATGTTTAACCCAGAATTAGGAATGTGTATATCTGACTCAAATATAGTTTGAAACAACCAAGCATTTTCAGAGATTACCATAAGCTTGTGAAATAATAAAAATACACCCAAAATAATCTTCTGACCACACAATTTAAACATTAAAAGGGATCATTATGTCCCTTTTTACATGATAAAATGAGTCTCTAATTTCCCTAGAGTGTGTATGTGAAGTTTCAGCTCCAAATACCACACTGATCATTTTTATAACTATTGAAATGGTCACTTTTAGACTATGATCCAAATTGTGCCATTTTTGGTGACTGTAGCTTTAAATTCAAATAACTAACGTTATCTCTGTTAAAAACTAAAAAAAGCAACAGAAATGTCTCAGAAAGAGGTCGTCTTTGGAGACTACGGTTCATCTAAATCACCACATTTATAATCCTCTTAGGGTGTACTCACACTATGCTATCCGAACCGTGCCCAGGCCTGTTTCCCGGATCATTTGAGAAGTGTGAGTGCTCTGAATTGGGCTCAGGCACGGTTCACTTGGGCAGCCCTGGCCCGGTTGGAAGAGGTGGGCCTTAGCGCGGTTCACTTGGGCTCAGGTGCGGTACGCTTGCAGTGCGAGTGTGCTTGAGCCCGCAACTGAAAGCGAGATGTGACTTTTAAGGGACTGTTTGATATGGATTAATTAATCATTCGTACTGTTCAATGAACGCAAACCGTCGTACTTCAATAAAGAAGCAAACCCCTCAATGCAAGACAGCTGCACCTTCAGCAAACCTCCTAATTCCTGCAGCACGAGGATTTCATGATTGTTTATGAGCGTCAAAAGTGGCTGATCTGTTCGGCGAAATATTTGACTGCGTGTCACCGCATATCAAACGCCTAAACCGATATAAGTAAAGAAATCTCCAAGACAAATCGTCCCCAATGGGCAGAACTTTCCCCCTGTAATGACATGTTAAAAGGGAGAATGTCAAATCAAAATATATTTGCAGACAGTTTTTATCTAGTGTAATTATAAAAAAAATTAAATTAATTAAGTTTTACCTATAGATGCTGGCTATATTCACACACTGTTGCAACACAACTGTGTTTAAACCCCTTATAAAAGTGCTTTTTGCATAATAGGTCCCCTTTAAGTAACCATTTTATTTTTATATAAGAAAATAAACCCATGGCATTTCTGCTATTCCTTATTCCAGCTGATCAGTCTTTAAATTGAAAATGAATGACTCCAGATCGCTTTGAAATCAGTGTGTGTGCCCCTTAAGTGAACTATGTTTTCCTCTGCATCAAAACAAACTGGACAAAGACAGACAGAATGCAGCAGCAGCAGGACACAGAGGTTATCACACATGCTTTTTTGTCTTAGGTTGACAACTCTTAACTTCACAGGATCTTGAAAACCCAGCGCTCATGACAAATAATGACACAACAGCCAAACACATCTACAAAAGTCCTGCTCTTTTACTTCTCTGCTGTCACTCACTCTTAAAAATGTATTTAAAATGTAATTAAAATGTATCTTCTCTTAAAACAATTTAGTTTCCTACAGTCTGTCTTCTTTAACCTTCCATTTACTACTCATAATTTCCTTTCCGTAAAAACATTCACTTTAAGGGACAGTTCAACCAAAAATAAAAATTGTGTCATCTTTTACTCATCCCCCACTTATTCCAGACCTGTTTGAGTTTCTTTCTTCTGTTGAGTACATTCTTCCAAACACACAATATTTTATTTTTAAGAATATTTCATTTAATTATAGTCATTTTGACAATTTCATATTTAGGAATTAGAATTGGAATGTGTAAACCTATAAATCCTAAACAAATCAATAATAATAATAAATGTTAAGAAAGAAATTGCAAGGTAAAAAATTATAGAGGCTGCGATATCTGCTACCAGATCTATTTTCAGTTGTCAGGCACCCACATGGAAATCAACTATAGTAATTTATAGTAAATACTATAGTGTTTTTTAACAGTACTGACACCTTTATAGAGATAAAGATGTTGCACAATCAGCTAAAATGTTGCTAGAATTGCTTTATGTATGGGCAACATAAATTGCATCACCAAAAATTATTAAGGTCATGCCCATGTGTTGTGCGATAAGTCGATATATTGATTATTGTGACAGACCTACCCATAACAATGGCTGTTTTTTCCAACATTCTTCAGAAAATCTAGTTTTTGTTTTCAACAGAATTCATACAGGTTTAGAAAAGTGCTGGGTGATAAAATTTGTATCCGTTTTTATTAATCGAACACCATCGTCAATAACGTTTAAAACAAAAAAAAAAAAGTTCTGTATGAAGTTTTTAGTATGAAGGCTATAGTTTTATTAAAATGTGGCTGCTGAGCGTCCAATTAGGCATACCTTTACTTGAAAGCTCAGATTTGATTATCATAATTGTTTTGTTTACAGAGTTTGAGGTTTACTGTATCATTATTATTCACACATTACAGATGTTGATCTACCTTTACCACTGCAGACACTTTGTAACATGTGTAACAAGTTTAAGTGTCTCTTTAATACTTATGTTTATTTCATTTAAGGATTTTTGTTTTTGACTATTAAAACTATTTGCTTTATTAATGTTGGTAAATTAAAATAAAGTGGTTAAATTAAAAAAATCCTCATATTCCTAAATGGATTGTTAAAAAAATATTCAATAATTATAGATCCCAAATGATATGAAACATTTTATGCAATATCGCCCAGACCTAGTTTAGAACCACTTGAGTGTGAGTAAATGGTGGGGAAAATATTATTTTTGTGCAAACCATCCCTTTAAGACTCTCATCGCTCTTTCAGCTAACAATAAATTTTACCTCGCTCACTTCTTTAAGCATTATATTTTCCACTCATGCAATACGAGAATTTCTTTTCCACACACCTGGTTGCATCTGAATGAGGTGAAAGTATCCGCACCCACCTTTGCTACCCAATAATATACAACCAGAATTCACACAGAGAACACATCCACTGACAGCTTCCACAAACATACCTCCCACCCAGACATGCGCCACTACTATTACTCATGACAAGACATAGGCTTCTTTGTTAATGGGTCAGGGAACACCAACAGTTTCTGTAGCCTCAGCAAAGAATGCCAAAAAACACCACATTACACATATATACACACACAAGAGAGCTGTCACTGCATAAACACACAAACATGAGACACTCTGCTGCTGTATGCATTGGCGTTCTGATGTGAGCTGAATGTTAATATTATACAGTCTCATTTTGTTAGCTAGTTTGGAAACGCAACTCACCAGAAAACAAAATTACCTCTTTTATAGTTCCAGATAATAAAAGCAAGTAACACTGCAGCTCATTATTATTTAGATTTTATTTTTATTTATTTTTTTGTGGCAAGAAGCTAATGTAGTGTTTTTTCCATTTTCTAACCTGCTGCAGAGACATTCATAAAAACAAACTTTAAAAAAAGAAAAGAAAAAAAAGTAAAAAATTCAAGTCATATTTCCAGGGGTAGACTGGGCGATATGGCAAAAATGCAATCTCGTTAATTATTTTCCACATTGAACAATAACGATATATATTTTGGTATCAGCTGTTAATGCTTCCATATTTAAGAAGGTACCCCAACAATAACTGAAGCCACAAAAATTATAGGGTCCATTAAATAACATAACCCATTATCAGTGGGCAATAATATTTGGTGGCCGAAAATTTGGTGCTCTCTAATATCAACACACTTCTAGATTCCCATTGTTGCACATTTCTGCTGTGTGATTGGCTCTTAGATCAATACGGTGTACAAAAGTCTAGAGCTTATCGGTGTTATTGACAATTTTATTGCGATTCGATATAATATCATTGATCGGCCCAGCCCTAAAATATTGCAAAAAGATTTTATTTATTTCACAGAAATTCATTGCTACCAGTTTCACAGTTCTCAATTATTACGTTACCATCACAGCAAAAACTACTAAAACAGATTAAAACCTTTCCGTAGCTTAAGTAATCTCTCATTAAATGAGTAAAACAAAACCGACTACAAGTATTGGGTAGGAATGGGCATTTCTGACCATTCTTTATTTCGACTAATCCACAGGTTTGACAAACGAGTACTCGATTAATCGGGGGCGGGGTCATAGCGACAATCAAATAACATTCAATTAAAAAAAAAATATGTATATATATTAATTTAAGCCCTGTTAAAAATGTTGTTGATAAAACTATGACAGGATTCAGAAAACAATTAAATCAACGCTTTTGGGTTATTAAAAATTACCATCAATATTGGTTAACACAGTAAACATTTAAAGAAGTGTAACAAGTGGCGTATTTACCCCAGTAAAAGCTTTGAGTTACGATTTACTTTATGCAAGTGTATTAATTTAAAGTAGTAAACCCAGAATAAAGACATTAGAGGCCATTCACATTTGGCGTATTTTGCATGTGCAAGTTTGTTATTGTCTATGTGCAACCGAAACAACAATGGTGAAAGAAAACTGACGCATGCATGCGTGCAGAAAATCATTCTCGCGCGCCTCACGCGCTGCTCTGCTCTGCTCCTGATATGAACACCAGTTGTTTACATGCACGGCAATAAAATACACGCCGCTTATGTACTGTGCAACCGGAGTAACTTTTATGTAGAGGTGTCGGCACGCAGCGAGCTTTGCAAGTCGACAAAACTAAAGTTATAATATGACGATGATCTTATTTTGACTATGTGGCTATGAAGCAGAAAGGAGAGATGATGAATCAGGGAGGTAAGCCTTAAAACCATTAGCCTAATTCTCAGCCATGAGTCGGGTCTAAGACAACAGATAATTAAATATATTTTTTGTATATATTCAATTTCAATATAATTTCAATATATTCAATTCTAATTGGCTTTAATATTTAAGCAAAGGATTTCTTAAGAGATCTTAGCATATCACTCCAGTTGTCTAAATTTTTTCCAGTTACATTTAGGATTGATTTCTGTTATTTATTTAGAATAATAATTGTATAATAATAATAATAATAATAATAATAATAATTTTATTTATTTCTAAGTACATTTCTAAAAGCAGGTGGTTCGCCCAGGGTGTCATTTAAACTAGAACCACCACTGACATGAGGCATGAAGGTTTTCTACATGGTGCACTGTAAATAAAATTAATCATAATGCCTAGAAACACAATATGAAATGTTATAATACAAATTGTGTTTATCTACACAATGTGAGCTTGAACTACATGCCAACCAGAAAGTGGATGCAGTTCGCAGGGTGCTTTAAAACAACGGCAACTGAAACCGCCCAGAAAAAAAGAAACCAAAGGTGTTTTACAGTATTATCCCCTTCAATGTGTCTTATTATTTCTATGAATATTTTGGATCCATTTTTAAAACTATAACCTGCCTTTTTCTATATTGTTGACAACAATAAACACACATATGATACTCTGCAGATCAGTTATTTTATTCAACTGACATTTTTACCAAAACAAGATTTTACTTCAGCAGCATCAACAGATGTGGATCAAAAAGGATTTTTTTTTTTTGTAAAAGGTTTGCAAAAATAAAGTTTCACCAAAACTTAACCAAATGGCTGTTAAGTAGCACATAGCCTAACTAAAATTATAGCATAATTTGGCTGCGTAAACTTAAAATAAAAATAGCCTGAATATTTTTTACCACAGCTATAAATCTTAAAGATTAGGTAAAATAACATTTCTTTCTAAATGATCAGTTGGTAGAGATAAATAAAATAAAGCCGGCCTAATTCAACTATGCTGCTTAAACTTAATACAAAAACAGCCTGAATATTTTACCATGAGTGGCTAATAAAACTTAACAAGGAAGGACTACATATTTTTATTCAAAAAGATTGCATGCTCCAATGAAAGCTGAGTGCGAAGTTTATTTACAATTAGACCGGCGGAGGAAAAAACGCGCTCAGCAGGCACAGAAGTTGCAGAAACAGCCAGGTACCACTGGGCAAGGGTGCTTAGCCTTGCAAATCGAGATTCATTTACTTTGCACCACAATAAAGGATCCGGGTTTAGAGAGATGCATGGCTCCCAGAAGTAGCTTTCGATTTTGGTGTTATCCGGTGAAACATCCCTCATGCCATAGGCTAGTCCTCCCCGAAAAGAGTGTCAAGACACGGCGCGCACATGACAGCTGAAAGTATCACACACCAGACGCGCACATTCGCATGGTATTTAAAATTAAACTATTCAAATGGCGCTCTGTGGCCCGGCAGAAATATGAACAGTGTCCTGAGTCGTGCTGGGCACCGCTGTGTACGTTTATAAACCTACGTTTAGAATTCTGAAATGCGCTGCGTGGTGCGACGCTGCGCTTCTGGTGTGTGACCTCTATACTAGATCTGCGCTCAGGTCTTGTCTCTAGACCGCAACTCCCTGCAGCCATAACCAATCAAATATCAAACTACCGCCCAAATACCAGCATAACCAATCAGAACGATTGAAAGTAATTTAATTTTAGAGCCAATCGATCATCGTTTTCATGCTCGATTGTTGCTGATGGGTTCGATTAATCGATTGATCGAATAATTGTGCACATCTCTAGTAATGGGACAGAAATACAATAAAACAAAGATATGAATAAAGAAAGTTTTTACAGCTACTGTGGATCTATAACAAAAAAGCATACACAAACCGCATGAAATTTCCTTCCACAAAACTGAATAACCAAATGCAAAATTCAGTCTTCACAGAATTAATTAAAAAATTGTTTATTTTAAAGCTACAAAAGTAATTCAGAGCAGTGAATAAGTAATAGTAGTAAGTGATTTTTCTTTTTCTTTGAGAACTTCAGTGTTGTTCACACTGGGCACTAGTTAACCCTGGGTTATACCTGTATACCCTCAAGTTTGGTTAACAGATGCAAGTCTGAAAGATCATATTAATGAACTGAATGCACATGAACAGGACACCACTAAGCTATAATTACTAGTGGAAAAACATGATTTTGTTTATAACAGTTACTATGAAAACCAATTATCGCTTATAATTAATTATTCAATTAACATGGATATTGGCTTTTTATTAGAACTTATTGCATAGTCTGTTGAAATTCTTGATACTGACTGACTGGAAAGTGTGCAATATTCATTTTAGGGTTGGGCCGATAGACGATACCATTGTCCATTGCCGATGGCTGATAAACTTCACGATGCTGAGCCGGCATCGCGATCCATCGCCCCGCCCACATTTATATTGATATATAACTTATTATTTGCATGTCATCGTAATAACATTAATGGTCTTTTCATGAGCTGTGTTAAATTTGACATACAGCTAACTGCCTAAACTGCCTAAAACTTGCCTAAGGATTATACAGTACCTCTCGCGCTTAAAATGTGTAGATTCACATGTAGTGCCAAACGCTGTTACCTGCAAACCCAGTCCAACAGACTTTACAGTGAATGGCTTTAGTTATTTTCATAGTGGACTTGAAGCCACTGGAAGTCTTTTATCCACTCTTGGAAAAGTGTAAATGGTGAATTAACATTCAGCACATGATCACTAATAAGATGTGCCATTATTAGTAACTTTAGGTGCTTTCTAAAACAAAATTTGTCAGTGTTATTTTCATTCTCTCATCTTCAGCGCTTCACATTTTCGTGGTTGTAGCTTCTGTCATCCGAAGGCAGAAGGCTTTGACTGATTGATTGACAGCTGATATTAACCATGATAACATGATTAACAGCTGATATTTCGCGTTCAGTTCTAGAGCAGTGGGCCAATAAGAAGAGCCCAAAGGCGGGGCAAGCATTGCAGGCTTTCTTTACTTCAGAAAGTTCACATAACAACTGTTTCAATCTGTTCCTGAGTGCTGTGTTTGGTGTTTTTAGGTTCAAAGATGCATTTTGCATAAATGTATCCTAAATCCGTGCACGCTGTGAGGATTTTGCAGTGAAAACAGGTGGCACGGCAACAATTTATTCACTAGCACAAATGCTTCCAAATATATTTTTAGGTCGCATAAAATATCGGGCGTATATGCGACCAAAACGGTCGAGCCCTAGCATTTTTACTTGTTATTATTTCCTCATCATAATAATAAAATAAGGACGTTATCATCAATCACAATACAAATTACAGTGAACTCCAAACGAACTCTCGTCTCCTTCACCAGCTGTGGGAAAAAGCCATTATAAGGACACAGATCACTCTGTCTATTCATGCCAGAGTCCCGTGAAAAAAAAGTGATTGACAGGTGGTAATTCGTGTGTAACTTGTATTTATTTATGGTTTGGTTATGGGTAAAGCAAAGATCATGTGGTCAGGTAGTGAAAACGATAGGCTACAATTAATTAATTCGTCATGAATTAATTGATATTTAACAACAACCACCCCCACCTACGACGCCATCGTCCATCACAATGTTTCACATTAGACATCGTACGATGGCAAATTGGTCAACATCGCCCAACCCTAATTCATTTAATGCACTTGTAGTTCCAGTCAGTTTTGCTCAGTTTGAAATAAATGTGCTACCCTCAAAATTTAGTAATAACCATAGCAACTCAGTGACAACAGCCAGAGTCTTCAATCCTTTGTGTAATCTCGAGGATGTTGACGTGTGCTGCACAAGGGAGCCAACTTGGAGATCAACCAACTTGCAAATGTGCTCTAAAATATTTGTGAAGAGGCATGTTACTATGAGCTATTAGATATGCCCGTGTCATTTACACACACAATATCTCTTTTGCGCATACGAAGCGGGGACTAGGAGAACTAACATCATAACTAACAAAGATTCAGTCAGATATTGTGCTGAAAAAGAAAAAAACTAGTTATGACTTATCAATAACTTGGCAAATGATCATTGAAGAAGTAGGATAATCAACAAGCTGCTGTGAGTTAAAGGATTTCAAATGCTTCATGTCTTGTGGTTCATTGCCTCTGCATTGTGTATTTCAAGAGTTCACACTTAGACATTGCTTGATGCTATTAGCAGGTTTGGCATGCTGTCCTGAGAGAGAACCCTGAGCACAGAGTTAATAGAGCTCAGGGCTCCTGCCTGGTCAATAAGCATATAAGGGTGTCCGAGATCAGGTAGGTCTCGAGAGCTCCCCCTGGTAAAAGGAGGAAAAGGAGAAGATGGGGTGGAAGGGGGGATTCCTCCAAAATATAGATAAGACAGTAGGGCGAAATCGGTCTATTTATTGTAGGCTTGCATCAATCTGATTGGATTATTGCTGATTACAGATGGGAGACCAGCCGCGATCAATCATATCACGTGCTCCTCTCAAAATTAGTTGGTAAAACTTCACTTAAAATCCAACGCACGGCAAACCGTTGATTAACTCTTACTTGAGCACAAACAACTGCTGTAGCTTGAAAGAAGTATTTCTAACAGACTGAACTTACAATAATATTAATTTTACATGTGCACCAACACCAAACCAGGTGCTTATGGCAGCATCTATAGAGCATAAAGAGATTAAAGTTGTGCCCTTAAATTTCATGTTAGCGCTACAGTGATCCAAGCAAAAACTAAATAAATATATAACAAAATAAAAAAGTTATTCTGGAGCCCAGCCTAGGGTTCAAATGTTCTTTGTTTTGAAGGAACATTCTTCAAACTTTTTCAGATCAATTTCAGTTGTCTTTTTTTTTTTTTAAAGGAAAGAAAACGGTTTAGAAACAAAATATGAGTAAGTCTAAATGAAGAATTTTTTAAAGTAATAAGATGAAAATTTCAATGGGTCTATTAACTCACATGCTTTCCTTTCCAATAATACTGTGCGCTTTGTCATAATAAAAATCTAAAATTTCCCATAAGCATTAAACGGTCATCAAAAATTGCTTCGGTCTAAAGACATTATTTTTCAAATCGAGGAGTAAACAAAAGTTCTCACTGTGTGTGAGAGGAAGTGACACAGGTATTAAAAAAAACAGATAAAAGGACTGATACAAAAAGAAATGGTCTGCATTCTTTCTAAAGAAAAGAGTCAGTAGCTTCAGTCTGGACAAGATTGTACTTGTCTCTGTGTATGAAAGTCAGTGAAAGAGAGAGACAGACTAGAAATGTCAGAACAGGAAGAGGAAGTGGTAAGGCACCCCCATTGCTTCAGTTATTATCCACCCCATGATAAATCTGGGAGTAAAGCATGTAGAACTTCACACTAGCTTATATTGAGGTTGCACAGTAAACAGGGGCTATAATGGTTATGCAATGCACAAGACTTGAAAAACCGGCAGTGACACAGTAGTTTCAATATATTGTAGCAATAAGATATATGGCTGTATATTCTCTCTCACAATACTTCTAAGCATAACAACAGTTTCTACAAATGGGGAACTTTTTATGTATTTTGGCCATCCATGTGCACAATAACTGCATTTTGGAGACACAAACTTCTGAAAATTATACCAAAAATACAATACCATAATCCTCTCTGTGTAAACTACTAGGGATGCTTATAATAACCGATTCACTATTAACCCTAAGGATTCATTTTTAACTGATTAATAGTATCAGTTAAACTAATTTTTTTTTTTTTTTATCTTTTTTTTTTTTTAAATTGGTTGCATAAATGTGCAACACATATACGTTAACTCGTGGGATGGTAACACGTGCAACCACACGTGCCTACAGACATATTTTCCCAAAGAAGCAAAATGAACAGACAAGTTGATGCCAAACCAGCGATGACGCTGATTGCCTCTTTCCTGGATCCGCATCATAAACACTTCTGTATATTTTGCACAATTGGACAAAGAAGCGCAAAACAAAACTTTCTGAAATGTGAGCTGCTTCGGAAGCAAGCCGGCCACAAGTCGGAGCGTCTGGATTTTCTCTCCATCAGTGCGCTCTCCGGCACCGCTCATAAACACAACAAATAGGCTAAAGTTGTGATGATTTAGTGTACAACCAACAAACCAAACTTTTTTCCATTTGGAAAATTACAGTTATTAATAGTATTTTAAAATATCCGTTTTAAATTGGCCTACATAAACTACGAATCAAACCAACCCTAAGACTTTCTTGATTTTTGCATAATGATATCTCCAAACTGAGGTTTTCATTTTATAGCCTTTAAAACGTGTGCAAATTAATACAATATCACATGTAAACACAAAAAATTGTTATATAGCCTAATATACTTTACAAAAAGTCAACATATGAGCCTTGTCATTGTCTTTCATCACACACAGTGCACGCATATGAACCACGAGTGAAAGAGGAAATAAAAGCACACTAGCTCTAAGGTAAAACCAGACACTCAAGACATAGACTGTGTCCGAAACCGCATACTTCCATACTATATAGTTTGCTAATATCAGTATGCGAGCAGAGCAGTATGTCCAAATTCATAGAATTCGAAAATCAGAATGCGAGAAGTACCCGGATGACCTACTACTTCCGGAGAGATTCTAAAGTGCGCATTCCATGCACGCTGCACTATCCCATGATGCCCCATGAGAGAATTCATGAATGGGAGTAAAGCGATGCAAATGACGCAGGCTCACATTCGTACTGTATAGAACATACTTTTCTAACAGCCGAGTAGTACGCTTAAATTCAAATGCAGTACCTACCGAGTAGCAGGCGGTTTGGGACGCAGCCATAATCTTGAATCTAATGACTTTTATTTAAAATGTTGACAGAGGTTTGTGATATAAGAATTACAGCGGGGCGTTAATTAAATGCACAATTTCCTTGGAGTGATCAATTTGAGGTAGTCTGCCATTTTTATCCGACGAAGGAAAAATATATATATATACTGTGGAAAAACAGCCTATGCTGGTTCTTAAAAATGATTCAGTCAGTGTTTTTATTTTGTGATTTAAATTTGTCATTCAAGTAAAAAATATCTGGGTAGGCCTATTTATTTTATTCTTTTTATTTAGTTTATTCTGTTTTTCTATGCTGTTTGAACCACTGCAGGTGCATGAAGATGTTCTGTTAAAATAATGTTCGCATGTTAAAATAAATCAGTATTTTAATGCAATATTTAATGAGTCAGACACAAAATAGACAGTTTGTCGGTTGACAAAATAAACCGAAATGAGCATCCCTATACACTACACAAACATATTTGAATGTTAAAATAAAAAGCTGTTTTGCATAAATCGTGTAAATATTCCACAATATTACTACATTTGCTGTATTTTGTTGAACTAATTGAACCTTCAGTGAAGATAAGGCATCTTACTGACACTAGACTTTTGAATGACAGTATATTGGATTAATAACCACACAAAATATTGTACACACAAATTGTACACTAAAATCTACACAAAATATTGTATAGATTCTAGATTAGCATGCATGCTTTGACATTGTTCATACAAATCTTTCAGATAATGAACATAACCGATCCAACTGGCTTTCGTGACAGGCTTATCATTCCAGCTTTTCCACTGAAGTATAGTAATTAGGAATCCCTTTGTAATGGGTTGTACCATCTACAACAAAAACCCTGAAGCCTTTTTACTGTTGTTGACCTAAACCTTTTTGAGTCTCTGTGACTCTGTACCGTCTTCCTGTTTTTCCACTGTGATCTGCAGTAACGCAACGCCACAAGCAGCCAACAAGAACACACTGTAACAATGCTTCGGTTTGGCCTTTTCACAGAATAATCTGAACTGCAATGACCTCACAAAAGGATTACACATTCTGACAGTGGCGTAAATGCATTTTCACGTGAAGCTCAAGGAAACAAGCACCGAGAATGTTTATAGACAACACCAGGGGATGAAAATAGAGTAGCATCGGCTGACAGAAGAATACAGGCAGGTTAACTGATGACTGCAATTTCTCTTCAAATGCATCCAATAAATATGAACAAGGCTCACTCCATGAAGGTTAAACTAATCTAATCCCAGTTCACTCTAGCTGTCAGACAGTCGTAGCTACGAACTACATCAAGACTAACGATGCTTCTTAAGTGCTCCATGCCCAAAAATGTAATGGACTACGGTGGTTTTCTACACAACGAATTACCTGGAAGCCAAACATAAAATGTAAACAATGGCTGACATCAATTTACCTTGACATTAGGGCTGCACAATATATCGTTTCAGCATCGATATCGCAATGTGCGCATCCGCAATAGTCACATCGCAAAGATATGCATTGTCCAGTCTGAATTGTAGTTGAGCAGGAGCTACAGAATTGTATTTAATCACTGTATTTATATGGACTTTATATGATTTATGCAAAAAAATTAATTCTTACTTAGAATTTTTGTCTTGTTTTAGTCCAAATATCGAAATTTCATAGCAAAAACAAGATTATTTCACGTACCCCACTGGCAGATAATTTCCTTAAAACAAGCTAAATCTCTTCATTTTCACTTATTTCTTCTGACGGTGAATACTAAGCAATATTTTTACTTGGTTAAGAATTATTTTGATATTTGGACTAGAAACAAGACAAAAAGTAATAAAAGCATTATTTTGCATTTTGATTATTCAATTTCTGTACCTGAATACTGTTAGACTCCCAAGAAAACCATCAAATAGAGCTGTTCAAACCATCTTCTGAAACAGTACTCATATCGCAATATTTATCACAGAAAAATGAAATATCACAATATCAAATTTTTCCAATATCCTGCAGTCCTACTTGACATTCGCTTATATAATGATGACAAAAACAAACTGGCTACTTCAGGTATGGACGAAAACAATGGATTTAGGATTTATACTCAAGTTTGTTAACGCATATTCATGATAAAACTTATTATTTTCCTGCCCACCAGAGATTATTATACATATATAATGCAGGCAGTTTTAGGCTTAAATGTGAATTGCTGGGATTTAAATGGGGGAAAGTTGGAACAAAGCAACTAAGCAACACAATGTAACTCAGGCCCGTAGCCAGGGGGGGTACAGGTGGTTCGAAAGACCCACCCCCCTACTGAAAAGTCCAGAATTGGGCCCCTATATGAGCTCAATTGTCCCATTTTTGACAGTATCCCATTATAAACTGTGAAAAAAAGGCAAATTATTAATTATTATTAAAATGGCCAAATTCTGACTGAGGAATTAAGCTGGCTGGTTTGTTATTTACCTATAGGCTACAGTTTTTAATTTAAAACAAGTTAACACATTCCTAATTGTTTTTTTAAATAATGGATGATAATAAATTAGCATTTAAAAACAAACAAAACAAAAAATAGTATTTTTTCATATTTCTTTGCAAAAAGTTCTTATTACATTATTTACAAAACTGTAATAACAAAATGCACATTTGTAAATAAACACAACTGTTGTAAACAAAATAGTATGGTAAGCACTTTTTAAACACTATAATTTATTAATTTTTATTGCATCAAAAAGTGTGGTAATGATAACCATCCGATAAGCTAAATTGAGTGCTTAAAACGTCACTAAAATGCAGTATTTGAACCTCATAATTTAATAGAAAATGAGGCGAATGACTGCAAAAAGGTCCACTGTTTGAGAAAAAAAGTACCACCCTTTATAATAGGCTGACTATGGGCATTTAACTGAAGAGACAGAGTTTTCTCTTACAAACAGATGCAAAGCACAGTGATTTTTGACGGTTTACAGAAGTCAGTTTTCTCTTCACCTGAGATTTTCTCACCATTGACTGTGAAATACAAAACATGAAGCGGATTACGGAATCCAGGTCTGATCCAGATTCCAGACCAGACTTTTAGTTTCCTTGATAGCACATAAAAGTAGTTACTCTTGTTTATTGGGGAATTATTTTAGTTGGTAAAGAGGAACTACGAAAAAATGGAAACTAATGAGCTGCTTGTCCATTAAACGGTTGTGTTGAACCAGTTTGAAAACGGAAATGACATGTGTGATAATATGAAGTACAACACCACTCTGTTGATATTACTTAAATATTAATAAAACTCAAAAGAAAACTTTTCAGACTTTTGTTAGCTCCTGCGAGGCGTTTTATTTATTTTACTAAATATTTAAATGAATCAGTTTGTTGCAAAAATGTTAAATGAACAACAGTGTAAAGCTAACGTCCTGTCATTGTTGATCTAAGGCTGAAATACCAATAACAACATAAACGATGGTTATGTTGACTCCGCATTTGAACGTTTTTTAGCCATTATAAAGGGTCGAGGGATTAAAACTGTTTAGCTGTCTAACAGCCTTATTCTCATTCAAAACATCTCGCGAATGTCTCGCTAGATTCTAACGTTATCTTGTTGAAAAATAGAGGCGCGGGTCGACGGAAATAACAGGAATGCTGGCAAAGGTTACATTGTAGCCAAACACAACATTCCTCTCGGCGAGCAAAGGCAAACTGGCAGAATCGGATCATGCTAATCAAGTGTGCGAATGCTCCCTCTGATGACAAATCACATCGCTGTGCCATAAACATGTATAAAACACCTCAAAATCATAACTGACCTAATAATCCACACGTTTGAGCTAAAAAAACTTACCTTCTAAAAGGTGAGACGAAGTGACAAGCGCCTCTGCAGGCTTCCTGTTCTAAACTTGTCGTATGTCGTTGTAAAAAAACATTGTACGCGGAAGTGGAGACAAATTCAGGCGCGCGATGTTTGACTGCAGATACACAAGCAAGACTAAACCATTCTTAATGTGCGGAAATTCGATAAATATATTTAGTTGTTCCGGAGTGCCATCGACAGAGAAGCTGTGTGTTTTTTTGCTTTGGGGAACGTAACTTTTCGCCTTCCACCGCCTCTTCCTGTATGACTTGCGACCACCAGAGGCCAAACGGTGTCCAGAAATTCATTTCATCTATGTCCGTGTGGTTACGAGCAGTGTTACACTAAATTCGTTCCCCTCCATTAGAACGGCTCTCAGGGCTCTTCGAACGTGTGCTGAGGGACACTACACGGCTCCCTGTGGTATTACTCTACACATTTTCACGATTAACGCTATAAGCTTGTCCTTTATTTTGAAATACGCTGATCTATATTTGTATGTGCAGGAAATATAAGCCTGTAGTCATTTATTTAGCTTTTATATATTTCCATTGTCAACTTAATCTCTTTTTATAAGGCAATTCTGTGAATTAAACAAGACCAATGTCTAAATAAAGAATTGTCCAAAGAGTCATCTTTTTAACACTATTAAAGACTAAATACTAGCCTTCATGTATCTATTCTATTTACAGATAAAAATTTTATTAGCCCTCCAGTGAAATTGTAATTTATTAATTCATTCATTTTCATTTACTCATCAGGGGTGTCCACAGCGGAATGAACCACCAACTTATCCAGCATATGTTTTACACAGCGGATGCCCTTACAGCTGCAACCCAGTACTGGGAAACACACATACACACTCACATTCACAGACATACACTACAGCCAATTTAGTTTATTTAATTCACCTATAAGGTATGTCTTTGGACTGTGGGGGAAACCGGAGCACCCGGAGGACACCCACGCCAACATGGGGACAGCGTGCAAACTCCACACAGAAATGCCAACTGACCCAGCCGTGACTCGAACGAGCAACCTTTTTGCTGTGAGGTAACAGTGCTAACCACTGAGCCACCATGTCACCCAAATTGTAATTAAAAAAATCTCAAATGTTGTTTAACATATATAAGCTTTTTTTTTTAACACATTTTGAAACATGATAGTTTTAATAACTTTTTTTGCCTTGCCATGATAACAGAATAATTTTAATGCTTATTAATAATTTTTCTTATTATTTTGCAAGATATTAGTATTCAGCATGGATGTGAGTTTTCAAACATTCATTCATTCATTCATTTTCCTTCGGCTTTGTCCCTTTATTCATCAGGGGTCGCCACAGCAGAATGAACTGTCATCTTATCCAGCATATGTTTTACACAGTGGATGCCTTTCCAGCTGCAACCCAGTACTGGGAAACATTCATACACACTCATTTACACACATACAGTATGGCCAATTTAGTTTATTCCATTCACCGATAGCACATGTCTTTGGACTGTGCAGGAAACCCACGCCAACACGGGGAGAACATGCAAACTCCATACAAAAATGCCAACTGGCCCAGCCGAGACGCGAACCCACAACCTTCTTGATCTGAAGCGACAGTGCTAACCACTGAGCCACCGTGTCACCAGTTTTGAAAACAAACAGGAAAAATAGTTCAACCCAAATAACCTTTCAATAAATCATTTTAAATGCATCATGTCTTTTTTCAGAGAAAACATTTTTAACAGCGAACATTTTCGTATTTTAAAACACATTTTAAAAATCTAAATAACATTTTCCACTGTACTGAACCTTGAAGTGTAAAGTTACACTGGGTGGTAAATGTTTTTCATGCAACCATTAATAAAGAATTTTTATTTTTAAGATTGTAATTTAGAGCACGTTCAGTTGAACTGAAAGAAAAATCCACAATCTTACAATTCAATCTCAAGAATATTGTTTATTGCTCTTGAAGATATTACTCTTTGTTCATTTTTTGTTCTAGTCATCCTTTCTGTTTTAAATTTCACAATAAAACAAAGAAAAGCTTTACTGTAAGGTAAATGGTATTTTTTTCCTTTTCAATGTGTACACACAAATACACAAAGTCCTATGTACAGCGGAGATCTTCTGTAGTACGGGCAAGTCAGGTAACCAACTGTCAAGCAACAACTCATTCAAGTTCTTATCTAGAATCTGATAAGAACTTTCCAAAGAATATCTGTGAAAACCGTTGGCTCATGTCAGTAAAACTTATTTGAGGCCTTTATTTTCCCCACCTCCTCGTTTTCAAGATTCATTAATGTGTGTCATTCTGCTCCAATTCATGGACATCTTTACATTCAAATCGAATGTTCATATATTAAAACTTACTAAACATCAGAGTGAACACTGGTTAAAGAAAGGAGCAGATGCTGCAACTAATATTATTCACACTTGATTAATTCTAATACCCCACCACTGGGCGAATGAATTATTGAAAAGTGAAACTAGCGGCATAACTCAGTCCAGTAGGGTCATCATTTGGCCTTAATGGGGAAAATTTCCAAAGGGCACAATTAGAGGCAGATTTTTTTTATTATTATGATTTTACACACACTCCTTAGTCCATTCTTTTGATCAATGTGAAAAACAAATGCTCCACATCGGTCAACTTTGGGTCACTACACATATATTACTTAATCATTTCCCTGCCTCATATATCACTCTTGAATTAGGTACAGAGTAAAATGACACCAATACAACTATCCCATATAGTAATAGTAATTGAACATAATGTACACAATAATAAAATATATACAGTGAAATAGATACAAATTTTAAATATTCACTGACATGAGCAGTATTGTCTCTCATTCTCAGGCTCATAAAGTTTTTGTTAAAAAAAAAAAGATATGGACAGGACATGAAATGTGAAATAAATAAATAAATAAATTAATAAATAAATAAATAAACATCTTCAGAAGACTATACGAAGGGCTTGGATTTTTATTTTAACCACAAGATGGCAATGTTTGACCATAAATTTGTCTGAATCCTTTGGAATCAGCACAATAAAACAAAAGTGCTTTATTGCTGCGCAACTGAATCAGGTTAAAATTACTCTCAATGCCATTATTGCGTTTTGCTTGCATTACATTGTTCAGCTGAACACTGAATTGTGGAGCTTAGCCTTACTTAAAGAAAAGTCTGGGAAATGCATGAATCAGAACAAACCTATACTGTCTATCTCAGCAGGGCTAGAATGTAGTGCAGTTTTAAAAAGTGGGTGATTAAAGATATGCATATTCACTTACTGTGCTGTCTTAGCTACAAGATATCTCACTGTTACAGCTTCCTATGATGAAAGAATAATAATTTTCTTTTTTAAATGTTGAAATTTTTGAAGCAGCTTTTGTGCTGCAGTTTGATTTTTAAAATAACAGGGGCCATTCACTTAAAACATGTTTTATTATTATTACTATTATTATTATTATTAGCTCATTAGTAGTAATAGCAGTAGTAGTAGCAGTAGCAGTAGTAGGCTATTATTATTATGCACTAATCTTCCATTGGTTTTCTATGTATCAGATTTAAAGTGGCTCTCAGCCTTTTACCATTCGCAATAACATTTGGGACCCAAAGCTTTTACATTTACATTTTGTAATTTATTGCATAAGAATTGAGTGTTTAAAACATTATAAAACAATGATTAAATCTGCTAAATTAAAATTAAAAAGATTTGAAAAGATTTTTTCCTCTTTTACCTTTAACATTTTAACTAAAATTAATTGACGGTATTTTAAGTATTTGAATTTACCAGATCTAAAAATCACACATTTAATATTTCCTCATGTTTTTCAAGACTAGGGGGAACAAAATGATTCATTCATTCATTTTCTTTTCAGCTTAGTCCCTTTATTAATCAGGGGTTGCCACAGCGGAATGAACCACCAACTTATCCAGCATGTTTTACGCAGCGGATCCCCTTTCTAGCTGCAACCCAACACTGGGAAACACCCATACACTCTTGCATTCACACACATACACTACGGATAATTTAGTTTATTCAATTCACCTATACCGCATGTGTTTGGACTGTGGGGGAAATCCCACGCGAACACAAGGAGAACATGCAAACTCCACACAGAAATACCAACTGACCCAGCTGGGGCTCGAACAAATGACCTTCTTGCTGTGAGGCGATCGTGCTACCCACTGCGCCACCCTGACGCCAGAATAAAATTAATTAAATGTAAATTTTAAAAAAGCAAACCTTGTTTCACAAAAAAGTTAACCCAATGTTGGTTAAAATATGGACACACCCAATTATTGGGTTAAAAAGTGTCATTTACATTTAACCTAAATAAAATTAACCCAATGTTGGGACTGTCCATATTTGACTCAATGCTGGGTTAAAATAACACAATGTTTTTAGTGTGCAGCTTATTTAAATAATCATTTTCCATTAATGTAAGTCATTTTCTGTTCCTCTTGGAAATTTCCTGAGGCTCCTAATGAGTCCCAGGCCCTAGACTGACGTGTTTGGGCATTGCATTTGTTTGTTTTGCAGCACCTCAAGCCTGACACGGCTCTGAAAATATAAGGAACTCCAGTTAAAAGGTCACTTTTTCAAAACGCATCTCAAAGTCTTACATTTTTTACCCATTCTGCCAATTATCCAAATCCAAAACACATTCAGTGTGAATGGCCCCTAAAACTGCATTGTGCGATTCCAAAAACGGAAGAAAGCAGAATACCTAAACAGCACGAGTGGCTTGAGCGGACACTAAAACATTGGACAGTGAAAACAAAATGGTAAATATACAGTATTATTCCACAAATGCAGAAATCCACAGACAGAAAAAGGAGAAAGAGAGAACCTGCAAGACAACAGAAATCACACACAACAGAACATATTAACTGTGAGCGACTTTCAGAGTGTCTGTTTCCCTGTGCCGCTCCACCACACTGAGGGAGGGAGAGAGGGATGGTGGCGGAGTCAGGGGTCCCAGGCTCTTGAGGGGATGTGGAGACACGGCTGGAGGAAGAGATGACAGAGGGGGCAAGACTCGTCCAAGACCCCCAGATTTGGCCTCCAGAAGATGTGAGCGCGCACCCAGCCCTGGCTCCTTCCCCAAAGAGAAGTCCGGCTCGTTCTCGTTTTCCGAGCTGCAGTCGCTTAGATCTGTGATCTCCAGCTCAGAGTCCGACTCCGGATCTTGCTTTCACACCCTTTCTCCGCTCCGAGGGGCTCTGGTGGCCTCCTCCGCTTCCTACGGTTACACCTCCTAACCCCAATCCTAGACCCAACCCCAAACCAAGGGCTCCAGCAGGAACGCCGACCTCCCCTCGTTCCCGGTCGCCTACACCCGTTCCTCCGTTTCCCAGTTCAGTCCGGCCTAATGAAAGGCTCCCGGGATATGGCGGGATGCACAGTCTTGGAGGCTGACCACCAGCAGAGCCGTTTGTTCCTCCTCGTTCTGTCCCGGCGGCGTCCCCGGGGGGCAGGAGTGAGGAGAAGGGGTGTGGTAACTGGGACAGGCTGGACTGGAGCTGGTTGGGGTAGAAGTGTGAGGAAGTAAGAGGGAGCCAGGAGGCAGTTTGGGGACAGTTGTTGAGAGAAAAGGCCCCGGGGAGGTAAGGGTTGAAGCCCCAGGGGTAGTCAAAAGAGGGGCTCCGAGGGTAAGGGCCCAGTAGGGATGGAGGTTTAGAGTAACAAGGGGCTCCTGTGGGAGGGATTGACAAAACATGGAAAGGAAGACGGGGTTAATGTTTTTGGTCGGATGTTAGAGGTGGGATTGTGAACAGAGAACATGAGGGGACTCGAAGGACTAGAAGAACGTTTTGAATCAATGATTCTGAAAAAATGTACGCATATTAAGATGTTAAAGCAAAGCTTAATTTCCATAAGCCACTTACTATAATCTTATGTGTCACATGATTAGGCATGGGATGATAACCGTTTTCAAGGTATACCACGGTTTAGAAAAGTCAAGGTTTTAAAACTGCCAAATTTTTATACTATACTGTTTCTAAGGTATTTGTAAGATTTTTTTATTTACATTTTTTGTTTGCTTTTTAGAACAACAGTATCTCCAGCAGAAAAGATATGCAAAGATGCTGTTTTAAATTGTAAAGAAATCTTTGTTTTAGAAACTAATGAAGACAGCAGAAGTCAATGATTCATTTGAATTATTTAGCCTAACATGTTTACTGTTACAAAATACTTTAAATGTTTCTCAAAATAAAATATTTTGTGTTCAAAGGAGAAAAAAGTTGTTGTTTTTTACTCAGACATTTAAAAAGAATATATTTTAGAGCAGTGAGCACAATACAATGTTTGTTCAAACAACCCAATTATTGAAGTTTTTTTTTGGAACAGCTATATTGTTTTATGTTCAATCCACTTTAATTTGTTAGAAGAATTAAGTTAACTTAATCGATTTGTGTTGGGACAATATAAAAGAATTCTGTGGAACGCAGCATTTTTTATAGTGTGATTTTAAAACAATCCTTTTTATTCTGAATGTTTAAAAAGTTGCAGTGTGAACCATTTTATAATACAGTTGAAGTCAGAATTATTAGCCCCCCTTTGAGTTTTTTTTCTTTTAAAAATATTTCCTAAATGATGTTTAACAGAGCAAGGAAATTTTCACAGTATGTCTGATAATATTTTTTTCTTCTGGAGAAAGTCTTATTTTAGTCTTATTTTTTATTTTGGCTAGAATAAAGCAGTTTTAAATTTTTAAAAAACATTTTAAGGTCAAAATTATTAGCTGCTTTAAGCTATATTTGTTTCGATTGTCTACAGAACAAACCATCGTTATACAATAACTTGCCTAATTACCCAAACCTGCCTAGTTAACCTAATTAACCTAGTTAACCCTTTAAATGTCACTTTAAGCTGTACAGAAGTGTCTTGAAAAATATCTAGTCAAATATTATTTACTGTCATCATGGCAAAGATAAAATAAATCAGTTATTAGAAATGAGTTATTAAAACTATTATGTTTAGAAATGTGTTGAAAAAATCTTCTCTCCGCTAAACAAAAATTGGGGGAAAAAATAAACAGGGGGGCTAATAATTCTGACTTCAACTGTATATGATTTTTTTTCTGGATTCTTTGCTGAATAGAAAGTTCAAAAGAACAGTATTTACATGAAATAAAGATCAGTTTTATAAATCTTACCTTGCTTAATATAAATGTAATTTTTTTAAAATCTGACCCCATACATTTAAACAATCTTTATATTGTTCAAATATATATATATATATATATATATATATATATATATATATATATATATATATATATATATATATATATATATATATATATATATATATATATATATATATATATATATATATATATATATATATATATATATATAAGCAGTTAAATTCCCTGTAATTAATTAATCAATTAAGGTTAATACTTTATATGAATTAATAAAGTAAAAAAGGTATAAATTCCACCAGCTTTTTAAATAACAGATAACAAAATAAGAAGGTGCAATGATTAAATATATCATTATATTATTATAATACATATATTAATTATCTGTAATTAATACATTACTTTAAAAAAATAACTTTAATACTTTACATTTTCTACAATAATAATAATAATGATAATATTAAATTAATAATAATACTAATAATACTACTACTATTAATAATAATAATAATACAATTAATAATAATAATACTAATGATATCAATAATAATACTAATAATATTAATAATAATAATAATAATAATAATAATAATAATAATAATAAAAGGTAAATATGTAGGATAAAATAGCATTTAAGCCAGCATACACTGAAAAAAAATGATGTCTGCAAAATTGCAAAAAATTTTTTTTTATTAAATTTAGTGATGTTTAATTTAATTTGTTTGTTTAAATATAGCCCAAATAAATTGCTTATAACCACTTCACAAACCTACATTACAATACAAACAGCTTTCCTTCTTATTATATTTTCACCTTTACTTATTCCTCAGCCTCTTTCTTCTTTCATTCCTGCCTACTTTACTTTCTCTCCCTCTCTTTTTTCATCTCCTCTGCTTCTCTCTGTGTTATTTGCTATGCAGGGCTAATTTGACAGTGCTAGTATGTGTGTGTGTGTGTGTGTAGGGCCAGGAGTAGCTGGCAGACACATGAATATTGAATCAGTCAGGCAGGCCTCACTTGCTTATGAAAACACAGTAATGGGCGCCACAGGCCACAAACTGAAGCCTGCACCCTCAATTAGGGCCTTCCTGCTTGGGAAGGGATTAGGACAGCGGGTACACATGGGAGACAGAGAGGGGTAAGGAGAGGAGGAGGGCGGAACAGGACCTCAGGACAAACTAAGTTGAAGAGGGTTTTTTTATGGGGGGGGGTTGAGGAGTTGCTTTGACATACTCATGCCCTCATACATTCTGATACACCCATATTTCAGTGCATTCAGAGCATCGGAAAAGACAAAGGAGTGTGTAAATGTTGTTCACAGAAGTGCTAGAGTGCAGAAATGCAAATGGAAACAAACAATGGAGATATTTCAAGGATACAAATAGATCATAATGGCTTTTTAATAATTTTCTGATATTTTTCTGTAATTCGCAGTGGTTTTTATCGCGCATCAGATGCTTGAAGACGATTTATTTACAAACATAAACATTCATCTGATCCACAACATGCCTGTTCTAATACTTTATAGGTGTATTGTTTTCTGACAACTTACAGCAAGGCTCCATTTTTTAACAATTAGTTAACTAAATTAAACTGATGAAAACTAATAAGGTGATGTTTATTTGTTTGTTTGTTTGTTTTCACCTTAGCAACTTATGGCTATACTTATGTTAGTTTGTAGTTAATGTAACTCAGTAAGTTATGGTACGTCATAATTAAATGTATGTATTTTATGTTACTATTATTTTTATCTTTAAATATTTTGTTTATTTACTTATTAATATTGCTGTTATTCATTCATTTTTTATAATTATTTTATTTTTGAATATATATAATTTATTCTGTCTTTCTTTAGCATTGTGTTGTCTGTTGGTTTGTTTCAATGTGTTTTGTGATTAATAGTTAAAATGTTAATAAAAAGATGCAATAAAAAATTTTACTCAGTAAACTAAAATGCTCATTAAAATTAAATAAAAATATATAAAATAAAATAAAATAAAACAAAATTAAATAAAATAATTTAATTAAATTAAATTAAATTAACAGTAATTATTTAATCTAATAAAGGGAGCTAATAACAAATACAACATTTACAAATAATAACTAAAAAATAAAAACTAACATTAACATAACATCAGTAACAAATAAAGTCAGAATTGTCAGAATTATTAGCCCCCTTTGAATTTTTTTTTATTTTTTTCAATATTTCTCAAAAGATGTTTAACAGAGCAAGGAAATTTTCACAGTATGTCTGATAATATTTTTTCTTCTAGAGAAAGTTTTATTTGTTTTACTAGAATAAAAACAGATTTTTTTTTTTAAAAAAACATTTTAAGGTCAATATCTTTATCCCCTTTTAAGCTTTATATTTTTTCGATAGTCTACAGAACAAACCATCGTTATACAATAACTTGCCTAATTAACCTAACCTGCCTAGTTAACCTAATTACCCTAGTTAAGCTTTTAAATGTAATTTTAAGCTGTAAAGAAGTGTCTTGAAAAATGTCTAGTAAAATATTATTTACTGTCATTATAACAAAGATAAAATAAATCAGTTATTAGAAATGAGTTATTAAAATGATTATGTTTAGAAATGTGTTTAAAATGTGTTTAAAAATCTGCTCTTCATTAAACAGTAATTGGGGAAAAATAAACAGGGGGGCTAATAATTCAAGGGGGCTAATAATTCTGACTTCAACTGTATATGAGCTATTTCTCACTCTCGGTGAAAACTACCATCATGTGCCTAGTTCAAAATTTACTACTATAAGCAGTGTGAACTATATCTGCATATCACCAGTTTCCAATCACAACTCTGAAAAATCAGAGAAAGATTTATTTGGTAAATCTCTCTTTATTTATTTATCTATTCAGTTAGTTGATAAGTACCTGAGCCGAGGAAAGGGAAAGTGTCCAGTCTCAGCTTGTCTCCATCAGGTCCTGGGGCTCCAGCGTTGCGCTCAAACAGAGATGGCCCTCGACCCGATTCAGGCAAACGGGGGAATAATGTCTGAAGGGCCTGGGATAGGATACAGAAAAGATACATGTTTAAAATCATTAGATAATTATTATTATTATTAGTAGTAGTAGTAGTAGTAGTAGTAAAACTTTAGTGTCCTTGACAGGAGATTTGTTATGGGCATCACCATATTGCTGCAGATGTTCCATAAAAACAAACAATAAAATATTGCAATAATTATTATGCTAATTAAGAAAAACTCTTGTTAAGTAAACCCACTGAAACTGGTACAAAGGATCTTTTATATCGGTTCAACCTACACTTTGGCACTCTGGATCATTCAGAATCCTTTCCACCTGATTGAGAAAACAATTCTCATATAAAACTTGAGGATTTAAATATTCATCATGCCCAACAATTTTCCATCCTGTCTTTAAGAGATGCATCAACTTAGATTTATTAGTTAAAGAGTAATAAATATCAGTGCATGAATAGTGTTTGAATGACAGATCAACAAATTAAGATGTTATATGTACTTTTCTTGTTAATTATCATTTATACATTACATCAAAGACATTCTGGTGTCAATACAATTTACAATTTAAAAAAGTGATTTTTAATATAAACGAAAAGCATATTAAATAGCATAAAAATGTACAATTTTTAATTAAAAAGCAAAATATAGGTGAAATAATATTCCATTATCATTCAGTGTGAGAGATATATTTACATAAAAAATTAAAACACAGTAATTCTGACTTATACATATTAAAATATACAAATGGTTAAATTTTCTTTTATAAAATGATTGATAAAATGACATCAAGATGGGATCTTCAGATTCATTCATTACAATTTAGAAAATAAAAGATAAAAGATGACAAGAATTCAGTTCTTCACCGTTAAACTGTCACAGCAAATTCATCTTGATAATCTGATAATGGATCACAACACTAAAAATAATAACTGTATGATGATATTCACAATACTTTGTTAGCCTCAATGACACCCCAATATTTTAGCCTGTAGTCATATTGAACCTAATATCAAATGTACATATGAAGTGAAAACTACATACATAAACATACATAATCAGATCATAAAATATAAAACTGACAGAGCAGACAGAATTCACTGCTGCATTATGAATGCATAATCAAAACATAATGAATGTAAATCTATTATGACATCTTTAATGCTCTTTTAGAAATCTCCCAAAAAAAAGCATCAGTCAGAATAGGCCACAAAATCATCCTGGGGCTTTACCTCCCAAAATGAGCAGCGACTTTTGGGTGCAGATTAGAAAAGGGATAAAGCTCAGTAAAGGAAACCTGGAAGTCATTGCAGGAATCCTATCGGATGAGCGGCGTAAAGATTTTCTTTTTTTATTATCAGTGACATGAAGGTGATCGATCATTTCTGTCACTCTTCTCTTCTCGCTGAGAAAGGACTGTACTTCGAAGCCACATAATCTGGATTGCTTAAGCAAACCGCATTAATTACACGACACTGATCTGACAGCTCCACCTTCTCTTTTATTTCTCACATGTCTTTCATTTTCAATCAATGGCAGCGATGAATAGGACAGAGACAGGGATGTGAGGAAAGGGATAATGTCTTCTTTTGTTTTAAGGCTGCTTAACGCCATCTGTGACATTCTCTGTACTTTCTTCTTCACCTCTGGATCTTTTCCTTCTCCTTCAGTCTCCTCTAGACAAGATGTAACGCAGATAACTTTCTCAGGATAGATGCTTTTTAATTCGAAAGGCAAAAGTGAAATCAGGTTGTTATTGTATTTTTACCAGAGACTTGAACTAGTGGAATTCTATAACTACATTGAATGGCCATAGCGATACTTCTGGCTGTTCATATAAGATTTTAGTCACTTAATATTTATGTTCAAAGCTTCTGTTCAGTTTTTAGAATCAATCTTTTAACGTCTGTCATCATATTTGATTAAGTCATTACCCTAAAATTAAATTTTTTTGTAATATAGCATTTACACTCACCGGCCACTTTATTAGGTACACCTTACTAATACCAGGTTTGACCCTCTTTTGCCTTCAGAACTGCCTTAATCGTTCGTGGTATAGATTCAACAATGTACTGGAAATATTCTTCAGAGATTTTGGTTCATATTGACATGATAGCATCACGCAGTTGCTGCAGATTTGTTGGCTGCACATCCATGATGCCAATCTCCTGTTCCACCACATCCCAAAGATGCTCTATTGGATTGAGAACTGGTGACTGTGGAGGCCATTTTAGTACAGTGAACTCATTGTCATGTGTAGGAAACCAGTCTGAGATGATTAGTGCTTTATGATATGGTAGTTATCCGGCTGGAAGTAGCCATTCAGAAGATGGGTACACTGTGGTCATAGAGGGATGGATACCCAGGTAGTGTGCCACGAAAATATCCCCCACACCATTACACCACCATCACCAGCCTGAACCGTTGATACAAGGCAGGATGGACCCATGCCTTCATGTTGTTGATGCCAAATTCTGACCCTAGCATCCGAATGTCGCAACAGAAATTGAGACTCATCAGACCAGGCAACGTTTTTTTCAATCTTCTATTGTCCAATTTTGGTGAGGCTGCGTGAATTGTAGTCTTTCCTGTTCTTAGCTGACAAGAGTGGCATCTGGTGTGGTCTTCTGCTGCTGTAGCCTATCTGCCTCAAGGTTCGACATGTTGTGCATTCAGAGATGCTCTTCTGCATACCTCGGTTGTAACGAGTGGATATTTGAGTTACTGTTGCCTTTCTATCAGCTCGAACCAGTCTGGCCATCCTCCTCTGACCTCTGACCTCAACAAGGCATCTGCGCCCACAGAACTGCTGCTCACTGGATATTTTCTCTTTTTCGGACCATTCTCTGTAAACCCTAGAAATGGTTGTGCGTGAAAATCCCAGTAGATCAGCAGTTTCTGAAATACTCAAACCAGCCCATCAGGCACTAACAACTATGTCACGTTCAAAGTCACTTAGATCACATTTCTTCCCCATTCTGATGCTCGTTTTGAACTGCAGCAGATCATCTTGGCCATGTCTACATGCCTAAATGCATCGAGTTGTTGCCATGTGATTGGCTGATTAGAAATTTGCATTAACAAGCAGTTAGACAGGTGTACCTAATAAAGTGGCTGGTCAGTGTAGATGTGCTAGCAAATCAGAGTGCTCCCAAAAGTGCGGTACACACTTTGTAAAGCAAGCAGGACAGAGTATTTCACCGCAGTGAAAAGGTTGTTTTTGCTATCAGAAAGTTTTTGTTAGAAAAAGTTGTTCGGCAACAGAGACAGTTATATTCAAAGGAAATACATGCAGTTAATTTGACAGTCATGGCCATTCAAGGTAGAAATACTCTGAACTTTTTTGTGCTTTGTGATTTTAATAAAATAACAATGTTATAATGCAACACACATTTAGGAAAGGTGATAATATTATAGTCATATGGTTTTCATTTCAACAAAATTATTATATAAAAAAAAATATTATTATATATTATAAATAAAATTTAAAAACCAGTGCTAGTTTTCAAAAATGTTGTTTTAATATACAAATGATCTATTATTTCATTGAATATATGCAAATTTGGATTTATTTCTAGCACTAGAAGCTGAACATTGGATTAATCCAGATTCAAACTCATGTTACGCTTTTCAGGGTATTTACAAAGAGATTTTGGAAATACTACAAAAAAGTACATTTTCACATTTTTGTAGAATAAAATGTTAAATACAATCAAGCAAACTACTTTATATGTGAACATATGCCTTTGTAAACCTTCATAATGCAGATATGAATAAAACTGTAAAGTTTGGTTTACGTGCGCTGTGCTGAAGTGGAGATTTATGGCTTTTAAATGATTAAACAGCCTTTAAAATATTTATTGTATTGAAATCTACAAACAGAAATTGATAAAGTGCAGCAAAACTGCTTTAAATCTAAGTTTTCGCTTGCAGGGTCTCACTTTTAATTACCTTGTGAAGCAAATTTACCACCATTTTATTCTTTTTAAGCATTTACACTTTTAAGAAGTGAATTCAAGTTTCAAATTTGACTAAGCCTTTATTGATCAAACCTGCTCTCTGTCTTTTTGTATTCAAACGGGACATATAAATTTATGCTTTGCCCCTGGTATTCAGACAATAACTATTTTAGTTAAAGTTTAACATTGACCGAAGGCAAATAATTGCTGAACAGCAATACTACAGCAATTACAGTTGAAAAGAAATAAAATAAAAAGAAAAAAAAGATACCTACATACTGATTGACTCTGTACAATCAATAGCCTGATCCCTCACATCAAAGCTAATACAGAGAGCCTTATACAGTATGGATAGAAAAAAAAACATCAATCATTAAACACAGGCAATAGAGCTGTTATTATCACGGAGCACGTCAAGCTCTTCAGCTTTTGTCTGACTTCATTTTTCTTCTCTAGCTGGCAGCTTGTGCCTGTCTCTCATTTTTAGATTGTTCTGTTGATATTATGCTTCTGTAAACACACCATGATGAATGAATTCATTTCCTCTCACCTCAGGTGTGACAGGGCTGCAGTCCGGTGTCGCAGCTCCTCCATTGAAGTGGTTTTGGGCCAGCAGGAACGGAGAGCTCGCCATGTCCAGCAGCGGGTAATTCACCAGAACCACCTTGCTGAAGTTGAACTTGTAGGTGAAGCGCTTGCCTTTGGTTTTGTGCAAAATGCGTTTGTTGTAGTAGTATCTGCAGGATGGAGAACACAGGAAATACAATCCAATAAGGTGTAAGTGTTTGTTCAGCACTTGTGCTACAAGAAGTTATGTTAAACTAATTCTATGCTTGATGATGTGGGTGCATATAGTGTAATTAGTGCAATTCGACAAAACTCAGGTAAAGATAAAAACTTTTGTCTTTTTTTTAAATAATTTTATAAAAATCATTGTAAGTGTTTTTTTAATTTTTCATTTATATTCTTTTGTGTGACGCTCAAGCAATAAACCATGGCGCTACAGACCATGGGTAGACCCAAACGAAGTTTGCACACGCAAAAGTCCGCAGATTTATAGCCCATTATTCAGTCTATGTATTTACTTGGGTAAATGTGTGTAAATTTATATTTATTCAGTTTTTAAATAAAATTTCGCTAATATTATCTTGATAATAATAATAATAATAATAATAATAATAATAATAATAATAAATGTTCATATGATTGATTTACAATACAGTTTGTAAAGTAATATTTTCCATCGTTTAGTACATATATTATATGAGAGATTTGCTTTGTTTACCAAATAAATGTTTCTAATTAGATTTGCATTGTAAACATTAAATAAAAGTAAAAAATGTATTATTTTTTTATTTCTTATATTAAGGTTTGAGTTATAATACTCCCAAAATCATTCTGCATATATCCGCAGAGTTTTTTACAAAATTGTCTGCAAAAATAGCAAAAAATGTCCGCAGATTCTGTCTGGCCCTAACCATGGTTAATGAATTAAACCAGCAGGATTTTTTGACTGGCGTTCTGTCGATTTGTCCTACCTTGTCAAATTGTCCTACTTCCCATTAAAAAAGTAGGTAGCACATTTTGATGACAATATGCTACCCATAAAGATTTGCCACCAGTGTAAATTTTAATGTGGAGCAGTGTGATTTAAAGCTGTAATATCGCCTAACCTACCTAATACCTAACCGCAACCTCAGAACCATTCAAATACAGAGTTGGTGGCATAATCTGATGGGTAGGATAAAATGTCAGGACACCTGAAGTGACACAGCCTTCTCCCAAAAGATCATAAGATTAATATCAATATACAAATAAATCAATCAACCAATAATAAGAAGAAGAACTTTTAGTGGAAACCATTTTAATGGTGTGCAGAACAATTTCATAATCTAAAAAAAAGCTTTTTGTGAAATGAAAAGATTCCATAGATGTAACAGGTTGTTCATGAATGCTAATAAAGAACCTTCAATAAAAATGGTTTTGTGCAAATGTTCCATCTGGACATTACTACTATAAACACAAAGCAGCATGTACGTTGTTACTATATACAGTAGAAGTCAGAATTATTAGCCCCCCTTTGAATTATTTTTCTTTTTTAAATATTTCCCAAATGATGGTTAACAGAGCAAGGAAATTTTCACAGTATGTCTGATAATATTTTTTCTTCTGGAAAAAGTCTTATTTGTTTTATTTCGGCTAGAATAAAAGCAGTTTTTAATTTTTTAAACCATTTTAAGGTCAAAATTATTAGCCCCTTTAAGCTATCTATTTTTTCGATAGTCTACAGAACAAACACAATACAAAACCTTGCCTAATTACCCTAACCTGCCTAGTTAACCTAATTACCCTAGTCAAGCCTTTAAATGTCACTTTAAGCTGTATAGAAGTGTCTTGAAAAATATCTAGTAAAATATTATTTACTGTCATCAGGGCAAAGATAAAATAAATCAGTTATTAGAGATGAGTTATTAAAGCTATTATGATTAGAAATTTGTTTTCTCTCAGTTAAACAGAAATTAGGGGAAAAAATAAATAGGGGGGCTAATAATTCTGACTTCAACTGTATATACTAACAATATACATGCTGTGTTTTGATCTTTAAGCCATGCTAATCTGAAGCAACATGAGGATGAATAAATGTCACAGTGTTGATTTTCAAGTGAACTGTCCCTTTAAAAGGGGGAAAAGCTGCCTCCACCTCCACCGGAACATTTTCCAGGGTCATGGCCTTTCATTCGGGAGCACCAGTCCTGTCAGCTTCCTGATCTGCACAGCGATGACCGCTTAGATTTCCCTCAACATCACACAAAGCTGGGAATCAGAGAGTGATCTGAGTCTTTTGCCCTGACTATCAGCCGTCTGCGCTCATCGCGGGTGTCAGAGCGCTTTGAGGATGCTCACCTGTGCATGAGAGCGAGCCTCTTTAATCTCAACACACTTTATGCTTGACTTCACCTTACCCGGTCCGCCAGCCTACACGAGTTCCTGCGGTGCAATCTGCCGGTGCAATAATTTGTACGCTTTTATTTTATGTGGCAATTGTGCCCCTTAATTGAGCAATTAAGCAAGGCTAATCAACGAGGCTAATTATGGCCTGTGCCTATTCATAACAATTAGCGGCCAGCGACAGCATCTATTAAATGGAGAAGTGGAGGAGGGGAGCAGAGCGATAACAGAGACGGGATGAGAAATGGATAAGCGCAATTTGCATCAACGCCAGGCAAGCAGGGTCGAAGTTCAGACGTTAGAAGTTTTGCAAGTTTGGAGTCTGAAAAGAGATCTGATATAAGTTTTTTGCGAGGGACGAATCAATTTTAGACTTAATTTTCAAAATCCCCATCGACAAGTATTCTTTCTATGAGCCTCTCGCCGGAGAACATCCAGAATCCATTTAGATGTTCAAAGATTCCACAAATTGGAGTGTATTGATGTTCTTCAGAGGGAAGGCAGCACTTAAAATATCCACATACTATCAAGCATTGGAGGGGCCAAGGCTATTATACAGGATATTATGTGAGGAAAAAAATAAATGATGTTTTTCCCCCTCATCAGATGCGAGATAAAGCACAAGCGCACAAAAGAAACAGCCTGTGTACTCAACAAAGCACATGATGGAGAATATACATATTGCATGAGAGAACAATAAAAGGCAGCAATTAAGCATTAACACAGAAAACAGGCCTTTGAATATGAAGCGCACACATGCTGTGCATACCTAAGTGCTCGACTGAGCTTGTCGTAGTTCATGTGAGGTTTGCACTTCCGAATGCCCCACAGTCTTGCCACCTCGTCTGGGTCTTTGATCACGAATTCACCATAGTCTCCCTGCCAGGCAATCACCCCCTGGTATTCCTCCTTCTGCAGCAGCTCCAGGATGAAGTGCCACAGCTGGATCTGCCTGGAGCCTGGGCTTGACTCTGGCTTATAGGCCCACTCTGGGAAGGCGATGCCTGAGGAAATGGAGGCGAGTAAGTGAAAGGATTTGGATAAGGCTTGTTGGTTTTGTTACTAGCTAAGAGCATTTCTGTCTAAATAACTGATGAAGCGATGGGTGGTTCGATAGTGTACTTTGAGCCCAGGGAGTATTTAGTCCATGTAAAGGAATTTTCCATTTTTGAAAAATATAAAAAGTCTTTAAATAAAGTATAGGGAGTGAGTGTACCCGTCTATTTCTCAGACTAAATGACAACCAGAAACAAAAACTGATTATCAGTTCTACATGTCGTTTGAAATTTAATTTAAGGTGCATTCATGCTATATTGTAATAACAAGATTTTAACTTCCTTGTATTCTTGTAAAATAATAACCTGGGATCTTTCGAAGAGCTATGTCTTATACCACATGATCATTCATTCATTTATTTTCTTTTCGGCTAAGTCCCTTTATTAATCTGGGGTCGCCACAGCGGAATGAACCGCCAATTTAACCAGCACGTTTTTACACAGTGGATGCCCTTCCAGCACGCAATCCATCACTGGGACACATCCATTCACACTCATTCACACACATACACTACGGACAATTTAGCTTACCTAATTCACCTATACCATATGTCTTTGATCTTGTGGGGGAAACCGGAGCACCCGGAGGAAACCCACGCGAACAACCACTCGAACTCCACTCCCAATGCCAACTGACCCAGCCAAGGCTCGAACCCGCAACCTTCTTGCTGTGAGACGACAGCACTACCTACTGCTGATTGATTACGAAATGCAGTACAGAGTAGTGCAATCATGCTATAAAAACAAGCAAACTATTGTCAAGTTATATCTACCACATATATTATCACTATTTAGGGGTGACACAGTGGCTCAGTGGTTAGCACAGCAAGAAGGTCGCTGGTTCGAGTCCCAGCGGGACCAGTTGGCGTTTCTGTGTGGAGCTGGTGTTGTGGAGTTGGCATGGGTTTCCTCCGGGTGCTTTGGTTTCCCCTAAAGTCCAAACACATTCGCTATTAATGAATTGGGTGAACTAAACTGACCGTAATGTATGTGTGTGTGAATGAGTGTGTATAGATGTTTCCCAGTACTGGGTTGCAGCTGGAAGGGCATCTGCTGTGTAAAGCATATGCTGGATAAGTTGGTGGTTTATTCCGCTGTGGCAATCCCTGATGAATAAAGGCACTAAGCTGAAGGAAAATGAATGAATGAATTATTAATATTATATAAAAGCCATTAGATAACAGAATATGGAATTAGCTTTCTGGGTATTTTCATCAGCGTTGCAGCACTCTATTTACACAACCTTTAAATCTGCTCTTTGGATATGTTTGTTCTAGTTTTACTTGTTTTTGGTCCATTCAACCATTTGTTCAAAATAAATCAGAATTTCCAAAATGGTGTATTAAGTAGGTACTACATTTGAATTTGAGCTTACTTTACAAATGTGTGAAAAGTTATATAGAATGAAAAAAATCTGTATGAATGGAATTCGGATGTTCGTTATCTGCTATATGTTGACATAATCTACCAACCTCATTTGTGTTACTTTACTTTCATTCTATAAACAAAATCCTTCCTTATGTCTTTTTACAAACTTAAAATAAAATGCATGTGGTAAATGTTTTTGTAAATAAACAAAAGATATAGTAAATGTATTTGATTTTGGACGCAGCGACTGAATTACAGTGAGTCGCTGAATGATTCACTCAACCAGTTCATTCAAAATGCTAAATAAAGCAGCGTTCAGTGTGCATTGTTAAGATGCACAGCACTTGATTCTACCTTAGCTTTGAACAATTTGATAAGGTGATTTTCAGTAAAAATGGCAATATTGTATCTAAAATATAGGTTGTTCAATAATAGGTTTAGATCACTCTTTATTTTGATGGTCCGTTTGTTGAATTTAAGTTACATTGCATCTACATGCCAACTAATTCTCATTAGATTAGAAGTAGACTGTTAGGTTGGGGTTAGGGTTAGTTTAAGTTGACGTGTACTTCTTGATAAGTTTCTTATAGTCATTTAAATGTCTGTTGAAGGAGCAGTATCAACAGATGTTAAGCAGACAGTCTACTAATACCATCAAAACAAAGTGCTACCGAAGTTTTTTTTAAAAATCAATATAATATCTGTGTATTTGTTTCGACTGTTCTGTGGTACAGAACTATGGTGAAGAAGTCTTTCAGTGTCTCACCTGGTGTCCAGAGGGCTGGGACAGGTGGCGTGAGCAGCAGGTCACTAACACAGTTACAGTCCATACCTCCACTACACCTGCATTCACACACACACACACAAAAAAAAAAACAAATTTCAGGGACAACCTTACGTTTAACCAGGTGTGCTTCACAAGTCCTGAAAAATGAAGTCAAATCTTTTTGATGACCCCTAGTCATCCTACAGTGCAGTATTGGTCAATAACATCACAGTCTCTGAATAGAGTGGAGAAACAATGACGATAATTTGTGTGGAAAAACCCGAAAGCGAGTTAGCATTTTAGCAGTTTCAGTTCCCTTGTCCTAAAATCAATGGGTTTTTTTAATGGGATTTTGAGTAAATTGCTTAAATAAAGGTCTGTAGCTTCCACAAACTCAAGATACTTCAGACGTTTTATTCCATGACATAAAACACATCAGTTACATCACACTCTTGATTTTTTAAATCAGTTAAGCTTCTTTAAAAAGACGGTTGCTATCAAGTTGCTAAATGTGACTACAGGCGGTGTCGGAGACATTATACGTCATCGAGCTGAACTGGTTTGGAATGCAGCTCGCTTGCATTGAGCATTTGGATTTGTCTGTTATTTAAGTATTTTTATGAATAGTATTTTATCGTTTGTAGTATTTTTCTAATTGGGACTTCATATTGTGTGTAGATAATGGCTCCATTTGTAGACCGTCATCAGACCATCAAGACAGATTCATTTGTTGATCATTTATTTTACTAAAACGATTTTATGAAGCCGGTATCTTTCCTGCTCCCAGTAATGCAAATGTGTGAATAAATTGGTGCAGTGGGTAGCACAATCGCCTCACAGCAAGAAGGTCGCTGGTTCGAGCCCCGGCTAGGTCAGTTGGCATTTCTGTGTGGGATTTGTTCTCCTCGTGTTGGCGTGGGTTTCCTCCGGGTGCTCCGGTTTCTCCCACAAGTCCAAAAACATGTGGTATAGGTGAATTGGGTTAGCTAAATTGTCCATAGTGTATGTATGTAAATGAGTGTGAATGGATGTTTCCCAGTGATGGGTTGCAGCTGGAAGATATATGCTGGATAAGTTGGCGGTTTATTCCACTGTGGCGACCACTGATTAATAAAGGCACTAAGCCGAAAAGAAAATGAATAAATTAATGAATTAACTGTCATTTTAACATGATCAATCAATTGTTTCTTCAATTGAAAACATATTTAACTCTATCATAACTGAAATATTGTTCTCTATCCATGATGGAACTTGCAAGCATTTGATAGACCTGTCAATCAGCAGGGTGGTGTTGACATCACAGACGAGTAACCCGAAGGCACTGTAGTATGTTTACAGCCTAATGTTAGCTTTTTAGTTCTTGTGTTTGCATTTAAGATCCAAGAGTGATAACATTTCTAGTTTTGCGTCAGGATTATTCGGTTGGACAAAACGTGTAAGTGTAATGAACTGTGTTCGAACACAAAGCTTATTATTTGCAATCTTCAAAAAGCGTATAGGAAAATACTATGGGGATTTTATCGAGGGAACCAGTTTTATGCTAGCAGTCAATTGGCCTACAAGGTGACGTCATAGTTTCTCCACTCTATACACAACTTGAATGTGAGCAATAAATAAAAAAATGGAATAATATTTAAATACTTTTGGGTAGTTTTTATCATGCTGATGTACAGTTGAAGTCAGAATTATTATCCCTCCTGTTTATTTTTTGTCCCCAATTTCTGTTTAGCGGAGAGATGATTTTTTCAACACATTTCTAATCATAATAGTTTTAATAACTCATCTCTAATAACTGATTTATTTTATCTTTGCCATGATGACAGTAAATAATATTATACTAGATATTTTTCAAGACACTTCTCTCAGCTTTTGACCTTAAAATGTTTTTTTTTAATTAAAAACTGCTTTTTTTCTAGCCGAAATAAAACAAACAAGACTTTCTTCAGAAGAAAAAATATTATCAGACATACTGTGAAAATTTCCTTGCTCTGTTAAACATCATTTGGGAAATATTTAAAAAAAGAAAAAAAAATTCAAAGGGGGTTAATTATTCTGACTTCAACTGTATGTTTAACTGTTTGTTTTAATAATAAACATGCATTTTGAAAGCAATTTACTTATGATTTATCAATAAAGGTGTGTGTGCTCTGATTGTGTACATGCGATTAGTGCTGCTATAGTTGGGTGGGACTGTTATCCCACACCTCCCGCTTGTAATAACTACTGCACAGGCTCCAAATGATGTCATTAGCACAAAATGACAGCACCGGGACATTTTGGCTTTAATTATCTACAGTAGTAAGAAAAAAACATGTTGTCTTATGTGTTGTTGTTTCCACAGTCTATGAGTTAAACCACAGAACACAAGGCTAAAGGCTAAAGAACGGTACTTTGACTCAACAAATTTGTGTCATGTGCTTGTGGACTCACTTCACCCACTACGCACCAGTGTGTCTGAACATGCTTTTGTAAACCATGAGGGCATGTCATTCCAGTGGCCTCTGAAATCAATCAATGCCTTTTCATTTGAAGGGTTTCTTTAAATATGGTTGCCGAAGGCTATCCCTTCAGCCATGCAGAAGATCACTGAGCATTTTTTCACAAAGAGCATCGTTCAAAAGACCCCGTCTCCTGCTGAACATATATGACCGTGTGTGAGGGCCTCATAGCATTTCACAGGTATCTGTTAGCGATAAGGACCAAGCATACAAGATTCATTACACCTCACAACCAATTAAAACACATGAAATTAGAAAAGTTAGAAAAGACTTCCAACGTGAAATATTCACGTTGCAGCAAAAAGGAAATAAATACGCCACGGTGGGCATGTGCTCATACAAATAACTTCAAAGCAGGATATCAAAAATCATTGAAGATTGCATCTGCGATCAGAACAACTGGGAGCGTCTGTAAAGATCCATCTCTCCATGCAGCAATTCAGTATACATGGCTAGAGAAATTCAATCTCTCCTCAGCCATCACAATTTCATAAAGGTTGTTTTACAAAGCTTGGGTGGAAGAAAAAGAAGCCGGTACAAGGGTATCTTTAATGCCGGCCTCTCCCCTCTCCCCCTCTCTCCTCTCTCTCCCACTCTATTTAATTATGCTCTGTGAATTTTGGATCTTCCCTCCAGCATTGAAATGGAACGTGAATTATTGAGGTGTGTTTGTATAAATTATTATTGCTAACTCCAGGCACTTCTCTTTTACACACACAAGTACACACACACACAGTCCTCTTTGTTGCTTTTACTCTTTGGACTGTCCACTTGCTCTCCCCCCACCCTCACACCATCTTCCATCTTCTTCTCATCTCAGTCTTTTTTTTTTTTTTGGTAACACACATCTCTATATCATTTTTAGTGCAGCATCTTTCATACTTAAAAAAAGTCAACTCAATTGCCTGTTTTCTTACTTACAATTACTTAAAATTCAACTTTGCAATCACCTCAGCATATGTAAGTACACCCCTCACAAATCTATATTTTATATTCATATTTTAGGGAAGCTATACAACATTATATTTGTGCATATACATTAGATTAGTCAGTACTGAAGCCAAATCTGGAGCTTATCTAACAAAATAACTTACGATAATGGTTTAAAAACTAGTACACCCAAATTTATATGTTATAGAAAAATATTAAATACAAATTTTAAAGAGAGGAAAAATCAACAGAAGCAAAAAAATATTAATTTTCAAAATGGGGTGTACTCAATTATGCTGAGCACTGTATGAGATTAAATGGACTGTCATCTTAATAATAAACAGTACATCATAACATGGTCAAATACAATAAATAAGCACACTTCGGTGTGTGTGACACCTGTAAATGAATCCACTAGGATATCATCATCATCATCATATTCCTCTTCTTCTTTTTTTTTTTTTGGAAAATCTGTATTCATCGCCCAGCCTATCCAATCAAAGCAAACCCAGCCTCACCTGCCCGTGCACCTGACTCGGCTCTCCCCCTCTCGGTTTCTCTCCTCTGTATGTTTTGCTCCCGCTCAGTAATTTTCCGTTTGATTTCGGAGGTAATGCATTTTTTACAAATCAAAGAGGAAGCCAGGACGCCCCCACCACCCCTCCTTTCCCTCGATCTCCTTCTTTTGCCCTGCTCTTCCCCTCCAGGCCAGTGAGGAGATAAAGGAGCCCCCATCATTTCCTTGTTAGTTTTGATTTGGGCAGCACAGGGCTTTCAAGTTCTCCCCATCACCCCCAGAAACATTATAACTAGCAGCCAAGGGAATATATCTTCTCACAATCTCCTAGATATGAAGACACTGATTCAGAGAGTGCACAAGCACCACCACACACACTAAACAAAACACGGAAAAAAGTCAGAAAAAGAGATGCACATAGACATGGACAGGGCAAGACAAAGTAACACCGTTCACCGAGACAACATTCTGAAACAGACTTTTGAGAAAAGTAAAACTCTTCTGTGGGAACAAACTAACAGCAGATTAGTGAGTATTCACATATACACTCAAAATATGATGATCAACAGATCAACAGTGGAAAATAATTACATATATTACATATATTATTATTATTGCTATTATTATTATTATTATTATTATTATTATTATTATTATTGTTTTGCATATATATATATATACAGTGCTCAGCATAATTGAGTACACCACATTTTGAAAATGAATATTTTATCCATTTCTAAATGAATATACACTGTAAAAAAAATCCTTACTGTAATTTTTCACAGTAAATTACATTAGTATCACTTTACAGGATTTATCTGTAAATATTCACAGTAATGTGTTGTATTCAGAATTTTATTGTGAAATTAATCAAATTAGCATGATTACAGCAAATTACTGTAAAAAGGGCTATATCCTTTGCATGTTCGTTATAGGAATTTTATTTCTTTCAATATAGACATTAATACAAATGAATTATGTTAGTATTGGCACTTTTTTGATATTTAGAAATAAAAGAATGTTATTGCAGCCCCAAAAACAATTGGGTTACATCTTCAAAAATAACTCATTCTGTTCTGAAACGACATGAATGTTATATAGTAAATTTTCATTTTTGGGTGCACTGCATCTTTATTTAATTTTATAAGGTTAAGATGGAAATATGAAATAGTTTTTAATGAACATAACTTTGTGCTTAGCCCAAAACATTATTAACTGGAACAAAAGTAATTGATTCATAAAACCGAACACTGTTAAAAACCCAGAATGATTTCAAAGTCTGGGTAAACGTCAGAATGACTAGCCGAGGAAAGCCTACTTCACAGTAAAATATAGTTAATTCTACAAGATAATACTGTGAAATATCAGTAATGGACTTTACTATCTACTGTAAAGTTACACTTTTTAGCTGTAATTTCACAGTAATTAAATGTAACAAAATCGCAGTAAATTATTGTGAACTGGCTCACAGTAATGTGTTGTGAATTTACATACAGTGTTTTACTGTGAAAGTAATGCAATTATTAGCCAGTGATTTACTGTGAATTTAAGGTCAATCTTTTTACAGTGTAGGCAATGTATTTTGGTGCATTTATACAAAACAGATTTATTAAACAGATATATTTATTAAAATAATATTTTAGTTACCAAACATATTTAGAAATTAAAAGATAATACAATTAAATTCAAGCAAAATGTTGCAAAAAAATTACAACCTACAAAATTTCAACTACATTTTTTAAATGTTTTTGCTTCTCTTGATTTTTCCTCTTTTTTTTTACTTAATTATTATTTTTCTATAACATATAAATTTGGCCGTACTAGTTTTTGGACAGTTATTGTAAGTTATTTTGTTAGATAAGCTCCAGATTTGGCTTCAGTACTGACCAATCTAATGTATATGCACAAATATAATATTGTATAGCTTCCTGTTAAAAATATGAACTTAAAAGATAGATTTGTGAGGGGTGTACTTATATATGCTGAGCACTGTACAAATGTGACCCTGGGTTTGTCCATATTTTACCCAAATTCGGGTTAAAAAACAACACAAAAATGTCAGAAATTTTTATTTGGTATATTTAAAAATAAATAAATGAATAAAATCTATATAAACATATTTGTGGAAACTAATAAAATTACAAAACATGAAAAAAATTAAATCTAAAAATATACAATGAAAATTGCATTTTTTTTAAAAAAATGTGCGTTTGTATGATTTTTTTTTAAAGTTATAATTAAATAATTGTATTATTAATAATGTTAATATTCATATTAAAATGAACTATAATTATTGATAATAAATATAAATATTCAAGCAGGTTTCATAGTTTAACATTTTGAGTGTGTGTAAAATTACACTTAATCATTAAGTAAATCCATTTTTTAATGGAGCGGTGATTTAAAGAATTCTAGCTTAATGCGATGGAAAAATGATTTGTGCTAATCTTTTAGCATAAAAACAATAAGTATGAAATAATAAGTGTGCTGTTATAAACATTATTGCATTTAAACACTGAACATTGATTACGCATTCATTATGGAATAGCGATGCCTTTAACACGTTTACCCCTGTGACTAATTACACAGTGAAAAGCTCTGTTGATTGCACATTAATGTCTCGACAAAACAGAGCTGCTGAAAACAAGCCTGAGTTCTGGATGGAGCACAAAATAAAATGGCAAAAAGCTGAGGTTCAGAGGATGACTAAAGAGCAGAAGAAAGAGCGGAGTAACAGATGCCAATGTTTCCAGTTGTGACAAAAATGGAAAGCAGATTTTGTAACAGAGAATGTGATGCTCTCTTTCATCTTCATTGCATCTACTTCTTATAGCATCTTGTTTTTTTTTTCTTCTTCATAAAATTCACCTGCATCTTTCCTACTTAACTCTCAAGCATACTGCAGTGCTTAATTCTACCCTTGTGGACATTTTTGGGCTAGAAGGACTCAAGTGTGAACCATTTCTTTTTAAATGTCATATCACTGTCTTTGTTTTTTATTTATATACCTGTAAAAGTACAAATAAAAAAACAAGCTTTTTTTTTTAGTATTCCCCATTCATTTCCTATTGGACAAATTATGCAGTTGGATTAACTTTAAGTTAAATCAAGTCATGTTTTTTGTGTTTTGTGTTTTTTGTGCAAGTGGCAAGTAGGCAGGTCTTGAATCACTAAGATGAAATAAACCACATTTTAAAAATAAAAGAAAATGATGGCCAAATGTTTCAGTTGGATGTTTATGTAAAAATATGCTTATTTTTGATGTTATAGAAAGAATAAATAAATCTGCACATTTTGCTTTTAATAAAATTCTGTGTAGAAATAACAAAAAAGTCTATAGATTCTGTGCAAAAAAATATCACTGCAGTCAGTTCAGAACAACCAAAACCTAAACATGTGAGGAGTTTGATGACATCTGGGCCCCGTTCCAGAAAAGAGGTTAAGTGAAAACTCAGAGTATGTTAACCCTGAAATGAGATAAATTCTGGGTTTTCCGTTTCAAAATGGCAGGTTTGTTAAACTGAAGAAAGCAGGGTAAGTCAAGCCTGTTTCTGAAAGAGAGGTAACTTTTATTCAGAGTCAGTTACTCTGGTAACTTACTCTGTGAACCTAACCTGGTCAGAAGCAGGTTTTATTCTCTAAACTCTGAGTTGCTGTCGGTCTCCTCCCCTTTTTTAAAGTTGAAGCGGTATTTCTCGCCTTAGTCTTAGTCATTCATTGCCTACATTTCAGGCACACAAAGAACAAAGTTACGAAAATGGCTTGTCCTTTTTTGGGAACATTACAATTAGATTCAATACCAAAGTTTAGTCACTGTAACTAGATTAATGAGATAATTACTCTTCTAAAAACTATTTTTTAGTGCTGCTTACATTCTAAATATCATATCAACCTCCACCACTTGATCAATAGAAAAGGCAGACATACAAGTGCACTTTCTTTTAATCTTTTAAAACCTCAATTTTAGACATTTTATCTTAAACTGATCAACGTGAGTTAAGGTTATCTGCATTCTTGTTTTGTCAAATTTGTTGTAGAAACAGTAAACCTATTTTATGCAATTTAATGCAGTTACATCTGAAATAACTTCAAAATTATGGTCAATTCCCCACTTTTTCAAGTGAAAAGTCTATAAACGTCACACATTACATTACTTATTTTTTTTATTATACTTTAATATTTAAATACTTTAACCCCCGGTTTCACAAACAAGGTTTAAGGCTAGTCAAGATTAAATTGCATGTTTGAGCTGTCTCAACTCAAAATAACTTGCAGTGAGATGTCTTAAAATACGTCAGTGTCATTTTTTTGTCTCCAGGTGCACACCAGTAATATATTTTTCTGAGACCATTTTATAAATGTGGCTTAAATAGCCTAATTTAACTAAGGCCTAGTCCTGGCTTAATCTAAGCGCTGTTTGTGAAACTGGGCCTAAATCTTTTAAATGTAAACTTAAGCATTAACTTGAGCAGCTATACTTTCTCACGCTCACGTCTCTGTTTCGCCGATGCCGAGGCATTGCTTATTTTTAAAAATATATGGTCATATTTGCTATAACCTTGCATGAGCACATCAAGTTCAGCTGGAGAAAAAAATGCTCTTTTTTTCAGATGTTGCCATGGTGACTCGTAATATCTGTGCTCCATTGATAATACCTTTTTATAGTTGCGGTGTGCATGCATAAATCAATCAATCTACTCAGACTTGATTGACCTAACTCAGATCAGCTGTTCTGAAACCGAAAACTGAGTTTTTAATCTCTCGGTAAGTCAAGTCAGAGTTCAAGTTGGTTACTGAAACGGACCCCTGGTGTTTTTTTATGCCATCAAAATATCAAAATATCCATAATTTCAATGCTACTATTTGACTATGAGGGGAGGTGGTGATCAGGGGCAAAGTCTTTCAAGCAGTACTTCATTCAATTAAAAAACTATCTTTCGTTTCAGTTTAACATTATTTGCTTTATTTTTCAATGAATATCTTTTAAGTACAAAACATAGTTAAATATAAATGTTTTTGATTAAGAGCACAACTAAGAATATTTGTTTTGACCCATGTAAAATTTTAAGGTTACTCACACAGGCCAGTGCATGCGTATTAAACAGAAGCTCAATAAGCTTTCTACTCTCATGCACTTAAAAAATATTGTTTAAAGCAAATTATTTATTTTTCTTTGGCTCAAGTCATCAATTTAGATGTGAAACGATTACCTTACTTTTTTAATTGGATGAATGAACATTTTATGGGAGTTTTTGTTTCGATTAAAGCTATATCTTCTTGTTTAGAACAAAAAAGAGAATTTAAATCAATTGACTTTCTTTAACAAGATAAATATGCTTTGTACCAGGTTATATAAAATTGTTCTCATAGAGATAGAAAATATTGTTTAAGGCAAATTATTTATTTTTTTTGGGTAAAGTGATAAAATTTAGATGTGAACCATTACCCTATTTTTTTTAATTGGATGAATAAAAGCTTTTTTCCAGTATACTCACTTAAGTGTAGTATGTTTTTTATTATTATTATTATTGTTGTTTAAGACGTTTTAGTCCAAACTAACATATAGTTTTATGCCAGCTCTTAAGCATTGCACACACCAGTTGCTTTCCTGATCCACATCTGACATTTTGTACAGATACATGCAGGTCGGATATTTTTATAGATTTTTTGGTTTTAATAGTATTAAATTACATTATTAGTTATATTTTTAAGTGTCTAATGATTTTGCTCTTAGAAGAGGTTCTGTAGGTTCGGTTGAAGGTTATTCAAAAGATATGCAACTCATTTAATTAATGAGCCATGGATATCAGCCTTTTAATATTATTGCTGATATGCCAAAAGCTTTAAATTAATCCAATATTAGTCAATTGGACAGTGCATCTCTAGTAACTACATATGAAATTACACTGTTCGACCATCTTAAGGCACCTTAACACACCGTAAGGCACCTTCAAAACTGCTCTTATCATCAAATCTGTCTCTATAACTGTATTCCATCTCAACTACACCATGAGTGTTTTTCAATTCAATAAGCAATAAGTACATCTCTAAGTTTGACTCTAATGTTATTACTTAAACATTATTAAATATATACTGAATCACTGACAACAGGGCATTGAATTCTGAGAAAATAATGCACATGTGAGGTGGTGATGCGGCCACAATGTGAAGGACTAGTTTCTTAGGCATCTCATCCAAATCCTGTTTTTCTTTGATTTGATTTTTGACAGTTGTAGGTTGGGAAGGAACTGAAATTTCTGAGTGTAGTGATGTGGAACTGTAATGCTGTCAAAACCTGCCTGGAACAACTTTAGCTGTGAGTTTATCTGAAAATAATTGAAGAGTTCAGATGCAAAAACCTCTAAGTGCCATCTGAAACGTTGCAGTTTTCTCAGCTTCCTATATTTATGTTCAGTTATTTCACTTTAAAGGCAATGAAAACAAACTAATTTTGCCATAACAGTAAAATTACTGAAGTTACACACAAAATTCTGAGAAAAATGCTAATTTTAGATGAAAATCTTAGATAGCACTGAGAGGTTTTTGCATCTGAACTCTTCAATTGCATATAGAATGCTTATCAGCCAATCAGAATCATTCAACAGTCCTGTAGTATAAAATACAAACAGTGAGCACACTGCGGTATGCATGACATCTGTAAATAAATGAATGCACTAAAACAGAGATGCCCAAACTAGAGTCCATGTGCTAAAGTTGGCCCATGGTAAGCTTTGATTTGGCCTGCCATTCCATCTGAGAAAAGAGGGAGAATGATGAGGAAAGTTGGGGGAATGTCTTTATTGGAGACTGTCATTTCTAATTTAACATAACTTGTTGTTTGTTTAAATGTTGAGTTACAAATAAAAGCAAACTTAAACTAAATGTTTCAGTTACATGTTGTGAATGAATTCGATTTTTTTTTAAATTTAATACTGTCCCTCAATGGATAGGGAAGACGTCAGCAGCAGGTGCAGCTTGACTAGTGTACTTGGCACTGAATTTCATGGACTCTTTTCACATGTCCAGGTTTTCTCAGCAGCGGAAGTCCTCATAGTTGGGTAAACTTAGTGCAGTGAATAGGAGAGTACAACAAATAATTATTTTTACAATCCAATTCGCTGAAATAATAAAAAAAAAACTCCACCATGGAGTCATCAAAACTTTCAGAAAAAGTAAAAAAAAGTGTAAGGCTGATAACTGCAGGCAGAAGAGAGAATAACATCAAATTTACTCTCAGACCCATAGACGCTGCATTAGAAACACCTCGCACAAGTGCTAATTTGTTTTTTTTTTTTTTTTTTTGTAACTTGATGCAAAGATGACATAATACATACGTAAATACAAATAAATGTTTATACGCTTAAAAAAATCTAAATATTAAAAACTTTCAAGGATTTAAGATTATGATGATGTTAAATGTGTCATTACAGACTTGTGAAAAGGGTCCATTGTGTTATAAATGGGATTGTTGATGTTTTTTTATTGTAAAAAGATCATTATAAAATTTACAAAAATGTATCATTATTATTACGATTAAAGTATTCTTCCTATTACTTTTTAAAAAATATTATTAAATTAGGAAATCACCATGGAAATCTCAATGTAATACAGTTTGGTATATTTACCTTTGGCCCACCATCACCCACAATCTAGTTTGTTTTTTGGCCCTTCATAAGAAAAAGTTTGGGCACTCCTGCACTAAAATATCAGCACCATCCACATGAAATACAGTTAAAGTCAAAACGATTAGTGATATTACTCTTGTGATTTTTTTTTCCTTTTCAAATAATTCTCAAATGATGTTTAACAGAGAAAGGAATTTTTCACAGTATTTCCATCGCAATCTCACGGCAATTTGTAACTTTTGATTTAGTGGCTAAATTGTATGAATTCGTACAATCTAATTGGTACAATTTAATATGATTTGCTTATCCCACAATGGCAGTTGGGTTTAGGGGTGGGGCTGAGTGCTCCTTTTTAAAATCGTACATTTTCATACGACTGAACTCGTACGAATTTCTACGAATTAGCCACTAAACTGACAAAACGTAAAATACTTACGTTTTCTCGTGTGATCAGGCTGGTTTTTCCTATAATATTTTTTCTTCTGGAGAAAGTCTTATTTATTTTATTTCGACTAGAACAAAAGGAGTTTGTTTTTTTAAATAATTTTAAGGTCAATATTATTAGCCCTCTTAAGCAATACATTGTTTGAATGTCTACAGAACAAATCAACGTTATACAAGAATTTTTCTAATTACCCTAACTTGTATAATTAACCTAGTTAAGCCTTTAAACTGCAATACTAGCATCTTGAAAAATATTATGTACTGTCATAATGGCAAAGATAAAATCAGTTGTTAAAAATGAGTTATTAAAACTATTATGTTTAGAAATGTGTTGAAAAAAATCTTCTTTCCGTAAACAGAAATTGGGGAAAAAAATATACAGGGGGGCTAATAAATCTGGAGAGCTAATAATTCTGACTTTAACTTTATGTGTACTCTGTATTCCACTCTTTTCTGGATGGACCACTAAATAAAATGGCAAAACTCAGAAGTGGACTAAAGAGCGAGGGAAAAGAGAATGAGCAGAGTAACAAATGGTCGACACAGTTGTGAAAAAGATGGACAGCAAGACTCTGAAACTGAGATACTGAGGGAATGTGATGAGTCTCTGCTCCCAGGACATGAAAAGAACCCTCTGAATCTGTGTCATCTTTCTGTTTCGGGCTGCCACTGAAAAGGGACTTACTGAGCCCCTTCAGCCCTCTCGCTCTTCCTCTTTCTCTCTTTTACTTTCTCTCGATCTCTCGATTTCTCTTGACTCTGCTCTGACAGTCTGCACAGCCTCGGGGTCAAAGAACAGAGGGACTGGCTTGTGTGTTTGTTATGAAGAAGGAAAAAGGGGAGAGCAGATATATACTCCAGATATATGACAAATTGTGAACAGCACGAGCCAAAAAAATGACAGTTCCGACATAAGATTGTGGAAATACTTCAGGTGCTCACAAACACTTCTTCATTTAGAGAATCCTTACAAATGTTTTTTAATTTCATAAATCGTAACAATCCATAAATAGGTGAGCCATTGTTGTCTTTTAAATGGAGCATGAATACATTATTACAAGTATTAATTTAACTACAAAGATTTTGGATCCTTCTTGTAAAGCATGTCTCTAAATGCAGTTTAATCAACTTAGGTTTCATTTCATGGTTCATGTGTGTTTAATAATTGCTCTTGACCTATAGGCAACAAAGAGAAAGCCTGCAGAATGTTGCTAAATTGTTTTCTCAAACATCTGTGGTGACTCAGTGTCTCAAATGTTGATTTAAATGTTTCAATTTATCCTTAAAATAATATACAGCATAGTCCAACCCATGTTAAGTATATATCTCTACTAATTTGGAATAATCTGTTTCATTTGAAATATATTGTTTCAAATACATGCAAACTATTATGTTTAGAAATGTGTTGAAAAAATCTTCCCTCTGTTAAACAGAAATTAGGGAAAAAAATTAACAGGGAGGCTAATAATTTAGGGGGGCTAATAATTCTGACTTTAACTGTATATTTGGGCTACTAATTTTTAAACCATTATTATAAGTTATTTTGTTAGATGAGCTCTAGATTTGGCTTCCGTACTGACCAAACTATGTATATCCACAAATATAATATTGTAAAGCTTCCTATAGAAAATATTAATTTAATTGAGAGATTTGTGGGGGTGTACTTATATATGCTGAACACTGTATATGTAAAGTCACCACAAAAACATGCAGAATTAACGTGTATGTTTGAGTGTTCTTGAAAATATGGCTTATGTGAATGCAAACTTTAAAAGGGCTTTAAAATATTAATAAAAAAACATAATATATGAGGCATAAACATATATAAAAATATAACAGTTCTTGTAAGAGACATTTTAATTAGTGTAAAGTACTCACAGTAAAATCTGAATGCAAAGTGTTACACTAAAAATTTTATCTCACAGCTGTGCTAAGGGTTAGTGTTAGTCTAAGACTAATATAATGAAATAATTGTAAAACAAAATAATTTCCTGATTTAAATTTTGAAATTATACCACTTCTGTTGTGAACATGACCACAAATCAAACCACACTTTAAAGTATGTTCTAACACTTTATGGTCATTATCAGTTCCATTGAAGCTTTCCAATCCACAAAAGTGTCTTTAGTGCATAAGGTTTTTATTATTTTTTTCTTTTAAGAACTCTCACTAGATGGTTTCTCTTGAGGTTTTTTAATTCTTCACTTTCGCCAATTGGTGAAGTTTTTTCCTTGCCGCTGTCGCCACTGGCTTGCATGGTTCGGGATCTGTAGAGCTGCGCATCAATGGATTTGCTCTTCAGTGTTTGGACTCTCAGTAGTGATTATTAATCCACAGTGAACTGAGCTAAACTGAACTGAACTTAAACACTGAAAACTGGACAGACACTGTTTCAATTTACTATGATCTTCTATGTGAAGCTGCTTTGACACAATCTACATTGTAAAAGCCCTATACAAATAAAGGTGAATTGAATTGATGGGGTTTTGGGAAATCCCACTTTTGGTAACTTTAATTATAGTGCTGTATTTACATAGCCTACCTATATAATGATAATTAACGATTTAGGGTCTCTCTGGTCCCCTCAGGATGCTGGTTGAGCATGATGGAGAGTTCACCCCTGTAGCTCATTTCCAACTGGTTACATCTCGCCCCGTGTTATACCACTGTACATCAGCTTTCAAATTAGCCAACACTCGCGAAGTTTAGATTCAAGACCCAATAATTGAGATAATAAGTTAAAGAGACCGTAAAATCTAAAACCGTGGAGCTTTCCACTAGCGGATGAGAAAGCTGGGGAAACTTGCTTACAAAGATGGACCAGAACTTGTTCAACTTTCGCAGCGATGATATGAGTGAGCGTGCGATATAGTATCAGTTTCTAATAGAACATCGGACTTAAGATACAAGGAAAAGAAGGGGGGAAAGTCGGAGAAAAAGTATCAATCGATAGGGTTAAATTATTCATCGTCATTAATTATCGATCGCTCTCCGTTGCCGACTCGTCCGCCTCGCGCCAGAGTTGAAAGGAGGGAAAGCGCGCTTTATTAAAACCGGCTCGAGCCTCATTGTTTCATGTCCCGCGGCTAAGAAAAAGCTCGAGCTTGGTTCTGCCCGCGCCAGTGAAAAATACACACACACACACACAGCCCCCCTTAAAGCTCTTTTTCTCTCCTCGCTCGCTTTCCCTCCCGACGCGCGGGAGAGCTTTGGGGAGCCTCGTACGGTGTTCACGGGGCGGCTGTGTCTCGCGTGGATCGATGTGGGATCAATGGCTCTCGCTGACTAATAGCCAGAGAGCGCCTTTGATCTCGCGGCTGAGAGATCAAAACCTGCGCGAGAGGGAAGAGAGAAGGGAAGATAAAGAGGAAAATGCGCGGGAGAGCGCGCGGACCTTAAACTTCACGCAAACACGCGCGCCGCTCGTACACTTCGTCCTGTGAGGTGACATCACAACGCATTTTCCACGATTGTTTACTTTCCTTGGCTAAGAGCAGATAGCAACGCCCTGTCATCATACAAAGTTAGGTTAAGCAAGCAAATTTTGTGGTGGTTTTTTTCAGCATGATGCTGCTTTTATCCTTCAAGCCAATGGGCCATCTAAAGACTGTTGCAGAAAATAAATAAATAAAGTAGTTCTTCTCCGAGGAGGCATAAAGTTGAGTTTATAATCGATATAAGAGTTTTACTTACGCAACAACCAGTTCTTATCAGATTGTCTGTCACGTTGGGCACGTTTTACTCGGAAATCCAAGACACATTTATTCTGCTTCAAACTATTGTTTAAATGGTGCACAGGGGGAACATTTTGGCTCTGCTTGATAATTTAAAAGGTGCGGAAAGCTAATTAATTGAACAGAAAGAGAGGGTGGTGAAGAAATGAAGTGCACGCTGCTCAAGGTCTTGAGATCACAGCAATTTCAGAGTGCATTTCAATACCAGATGATTATCCCAGTCTAAAAGTAAAAGTAGCCAGTTAGGCTACTGAATGCTGCTGTTACATGTGTCCTTATGTACAGAAGACGCCACTGGAATTGTGCCTCATTTTTCCTACTTGCTATCCCCCTTTCTCTTTATCCCTCCTCCCTCCGGTCAGTGAGTTACTCTCTCTATCGCTCTCACTTCCCGAATTAACCACTCAAGAAGTCACCACCGACTCAATCAATAGCTCATACATAAACCCTGCTATAATCGCTCCACATGTCTGTCTGTCTGCCCCCTCATCCCTCGTTACCCCTTCATTCTCTCTCACACACATATTTCTTCTGTCCTCTTAGACTATAGGCTACTTAAGTAGGCTTTGCGAATTGTACAACCAATTGAAGTACCTGTTCACCTTTTTATTGCTGCTTTCTTACAACTGCTTGATTGTTATCTATAGGCACTGTGGAAAACTGTAATTAATCTAATTATTGTGTTGGTCCTGTGCATGTCCTTATCCTTAGGACACTCACCTTTTCCTGCAATCTGGTGTCTCTACACTAGGAGGTGCGTTGCACAGCTTTACCTATATACTATCACAGTAGGCCTAGCTATCATCATGATTGATGTTTTACGAAAAGAGAATCACAAAAAGTCGGATTGTTTCTCAACATATCATTTAAAATGTGTGGGTTTTATTTATAAAAGTTATATGACCCAATTTACAACAAACATACTCATATTCTGTAAAAACAGATTGTATTGCTTCCATTTCAAGTCTGCTTTATTCAAGACACCTCCAAAAGAGCTACCAAAGATGAACATAACCAGCACACATCCCCTAAGCAGATATTAAAAAGTAAATGTGTATGTTTTTAGGCCTATGTGATTTATGAGGACACACATTTGAATAATGGTATAGTTATGACCCAGATATTACAATGTTGAGGTGGTTTAAACTTTTTAAAATCATACTTTTTTTCTGTGTTCAAAATTTTCCACAGTTTCCTCTGAGGGTTGGGTTTAGGGGTAGGGTACGGCCATTTAATAATCAAATTTTACACTATAAAATACATTAAGCCTCGAAAGTCATAAATCACAAAAAAACAACAAAAACAACCTGTGAGTGTGTGTGTTTCTCTTTTCCTCACTGCCATTTTGGTATTAAACACAGCAAAGACCCTTAGATTTATCTTACAGCTTATTATCTTAAAAGTCCATAGATTATGCATTTATTGTCCATGTGGCTTTCAGCATAAAGCCTATCAGATTACACTCATACACTAAATAATTAAATGGGTAGAAACAGATCCTTAAGTGAATAATTGCACTACCATAATTTACACACAATCTACAACTTTTTGTATTACAGTTAGTATGTTAATATGTCAGATTAGCTAACATTGTGCTGACAAAGAAAAGTCAATCAATATTTCATGCTGTTTCCTGTTTAGATGGGCAATATAAAGTTACTTCGAGCTCATTTGTTTTGCCAAACAAGTATGCAACTGGACTCTTTTTTTAGTCCCTGCTGATGTATGAAAACACATAAACTAACCCGCACAGAAACAGGCTCACACACAAGACACACAGAGAATTTAAAGATTACACACGAACGGGCCCCTGCTCATATTCCCTGTTCTCCAGCCTCTCTTTCCCTCTGTCTCTGTTTCAAACTCTTTGATTCGATGGAGCGGTTTGATCTGAGCGAGAGCGAGTTTTGTAAACACATTTTTGCGATCATATAGCCATGGGCAAGGGGAGAGTAAAGCGCGTATAAATGAGGGGGAGAGAGTCGGTATGCCGAAGCGGAGAGAGAGAGCGACGTTTAATGAGAGGCTCAAGTGGAAAGGCACACGGACGGATTCAAACTAGCACATAAATGAGAGAAACGTAGAGAAATCAGTCTTCCCCACCGGATAGGTTGATGAAATATAATGTAATAGAGGATGGCTGGCTCTGTTTTAAATAAACAACTTGTGTGAAAAGTGCTATATAGCATCTAAATCGACATTTCCCCGCGGAGAAAAAAGTGGGAGGACAATTTTGCAAAAGGGACATAGCAATCACAAGCAAGGACAGACACAAACACATTACGGTGAGAGCAAATAAAGAGAAAACTGTGGCGAAAAACGGATTCGGTGCAAGCTAAACTAATAAATGTACGAGGTCCTATTCTTTTCTCTGTTTCTTTTCTCCACTTCAGCGTCGCGAGCTGCTAATTCGTTTAACTTCGATTGCTGGCGCAATAATAGCGCTAACCCGTCGCCTCCGTCTCCTGTATTGCACAGACTTCAGATCACATCTCATTGGGAGTGGAAGAAGCTATGACCCAATGCCGTTGACGATGCATAAGCCGAAATAATGCACTATTATTACAATCACCTTAAAAGTTAAATTCATACTAACTGAGAATAACAAAATTACTAAACATATAGCCCAAATTCTATGGATTTTTTAAATAAATTGTATATGAAATTTGAAAAGAAAACTGGATTAAACAAATATTAAATTGAAGTGTGAAACGCTTAAGGTTAAAAGTTATTGCTAAAAATTAGCAAATTTTCATTGTTAGACTAATTTCTTTGCCTCTTGTGTGTGCGTCTATTAATTGCTGACTTTAAACTTTTATAGCCTCAATGACGCAATTTCTCATTATCAAGATATTCATTTAAAGCATATGCACCATCAAGCCCCGTATCGTTTATTTGCATAAAAATCCCAGCTGCACATGCCTCAGTCCCTTGCGCAAAAAAAGGAAAGCTCTTCTTTCTGTCCTTGTTTAGTGTGTGCTTTTCCAGCTTTTTAAAAAACGAATAGCTCGGAGCCGTAAGTGTGTCTCTGTTCGGCAGTGGTGGTGTGCGCGAATGTGTGTGCGCGCGCGAGCGCTCTTTCTTTTCTTCCTATTCTATCTACCTCTGTCCAGGGAATTGTTCTCAACATTCACAAACACATCGCAAATACCCGCCGGCTTCACAGTATCGATTTCTAATTAGACGGCAGGATAATCGTTGGAGAGAGAGAGATGAAAAAGGGAAGAGGGTGGCAAGAAAAAATAAATAAATAAAAAGGTCTCGTGATTAACTGAATTAATAGGAGAAGTACAAAAACAAGAGAACAATGCAAAATAATGGCCTTTTCTGCATTTTTACAGTAACTGAAGCGAATAGTGTACATCTATGAAAATTAAACTATACTTAAACAAAGAACATCTTCCTCTTTAACATCTTTTCTTGCTATCCTCAGTGGCCTATAGACTGATCAAGGAACGGGTTTGAGTAGAGAAAATAGACTTGTTTGCATTGTGAGAGTTGTTAACTTAAACTAATTTTAGCAATTAACTAGGCCAAGTTAACGAGTGTGCGTGAAAAATATTAAAGAAGCATTACGACCGCTTCCCTGCGACTTCATCTCATCTTGTCGCGTCTTTCTTTTTGTCGTCAGGCTGGCCTACGTCACTCTGAACTTTTAACTCTGAACTCCCTCCATCCTCAATCCTCCTCCACCACCTTTAATTCCCTCGTCCGTCTCTGGCCCTCTTGACAGTGTGCGTCACAAAGGTTAGTCCGGGGCTCAGGTAGCTCATTTACTTTAATCAAGCTTTCATCATCAGGTTATGCGCCTGTCTTTGGGGCGCGCGCATTTACAGCGCTCTTTCTATCATCCCCTTTACTTCCCTTACTTTTCCGTTGAAGTATCTCTCTCTCTGTTACCCTCCATCTCGCTAGTTCCCCCCCTCGCTCTCTCCTCAAGCATATGCTAATAACTCGGGTGAATACACACCTACTTAACCCGTCTCTCCTTTGCGCTCTCCTCCCTCTTCTGCGCTCTCTGTCATTATGATGGTGATAAAGTGTAGGATTACTCAGAGGGCGAAAAAAAGTGACTGACCTGCCCCGAACTCAGCGCACACTATCAATCTCCCCGAGTGCCACTGGAGCCCTATACTTCTGTCTCTGCATCTTTTGCAGTTTTTATCCATCGTCCTTCATTCCTATAGTGTGGGCATAAGATTTACCAGCTTTCTTGTGAACTCGGATTTTTTTTTTTATTATTTTTTTAGTCAAATCGTTTTTCTCAAGTTCACCTTTTAATAAGAGATTAAACTTTTTTTCAAAAAGAAAAAAACAAACAACAACAAAAAAAATAGTTGAAGGCAGATGCACGCAGTGAACACATTGATTTATCCTCTCTCGCGCTTGTATCAGAGATCCGTTAGGATTTCTTTTTTTCCGTTTGTTTGAAGTTCTCGGCACGTCTCATTACCGACACGCAAGAATCTCTCAATAAAGGAAGCACGTCTTACAGGCCGGATTTACTCCTTCCAGGTGTTGCTTCTGCATAGCATGCCTACAAAAGCTACTATTATTATAGTTATTAGCCTATTCTTTTTATTATTATTATTATTATTATTATTATTATTATTATTATATAGTTGATTATTAATAATAATAGTTTTAACGTAGACTAATAATTTGTCTTATGCGCACGAGTTTTATTGAACAATCAGGTCAGACCGATATTTCTGAAAATTTCCTTCCGAGAGTCTTCTTAAATTAGTCAGTGCATAAATCATGATGTAACCGCTGCGCAATTCTGGTAATGTCTCTGTTGAGAAGGTCCAGGATCAGACGCTTGTGCGCGTGTCATCTGTGACGCGATCTGAACCCGGGTTCAGGTTTTCCAGAGTAGGTTGTCATAGAGAAATAAAGTTTTACAGGAGCTGTCAGGTCAAAAGTGGCCGAAGAAAACCTTTACTAAATTCGCTGGGAGTTTGTCCTCTTAACACAACAATGCTGAAATATTTATTTAGGTTTTAGCGAACGAAAAATATATAATTAAGAATACTGTTGTGTTATCCGAAATGTTAATGCAGATCTGAACTTTCCATTAAAAAAACAGCAAAATAGCCTACGTGTAACACAATAAACTAAATTCATCTATGAGAAACTATTGGATGACATATTTAGCCTATAATATCTTTAAAATATATATGCATGCCAGGACAGCGCATTGCCTATCATTTTCAAGGCTTTTTAGCTAAACGTCTTATTATATAATTGTGTATATTTTAACAAGAATGCTTCATGAAAAGTCATATATTTTTCATATATATATACATATAAAAGAGTTATATGTGGCTGCTACGTTGTTAAACAGACGACGATGTTTCTTTGCAGAAATTAGTGCTTAAGAAAAACTGAACCCTAATTAAAATATTCTCTGATAAAACCAAAATAAAGAAAAAGCAAACTGAAAGTACAGGTAAACAGGTTTAGTGTATAATAAACATGCTTTCCTGAAAGGTTTGCGAATAAATAAAATAATGTACCTATATCCTCATGCTTTTTGCTCAAAAAATTGCTTCATTATAGCAGAATGCCCAAGCAGTTCAGTATTATCAGGATTTGCTCAAGATTTTCAGCAAACAATGGTAAAATTGCACTTATGTTCCTCACATAAATTAATGGCTTTAAAAGTCACATGGACTGCTATTAATGCTTGATGATGCTTCTTTATTCCTTCATTGTGTTTTACACAGAGTCATACAGATATTGAACAGAAATGCAATTAAATAAAATTGTATAAATTAGCCTGAACAAACTAGCACAAACCCTCAAAAAATGGCATCTGCTGTTTATTCAAACTACTTATTTAAAATGAGCTGAAACAACACAATTCTTGAGTTTTTTGGGCACAACCAAATTGTTTTATGTTCAATCCACTTAAATTTTTAAAAACTAAAAAGTTAACTTAATTGCTTCATGTTATCCCAAAACAAGTACATTTTGAGGATCCCAGCATTTTTTACAGTGTATATTACTGTTAGGAAGAATATTAGCATTTTATTTAAAACTTCCTAAATTTCAACCAAAAGCTTGTTTCACACTAAAATGTTCACATAATATAGTGTACAATAATTGAAATGTGCATAAAATATGCATTAAGTGACCCTTTGTTGTGATGAATAGTAAAGATCCGCACCCAAAAAATGATTACTGCTGCTTGTTCAAACTACCTGTTTAAAATAAGCTAAAACAACACAATTCTTGTCATTTCTTTGGCCAATTTATTGGTTTTATGTTTAGTGCACTTAAATTTGCAAACCATTAAGTTAACTTAAGCGTATTGTGTTGGGACAACAATGGGAAATTCTGTTGGTTGGGGATAGGGGATTTGTAGTTCCTAGCATGCTTTTGACTTATGGGATTGAATTAAACAAGGGAAACGTTGAAAATAAAAGTAATCTTAGGTGTTTAAAGTTAATAGAAAGACTTGTTAGAGTTTAATCTTCACTTTACTTTGAAAATTCAGAAGAGTTTCATGTAAAGCTTTGAGTTTTGAGATTATCACCTTGCAGAAGCACACATGCTTTAGGTGATGGCAGCTTAATTAGCAAAAACGCAGTTTGTTGCTTTGCTCAGTGAGCAATAACTGTCCTAAAATTAGTTCTGAGATCAGTCTCAAACCGATGTATATGCAACTCATGAAATATGCTTAAAAATCGTCACCTTAGAATTATAAGGTTCTATCTGACATTTTTGTCAAAATTGAGTTATTGACAAATTCTTAATAAATGACAACTTATTTACATCACGGGATGTTTTTTTAATATGTTTTTTACATTTTAAGACTTTTTATTTAAAAAAACAAATGTTACACACATACTGTTTGTTATGGAATGCAAAAACTTTGAAGCTCAATATCTCAAAACCATTCAGAACGCAGATAGAACCTTATAATTCCAAGGTGACGATATGTCTCTTTTAGTCAATTTAGGATAACTTCAAATAAAACTAAGAGACTTTGAAATGTACAACACATAATAGACATATGTATATACATGTGACAGACACATATTTTCAGACCTTTGAGTTTAAGTTAAATAAAAAACAAATGTATTTAAACTTTTATTTGATCAAATCATGTTGGACCAACTTTTTTGGATGGAAATCCTGCCCTCAATTAAATAGAGCATTAAAGTCACAAGTAAAAGACCGTTCACATATTATGCGTTTGTGACTAATCGTTTAGACTACAGACTTGAGATCATTCATTTTCAATGAGAATTGGTAATTTCTAGTAAGGTAAACAACTACCAATGTCAATTTGAACTGAGAAAATTAGTTTCAATAGTCAAATGGCTTTAATGGTCTCAACAAACTGGATTGTTTTGGGAAATAGACCTGAGGGCAGTTAATGAACATCACCAAAGTGGAACTGGTCTCCTCAAAGGTACAAATCCATTTTACCCGTGCACACAACTTCTGCAACGTTATGTCTTGACAGGTCTTAGGAAGGATCAAAACTGTACTGTACAGTTACTGTATCTAGACTTTTTTAGTGTAGACATATTTTGAAGGCTTGAGCATGACAAGTCTGTGGATCACAAAGGGAGTTGGCAGGTGTGACTTTTTCCGAAATGAAAGGCAAAGGAAAAAGGTAAAGGAAATAAATCATCACTATAACTGCAACTAACCGTTTAACAGTACTCTAGAATGATCCCAACATGACTTTGGACACTGACTGACACATGACTTTGGATTGTTTTTGTCGATACCATTTAAATCTTCATCACTGTGTAGTTTTAAAACACTGAAAAGATCTCTGTTTGTAATACTCAAATGTTTTATTTTTGTACAGTTTAGCACTATAGATGCACTAAGAACTGAAGACTGCAATGCTCTTGAAAATTTTAGCAGGACTGTAGACTATAAGAGAGTTACTGCGGCATTTACCATACACACCATAGTTCAATTTAAAACTGAGGTTCAATACACGCTGCGGGGAAAAAAAGAACCACTTTATGGACTTTCCTCCTGTTTTCCTGCCTACTGTTAATTGTCTATACTAGTTTTAATGAAAGCACTAATCCCAAAAAAATCAACTTTAAGAATTTTCTGCATTGCTTTGGTTGAGATAGAACAAAATAAAATAGACATATTAATATTATTTTTCTCATCTTGATCTTGATAATCAATCCTGCTGAATTGGAATATTGATTTATATTACATAAGAATATAACTAATTATATATGTAATATTTAAACTCTGACCAACTATATTTTTAATGCAGTGCAATAATAGCAATTTGTAACTATGTTTTGGCAAATTAGTGGCAAATTCAAAGTAATTTTCATATTCTCATTAGAAAATAAGAGAAAGCATGAAGGTCTGCCTCTACAGTGTTACCGTACAGATTTTTATGAATAAGACAGTAATATGTAAAAAGTAAAACAGCTGCATTTTTCTGTGAGGTCAGGGGTGTTTGTGAACTACCAAAGTATGATGCAGAGTTGAAAACAGAAGCTGTTTGTCATGATTCCTGTAAAATATTTAAATCATGTTGATCAGAAGGCATTAGTGATGGCACGCAAGAGATAAAGTGATAGCTTCTGCTAATTAAAGAATTTGAGTTCAAAATGATGTCAGAGCATGCCATCGATGGAGTGCTTATGTATTTTAGGTCAATGTTATTTTGTGTTATTTTGAAACTCAATGGCGTCACAGTGGCACAGTGGGTAGCACGATCGCCTCACAGCAATACAGCTGCTGATTCGAGCCCTGGTTGGGTCAGTTGGCATTTCTGTGTGGAGTTTGCATGTTCTCCCTGTGTCCTCCGGGTGCTCCGGTTTCCCCCACAGTCCAAAGACATGCGGTATAGGTGAATTGAATAAACTAAATTGGCCGTAGTGTATGTGTGTGAAAGAGTGTGTATGGGTGTTTCCCAGTGTTAGGTTGCAGCTGGAAGAGCCTCCGCTGCGTAAAACATATGCTAGATAAGTTGGTGGTTCATTCAGTGTTTGGACTCTCAGTAGTGATTATTAACCCACACTGAACTGAGCTAAACTGAACTGAAATTAATCTCTGAAAATTGAACTGACACTGTTTCAATTCACTATAATCTTCCATGTGAAGCTGCTTTGACACAATCTACATTGTATAAGCGCTATACAAATAAAGATGAATTAAATTGAATTGAATTCCGCTGTGGTGAGCCCTGATTAATAAAGGGACTAAGCCGAAAATGAATGAATGAATGAAACTCAAGATGAAATAAAAAAACAATGAAAGCACATGCCCTAAAACAGTGCTGTAATTCTTACACACTTAATAAATGTTTTGCTCACATTTATTCACATTCATTATCAGTTTCAGTTCATATGTTATATTATCCCTATTATCCATATATATGTCAAGAGCTGTAGTTCCATCGACACTAGTTTGAGATGCTGTTTGAGAATGTTCATTGGATATGTGGATTCTGGACACAAAATCACTGAACTATGTTGGGAACAAACTTGCAGCCATAGTCGGCTAACAATGGTGCTGAAAAACAAATCCGAGGATGATCAATCATAATTAATTTCAGAATCAAAATGATTCTGGACATTTTAACATGTTTAAATGACCTGCGTTGAGATTGCAGAAGTTCTCTGTGCTCACACCAATACTGGCTCCAAATAATTTTCAAAAATTCCAGTGCTGAGACTGAAATCCTGCGCTGTCTGTTTAGGTTCTACATTTGAACTAGAACTTACTTCAGGACTGTTAAAATAGGATGTTCTATATTGACCTTATTCTGAAATAAGTTCATTTCTGCTATTGTTTTAAAACCTCAGATTCATTTGGCTATCGGCAAATGTCAAGACAAAATAAACAGCAGTAAAAGATCAAACTATTTGCTTAACAAACTTTTGAACATTAACTTAATTATTAGGATAACGCCCTTGAGATGTACTCATTATCAAGAGGGTTCCAGTTGTGTTTATGACAGTACATCAAATTAAAAATAATATATAATATAGAAGTTTGCAACATCAAGCAGCATAACTTTTTATGGCTAAAAATCAATGAAAGGGAAAAAAAAACAGAAGTCTTGAGCTAATACAGTTCCAATGTCTGGGCCTGATCCTACGTGAAAGAATAAGGTCAAATTTGAAAATACTACATCTGCCAATGACATTATCACATGACTTACCAGTGCCTACTACCTATCACTTCACTAGCATTCACAAATACGCTCCTGTGGTCTGAATTAAGGAAAGTGTCTATTGAAAGAACATTTAAGAATATCTAACAAGCTGTTTTTTTATGTGCGTACAAGTACACAATTAACCGTAACTATGCAATTTCATATGCAATGTCAAGAAAGAAAAATGCTAAAACAGCCTAAACACTCAGAGAAATCTAATTTTGACTGAGCCAAGTTAACAAATTAAGACAGATATAGCTCTAAAATAAAACATTTTTGAGCCACCCATAACCTCTACCACACAAAACTCGTACTGCCCTTTGTCTTCAGTCAAACTCAGGACCTTATTTCCAGTCTTGTATCCCCCCTATCCTCCCCCCTCCACCAAACAGCCCACCTCTGCGCGTGTCAAATCGAATCTCCACATCAGCGCCTACTACACCCGCTGTGTCCATGTATAATACGTCATACACACCGGGAGTGTGCGATGACGGATTACTGAATTAGACGAATAATGACACCTGACACTTCTGTTACCGCTCCCTGAGCTGCCACAGCCAGCGCCGCAGCGCCAGTAAATAAAGAGCAGAGATGAGGAAATACAGAGAGAGATGAACAGGCAGGGAGATGAATGGAGAGAGCCAATGGAGGTGCGTAGGCCTATATACAAAGAGAGATGGAAGGAAAACCGAAGACAAAGGGAAAAAGAAACTCGACAAGTCAGCTAGATGGATGTACGAGGGCATTTCTGTTTGCAATCTGCTTTGTTTTACAATAGTTCACAATGGCGGAGCTCTGTTTTCAAAACCAATAAACACACGGAAGAAGAGGCCGTGTGTTGACTGGACTTGAGGTGCTGGTAGAATCTACACAACTTGAGTTGCATGTGGTGTTAGTGTGCGGCCTGACCTGTATAGAGCACACAGAGACCTTGGCCTGAAGGTGTGCAGATGTGAATGAAAATATCTGCAGAGACTCTAATATATTACTAAAGGTAAGATGGATAGTTCATTCCAGAAATGAAGACCTTTTTGCCTTCTGAAACATAAAAGTGACACATAAAATTGTATAACTCAGGAATTAGTTTGGAGCTGTATAGACCATTTCAATGTGGTAATGTCATTGGCCCTTGAACATTTCCTGCTTGTTATCATACTATATAACTGTAACAAGAAGCAATTCAATCATATTGTCATGTTAAAACAGCTATCATAACATTCTTTTTTCAATATGTGGACCTTTTTGGATTCTCGGAAGCTATGAAAATTAAAAATATAAAATAGTAAATAGGACCATTGTTATTGTTTATATTCCTCAAAATGGTCTATATATTTAAAGTACATTCAAATAGATTATTCACCCAAGAATGAAAATTCTGTTTTCAGGTTTATTAAATGTAAAAGGGTTCACATTTCATAGAAAGAAAGACAAGTATGGAACATGTTATTCCTGTATCTAATAGTAAAAGCTTAAAATCTTTTTTAAACTTTCTAACTTAATAATATTAGTTCATCTTGGATGTTCATTTTATTAACTGCTTAATTAATTAAAAGTAAAAAAGCATAAAAACTAATTAAATTCTAAAATAAATAAAAAAGCACACCATCACACAAACAGTTTTAACAATCCACCCATCCCTCGCTGTCATAAAATCACATTAATGCAAAACACAACAGGTTTTGTGCTACATGACACCCACATAACCTCTACAAGAACCTGTGTGAGAGAAAGACAGAATCAAAGATGGTTGAGAGCCAGAAAGAAATATTGACAAAGCCTAGATATACACATAAGTCAGTGAGTGTGGCCTGCCTGGCTCAGTATTTTATAGCTGCGCTCTGTGCTGGCGGAACAAGATGACAGCTGAGTTCCTTCAACGGAAAATATGGTGCCTCTCTTGTTTTCTCCGTCTCTCTGCATCGTTCCTGTTCTCTGTCTATCCCTCTTTATATTACTCTGTCACCTCACTATTTTGCCCTCCCCCCCTCCTCGCAGTTTTTTCCTTTTTTTTTTTATGGTTGACCTCTGTTCTCTTGGCATGCATGTTTTATTTGTTTATTCGTTTTTACTATTAGAGAACAAAAAAGTCTACAAGGATAAACTTTTTTTGTTCTCTTTAATGCAATGTGTCCACCTTTTGCTCTTGGCCATTTTCATTTGTTTTACAGGTTCATCTATGACCATTCTGAATCATTTACCTGTTCCTAACACTGAATATTTGTGTTAAATGAAATTTGCATTAATGTTCATTTATTTAAAACTGATGTTTTTCTAACACTGAAAAGTCTTTACAGTTACTTTGATCAATTTGATGCATCCTTGGAAAATAGTAGTACATTTATTTTATAAAAATCTTAATGACTCCGAGCTTTTAAACCAAAAACAAGAAACATGAAATGCCTCAAACAACTAAAATGTTTAAATTTTTTCTGTGGAAAGTTTTAATAAAACTTAAAAGTAAGCTATCATTTTCTGACATTAGTTAATATGAAATATTAATTTAAAATCCTTCTATAACGTAATTATTTTACCTAAAGTTAATTCAACATTAACAACACATTAAAATTTGTTTTAATATATCATTAAAATCCAGAATTTGTTAACACTGATAATTTATAATAAAGACCAAAATATATACCATAAAATATATCACTTATTATTAGTTCATGTTAGTTAATGTATTATCTAATGTTAGCAAGTGAAACCATATTCCAGTTTCTTTTGTCATTTTTCTCACACTTGGTGCTCATTCTTCTTTATTTTTAACGTTTTATCGTACTAAGTGTTTGCCTTTATCTCTTTGCCATTTCCTTTATTTTTTGTATTGATTCATCTATGCTACTTTCCCTATTTGTCTTTTTTTTATTTAACATCTCTGCTTTTCATTTGATATTCAGTTTCATCAATCACCGCTTAACTTCATTTTTAAAAATAAGGTTCCAAAAGTTTGTTGTTTGTTTGTTTGCATTTATGCCATAGAAGGAACGTTTTTGGATCCCCAAAGAACCTTTTAGTGAACAGGTCTTAAAACAACTTTTTTTGTGTGTGAAGCACATTTAATAAAGAACCTTTGTAAAATTGATTCATGAATCAAATGAAGCCAAACAACAACCTTTTAATTACTGTTTTAATTGAAATGAAATGGTTCCTTGGATGCTACTATTTTAGATGCCATTAATGCCAAGAAAGAACCTTTATTTATTTATTTATTTTACAGAAAGAGCACTGAATGCTACAGTATCTATTAGAACTTGAAGTTTTATCAATTCAAATTTTTCTTTTCCTTCTTTCTTAATTTTAATGAACTGACAAATTTTGTAAAAAGCCCAATATTATAAATCTCAAATGCATTTAAATGATGAGAATCAACTCCTTATTTTATTCGCCCTCATTTCTTTTGCTTGTTCCTCGCCACTTCCCTCTCACACTCTCTACATTCCAGCCACCCCTCCCGCCTTCTTCCACAGCCCGAGCACAGAGCCCCAAGTGTCGGAATCAATTAAGAGTGAGCGCCGTCGCGCCCGTTCCTTCACGGAGGTAAATATTAAACTGCAAGGAACGGCAGGCAGAGATAGAGAGAGAGAGTGAAAGAGAGAGAGAGGAGGGGAGGGGAGAGCGAGCCCTCCGTCCCTAATCCACCGCATCGATCAGCCGGGGATGAGGGTAATATATTATTTTGACAAGATACGATCCTCCGACGCGCACCGCTATCCCCGGCGATCGATTTCTTTTTCTCTCTCCTTTTTTCTCTTTCTTTTTTCCCTTCAGCAGTAGGGACACTGCGTGCGCGCCTCTGTTTTGTTGTTAGTCGCTGTGTGTGCAAGTGTGACTGAGCGAAACAGTGTGAAGCCAACAATAGTTGAGGAAACGCCTGGAGAAAACTTCTCATCTGAGCGGCACAATCTCAGCGTCTCGACAAAACGATAGAAGACACGAAGTCTTAATAATGTCTTTACAGCGTCGTCTAAGGAACATAAATTTCATACTGATCACCCAGTTTCCTGACCATCAAAAGAGTCCATAAAAAGCCAGAGAATGAGTCTTTTCTCCAGAGATTTCCATATTTTAGAGTCGAGTAGCCTGGGTGATGCTGACCAATTGTAAAGTTAAGTGTGTGGCCTCTACGGTCCCCTGTGCTCTTTTGCCTTCCCTCCATATTGCTTTGTAAACTGTGTCTAAATGCTAAATTCCCAGATCAATTTTTTTTCATTCAACCTCTCCCCCCGATTCCTTTGTGCCCGTTGCCCCCTGCCTCCGCCTCCGAAGTGGATTGAAGTTCACTGTCTCTTTGCACGCTCAGTCTGGGCTGCCTGTGCTTGCACATATGTGTGAACAAGCACTGTGAGACTTATATATCTACGAAGGCAGGTAAACGCAGAAATATCTAGTAAATCAGCTTGTTTCACAATTTTGAAGCAGAGCTCAGCAGGCCGCTCAGCCTCCCGGAGCACTCGAGCAGCAGTCTCAGTCTTTCCCTTACTCGCTCCCTTTATTATTGTGCCATTTTCTGCCACTTCGGCTGCTGTGAGGGAGGCAGTAATGCAGTCACTGTCCCTCTGCAGCCCCCTGCTGTGTGTGCAAGTGACTTGGCCTGTAAGGAGAGGGGGGAGACGCGGGGTCAAGGTGAGCTCTAATACACTATTGATCCGCCCCAATTGAAAACCTGATGGAAATTTTACCCCCCTCCCCTTTTCTCCTTCCCATCTGTGTATCTCTGTCTTTCCCTTGTCTTTCTTTTTTCTCTCTCCCTAGTGAACAACTTCTTCTGTGCTTCCTCCCTTTTTGCAAATTAGATCCTACCCAGAGGCTGTCTTTGTGGCATCTTTTTCTCTCATGTTGTCCCCCTTCTCCTTCTGTGTCCCCTTTTGCATCTTTACACTTTGTGAGACATCTAACCCAGTTGGAAAAGAGAGCAGTTCTCTTCTCTCGTTTTTTATCCAGTTTGTCTTTTTGTTTGTGTCTTTTCTCTTGCAAAATTTTCTGTTATTCTTTATGAGGTATTGCATATACTGATTGTGTCTTTAAATGTGAGTATATATATATGTGTGTGTGTGTGTGTGTGTGTGTGTGTGTGTGTGTGTGTGTGTGTGTGTGTGTGTGTGTGTGTGTGTGTGTGTGTGTGTGTGTGTGTGTGTGTGTGTGTGTGTGATTGAGTGAATAAGAGCACACGCTCACACAGAGGGAGAGACACCATGAGTAGTGTAGCAGTATGGTCACCAGTGCAGTGTATTAAATGCCACTGTGGGTTTGGCCTCAGGGCTGCACAGCGATCCCTCAGCAGGAAGAGTCAGTCGATAGCACTCCATCCTGGTCAACAATGAGCAACACTTCACAAAATCTATGTCAACACTTTTGTATTTTCACTTCGGGTAAAGTGAAAAATTGCACAGACTTCATCTGTCACGTTTAAAAGATGTCTCTTTTTTCCATTTAATGTTACAGTACAACCAATGCAACACAAAGGTCAGAGTGAGACCGCATTCAAACTAAACAACTGCCCGCGTTTCCATTAATGGGTGTCACGGCAGACAGGAGAGTTTGATTAAAATGAAAAATGATAAAGACTTTACTGGATAAAAACAGGTATGTTAACTCAACAGACAGATGGACAGATGAACAGATGGACAGATAGATAGAAATATAGATATATAACACTTACTTCAGTTATCTAGGTTCATTTGGTCTGGACCAAAGTAGTAGTGACCCTGATTGGGCGGCACGGAGGCTCAGTGTTTTGCACTGTTGCCCGCTAGTTTGAGTCCCGGCTGGGCCAGCTGGCATTCCTGTGTGGAGTTTGCATGTTCTCCCAGTGTTGGCGTGGTTTCCACCGGATGCTCCAGTGTCCCCCACAGTCCAAAGACATGTGCTATAGGTGAATTGAATAAACTAAATTGTCTGTAGTGTATAAGTGTCTGTATGAATGAGTGTGTGTGGGTGTTTCCCAATACTGGGTTGCATCTGGAAAGGCATCTGCTGCATCAAACATATGCTGGAATAGTTGGCGGTTTATTCCATTGTGGCGACCTCTGTTGCCATGGCCTCTAGCGTCCATCGCTAGAGCACCTTTTTAGAGGTCAGAGAAGTGAGGTTTACCTGCACAGCACTTCACTAGATTGCCTCTGGTACACTCATCCCCTAAACCTTACTTCCATCCAGATCACGCCACCAATGTAGCCCTGCTGGTCCTACACCACCGAACCTGGTCTGAGCTGGGATTGAACTGACGACTTTCCGCATGGCAGTCGGTTGCTCTACCAAGGAGGCTAAAGACCATGGCCTCTAGCGTCCGTCGCTAGAGCACATTTAGAGGTCAGAAGAGTGAGATTTACCTGCACAGCACTTCACTAGCTGGCCTCTGTTACACTCATCCCCCCTAAACCTCACTCCCATCCCAGTCACGGCACCAATGTAACCCTGCCGGTCCTACACCACCCAACTTGCTCTGAGCTGGGATGGAACCGGCTCCGCATGGGAGTCGATTGCTCTACCAAGGAGTCTAAAAACCATAACCTCTAACATCTGTCGCCAGAGCACCTTTTTAGTGGTCAGAGAAGTGAGGTTTACCTGCACAGCACTTCACTAGCTGGCCTCTTCTACACTCACCCCCATAAACCTCACTCCCATCTGGGTCATGGCACCAATATAACCCCACCGGTCCTCCACCACCCAACTTGCTCTGAGCTGGGATTGAACCGGCGACTTTCAGCATGGGAGTCGGTTGTTCTACCAAGGAGTCTAAAGACCATGACCTCTTATGCCTGTCGCCAGAGCACCTTTTTAGTGGTCAGAGAAGTGAGGTTTACCTGCACAGCAATTCACTAGCTGGCCTCTTCTACACTCACCCCCATAAACCTCACTCCCATCTGGGTCATGGCACCAATGTAACCCTGCCGGTCCCTACACCACCCAATCCGCTCTGAGCTGGGATGGAACTTGCGACCTTCCGCATGGGACTAGGTTGCTCTACCAAGGAGGCTAAAACCATGGCATCTAGCATTTGTCGCTAGAGCACCTTTTTAGAGGTTTACCGGCACAGCACTTCACTAGCTGGCCTCTGCTACATAAACCCTCAGAATCTGTTCTAATAACATTTTATATACAGTACACACTGCAATGGCAATTGTGCATCTAGTTTCAAACTTCAACTCAATCATGCTGATTTATCCTGACTTATGTAAACATGAGGTGCAAAATACCGTGGATGCCCTAACGATCATGCTCCTCTATAATGATTGGACTAGATTAACCCTAAAGGCAGTGTTTACAAAAAAGTAAAACACACAAAACAAGGACTCTTCTTTCAGCATCGCTCTGCTTTGACCTTTCCCTGCATGCATAGTTGTTAATTACTTTGCAGAACAGACTGTGTGATAAAACTGTCTCTCTGTGCGCACAGGTGTGATTTATGTTCTGTTGTGTACCTGTCAGATGCTAGCGCTATCTGTACCACAATCGCAGAAACATTACACATGTGGTAAGGCCCTGTGTCGACCTGTAACCTGCGATACACATCTGGAACATCAATGACCGTGATGCACACTAAAGATGAAGAACGAGACAGAAAGACCGAAGTACTGGGGACAATAATCAAGGTTGCTTCACCTCCTTACACTAGTTATATGTGCTAAACAGTCAAATAAAGCCAAAATAATCACATTTTCTCTTTTTATCTCACTCTCTTTCTCAGTCTCTCCCTCTCTCTCTCTCAGAGAGTCTTAGCTTAATTGCTTTTAAACCGGATTAATGACTGACCGGGGACATGTTGCCTTAATCTCCGCTCTTGTAAAGCTGCTCCGTGTCTTGGCTGTGCCTTCTCCCTTTCCTGTCCTCATCCATCCTCTCAAAGCACTTACTCTTCATCTCCCTCTCCCGCACTTTCACTCAGTCACCATCAGTCTCCCTGTCCGTCTTCCCCAAGCACCGTTTCGGCTTCTCCTGCACATTATAACTCAATCCTGTTATGCCATTTGTCTCGCTGTCCCTCTTGTGCTCTTCGCTGATGTATTCTTATCTTTTACTTTCATCTCTAGCTCTGTCCGAGTTATGAGCTCACTTACTCATAAATGCATGCACACAGACACACACACACACACTTAAACCCCTCTGCTGTGTGTATGTGTGCATATACGCTGTAGTCGTGATGCATGGCCAGTCGTGGAGTCTTGTATTAGCACATGTCGATGGGAGCCTGTCATTGCCTCCTAAGTGTTTTGGCAATACTAGGGATCTCCTGTCATGCCAGTGCAACTAATCTCAATCGAATTACATTGAGCTGGTATTGAGACGGCGAGAGAGGACAAGAGTAGGAGGCTGTGTACTTGACTAAGCACCACTCATAGCCAACAAGTGTTAAGGCCCATTCACACCACGAGCCATAACTGTTTCATAACTATAGTAGCTAATGATATCATGTTGATTATAGGAGCATGGTGGAGTTCTTCTTTTCACAAAGCACTCCACAATTCTGCCCCGGTCTATATCTGTGAACTTATTAGGCCATATCAGCTTGTAGGCCATTAAGATCCTATGATCAGTTTCTTTTGTCTGTCCCTCGGTCTTGCTGCAAATCAAAAGGTGATCAAGCTTTCTGTGTTGCGGGCCGCAACGAGGCTCTGGAACAGTGTCCCTCTGAACATTAGGATTTCTCCATCATTGGATGCTTTTAAATAAGCATGGGCTGGTATATGATTCTGACGGTATGATAACCTTGGATAAAAATGTCACGGTTTCACGGTATTGCAGCCTGATCTCACGAAGAAACGTAAGTATTTTACGTTTTGTCAGTTTAGTGGCTAATTCGTACGAGTTCAGTCGTGCGAAAATGTACGATTTTAAAAAGGAGGCGTGGCACCTAACCACACCCCTAACCCCAACCATCATTGGGTGATGAGCAAATCGTACTAATTTGTACGAATTAGATTGTACAAATTCATACGAATTAGCCACTAAATCAAAAAGTTACGAATTGCCGTGAGATTGCGTTGGGTATTGTGATTACTGCTCTAAAATATGTTCCTTTAATATGTCTGGGTAAAAATTTGAAACTTTTTTCCCCTTTGAACACAATATATTTTATTTTGAGAAACATTTAAAGTATTTTGGAGCAGTAAACATGTCAGGCTAAATATTTCAAATTAATCATTGACTTCTGCTGTCTTCATTAGTTTCTGAAACACATTTCTTTACAATTTAAAACGACATATTTGGGTATCTTTTCTGCTTGAGATTCTGTTGTCCTAAAAAACAAAAACAAAAATAAATAAATGAAAAATCTTACACATACCTTTGGAATGGTAATTGGTGTTTTAAAATCTTGAATTTTCCAAACTGCAGTACACCTTGAAAAAGGTTATCGTCCCATGCCTACTTTTAAAGACTTGCTTTTATTCCCTTGCATGTTATTTCATATCTGTATTTTAGTTATTTATATATATATATATATAACTTCATTGCAAAGCACTTTGGATCACTTATGGTTGTGTAAAATTGTGCCCTATAAATAAAGTGTGCCTTGCCTAGTTTTGTTGTCTTCCAAACTCTTTAAAGCATAAAGGATTCTGATTGGCTATCAATGTTTTTAGCGTCACTTGGAGGGAGAGAAAAAAAGAAAATAGTTTTCTATTCTCTTATCATTATTATTTATGTGAAAGCTCTGCCGTTCTTTTATATGTAGAATGATTTTTTTAACTGTATCTTTATTGTAACTGTTATGATCTGTTATTTTGATTTAGATGTCTCAATTTAATACTTATTTGCAAGTTGTATTTCAATTTGATCCAATTCTTGATCAGATTTTTGATTCTTGATTCAAATCAATAAATTTCATTTATTAATTTTCTTTTTGGCTTAGTCCCTTTATTAATCTGGGGTCGCCACAGCAGAATGAACCGCTAACTTATCCAGCACACGTTTTATGCAGCGGATGCCCTTTCAGCTGCAATCCATCACTGGGAAACACCCATACACCCTCATTTACACACATACACTAAAGACAATTTAGCTTACCTAATTCACAGCGCATGTCTTTGGACTGTGGTGGAAACCGGAGCACGCAAACACGGGGAGAACATGCAAACTCCACACAAAAATGCCAAATGACCCAGCCGAGCCTCGAACCAGTGACGTTCTTATTGGGAGGCGACAGTGCTACCCACTGCGCCCCCGTGCAGCCTCAAATCATTAAATTTATTTAATGCAAATGAACATTGAATATCAGTTTACAAATTGTTAATAAGTGAATTAGCAAAATTTAAAAGGCTCAGATATTATGAGTAGTTAGAATATGCAATAGAGAACTTCGGGGATTGGGAACTGATTTATGGTTTTTGATAATCGATTAAAAAACACTTTTGCTTAATTGAAGATAAATATTTTGACCAAGCCATAACTGTTATACCATTATTATGGAATGAACAGGTTTTTCAGGGCTGTGTTAATTATACTCAAAACACAATTAAAGTATAATATAATTTAAATTTGGTGGTCATCTCTATAGTTCTTTCAGACTTGCTCAAATTATGTTGGCTGAACAAAAGATATTTTTAGTTTTCGTCCATAAAATGAAAGTCGTTGTGTTGATTTTAATTGTATGGAAAAGACATATACACTTTACTATACCTTCGTTTGTATTCTACAGAGCAATGAAATTCATGCAAGTGTGAGGTGACGAGGTGAGAAAATCATTACAATTTTGTATGAATTGTATGAATTTTGTATAAATTATGCCTATAATCAAACATAGAAGGCTTTAATTTAATATAATGCTAAAATGACCTAGGTGATGGTGTTTTTAGCTGTCTTTCTCTTTCTACACTCTTCTGTCTGTCCCAAAAGCCTAATATGTCTAACCTCTAAACTCTTTTATTTAACCTACACCTTCTCGTCTGTACCATCTCCCCAACTTTCCCTCAAGCTTACTGTCTCTTTCTCTCCCGTGGACATTTCTATCTCCTCTTCTCGCCTTGCGGTTGCCGTCAGGATTAAACAGTTATCTCGGAGGCCCTCTATCGCCCCTAAATACTGCGGATGATAAGACTAGCTTGGATTTGTCAAATTGGGCACCATCGATTAACTGACCTTTCCTTACACTCAGGCTCCCAGGCACTCTCCACACTGCCGACAAGCCAGATAGAGAGATAGATAGATATATAGTGGTGTTATTATTGTGTACAAGTTTGTAGCTACTAGGGGTGCATGGAAGGTGGACGAGAGAGGAAGAATGAGAATATTGGGGAGGGAAAAAGTACAGTAAAAGCCTTTGCTTTTCAAAGTTGTTAACACTTTGTGTTTGTGTAATAAAAAAAAAAGAAAAAATTTTGATTTAGCAGTGAAATCTACAAGTTTCCTACAATTAATTGACTTTGTGCAATTAAAAATATTATTAAATATTGCCAATTACATTACAAATACTTTTTTAGGTTACATTAACTTGGATTAGACCCAAAGAAATAGCATAATTTGAAGTAAATCTGAATTAATTGTTAATTAATTGTTTTGACTTTACATTTTATTATCCCAATCATCAGACTGTACACAAAAACCACAATAGAAAATAAAGAAGCTCCATTCCAACATTTAACTTGTGAGATACATATTTCAAACTATTTCTAAAAATACTTTCACTGCAGGTGATGTCTATTTCAGTGCTTCTAAATGAAAATAACAGATGCTTCGAAGTGAAGCCTTATGTGTGACAACCTGTTGTGAACAAATTTGTGATGCGAGTGAAAATGATGCTTCTCACTGTAGTACCGCTCGAGCATCATTTACGAAGCAAAATATGTGTGAGGTGCAATAGGAGGGTATAGTGTATCTGCAGAAATCTGTGTGTTTGTTTTCGGTGCTGAACTTACCGGCACTCCCAAGTGGCCTCGCCTCAGACGAAAACCGAGGGCCGGAGCCGGCACCGTGGCTGCTGGCTGTAGAATGGGAATCTCTGGGCTTTATCTGATCCAATTCGGAGAGCAAAGGCTGCGCCGTTCCGTGCGGTATAGCTGATGCGCTGAAACGGAAAATTAAGTTTAGAAGTTTTTCAAATGTCCTTTTCTTCTTTATAAAGCACAACTCCTAATTTTCGGTAACTGAAATTGTTAAATGACAGTGTTAAAAGCAACATTAATCTCTTATTTTATTGTATCCGACAGCAAATTGGAAAGATTTGTTCCCTTCAATTTGCTGGGAGATTGCATTCAATATAAGACTGTAGTTTTTTTCTACACAGTAATAGTATTAAATTGCTGTTTACATTTATTATTAATATTAACAACTCACCATTTGTGGTAGGCCTATTCATTGGCAAATTATCCCATGTGAAAATTTAACAAAGCGATATTGACCTAAAGTAATAAACGCGTTTAGCTAATGGAGGTCTATAAGAGGGAATATTATTTCAGAGCATAAAGGTTGAAATTAAACAGCAATTTGAAAAGATCTTTCGGTTCCATTTGCGTAAAAACAATAAACGAATTCAATAAGAGTTTGGATTTTAAAGGGAGGATCAGCGCCTAAATAAAATGCGACAGCGCTCATATCATAAACAAAAAAGCAATCTAGACAATCAGAGGAAAAATAATGTTAGCCAATAAAATGTATTAAATTTAAACTATTTTTAGTTTTAATCCAAACTTAATATTTAAATACAAATTAAAGAGTGCACCTTTATATATCAGCTGTAAAATAGCAGAAAACACTTCACTCTATTATAAAATATTTTTTCGATAGGCTAAAATTGTTTGCAAAACACAAATACAACTAAATAAAATATCTAATAAAACTAATTATTTATTTTTAGACATAAGCTATAAAAATAAATTTGTTGTATTGTGTTATTATTATTATTATTATTATTATTATTATTAATAATATTAATATTATTATTATTATCGTTATTCTTCTTATTATTATTATTAATATTACACTATAATTGTTATCATCATGATCATGATAATCGTCATTATTATTAACACAACAGTGTCAGTCGCGTTAATGCATTTACCATCATTATCAGCTATAGCCACTTCCACAAACGGAGCATCGTGACTCGGAATAAAGTTGGCCAGGTGAGCAGATTCGGTATCGCGGACTAAGCAAAGCCTGTGTTGGGGCAGAGGGAGGGGGAACTGAGTAATGTGGAGAGGAGAGATATCCCCAAATGCCATTTAATGTCGGAAATATTTCCAACAAATATTGACAGAGAGATAGACGCAGGAGGGAGCCGCAGAGGAACGGCTCGGGCGGGCATGTGATTGAATTAATGGATGTTCTGGATATTGTCCAAATTCGTGGACTGACATCCTGCGGTTAATTACTTTGATTGAAATCAAATAATGTGAAAACACGTAAAGAATGCAGTGAACTCGGAAGATGCAACAGGCCATGTTAAAGGACTGATACAGGAGGTACGGGCTCAAAATTATAATAAGGGACATTTATATCAAATGACTAATAATAATAATTTTCATTATTATAATTATTATTATTATAATAACAATAATAACAACAATTCCCCTTGACAATCACCATAATTTAATAGTCTTCGTATTTTTTCCAAATATATATATTTTTGTAATAATAGCTTAATAACGAGATTAATAATAATAATAACAATAATAATTATTCTTCTTATTATTATTATTAATATTATTATTATTATTATTAGGCTATTATTATTCATAGTAGGCTAGTCCATTAAAAAAATAGTTCTGTAATTAATAGTTTACAGTATTGCACATAAAAATTGCTATCAAAATTAAATTACTCAGCCTCATCAGGCAACATCAATATTATAAGTTACAATAAATTTAAGCGAACATTAAATGTAAGCTAACATATAAAACATTATCAACATCACCCAGCACGAACCGTGTCAAAAAGGGCTTAATTATTATAATCGACAATAGCTTTTTTAATAAATTAATAATTATTTAAATATATAAACCAGTGTGGTAATAGTTGATATAACGAGGGCAGCAAAAATGACTACCTTGTTTCCATTTATTTCCTCTAACATACCAAACAGAGTTATATATATAAATATAATAAATAAAACTCTACTAATAGCCTACTAACCACCACCTTGGTTAACATTTTTACAGTGTCATATTTTTCATACAAGTTGTAGCTAATTGGTGACTTTCTTCAACATTTTTAAGATTTAGTTAAGTGCTGGAACTCTACTTCAAAAGACAAGCAACGAAATTCAGAGATGAGCAGAGGTAGAGCTGCAAAAGTAAAAGAGCAAACACTAAAACCAGAACAACTTTGTAGATTTCATAACGGGCACACTTTTAGTGAATAATTGAACAAATCCAAACAAAATATTTCGTTGATTTAAAAAAAAAATCCATGGATAGATCAGTACTTCTGAAATGATTAAAGCAAAATATCTGTTTATTGATTCATAAACACTTATCAAAAACACTGGGTGAGTAATAATTGATGAGATATATACTTTGTGCTAACATGGATATGCATCAAAGATCGCCCGTGGTAGACATTTTGATGCAACATTTTTTATGAAACGAACTAACCGAATTATGGATCAAATATAGGCTCAGCATAGTAGAACTTTCAACGATGTATCATAAACATATTGAGCAGGACGCCTGAAAGGTTTTCAACAAAAACAGTATTAACACTGCATGTGCTAAGTTAGTTGCGAGGTGAAATGCAAAAAGTTTTTGGTCACAGCGTTAAATATTAAACCTGTTAAAATTATTGACACAAACTACAAAGATATTACAATCAAACGTCATGATACATGCCTAATGCTTTACGAAAATACATATAAAATATACATAATATATATAATTCACATTCTATCCTATATGTCTAAAATCCAACATTTTTCAGAAATCAAGAAATAAACCAGACAAGCAAGCTGTAAATGTAGGCTTTCCTGATACATATGGAAAGAAAGTAAATTTTAACCTTTCGCTCGGATTAGACCAGTGGCTAACATGACAAGGATGAATGAATGGAGCAGCTCACGTTATGCACTTGTGAGAGTAAATTGAGCTTGGTCATTTGCCGGATCGAAGGGATACACACACACACACACGCCCGGCGCTTAGTCCACATTAAACGTCTCTAGTTGCCGTGAGAGTGACTGTTTAATTGACTGATTGATAGTGTGGCGTGTAGGTGAGGGCTCAACGAACAGCGTTAACAAATAGAGACACTTAACAGCTAATCCGACTTGGCACGGACTGCGCGGAGCACCAAACTGCCAGTGTGCACGCGGACGTCAGCGCTTTTCAAAATTACCCCAAAAAACTCTAAAGATTTGTCATATTTATACATTTACTATATGTTTGTACAATATACTACTAAATTAATATTTGACATTCCTAATTTTAATATGCCATTTAATAGTAGCTAACTTTTAAGAATTACCAAAACACACTTTGAGCTAAATACATACAAATTATTTATTTCGCAAATAAGTTCAAACAAAAAAAAATCTTATGAATTAAAAGTTTGTAAACACCTCAAGCGCACCTATTTGCGAATTTGCGAAAGCGACAAAAGTTTAAAAATGTAAAGACCACTTTGTGACACCTTGTCATGATAAATGTATCTACAACACAGTGTGGATGACATACCTCAGTCTTTTTTGATCGTGATCTCCAGCCGTCCACAAGTAGAAACTATATCTAACCCGTGTGCGCTTTCACTCTCCTGGTGTGTGATCCGGGGGCGCGCGAAGCCGGGAACCGTGGAAGCACCTCTACACTAATAACCACGACCGAGGGAACTGAATGAGAGGGAGGGAGGGCGCTGAGGAGGTGTGCATCTCTCGGTAAGTAGTTAATTAGTAAATCCCCATTCGCTGTGCCTCGGGTCGGTTTGTTTTCCCCGGTCGACAAGCCGAGAGGAAAGAGAATTTGAAGTAGGATTCGACCCGTTTCCGCTCCTCTGTCTCGTATATGAAGTGCGTGTGTGTGTGTGTGTGTGTGTGTGTTGTCCTCCCTCCCTCCCTTCTTCTCTCCCTCTCATTCTTTTCGCAGAAAATCCCCATTACTCTCGTTTTAACATCCAAGCATACACAACTACCCCTTTCGCTTTTCTCCAGACAGTGTCCATTTTGCGTTTGAACTTCGTTTCTTTCCATGAAATCCTACAGCTTCACATTCACCCATATAATCCAAAATAGCTACTTCTTTTAGTCAGCACACTCTTCTCAAAACCACACTTACAACCGTAATTTGCTTTTTGCTCGTAAAACTAACAACACAATTATGTATATTATTGTATCATATCATCAAACTTCCTCAAGCGACGTTTCGTGAGCCTTGCACTTCCACCTTATTCTGGTGGTGCACGTAAGACCACGCTGACATTTTTTAAACAACTTCTGACCTCAATCTTAATCCATGATAAAATCATTCAGCTGTCACATTGTTAAAAACAAAACTTTAACTGCAAACAGGAGTCAACCTATCTGGATTACGAACAGGAGTAAACATCACTCCAACTCTGCACGGCCTTTTCCAAGCCATTGACTGCACTTAACAAACTTAAATGACTTAATTGATCCACTACGTAATAATCCATTAGGTAAACCTATGGAACCCACTGGGGTGTGGAAAGAGGCATATGATGAGACAAAGAGGGGATGCATAAAGAGAATGAAATGAGAAAGATAGATTGAGTGGTGAAAATTTAAAACGTTCTGTCAATTATACAGTCTCACAAATAATGAACTGACTTGCACACAATACTACTAGCATGTACCTCTTTATCGCCCCCTTGTGAACACAAAGACTAGGGTCACGAGTCTGTTCTTATGGGAATCAGCGATAAAAGGTCAGAAATAAGTACTGCTTATATAAAAATGGTTACAATGGGGAAAAATTAAACATATATTCATATAAAAATATATAAATAAATGAATATATATATATATATATATATATATATATATATATATATATATATATATATATATATATATATATATATATATATATATATATATATACAAAGTTGAAGTCAGAATGATTAGCCCCCCTTTAAATTTCTTTTTCTTTTTTAAATATTTCCCAAACGATGTTTAACAGAGCAAGGAAATTTTCACAGTATGTCTGATAATATTTTTTCTTCTAGAGAAAGACTTATTTGTTTTATTTCAGCTAAAATAAAAGCAGTTTTTAATTTTTTAACAGCCATTTAAAGGTCAAAATTATTAGCCCCTTTAAGCTATATATTTTTTCGATAGTCTACAGAGCAAACCATCATTATACAATAACTTGCCTAATTACCCTAACCTGCCTAGTTAACCTAATTACCCTAGTTAAGCCTTTAAATGTCACTTTAAGCTATATAGAAGTGTCTTGAAAAATATTTGGTAAAATATTCTTAACTGTCATCATGACAAAGATAAAATAAATCAGTTATTAGAAATGAGTTATTAAAACTATTATATTTAGAAATGTGTTGAAAAAATCTTCTCTCTGTTAAACAGAAATAATTCTGACTTCAACTGTATATATATAATTTTTGTCCCCCTCAATTACATTAGCATGCACACAAGTGACATGATTTGTAAGTAACAAACACACTTGTTAAAAAATACCTAGGATGAAGTCACAACTACCAAATGTTCAATAAGAGGATGTGCATATACGACCCGAGACAGATGTAATAGACCCTAATATGCTGCATATTACAGGCCTCTCTGATGGCATTATGAATGCAAGGTGCGTGGTTTGTGCTAATGTCAGTGACTGTGGTGACAACTGATGGTGCATCTATTAGGTGGGAGGGGGAAGACTGGCCTATCCCATTATCAGTGATTGAGGTTATTCGTATTGGTAGAGCTGAGATTTTTAAAGCTCACTTTGCACTGTATGGATTTACTGTCCACTTCCTTACTGTATGGTTTATTACTTTACAATGTGGATCCGATTCACAACCACACCATGCTGGCAAAGGACATCTTGTACTGCTGTTGTGTGATTGTGGATTATTTACGTCTCTTGGGATTTACACTTAAAGAAATAAATGGATACTATTTTATTTTTAATTTACATTTTGGAAAAAAAAAAAAAGAGCCTGTTAGTGGTAGTTTTGCGTTCACTGAAATATGGGAACCACAAACAGAGAAAAGAAAAAGACAGTCAAAGAAAAGCCTGTGGACATCTTTAGACGCAAATGGCTAGAACAAGGAACAACAAATAGAAAGAGAGAGAAATAAAAGGACAGAAAAGAGGAAGAACAGATGAGCTGTAAGAGAACTGAAGAGAAGGATGGGAAAGCGAATAGAAAAGGAGAGGGAAAGAGAGCAAGAAAGAGCTCCAGTCCCCAGTCTTAATCTGAGCAGGTCTGATCAATAGCCCATTTCCCATTGTTGCCAGAGCTCTTCGATCGCTACACCACCGAATTAACACACCCACTTTAATCTGAGGGGGAGACGGGCCCCATGGGTTGGGGGTGGGGTTGTTGTTAGGTGCTGGGGTTCAGAGTGGTCCATTCGAGGGGTTGGACGACTATGGGGGGCAGGGGTAGCAGCTGTGGAGGCATCCTCAAATGAAATCAAATCTAATTGTTATCACTGTTGGGCCTGGTGTTATTACTACTACTGTTTACAATTATCTCTAACTGCATTGCCTTTTCTGGGCTGCCTCATTCTCCAGCAACAGAGCGTGAGGTAAACTGGACGTTTATAAGCGCTATGAAAGTATTAGGCTGGTGGTGATTATAACAATTGTTACCGATGGATGCTCTAATGCTGGTAAAACAACAACAGCCTAAACAGCAAAGATTAGTTCAAAAAGCTTTTTGGTGTGAAGAGTCTGAAGTCAATACTTCACATTTGTTAACCGTCACCACTAAACCAACTGCACAGGTCTAATGAGGAATTTTTGGATTGTACAATGTCATTGACAATAAAAGTTGTTGGTTTGTTAATGAGGCCTGGTGGAGATTATTAAAGAGCATAAGAATGGATGTGTAAATTGCAAAAAAAAAATTGTAAATATAGATGATGAAAAGTATGACAAACAACTACTATCGTTTTCTCATTTACATAATAATTTTTAAATGTAAATGACACTCAAATGTAAAGTGTATTGAGGTCTTGTCTACAGACAGAACTCTTTTTTGGGCAGGCATCCAATGTAATCTCACGACAATAGTAACTTTTTGATTTATTGGCTAATATGTATGCTGTAAATCTTTTGCTAATCCCCCAATAAAGGGTAGGGTTAGGCTTGGGGTTTGGCGGCACTCCTTTTAGAAATCATACATTTTCATTTGCATGAATTCATACAAATTAGACACTATTTTAACAATACAAAAAAAAGTTACATTTCTGTTCACTCTCGGCCGTAATTATTACTTTTAATTGATCTGGTTTGTCTTTTTCCCTTTTCAGTTTTCTATTGGTTGATTTGATGACATCAGGCTTTTAAAACGGAAGGAAGTGGACTTCTTGCTCTCGCTCATTCCTCCATGCCACCACAGTTTCTGATAACTTTTTTGTTAGGTTTTCCTTTAAACTTTCTTTTTAAGATTTGTTTTGAGCGGGGAGTCTGAACCTTTAAGTTTGTTTAGTTGTTATTTTTTATGTTGTTGGACTCCCGATCTCTTGTCATTTTGGATTGTTTTGCTGATTACGTTATATTAATAAATAGCTCAGTTGGAGCACATTGGCTGTTGTTTATTTTTGTTACGTTTTCTTAGTCTCACAGGTTTTGTTTAAGTAGGGACCGTAAAAGTTTTCTTTTGAGATTGGGCTGGAATATCTGCAAAGTATCATAGTTTTATACATTTCATTTACACATTGGCAACATATTGCCAATATCTTAACAGGTAAACTGTTTTATTTTCAGTATATGTGGCTCCCAAACTATACGTTTCGTAAATAAAAAATATTTGAAACACATAACATACATAGCTGAGGTGAGAATCATCCACCTGTTAAAGGCATTTTAAAAAGCAATATCCTTTTTGTTGAGAAGTTGACTTACATAGCGTATACCAGATATCTTATAATATAAAATAGTATGTCATTGGCCTGGAAGTCACTAGACTTGCTCCAGCAAAACTCTGAAAATATATTAGCCTGCTGAAACATTGCACAAACAATGTTACCTCATAAATACAAAGGCAATGCACAACTGAATCCTGTTAATTAATTAATCCAGTTAATTCAGTCCCAAAGCTAATGTCCTTGCAATTTAACTTCTATTACCTGTTTGGATGATGTTTGGACTGGTAATAAAATCTGCACCAAAGTCATGGTAGGAATAAAATCAATTTCACACTTGCTAAATGTCAGAACACCACTCTCCCAAGCATTGCATTATTTTTGATTTTTGTTTTTATGTATTATCCCAAAGCAAAACAACTACATCCCCTATAATCTTACAATTTTTTTTTAAGACCTCCTAACTCAACACAGCTTCTGTCCATTCCAGAAGCCCACCATAGTTCTCGTCACGCTTCCGTGTGCGCTATTTCATATCAAAGTAATTTTCTCGTTTGCTAAGTGATTTAATTGAGGGTAATTAGGCATGCTTCTCCAGTGGATAGAGCTGTGTGTGGCTAACTTGGGTTAAATTAGCTTCAGTTCAGCTGTGAAATATGGGGTTAAGTGGGAGTAAAGGAAATCAGGAGGACTGCAATGAGTGTTGTACTATTACTTTGAACTTTAACATTGAAAGAAAGTTTTGTTAAATGTGTTTTGCTCCTCTTACATCTTGATGTAACATATATACATAAACCTTTCTCAATTTGAAACCTAATCACTGTTTGAAGGGAATCAGTTACTATAAGCAAAATGTGTAATCGGTCATCAAATCAAATAAACTAGCCAAATCAGACCAGCAGAGTTTTAAATCCACTGAAGAGATATTACTTATAGCACCCAGCTGAATAAAAGCAGCGTCCTGTTTTTCACTAACTCTTACTTAAACCCTCTGGAATCCCATAAATGTCTCAGAGCCATAAAGGGAATGAGAAATGATGTGGTCATTGACTGTAGAGCAGTGTGCTGTCATCACTGCAATGAATGGGGGAGAAGGCCATATTCAAGTAAAGCGTTACGAGAGTTTTATCCTCACTGGAGCAGTAATGAGTCTATTATACCCACCATAAATTGTGGCTTACAAGCTTAGCAGACAAGGTTGTGTGTCTGAGCTAAACTTAGAGAAGTTAAACTACATTTCCCATCATGCCTAACAAGAGCTACAAGCACCCCACATAGGTTCACACAAGAAGTAACTCCCAACAGACTAATTGGCATATAATTTTAATATTCTCCCAGATGCCTATTATAGACATTCAGAATTGAGAAACAAATGTACTGTCTAGACACATTAAAGGTGTTTATTTGAGGCCAGACTACCAGAACTAGTGATCCAAGTGAATGAAAAATGTTTAAAATATAATTGACGGCACCAAAAAAAGTGTATTGTTAAGCTACATACCAGGGTTGTTTGAAGCTAATCTGCTAATGGCACAACATATTTTGCATAAAATACATAAACTTCATGTGGAGAATACCACATGTATCTTGTTTGTGGAGTACAACAGCTATAAAACAACAAGGTTTTGAATTAAGCTTGAATTAAGACAAGTCCAGCACAAACTCAAAACTTCAAAACAAAGCATGTCATCGACCAGTAAGCAGAAGGAGTCTTTACCATTAAAGGAATCATGTCTCGAGTACAGGTGTACCCCGCATCACCTTTCAATTCCCCTTCCTTTCTCACCCGCTCCCATAGCGCCGTTACGCACCCCGAAGCTATAAAACACCACTGCGTAATGTGACACGTTTTTCTAAACATTGTCATGAAAAGTAGCTAAAATGCTGTCTGTAACGGGGGCGAATTCACAGACACCCAAGGTGGGAACATCCTGCCATGCTCTCTCAGGACAAGTTATTTTTCCTAAAACTAAACATTCTTTCATTTGAAAACAGTCAAAAAAGTAGAGCTTTACTCACCTACCGCTGCGCATTCACATCGACTTAACACTTGGATTTCCGGGGTCCCGTGGATAGCAATATCTGCAGCCCACACCAGCGACTGGAAACCACTGAAAATCAACTTGTGCATTAAGTTGGTTTTTGTCTCTCCGAATTAAGGTTCACAATGAAGCAACATATTGCAATAATGCTGATAATAGCACGACGACTGAGCACGAGACAACACACACATGTAAACAAAACTGATAAGGAAAAGGAAAAAAGGAGAGTTTTCCTTGGTAATGAAACAAAACGACTCCCACCCCATAGGTTTCAGTAGTCCCTCGCAAGTCCGCCTGCAAAAGTGCAGGATGTGTCGGAAGGAGTGAGCTCAAACTGAACTGCACATGACGAGTCGCGCTATAGAGTACGAGGAGGCAAGTGGAGCGCACCGGTGAACAGAGGAGGAGAGACGGGACATGTCAGGGAGGACCAAGAAGACAGGTCAAGGGGGGATGGAGGAGGTAAAGAGTCTGGGGTATAATCCCTAAAGCTAAACTAATCGAGGTTTGGGACGTTTGCTAGTCTGCACCTGGTCTCGCGCTAAAGGGTCAGAAAATTGACCGGCGACTGAGAGCAAAAAAGGAGACCGCCCCAGAAAATATATGTAGACAGTGGGCAGATAGGAGATCGATCGGGTTATAATTTTGTCCAAAGTCGGGGAAAATAAAGTTCACGGAGGAATGAAATTTGAAAACATATGGCGAATCCCGTCGCCTTAAATAAGTTTCGATCTCTCGGAGTAGAGTGTAGATAATATTTAGTTCGACGTTTGATGGAAAATGACGGATTTTTCACTTTGGACAGGTGGGGGTGAAGGAGGACTGGGCTGAGGGGTGAGCTCAAGTCAAAGAACGTGTTGCTTGCGTGGTGCCGGCTGTTGCAATACGTTTAAGGAAGAAAACTAAACTTGCTAGTTGAAAAAGAGGGTGTTTTTTCCGCTTTTACCCACTTTCTTTCTACCATAAATGTCTAAATACCCCCACCCCCTACATCTCCAGCACTCTACATGGGGGAGAGGGGGAGAGAGAGTGAAAGAGAGAAAACAAGAATACCAAATAAATGAGAAATTTTCGTACAGGCACCGCTTCCGTACGTTCCATGCTAGCAATAACAATTAAATATCGACCGCTTTCCTCGGCCGGAGAGAACCTGAGATACTCAGAGACTGCCAAGTACCAAGACCCCGCTCACCCCTCCCTCTATTTCTCCATCTACCGCATACATCTACACTCTCTGCTTTCTCTTTCCCATTCTTGAACGCAATCCGAATCCATTCTTTCTATCTACTCTAACTCGTCTCATTGTCTTTTTCCTTCAGGTGTTTAATATTCATATAAATCCATCTCACAATCATTGTATGTTTTAAGCTGCTGTCAGTTTACTAAATATTCGAAGACACTGTAATCTGACTGCCATAATATTCCCCCAAAAATGAGTGTGCCTGCTCTTGATGAAGGAGTTCATTCCACATCTAACATCTGCTCCAGTCCAGAGTTTGGCCACAGATCACAAGCTTAATTGAATAATGGAAGACTGTAATAGGATAGAGTGGACATGCATGATCAATTGAAAGGTTTCCCCTCTCAGTCTGGTGGTATAAGTATAAAAACCTGTGACCTGAGATGCGTGACAACATTGCAGTGATGAGAGGTGCAAGTTAAGATCAAAAATGTGTTTAACTGCGTATTTAAATCCAGCATATTCTAAATATCCATGTTTTTATGCTATGCTATGACAGGCAACTAACTTACAAAAAAAACTTTTCATCATTTCTGATAACGAGGATTGATATCTGAGATTGCAAGTGGTTGGTCCCATGAGGTAACCCTCCCTATGAAAATAAATAAGCTTTTATGAGACTACTGCTGCCTAACAGTTGAACTATATACGGTTTTATGTGCTTTCAATTTCCTCTGTAAAACTGTTTTTAATAGAAGAGTGACCCGATCGACCCTTAATTGATTGTTTTCAAAATAATGCACAATTGCATCCTCGTAGTCTTATCATACAAAACACGCTTGTCTTTATAACTTAAAAAACAACCTAAGAGCAAATGCATTATACAGTGATTGGAGTTGAAATGGCCTATCTGTGGTAATCTGAGAGAGCCGACACATAAGAGGTTAGACTGGTGCCCTTAAAACAACTTTTCAGGCTGAACAACTATCAAAAGTTTCTCAATCAACGTCATCGCCTTTCACTCGCCCTATATATATTTTTCCGCCTCAGAACTTCTTTCCCGAACTCAAACCATTCGATTTCTATTTATTTCCCCCCCACCGTTCGCTCAGGCTTCTCATCCGATCTTACCATTTTCACACCTCCAAGCCTCAACTCCAGCTATTAAACCCCATTCTTCGCGAGCGGTGCCCGAGTGCCCGTCAATCTCCTTCCTGTCGTGTTCTCATCCCATCTCGTTTTCTCGTCGTTTTGTATTTAATTAGTTAATGCATTAATTATTTACGCCCCAATACCTGCACTATTAACATACCCTTTCCCCCTAAACACCCCCAGCTCACCCTGTCAGTTTCCGTAAACGCTGAAAAAAGCCCGTTACGCGGTTGTAGTTTTTTTCACCCTTTTACCCCATACCTCTTTTTCACTCTATTTCTCGCTCTTCCCCTCTTTGCCCCCTACCTATTTCCCCACAGCCATCTCTCCTCCGTCTATCTTTCTTTTTGCCCCCCTTCGCCCCATACACTCTCTCCTTTTCTCAGTGCCTTGCAGTCGCCTCCGTCGGCTAGTCTCTCTCCCCGGCGTTGGAATTATGAAAAATGCGCCCATCGACAGAGCGCCTCAGCTTCGATTAGCCGAGATGGGACATGACAGGCCGCGATCAATACTTATACCGTCCTATAACGTGTCAACTAATGAATCAATCTCGGCTAAATTTTCCATTTTTCAAAAGCCGACGCGAGAGACTGGAATATCCTCTTTTGTAAAGATATTATTATCGATTTCGTCGGCAATTTGACATCGGGGGTAGTTAATTCCACTCTAGAATAAAATTGAAAACACTTGAGATTGAAGTGAGAGAGGTAGAGAGAGAGGGAGGGAGGCAAGGGCAGAACAGAGCGGGAGGGGGAGAGACGGTTGTTGACTTGATAAAAGAGGATGGGAAAGGATGGAAGAAGGGAAAAGAGGAAGAAGAGATACCGGAGTGGCAAAGGAGAGAAAACAATTCTTTCTTTCTTTCTTTCTTTCTTTCTTTCTTTCTTTCTTTCTTTCTTTCTTTCTTTCTTTCTTTCTTTCTTTCTTTCTTTCTTTCTTTTTTTTTTCTTTTTATTCGTTCTTTCTTTCTCCATCTGTTCAAATATTCTTCTATCCATTTGTCTTATCTATCTATCTATCTATCTATCTATCTATCTATCTATCTATCTATCTATCTATCTATCTATCTATCTATCTATCTATCTATCTATCTATCTATCTATCTATCTATCTATCTATCTATCTATCCAACCGCTCTTCTATCTGTCTCTGTTCCCTCTATCTATACATCTATCTACTCGTAATTGTTCATCCGTACAACCATTCATCCATCCGTCTGTTTTCTATCTATCTATCAATCAATCTATCGATCTATCTATCTATCTATCTATCTATCTATCTATCTATCTATCTATCTATCTATCTATCTATCTATCTATCTATCTATCTATCTATCTATCTATCTATCTATCTATCTATACTTCCATTTGTCTTTTCCATCCATCCATCCATCCATCCATCCATCCATCCATCCATCCATCCATCCATCCATCTATATTTGTCCATCCGTCCAACCATACTTCCTTCTGTCCAGCCATTCTTCCATCTGTTTACACCTGTATTTTCCTTCAATATATCTGTCTGTCTTGTCCATTTGTTCAACCATTCATCAGTCATTCATAATACAATTACTAGAGCTGTGAAAAAAATCATTCTGCACACCATGTGACCGTGTTCAAGTAAGTTTTTTATGCTAAATAATTTCCAAATGTAGGGTGAGAGCATGCATGTGCTGCATCCCGAGGTTTGCGTCTAAACAACCATACAAAATGATATAAAAAGGAAGAACTAGAGGGAGGATTGAGGGATTAAAGGACAGAAAAGAATAGAGGGGGACAGAGAGAAGGAGAGAGGGGCAGTCAGCACGCGTGTCAGAGTGAAATATAGATGGAGGAGGCCAGTGTGTGTGGGGGTCAGAAAGGTGCAGTGTAACTGTCGACAATCACAGCCTTATTTACCTGTCAAAAACACTATCATCCCACACAGCCCCAGCCAAGCAATTTCTGCTGTCGCTCCCTCCCTCTTCTTTCTCTCTTTCTCTGCCTCCAATTACAAGCTAGAGGGCTATTTCTCTTCAGGACAAAAACACTGCCCGCCAGCCCTCCCTCTCTCTTCCGATCACCCTCTTTTTCTCTCCCTCTCTCACCCCTACTCCCTCAGCCAACAGTTGCAGAGTGGAAATGAACAAGCTGTAAACACACACCACTTAGCACTGTGTGTGTGTGAGAGAGACAGTGCATATATATGCCAGTGTGTGTGTGCAAAGAGGATTGTGGAGACCAGAAATGACTAAAATGACAAACCTGACTGCTGTGTGACTGACAGCTGTGATGACCCGCACCTCTGATCAGTGACTGTTTCCTTGTTGTTTAAGAAAAACATCAGAGCTTATTTTTAAGCATTATACCACAGTATATCGATATGATAAACACCCTGAGGCATGTAGCGCCATATCTGCTCTACCCTACTTTCTAAATTCGATAAAACATTATTTATGTGCTTTCAGACAGCATCCACTCAAATATGCTCGGTCACTGACAGAAATGAGAGGCAAAAAAAAGCCTAGACTAAAAGTTGAACCACCAAAACTGAGCTGTTACTGAAGGACTGAACGGTAAATCTGCTATTGTGCCATCTGAGGGGAAACTGAATGTTGTAACAGCATTAAAAACCACTGAGAGCTTTTTCATGTCACGACTGACAAAACAAAATTGGTACACCAGATTGTTTGGAGATTGTATAAAGCTTTTGATTTTTTTTTCTTCTTAAAAACATAGATCAGCTGGATTCACACTGGGAATTGATTCTACTCAGAATTAGAGATCACTGATCAATCCTTTAACTGGAATTAAACAGATGTACTTAAACTGACTCTTTGAGGATAAACCAACCCAGGCTTTTTCTGAAAATGTACCACTATATTGTATACATTTCTGGAAAGCGCCAAATATGTCCCAGGAGGTACGTTTTTTGCAGTGTTTGTTTTCGCGAATCCACCACAGGCCGCTGTGTAAGCTTTTTGAGATCTCAAATTTCTCTCACCGGTGCCATTCGCGCCTGCTGTTCTCACGTAAATCCACCAGAGGCCGCTGTTGACTGACTGACTGACTGACTGACTGATCCACCCTCCTCCTTCCCTAAACCTAACCAATAGTGTTTTCAAAAACACAGATTGACCCGCCCACCCACTTCCCTTAACCCAACTGACAGTTTTAAAAAGCAATCCAGAAAAGAAAAGGCCTTGCGGTATAGCCTTCTTTCACATTTTACCACATCCCCACCCTGTTATTTACTTGTTTATTTTTATTTTTGGCTTCTGTTTCAGTTTCACCTGCTTTCTGGAACTGTTCATCACTGGACTCAAACCCCATTGTCGTGGTCAACTCCTCTCTGCTTACATGGCAAGCCACTGGACAAACTGGTAACAGCAGGAAAGCCATCCATACAGAGGTAAGCAGTCAGCTGATAAGCATGAAAAGAAATGGCATCATACCGCCCTGTAGCGTTCGTTTTAAAGACAAAATGCAGCCATACGTACTTCTAGCTACATAATTTGCGATCTCCAGAAATGTATATAGGGCTACGTTCCCAGAATGAGCCTATGTTGGGATAAACGCTTTTTTTTTTTTTTACTGAACATTATATAGTCAAATAATAGACAAATCATTACAAGGTATGTTTTTCCAAATCTGCCAGCTTGCTTCTGTAACTACCGCAGTATAATGTATTATTGAATAAACCGTCTAACAACAGGAAACGTTAGGAACTGTCACACATTCTATATTTAAGACTGTTTGTTAAGAAATTCTTTATCTAAGAAATTTGCAATGCTGTTGGCAAATGTTTGCTGGAAAATGGATTTCAGAAACATCATCTAATTAAACTATTTTACTAACAAGGGAACTTGTGACTTGCAATGTGATGACCTTGAAAATGCTAATTCTTACTCTTAAAGAGCCCCTATTTTGCATTATAAAAGGTCATATTTTGGTTTTGTGGGTCTCCAACAACAGGCTGACATGCATGCAAGGTCAAAAAACACTTTCATTGTCTTATAATATGCAATTATTTTTACCTAATTATCTCAACTATTTCCATATGATTTGTTCAGTGATTCATTTTCATCCCAAACCCCTCCTTAGCGCGAAGCTAATCTGCTCTGATTGGTATGATGACCCAGTCTGTTGTGATTGGTCAACTGGGTTCAGCACGAGACAGAGAGAAACTCTCATCACGAGTATGAAGTAGCACAGAGTATGTAAGGGCCAATGCAGGAATGCATTAAAGCAATGCCAGCCTGATCTCACGAGGAAATGTAAGTATTTTCTGTTTTGTCAGTTTAGTGGAGTTCAGTCGTACGAAAATGTACGATTTTAAAAAGGAGGCGTGGCACCTAACCCCAACCGTCATTGAATGATGAGCAAATCGTACTAATTTGTGCAAATTAGATTGTACGAATTCATACGAATTAGCCACTAAATCAAAAAGTTACGAATTTGCCATGAAATTGCGTTGGCAATGCAGTTTAAACACCAGTATTTTACTCTACTTTTAAACCTAACTCCAAGTAAGAACAATGACACACATTCAGTATTAATCCAAACAGTGGCAAAAGTTTAACCACTTCAAAAATTGACCGTACCGTGTGTGAGGAACAGCTGATGGTGGCCATAGCAAAGACATACAGCAGAGGATCGCGAGTTCAAAAACACATTTTAATTGGTAAAGGAAGAAGCACGTGACATGTTTTCAGTGTGGTTTTGGAGGCAATATGTGAATAGCCTATAAAGATTAAACCCAACAGTTACAGTACAAGTACTGATCTATAATAGATAAGTGATTACAAGCCGCGTTACAACACACAATGAAATACATATTTTGCAAACTACAGAAAACGAGGCAACAATTCGATTCAGTTCAATTTGATCCGGAGGAAGAAGAAACTGGTCCATATGAACTGTAGCAGTTACTGACAAAGTCCCTGTCAAAGTCTGACAAACTCCCATACATAATAGTCTCTGCTGCTTCTTTAATAGCAAATGGCCGGCGAATCCCATGCTGCAGCGTAGGTTATTGTATTCAAAATCAGAAAAATGACTGGAACAAACACAGCACTAGGTTGGCGATATTGTGGTATTGTTGTGAAAATGAACGTTAACCCTTTATTCCCCACTGCTGAAACTCCATCTGTCAGTGATTGTCATCTTCGCGTCATAATCAGTCCCGTGATCCCCCGTGCTCTGCTAGTGTCTGAAGAGAAAGGCGCGTTCATGTTTTACCGGATCCAGCACTGTATATTTGGTGATGTATTGTATCGACGCTGATGCGTTCAGGAAAAGATCCGAACCCAACACGATTCCTTTATTCGACTCTGAGTCGACTATTTCGTTAAAGAATCAATAGTTTTAAGCACGGTGCACTTTCAGATTTGAACCTTAGCTGGATGTTTTCATTCACACTGCATGGAAGCTCATTTTCAAAAAACCATAATAGGGGCTCTTTAAATATCACAGCCCCAGTGGCCAAGCTGATTCAGGTACAGAATTCAGAGCGTTTCCACCAGCTGCTTGACTGACAGAGAGTGACAGATAACAAAGGTGGCTGTAGCACAGCCTAGTTGATATGCTTGCATGGACTCTCAGATACAAGTCCGGATGGATACGTGGGTGACATGTCTTTGTTGTAAACTGTCACTCATTCACAATGACACACACATACCAGCCTACATACACACAAGTCTTTTTTGGAAGACTTTATTAGGTAATCCCTAATAGTAGTATCGGGTTGAACCTTCTTGCCTTTAAACCTGCCCTCGTTCTTCATATCATAGATTCAACAAGGTTGTGGAAAGATTCCTCGGAGACTTTAGTCTTTATTGACATGAAAGCTTCATGCAGTTGCTGCAGATTTGTCGGCTGTCAATCTATGATGCGAATTTCCTATTTCATCCCAAAGGTGTTTTAGTGGAAACCAGATTGAGATGATTTGAGCTTTGTGTCAAGGCGTGTTATCCTGCTGGAAGTAGCATTACAAGATACATATACTGGGGTCATAGAGGGATGGAGATGGTCTGTAACAATACTCAAAACAGGCTGTGTGGTCAGTTGGTACTGAAAGGCACAACATGGAGGAATAAAATTTTCCCCACACCATTACACCAGAAGCAGCAGTCTGAAATGTTGCTCCAAAGCAGGATAGATCCATGCTTTGAGGTTTTATGCTGAATTCTGACTAGACCATCCGAATGTTGCAGCAGAAATCAAGAGACCAGGCAACCTTTTTCCAATCTTCTGTTGTATAAGTTTGGTGAGCCTGCTCTGATTGTAGCCTCAGTTTGCGGATTGTTTAAGTCACGAGTGGTGGCTGTGTGCTCTCCTTCTGCTGTTGTAGATCATCTGCTCCAAGGTTTGTTGTGTTGTGTGCTCAGAGATGTTCCCGTGCTAAATTTAGTTGTAACAAGGGATTATTTAAAGGTCCCATGAAATTAAAATAAAAAATTTTAGATGTTAGTATCAGTATTGTTATTTTTTAAGGATTTCTATAAGCTAGTGTGCTCCAAAACAGTGACAAGATTCGCATTTAGTAAATATAAAACCGATATAAACATGTGAAGCTTGTAGTTTGTCACTAAATGGATCAACGGTTTTATTCACATCACCTTATACTTCAGTTTCTCATCAAATCTTGACCAATCAAATGCTCTCTAGTATCTAACATGCCCCGCCCCCTTTAAGACGCTTCTCATTTGCTTTTCATTTGATGCACTTCAGCTCAACCACACTCACTGGCAGAGCGGTGATTAGCACTAAGAAAGGTGACAAAACGCTATTGGCTGTTTTTAAAAAAAGGGGAGGAGCTACACTTTCTTTGTGTTTCAGTTGAGATTAGGTCAAACATTTAATAAAATTGTATATTTCAAAGCACTTCACGGGACCTTTAAGGGGCAAAACTGTTCATATGTTTTACTTGTTCATTTAGACAATGATGTTGTTTTTGCCACTGCAAAGAAAAAAAAAGTTTTTGAAAATGCTGCCATTGCCGTGTCCATGCAAACACCCAATAATTAAAATTATTATCATGAAATTGATAGTCATATTAATGATAGTGTCAGAAACAACAATAGCAGAGTATGTGGTAGCGTTGTTGTTGCTTAAGTGTTTCCTCATCAGCAAAGTGTGGATTTACCAAAAGCAGAGATGCATCTTTCACAGACATCAAATTATACACAGACAGGACCCGCTATGTCATTACTTTCCTAGATGTACTGTTACTAACAAGATGGCAGTGCCAAATACTGGTCTGGCATACATAATACTGCTTTTATGGCCATTTTCGCAGATATGTGTAATTGCGAATCATTTTAAAAATGTTGTGTAGTCGTGAAACTGTTTCAACACACAACGAAAAATCTCAGCAGCTCGGCAGTTTCTGAAATACTCAGAGCAGTACCTCTGGCACCAACAAGCACCGTGTTTGATTCAAAGTAACTTAAATCAACTTTCCTCCACATTCTGATACTTATTTGAATCTTTAGCAGATCGTCTTGACCATGTCTCCATGTCTAAATAGAGTTCCTGGCGACTGTGATTACTAACTATGGCCAAAAACCAAACTTGATTGAGGGTGGTGGGCCAAAAGTAAATATCTAGTACTATTAAAGCTGCAATGGTAATTTCCTAATGTTTTAACATTTAAAAATAATGCTAAAAAAATACTTTAATCGTGTTAATAATTATATATTTTGAACATTTTATAATGGATTTCTTATAATAAAAACATGAACAAACACATGATAACACAATGATGTTCTATGCTGAATACACGAGTCAAGCTGTACCGCCTTGTGCATTGTCCTCTATCTTTATTCTTCAATTTATTGAATTAATTGAAACATTTAATTTCAGTTGGCTTTTTTGTAGCTCAACAATTTTTTTTTGTAGCTCAACAAACAAACAAAAATCCAAACGAACAAACAAGCGGTTACATTAAATTAGAAATGACGATTCGCCTCAACCTTCCCATTATTCTAAATGTCTTCTCAGATAGGATGGTTATCAGCCAAATTAAAGGTTACCATGGGCCAACTTTGGCCGGCGGGCCCTACTTTGGGTATCTCCGAACTAAATATTTGGCTAAGGTATTTGCATCGGAAAGCAGTTGATCTTCTGTAACAAAGTGTCTGTTTTATACAGTGCACAATCAGCCACAATCACCGCCCCACAAAGTAAACATTTCACTAATAACTGCATTTGTTTGAACAAATCGCAATACAGTTAATTCAACATATGTAATCAGCCTGAAGCCTTTTACGTTTTCGTTACCACTAGATCTCTACACAACTCACTGGTGGCACTATAATTAGCATTGGCACTCTATCACATGTACTGTGTGTAATGTGTTTGCATGTTTTCATTGCTGTCTGCATTAGATTTGCTCCCCCTCGCTGTATTGAATTCATATTACTAAATGATCTGCACCTTGCCTCCACCATTATAAACAAAAAAATCTCTTCTTAATTGCTTTTCTTGCTTAAAGAGGAAAACTACCAAGCTGATAAACGTTGAAAATTCAATACGCAATCAAATAAGCTTTACATTTAGTGTACAACAATGGACAAATTATGTTGTGAGACCCATATTTAATGGTCAAACGGATGAAGGTCATTGTGATTGGGATCATAATGGGCTTAAGAGCTTTAGTGTTCTGTAATAATTCTGCATTAAACCAATTAATATTTGCTCATTTCCAAATTTGAAAGGTTTCTAACAGTAGTTACACAAGGTCAAATACAGGTGCCCTGTTATCAACAAGTGAAAAGCTAGTGTCAAAAATAAAGAAATGATATAAATGGAAAGGCTAGATAAAAGCAAAAACTCATCGCAAAAGCTGGTGAATCAAAATTTACTGAGCAGTGAAGTGGCAAAACTGAGACACCTCTGGAGAGGAAAGCACCAGGGAGATTGCTTTGACAAATTTTGCGAGTCAGTCTGATGTGGAAACCATATCACGGCTACCAATCCCCAAGATCTGCCACCAGCTTTTTGTAACAGGGCTGTCACCTTCTTTAACAGTGTGAATCCACTATGAGATTTATGAGAACAGATGTGTACCTGACAAAAAGCATTATGTGTGATAACAAATTATGATATCAACAGTGAGGGGGACTATAACTTCACATAAATAAACAGTACAGCATCAGACAAATAAGATTCATACCAGCCAAAAAAACACATGTGCTTGAAAGTTTAAATAGACTTTGCACAATATGAATGATATTTAGCATTTCAAAATATCTTTAATAAAAGTATCATATATATTTATACACTACTGTTTAAAGTTTGGGGTGATGTTTTATTTCTAGATTTTAAAAATTAAATACACATAATTTTTATCAATTCAAGGCTTTTTTGAATGCTAATTACTTTGAGATGTTAAAGTTATTTATAATGTTACAAATGATTATTATTACAAAAATATTAATCAGCAACATTAATACAATCTGGAGCAGCAAATCAGCATATTCATAATATTTGGCAACAATATGACACTGAACCATGGAGTAATGTCTGGTAAACCTGTTTTATCAATCTACAATGAGCCTTAGAGAGCAAAATACTTTTTTTCCCCTCAATCCTACTGAACTGTATTTAATATAGTTTATACTGTGGGTCTGTGAAATGCTTGATTCTGATTGGCAGATGAAAATTCTAAGGCAGTGAAATATTTTGTGGAAAAAACAGCTAAAAGACCATTCCACTAAATCTGCCCTTTTTCCCCTTTGACAAATAAAAAAATTAATTTTCTCAATTTTCAATTCAATTCACCTTTATTTGTATAGCGCTTTTACAATGCAGATTGTGTCAAAGCAGCTTCAAATAGAAGATCATAGTAAATTGAAACAGTGTTTCAGTTTAGCTCAGTTCAGTGTGGGTTAATAATCTCTACTGAGAGTCCAAACACTGAAGAGCAAATCCATCGATGCGCAGCTCTACAGATCACAGACCATGCAAGCCAGTGGTGACAGCGGCGAGGAAAAAACTTCACCAATTGGCGAAAGTGAAGATTTAAAAAACCTCGAGAGAAACCAGGCTCAGTTGGGCACGACCATTTCTCTTATGGCCAAACGTCTTGTGTAGAGCTGCAGTCTAGGTGCCGGAGGCTGGAGAACGCTGGACCTCAGCGAAAACTCGTCTGTCCCTGGAGCATCACAGGAATCAGTCTCATGCTCTCCACTCCTTCATGACGATACGGCCTGGTCCAGGATTATGGAAACCTTGGGATCATCTTGTCGCTGGTCTTGGATCGAATCAGTGGCGCTGCATAGTCTGAGGGCCTCGGGATGAGTATCCCCAGGTGAAAATTGAAAATAAAGAGAATAATTAGCGTAGCTGCTGTTCATAGTGTATATAAACGAGATGCAAAAACCAGCGTGGGGCATATTCATGTATCATACTGCTAAGTAATGCACTGAGTCTATGCTTTGCTAAAAAGATAGGTGTTTAATCTAGTTTTGAAGAGCGAGAGTGTGTCTGAGCCTCGGACATTATCAGGAAGGCTATTCCAGAGTTTAGGAGCCATAAATGAGAAGGCCCGACCTCCTTTACTCGACTTTGCTATCCTAGGTACTACTAGAAGCCCTGAGTTTTGAGATCTTAAAGAGCGGGTTGGATTGTAGCGAGACAGAAGGTTGTTTAGATAAACAGAAGCTAGATTATTTAACGCTTTATAGGTAAGAAGAAATATTTTAAAATCAATACGAAACTTAACATCTGTGAATTAGCATGGAAATGGACAGATGAAAATGGACAAGCCTCTGAAAGCAGGAAGAAAAACATGCCACTATAATTTTAGTTCCCTTGTGATGTAGAAAAAGGATCTTATACTTGTTGAGAGATCATCCAGTTTCCTTAAAGTGATCTCACTGGAATGTACCATTATTTTACAGGTATTATTTTTAATGAACATAACAGGGCTAAATTAGGACACACCAATAAAATGATTTATATATATGTATACATTTTAAATAATGTATATTTATGCAAAAATCATTGCTAAACAGTAACTCTTATATAAATATAAGTTGTGTATCATTTTGTTTTCATTTTGCAATTTAAAAGTTTTTGAGACCAAAAAAGAAATGTTTGAGGGACTGGCCAAAAACCTTATCAGCATGCATACAATTTTAATTATTTAGACTGGTATTTATTTAATTCTGTTTTGTTGTAATATTGATGAAAGTATAAATAGTATTAGTCTGTTTAGAAATCACAAATTTACTAGAGTTTGAGTATGCGAAATTCTTTCGTACAGCAAATGTCGTGGAATAAAACAAGATGACGGCACACTGATAAAACGACAAATTGCTCCATATGTTGTTTTTTTTTTGAAGGAAATACGCAACCCCAAATTAGAAAAAGTTTGGACAATATGGAAAATGCTAATTAAAAAGAAAGTAGTGATTTCAAAATTTACTTTGACTTGTATTTCATTGCAGACAGTACAACAAACATTATTTATGTGTTCCTCAAGATTTTTATAGTTTCTTTTTCCAAATAAACATGTATTGCAATTTTAGTTCTTGTAAAGCATTAAAGCATTACCACTTTGTAATATTGCCATTCCTTTTCACAACACTTAAAAGACGTTTAGGGACTGAAGACACCAAGTGATGAAGTGTTTCAGGTGTAATTTTGTCCCATTCTTCTTGAAAACAAGTCTTAAGGTGGGCAACCGGTTGTCATCGTTGCATTTTGCACTTAAAAATGTGTCACACATTCTCTATTGGAGACAGGTCGGGACTGCAGGCAGGCCAGTCAAGTACCTGTATCCTGTTCCTCCGCAGACAGGACTTTGTAATTTGTGCAGAATGTGGTTTTGCGTTGTCTTGTTAAAATATGCATGGGTGTTCCTGGAAAAGGCAGCATATTGTGCTCCAAAATCTGTACTGTATCTGTACTTTTCAGCATTAATGGTGCCATCACAGAAGTGAAAGTTACCTTTACCAAGGGCACTGACACAAGCCAATACCATGACAGACCCTGGACTTGTTGTTGGTTACAGTCTGGATCTGGAGCACACAATGTCCATTTCTCCCAAAAACACTGTTAACATAGGGCTTTCTATTGGCACAGTAACTACATATTGTGGTACTTGACAAAGGTTTGCCAAAGTATTCCTGAGCGCATGTGATGATATCGGTTATAGATGAATGCTCGTTCTTGATGCAGTGCCAACTGAGGAAGCGAGATCACAGTAGTTAAGCTTAGGTTTGCCCCTTTGTTCCTTACGCACTGAAATTCCTCCAGATTTCTTGAATATTGTAATTATGCAGTGTTGAAGGTGAAATATCCAAGTGTCTTGCTATCTTTCTTTGAGGAACATTGATTTTAAACATTTCAATAATTTGGAAATTAAAGGACTAAAGGACTTGACCTTTCTTGGAAGCTGTTTTTGTACTAAATCATAATTACAATCACCTGTTTTTAAATCACACTATTGTTTAAGCAATTTACCTCACTACTAGACCTAAATTACACCTAACTCAACTTTTTTTGGAATGAGGTGCAGGTTTGAATTACAGAAAAAGGATGTATATTTACAAATGAAATGAAGTTCACCAGACAAAACATAAAATTTTTTTGTTCATATTCATTCATTCATTCATTTTCTTTCCGGCTTAGTCCCTTCATTATTCTGGGGTCGCCACAGCGGAATGAACCGCCAACTTATCCAGCATATATCGGGAGCTCCACAAGGTCAATATACATGGCCGGGCTGCTATACCCGAACCTTTGGTCACTCATGCCAATGTCAAACGTTGGTTTCAATGGTTCCAGCAGTGGAAATCTTGGGCTGTAGACAATGTGAAACATGTATTGTTCAATGATGAGTTCACCTTCACTATCTTTTCCCACATCCAGGAGAGTTACAGTGTGGAGAAGCCCCAAAGAAGCGTACCACCCAGAGTGTTGCATGCCCAAAGTGATGCATGGGGCTGGATCAGTGATGGTTTGGGCTGCAATATCATGGCATTCCCTAGGCCCAATACTTGTGCTAGATGTTCTATTTAACTACATAAAAGTGTATGTGACAAATAAAGGCTTCATTCATTAATTCATTCATTCAGATGGACACGTCACTGCCAAGGACTACCGAACCATTCTGGAGGACCATGTGTACCCAATTGTTCAAACATTATATCCTGAAGGCCATGCCATGTGTCAGGAAGATAATGCACCAATACAGACAGCATAACTGGTGATGGTGAACAATAGTTTGATGAATTGAAGTTGAACATCTACCATGGCCTGGACAGTCACCAGGTCTAAATATCATTAAGCCACTTTGGGGTGTTTTGGAGGAGTGAGTTAGGAAATCAAGTAGTTAGGGCATCAAGTAGTGACCTGGCCAGTATTCTGTAAGAAGAATGGCTCAAAATCCTTCTGGTCACTGTGCAGGACTTGCATCTGTCATTCCCAAGACGAATTGATGCTGTATTGGCCGCAAAAGGAGGCCCTACACCACCATATTAATGAATTATTGTGATCTAAAACCAGGAGTTTCAGCTTCATTGTCCAACCCCTATATATATATATATATATATATATATATATATATATATATATATATATATATATATATATATATATATATATATATATATATATATATATATATATATATATATATATATATATATATATATATATATATATAGGACATGTTTAAAGCTTTCCATCCTGCCATTTGTATTTGGCAAAAGTACAAATCATTTAGATGTAAAACTTTTTGGAGGAAAGGAGAGGAAACAAAATAGTTTAAGGTAAAATGAATAGAGAGTTGGAAAGAGAAAGAAAAGACAGAGAGAAAAGAATTTAAGAAAGGAAGATTGGGAGGGGGGGCAAGAGAGAGTGATGGTGGATTGAGTGTGTGTTAATGCGCTGTGCTGTGGATTAGCACGGGCCGCCCGGGCAGCTGAGCAGAACCAGCCAGCCCTCACAAACCAATCAGGCCTTCATTAGGCTAGGCGGGGGGGATCGATGCTCAGCCCACATCAATTAAACAGGCCCCAAACCATGCACACTCTTTAACACACACACACACACACACACACTAAACTACCCTGCACCTGTACATTCTATTCTGTTCTACTTCAGATGTGCACAAACTTCTTCATCTATTTCATGTCTTTAAAATCTGTTGGAAAAATACTTTTCAAATTAAAAACCATAAATAAATAAAATACACTTTTATAGAAATGACTGGATCATGCCAATCAGATGCTTTTTTTCTTTCTATTTCATGCACACTGGGACACATAAACACATTTACAACACAACACAAAGCTGTTTATCACCACAAATACCAACAATTTAAACGTTTTATATAGTTTTCACTACTGTAACACTATTGTATTCTATTTTTATCTATGAACCTCAAGCAATTAAGCATCCCACTACAATTGTTAACATCGCAGGTTTAATCCTCAGCTAAATTACCAAGTCTGATCCAGTGTACAATTCTTCAGATTAAAGTGTCTGTGAAATGATTTTACATACACACTCCACAACATCTCTTTGGGTGCATGTTCAAACATTTAATAAATCAAGGTAACCAATTCTTTGAGGATCCACCATCAACTGTAAAGTTTTACAGCTTCATGAGATTAAAAAAAGATTAATTAATTAAACATGTTAGCTTTAGCCTTCCCATTTAATAGCATTTAAGATGTAAGCGGTTCAAACAAAGAGTTTGTGCAGGATCATTCAGAAAGTGGTTTTCTCTCTATAAAGTGACCAAATGGAAAACAAATGACTAAAGACTGATTACTGCTTGGGGCGACGCGGTGGCTCAGTGGTTTGCACTGTCGCCTCACATCAAGAAGGTCGCTAATTTGAGTCCCAGCTGGGCCAGGTGGCATTTCTGTGTGGAGTTTGTATATTCTCCCCGTGTTTGTGTGGGTTTCCTCCGGGTGCTTTGGTTTCCCCCACAGTCCAAAGACATGCGCTATAGGTGAATTGGATGAACTAAACTGGCCATAGTGTATGAGTGCGTGTGTAATTGAGTGTATGTATGGTTGTTTCCCATTACTGGGTTGCGGCTGGAAGGGCATCCGCTGAGTAAAACATGTGCCGGAATAGTTGGTGGTTCATTCCGCTGTGGCGACCCATGGAAAATAAGGGACTAAGCTGAAGAAAAATGAATGATTATTGCTTCATGCTTTTCTGTTTTATGTCTTAAAATATACTTTAACCTTACAGAAAAAACATGACCTCTAGTTCGATCACATATTAACAAAAACTAAAAAAGGAACAAACAAAAAAACCCTGAAAAAACAATTTAAGAAAGAAATAATTCTTGTGTTTATATACGCTTGTCGCCAGTAACTTTGTTAGGTACACTTGTTCAGTTGTGTGTTAAAACCCATATTTAATCAGCTGATCCCAAGGCACAAGCTCAGTGCATTTATGCATAGACAGGGTTAAGATAATCTGCTGAAGTCTAAACGGAGTATCAGAATAAAGAAGAAATGTGATTTAAGTGACTCGCCAGCAAGCATTTTTTGTTTTTAAAAGATGTATGTCCAATAGATGTCTGAACATAGTCGTCTTGGCTAAAACAAGGCTGAATTTGGGCTGTCAGCAAAAATCTAATGTCTAAGAATAAGCCAAAACAAGACTAGTCATCAAATAAACAGAAATGAATGACTAAACATATAAAGTCCAAGCGGCAACCTCCCGCTCTCCCTCGGGAAGCCAATACGGAAGTAACTGTAACTGCAATTCATCGAAATTCCGCTAGTCCTGGCTCCATAATAGAGCAAATTTCTATTGAGCCCACTGTTAGAATGGCCAACTTTACAGCAGAAAAAAAGGTGTTTACAGCCTGGTACAAAGAACGATTTTGGTTCATATAGCTAATATTACCCTTCGTGACAACTGTGAGGGAGGTGAATTTTTTTAGAACTCATCCGTTTCCTTTATGTTAGGTTATATTAAGTTTGCATAATTAAGGGCGTGGCCACTTGAGTGACGGCTAGGTCTCGCTGGTCGCCGTCACTTCACCTCAGCTTATTACGGCTGATTAGCCGCTGATCTCGGCATATACATCGTATTTTTGTGTTGTTTTATGTGGCTTTACACAGTCTGCTGCCTTTTGGAATTATTTCCTACAATTATCAGATGATATAGCATGCTGTGTGCACTTAATTGTGCTCACAAGCCATTCACGTGGCCTCCATTTGCCAGGTGAGTGAAATTATATACCATCTCTATGAATGTATTTGTTTTATTTAAGGTCATTTATCATTTATAATGTTCTTTAGAGCTGTAATGCACTCCAGAATCTGACAGATTATTAGCTGTAGGCTCTAGAACAGTCATCTGAAGCGTTGTCATACAGTGTCCTGCCTGGACTTTATAATTAGTCTTGCATTTACTAACACAGACTACTGTATATCTGAAGTTTTTGGAAGTAATTTGCACTTTCCTCCTGTTGAAAAACATCATAAGCACAATGCTTAGTGGCTCAATGTGTAATGCATTGAGCCACTAAGCATTGCGCTTATGACGTTGCTTATGAAACAGTGTTTTTAAAAGTCTAAACACTTTATTGATAAAGTGTACAACCAACCACATGTGGTCAGAACACAAACGAGTCACAGGTGATGAAGTATTAAGCGTTTCCCCCATAGGAAAGCCCGTCTAAGCGGAATCCCAGCATGCGTCTTTAGCTCTGCTCACGCTCCGCCTCTTTGCCTTTGTATGGTATGCCCGGGGTTGGTGCGATGACGCGCGAACAAAATGGCGACGGTCGGCCACGCCTTCTGGTAGCTTCTTTTTTTTTGGGGTTCTTCATAAACCTATGGGTGACGTCACGGATACTACGTCCATATCTTTTACAGTCTATGATAAAGTCTGTCTAATCGGTCTATTTGACGACTAGTCTAGTTTTGGGCTATTCTTAGACATCTATTAGATTTTCAGTGACAGCCCAAGTTTAGCCTTGTTTTAGCCAAGCTGTCTACGTTTAGATATCTATTAGATGTCTATTCAACACAAAATTGTTTGCTGGGTCTGAATGTATAGCATATTTGTTGGTGCCAGACGGGCTGTCCTGAGTATTTATTAGGTATTAAATGCTGATGTTTTTCAACACATAACCATTGCTAATGTTTACAAAGGATAGAATATATCCAGTGAATGGCAATAATGTGGGTCAGAATGCCTTCTTGGTGTTAGAGGTCAGAAAAGAATGACCAGACTAGTTTGAGCTGAGACTGTAGAGAACAGGATAATGTGCGAAACAAACTGGTTTCTTGAACAGGACTAAGCTTGCAATACTGAATTGGCCTTCACAGCCACCAAACCTCAGTCCAATAACGTACTTTAGAATATGCTGGAACAGGAGATTCGGTAACACTTTATTTTGATGGTTCATTTGAGTATTAGTAGACTGTCTGCCTATTATCTGCTGATACTGCTCCTTCAACAGACATTTAAATGACTATAAGAAACTTTGCAAGTGCATGTCAACTTACACTAACCCTAACAGACCACTTATAATCTAATGAGAATTAGTTGGCATGTAGATGCAATGTAACTTAAATTCAACAAACGGACCTTCAATATAAAGTGTGACCAGAGATTCAAATCATGGATAGACCATCGACAAATCAGCAGGAGCTGTGCTATGCTCTGGTGTCAACATGGACTCAAATCTCTAAGCCACAGAGAGTCAAGGCCGTTCTAGTTAATGAATAATGGGTAAAAGAGCAGGTACTAGCAAGGCGTACCTAATAAAGTGGCCAGTGAGCGTATTTCAATCCATTTGATATAAGGACTTATCAGAAATATTGTACCGGGTTAGAGCATTCACTAGGAATAATGCCTTATTAAAAATGTCTAGCAGTTGCCCTGGTCAGTAAAAATAACATTTGTCACTCCACTCATGCACACTGTGTGTAAAAAAAATCAGGTACTGCATTTAAATTTTAGCTTCACAACCATTAAAAATTTATATAGCATGAATATGTGTAGTATTCATGGAATTCAGGCATTCTGCACGTTACATCACCTGTATCACATGACCTGCAGCATCAGCAGGTCACTTCACTGCCATTCACAAATCCTCTCCTGAGCCCTCATGGGATAATAAAGTGTATATCAGATATCACTTCAGTACCCTAGAAGTAGCTTTTTACCTACAGTACTAAATAAAGACATGGCCTACTGTTTAATAGTCCACTTAAAGTAAAAATTAGATTTTAGATTCAACAGTGCTGTTACTAGCTTTTAATCTACAGAAATTGTCATTTGTGGATCACAAAAACTTAGTGTTATATTGCAGGGTTATCAATGATCAATATTTATTTATATATTATAATAAATATAAATTATATATAGAAATATATATTTCAATATTTATGCCAAAACCATTAGAATATTAAGTCAATATCATGTTCCATTTAGACATTTTGTACATTTTTGATTTGATTTTTGGTTAGTAATTTACATCGCCATGAATGGAATTTGAACAACTTTAAAGGCGATTGATTATCTCAATATTTAGATTTGTTTTACCTTCTGATTCCAATTAGTATAATGCAAATAGTTGCTATTTGGCCAAAAATTGTTATATCTTATTGTGTAATATCTTAACAAACCCCACATCAATAGAAATCTCATTTGGTCAGCTTTTTGGTGACGTATAAATCTTTTTTTTTCCTTCTAAATATGTTAAACTGGTTTTGTGATCCAGGGTCACATTTTTTCTTAATTTCAATATTTGTAAATGTGTATTTTAAAAATGACAGCTTATTGGTTTATTCTTTATATAAGTGCTGCTACACACAAATATTACACAGCACTGAATAATTTACTGGTTTTCAGGCTTGCTCACGTAAACAATTTATACAAAAGGCACACAACACTCAACAAACACTTCCATTTAATGATCCTGTCTGCGATGTAAATGAGTTGGCGAAAGTTAGAAGAGAGACTGAACACACCTATACCACGTATAAAATGCCCTCTAGTGTACGTCTTCCACGGTCTGTTAAAGTAAGATTTATAGAAGACGAGTCCGACTTGAGAACAGAACTTGCAGAGGGAAAGCATGTAGCCATGCGCGCGCTCCCAGTCTTAAGTTACTCACACAAACGCGCGCAACATCGATAACACCCAATTACATCCACGCTCGCGCACAGAAAGTCTTGAACACACAATTACACGCGCTACGGACAACCTTTTATTAACACTCAATTACACACACGCATAAATCACCAACGAAGCGCGCACCGCACCGTGACCACAGGAGCGCGCACGGGTCGTTAGCCTTCACGCGCCTGAAAACCTAAAGAAAGTGTTTGTGTGTGTGCGTGTGCGTGTGCGTGTGTGTGTGTGTGTGTGTGTGTGTGAGAGAGAGAGAGAGAGAGAGAGAGAGAGAGAGAGAGAGAGAGAGAGAGAGAGAGAGAGAGAGAGAGAGACTCAAAATAAACGTGTCTGTGTTAGACGATTACCGGGCCGCGCTTCCTGCGCCGCCATATCACCTGCGTTCAGTAGCATTGACACGTCAGTCTGCGGCGGCTAACGCGTTGTGACAGCGCTTAGATTATAATATCTGGCCCGTATTACTGGGCATTAGCGCTATTACGGCACCCCGCCCTCGCTTAGCCCGCTCAGGTGGACCATTTTGGAAATGGAGAAAAAGAAATGAGGAAACCGATAAAAATGCATTGAGAAAAGCGAGACACGGGGGAAACAAGGGACACTCATTAAGTTATTTCACAAGTGAATACTGGACTAAAATATCTGGAACATGCCTACACTTCGCAACTAAATTAAGCGATTTCTGCTTGCAGGAACAGTGAGTGACAAACTCCCTCTTAGAAGAATATTGAAAATGTAAGTTTGATGTTTAATTTACTTAACCTCAGGCCAAACAATGTGACTTTTTTTCTTTCGTGGAACGTTGAAGATTTTTTTAGCTGATACTGTGAGTCCAAATACAGAAGCAAAAACTCTTTTAAGAGTTAGTTCAAGCATAATGAATATAATGTTATTAATTACTCTCCCTCATGTCTTTCCAAACCCAGGAGACCTTCAAAATACAAATTAAGATATTTTAGATGAAATCCGAGAGCTCCCTTATCCTCCATTTAGACAACAACTGTCCCAAGATGCTCAAAGATCGGAAACGGATTTCCTGAAACAATGAGTACGTTTACATGGACACCAATAATCCAATTTTAACGTAATTAAGACAATACTCTGATTATATTAACAGCGATTTTTGATTAATTTATTCTGACTTAAGTCATAATCGAACTAAATAGAAATCAAATTAAGACATGTGGAGTATGCCGATTTTAGTCACATTATTGAAGTGCAGTACAGACATGTAAACACCTTAATCAAACACCTCAATCAAAATATTACCATCATGTAGGATATTTCACTGCGTTTTGCGACAGGATATTCCATACACACATGGCTGTTTGACACTGCACCTACTGAGTCAGTAAAGGACCGCAGACACCTGCACCGTGAATTGCGGAGATTTTTTTTTGTTTCCATTCAGTGTGCACTGTGCAGTATCAAATTCTATTAAAACAACACTCTTCCACCAGTCCATGCATCCAATACCTCAGTTTGCCACGCGACGACGGGGATATGAATAAAATGTTCCTGAATGAAAGTGAAACTGCAGTCAAAGTCAAAAAATAAAATATGAAATGCCCGAAATTTTATGAATCGAAATATTTGCTATAACATGTAAAACGGGATCATGGAAGAAACGTTCAAAAAGTAACTCATATAAACACCTTAATCAAAATATTGTTTTATTCAGATTAAGGCAAATAATTTGATTACTGATGTCCGTGTAAATGTAGTCAATTAGTATGTTTACATGGATACCAATAATTTTAATGCGATTAATACAATACTCTGATTAAAAGTCTACCATGTAAACAGCAATTTTTTATTAATCCGATTGAGGTCATAATCGAACTAAAAAGAAATTGGATTAAGACATGTGGAGTATGCCAATTTTAGTCACATTATTGAAGTGCAGTACAGACATGTAAACACCTTAATCAAACTATTACCTTCGTGTAGGAGTTTTGCCGATATTTGTGACAGGATATTCCATACACACACGGCTGTTTGACACTTTTCTCTTCATCTAACGAGTCAGTGAAGGACCACAGACACCTCCATCGCAAAATGCGGAGGTTTTTTTTCCCCATACGGCGTGTGGTATAAAATTCCATTAAAACAACACTCTTCCAGCAGGTTATACTCGCATCAAATATCTGGTTTGTCATGGGGGGCATGCAGGAAATATTCCTGAATGAAAGTGAAAATTCCAATTACGGGAATTTTGAATTACGGGAATTTTGAATTACGGGAGTAAAATTCGTAATTTTGAATTACGGGAGTTTTCCGGGAGACAGAACAATACAGGAGATGGGTCTGAAATACGGGAGATTCCCGGGAAAAACGGGAGTGTTGGCAGGTATGCTTGAGACCATTAATGTCCATGGAGGATAAGGGAGCTCTCTGATTTCATCTAAAATATTCCAAAGATGAACAAAGATCTAAGTGGTTTGGAACAACATGAGGGTGACTAATTAATAACAGAATATTCATTTTTGGTTGAACTAACCCTTTAATACCAGTGGAAAAAAAGAAAGTCTGTGCAGGAAACAACATTAAATCTAATCCATAGACTCAGCAAACAGTCAGGACAGGAGGATGACATTTCTGTCACATATAGTGATGAATACACTGACGCTGTTTGGTGACAAACGGAGTGGGAGAATGGTGTTGTAGTGTTTATATTATGTTGTAAATGTTTTTCAGATTCTTGTATATGGACTGATCGTTTTGCTTCATAAGTCCTCAATTTATTAAACTAAAGGGCAAAAAAACTCACCATATTGGAAGGCCTGAGAGTGAGTAAATTAACAGCATGATAATTAATAAGCATACAGAGCTCCATGAACACTTTTGTTCACCAAAAAAAAAAAAAAACGTCCAAAAACAAGTTTGCCAATGTTTTTGATATCAAGTAAGGATGCACATTTTATATAGACATCTATATTTGACACACGTTACACTACAGATCATTGTTATGCTGCTCATAATAAAGACACAAGAGCAAACATCAGGTATAGGGGGTGTAAAAACCTTTTTTTTAACTAAAGTGTTAGTGACGTTTGTATGATTACAGATGAACCACTGGAGTCAGATAAAAAGTTTTGACAAAATTTTGTTCCTTTTCCAGACTATAAATGTCTTGAGACCATTGCTGTCAATGGAGGATAAGGGAGCTCTCAGATTTCATCTGAAATATATTTCAAAGATGAACAAAGATCTAAGTGGTTTGGAATGACATGACTAATTAATAACAGAATAATTTTTGGTTGAACTAACCCTTTAATACCAGTGAAAAAAAGAAAGTCTGTGCAGGAAACAACATTAAATCTAATCCAAAGACTCAGCAAACAGTCAGGTCTGGAGGGTGACATTTCTGTCACTGATGAATAGACTGATGCTGTTTGTTGACAAATGGAGTGGGAGAAGAGTGTTTATATTATGTTGTAAATATAATTTTCAGATTCTTGTATACGGACTGATCGTTCTGCTTCATAAGTCCTCAATTTATTAAACTAAAGGGCGAAAAAAGTCACCATCTTGGAAGGCCTGAGAGTGAGTAAATTAACAGCAAATTTTCAATTTCCGGTGAACTATCCCTTGAAAGTGGCATTGTTTTAGAAAGGCCCGTAAAGCAGTAACACATCCTGATCCTATTAGATAGATGATTAAGCTTTAGTGGAAAGAGATCAGCAAGTTCTATTAGGACTAAAACCGTTTATCTAAACGAATGCATGTATTTTTTAAAAGGATGAGCGTAATTACAGCGACTTGGGTGCAATCTTCTTAATATGTTCGTTTGGCTCAGAAATGATGAAGAGTATGAATCAACCCTCGAGAGGATGATTTACGGTTTGTACAGCGACACGCTTGACTCACTATTGCTTTTCAAAACCCTCATTTATTAGCGCAAAGAATACACTTATATATCTAGGTCTTGTTGTTTTAATTAGGGAAATTAATAAGTAAGAATAAATTAATATCGCCTTGTCCCAGCGACTTCAATGCCGGGCCATTTCTGGGACGAGGATACATTTGCGCAGTGCAATTAACGCTTAATAAGTAAGTGATTAATTATGATTAGCACACGGATTCGTGGTAATGGCCTCTCAGCGAGCTCACAATAAAACTGGGTGCGTTTATTTGCTCACAGGCACGTATATTCATCTCTGTCTGTGGGTGTGATCATCTGAACCCCAATCTACATATCCAAACGTGAGTGAGTGGCCTCACTTACATCTCCATTTGTGCTGGAGGCCTATTTGTTCTGCTCACTGTGGATGGTTGTTCCCTTTGTCTATTCATCAGCAGTCCATTAGTGGCGCGCCGTTTGAACGGCTTGGTGCACACAGACGTCATGTGATTAAAGCGCCATTCATTTTTTCCCCCTAGATGTCTTTATTTGCACTGTGGGAAGGGGTGGGTGTGTTAGATGTCTTCCTTGTCACCCCAGCAGGGTAATACAGTGTGGATCGGAGGCAGACGTCCATCAATCGAGGAACTGAGATATCCACAATCGAAAGTTTGTGCCATGGGGCGCTAGGGTTTTGTGGGTGCCGGTTGTCCCACAGGCAGTCTTTTGACAGGTGAAATGATGACATCATGAGCATCTCCTTTGGCAAAACAGCCAAACTTCAGATGAAGCAGACGTACTGAAAGTCTGGTCTAGCCGAGTGGCCATTTGACCAGAACACTGGCAACCCTTGAAGATGACTATAGTTACTTTTGAGACAATTCATACAAAGAGGCTGGGCATTTTCCCCCCTTTCTCTTCCACTCTTTCTCTCTCTCTCTCTTTCTCGCTCACAATGTTCATTGCCCAGAAAAATAATTTCTTGGTCATTTCAACCCTTTTGTGAGCGGCAATCAATTTCTCTTCTTTTCACGATGGTTTGAGAGTGTGCGCACAGAAGTTTGACCTTCTCTAAAAGATCTATCAATTCATCCATCCTGCAATCTGTCTATTTATGTTGTGATCGCTCTGCTTTTTCGTGTTCGTTGATGTGAGAGCATCCATAGGCTCATCTGGTCGTCAATCCGTCATCTTGTGTGGCATTCTGCAATTATCCGGCTACAATATAAGAAAAAAAAGATCAGGTGATGGCGGAAAAAGGAAAAAGAAAGAGGTTGTTTTTGGCCAAATGCATAGGCTATAAGGAAGAATGGATTTATACTGGGTATGTAAGTCACAACTAAAGTCCTGACAAGGGTTAGGGGGAAAATAATCTAATCTAAATTATAGTTCTCCTACACTTCAGTTCATCAGGTCAACCAAAGCATATATATAATGAAAAGGTGAAAATATGAGTCAAACAATGTTCCCTTACCATTCATCATAACAGATGTAAAGAGGCAACATCCTTAATCTGATCTGTATTAATTAAAATATGTATAAGAAATCAAACTTATCTTTCTACTGATAGTTATTTCTGTATATCTGTATATCTATCCATCCAATTATCTTAGATACAATTAAAAAAATTATGGATAGATTCAGTAAAATTCTTCATTTATTCATTTTCTTTTCGGCTTAGTCCTTTTATTAATCTGTGCTCACCACAGCGGAATGAACCGCCAACTTATCCAGCATGTTTTTTACGCAGCAGATGCCCTTCCAGCTGCAACCCAACACTGGGAAACATCCAAACACACTCATTCACACACATACACTATGGACAATTTAGCCTACTCAATTCACCTATACCGCATGTCTTTGGACTTGTGGGGGAAACCGGAGCACCCGGAGGAAACCCACGCCAACATGGGGAGAACATGCAAATTCCACACAGAAACGGCAACTGACCCGAGGCTCGAACCAGCGACCTTCTTGTTGTGAGGCGATTGTGCTATCCACTGCGCCACCATGCAGCCTAGTAAAATTCTTATATGCAATTAACCATAGAGTGTGCTTAGGTAGGTAAAAAAAGGTTTAAAAAAAAAAAAAAAAAGCTTGGTAAAAAAACCTTTCTTTTAAAATTTGCTTCAGATGTCACAAAAAAGCAATTTGCAACATCTAAAACAAAGATCCATGATCAAACGACTGTGAAAAATGCAAAATGCTGCAGCGCATGTTGGGAAGACCAGTATCAGAAAGCTTCATTTTGACATTTCCTTAAAGTATCATTGTAAGTATAAACAAATTCAAGTAAAATATACATATTATATACACTCACCGGCCACTTTATTAGGTACACCTGTCCAATTGCTCGGTAACGCACATTTCCTTTCAGCCAATCACATGGCAGCAACTCAATGCATTTAGGCACGTAGACACGGTCAAGATGATCTGCTGCAGTTCAAACTGAGCATCAGAATGGGGAAGAAAGGTGATTTAAATGACTTTGAACATGGCATGGTTGTTGGTGCCACAGAGTATTTCAGAAATTTCTGATCTACCGGGATTTTCATGCACATTCATCTCTAGGGTTTACAGAGAATGATCCAAAAAAGGGAAAATATCCAGTGAGCAGAAGTCCTGTGGGCGCAAATGCCTTGTTGATGCCAGAGGTCAAAGGAAAATGGCCAGACTGGTTCGAGCTGATAGAAAGGCAACAGTAACTGAAATAACCACTCGTTACAAACAAGGTATGCAGAAGAGCATCTCTGAACACACAACACGTTCAACCTTGAGGCGGATGGGCTACAGTAGCAAAAGACCACACCAGATGCCACTCCTGTCAGCTAAGAACAGGAAACTGAGGCTACAATTTGCACAGGCTCACTAAAATTGCACAATAGAAGATTTGTAAAACGTTGCCTGGTCTGATGAGTCTCGATTTCTGCTGCGACATTCAAATGGTAGGGTCAGAATTTGGCGTCAACAACATGAAAAGAAAGGATCCATCCTGCCTTGTATCAACGGTTCAAGCTGGTGGTGGTGGTGTAATGGTGTGGGGGATATTTTATTGGCACACTTTGGGACCATTAGTATTAATTGAGCATCATGTCAACGCCACAGCCTACATGAGTATTGTTGCTGACCATGTCCATCCCTTTATGACTACGGTGTACCCATCTTCTGATGGCTACTTCCAGCAGGATAACGCACCATGCCATAAAGCACGAATCATCTCAGACTGCTTTCTTGAACATGACAATGAGTTCACTGTACTCAAATGGCCTTCACAGTCACCATACCTCAATCCAATAGAGCACCTTTGGGATGTGGTGGAACAGGAGATTCACATCATGGATGTGCAGCCAACAAATCTGCAGCAACTGAATGATGCTATCATGTCAATATGGACCAAAATCTCTGTTATTACTGCTCGGCTATTTCCAGTACCTTGTTGAATCTATGCCACGAAGTTATTAAGGCAGTTCTGAAGGGGAAAAGGGGGTACAATACGGTACTAGTAAGGTGTACCTAATAAAGTGGCCGGTGAGTGTAGATTCAAACTTTAATGCAATAGTTCACTCATAAATTTACATTACTTCATAATTTACTCAACCTCGCTCCATCATCAGCGTAATAAATTACATAAGATTTTCTTTAAATTGTATCGTAGGTGCAGAACAGTGGCTCAGTCGTTAGCACTGTCCCTGTTTCTGTGTGGAGTTTGCATGTTCTCCCCATGTTCGTGTGGGTTTCCTCCGGGTGCTCCGGTTTCCCCCACAGTCCAAATACATGTGGTATAGCTAAATAAATAAACTAAATTGGCCGTAGTGTATGTGTGTGAATGTGAGAGTGTATAATACTGAGATGGAAGGACTTCCACTGTGTAAAACATATGCTGGATAAGTTGGCGGCTCATTCCATTGTGGCGACCCCAGATTAATAAAGGGACTAAGCCGAAGGAAAATAAATTAATGAAATTGTATGCTGGTGCTTCTGTGCTGTATAACAGTGTTGGGTAGTGTTTCTTATTTTGAAGCTTAAATAAATAAAATGCGTAAATACATCGTACAACTGTCCTATATGGTGCCAGAGTGTAAACGCATGTCTTATCAAGCAGATCATTGTGTTTTTGTAACAAAAAAATATTTAGAATTTTGAAATTATGAACTCAAATCACAGACTTCCAGCAGTTACCAAATGCTCCTCTGACTTAATGTTTGACTGGATTTGTAGCTGAAGTTTCGGTGAGAATAGATGAACAAGGATAACGAAACAGCAGTAACCAATTAAAAGTGTAAAACAAGAAATGTTAAGGAATGTTAAAACATCATAGGATTTTGAGAGAAGAGCTTGAGTTTTTGCACAGCCTTATTTGTTTGATCATCGTCCTGCGTAATGCGTCACACATCGTGTCAGAGGTATTAGCCACTGGAAGTCTGTGATTTGAGTTTATCATTTAAAAATTTGAAATATATTTTTTTTTCACATAAGCATATCAATCTGCTTCATAAGATGTGTTAAAGGTGCAGTAGGTGATTGTCTCCAGAAACATTTTTTTGTTGTGTTGGTTAAAAGTCTCTTTACATTCCAATAGTACTGATTAAAGTAAATGATCCTAATGTATTTACAGTATATGTATTTTTATATTCTGGGTAAGGCACAAGACTGAAAAATGTTCATCCAATTAAAAATTTATCGGGTCGATAATTCCCATAATTCTGATAAGTAGCCCAAATGGTCTGTCAACAAATGTAGATTTGTACATCTGCGCACCCCGTTCATGCAGATCCGCCGTTTGCACTTGCACGCCCCCTGCATTCACGCGCACACTGAGAGAGTGACAGCGGTAAAAACAAATGCTGAATCAAAACTTTAAAACCTTGAATCAATATTGGAGTTACTTTTGCACGCTGGAGGAATTATGACACCATGGCTGAAGTGTTTCTTTTAGACAGGTAATGTTATGTTTTAAAACTCTTTTAGTAACGCAAAGCTTATGTAGATTGTGTTGTTTTACGAATGGGCTATATGCAAAGAAGTGTTGTTCAGCCACTGAAATCTTCCAGCGAAAGATTGATGTTACTATTTTCAATTTCCTAGGGTCCTTTTACAGCATCGATAATGTAGACTTTTATTTAGTTTAACAACAAAACGTAAGTTAATAGCGCTATTCCCCAAAACCTGCTTTACTCAGGTGCAGCTGGTTTTATATTCACAGTGGTTCATTTTTGAAACATGACAACCTGTGACGCGCTCCCTACATTGTTTACCATGCTACCTTGAATATTCGGTCTGAAATAGCATGCAAGTATGGCTTAGTAACAAATGTAATTCCTGCACACCGCCAGCCAACCACTAAGCATACAGTAGTCACTTTAGGACAAAGCCTGTGAGAGAGTGATAACAGCGATCCTTGCATGCATGAAATATTGCACATTATGACAAGTTTTGCTTGCTACACAACTGAAAACCTGCTAGATATAATACAGTTTTTCATTCAGAATTGTAGTATTATAAAGTACTATAAAGATTTCTAACTGGCGAATGACATGATCTAGTGGGTTGTCTACTGTCATCTTTAATGTGTGCGTTCGTAATTTCAGAAGGCGTGGCTTCGGACAGCAAACGAGGGACTGTTTTTTTAAAGATAACTGTAACTAACTGTAATGTGAAGTGACGCTGACAACAGTTGTGTGGATCCAAACACAGGATTATTGAGAATGGTCAGGCAAGCAACGGTCACAATCAGGAGCAAACAGATGTATGAAGACAAATCCAGAACCATAGTCAAAAACACAGGCGATGAGTCAGTACAGGCAGGCAGCAGACATAAACAAACAAACAAGGCGAGGGTCAAAAACAAGGCAAAGCAAGGCAAGGAAAATGCGTCATAATGTCACAAAACTGTAAAGCAAGACTCAGCAACTAGTGTGTGTATGTGTGTGCTGCTTTTAAAGTCCATCTAATCAGTCTTTGAGCAGCTCCCAGCTGTGTGAGTGTAATCAATCATGATCTGGAACAGGTGTGTGTGTGTGGTGCATGACTGGAACTTGTAGTCTAAATACCTGCAGATTTGTAGTCCTATGTAATCTGTGTGTTTACCAGTGATCTGCAAGGATTAGATCGTTGGTGATTGTGACACTAACGGATAGCATTTTGGCAAATCACCTACTGCACCTTTAACGCCCTGACGACGTATGGGTTAGTTTAATGACAGATTACACATTAGTATAATGAAAAGATACATTTTAAAACTCCAACTGTGTTCAACTGAAAGAGGAAAATCATATACACAGAGGATAGCCTGAGGGTGAGTTAATTATGAGGTCATTTTTATTTTGGGGTGAACTGTTTCTTTAAATTCTACAAGCTTAACCTGAGTGATCATTTAGAACTTATGTTATTATTTTAATTCTTGTCTGAACAATTTTTTTATTATTGTGAAACCAATGTAAATGTTATGACAAAACTAAAAAGGGACTCAACTTCCAGCTTAGAGGAAAGAGATCAAGTTTTTTCCCTACCGCATATTCAAAATACTTTTCATATCAATCCCTCCTCTCGCACTTTTCCTTCATCTTATACCATCTTTCACCATCCCATCATTCTCATTGCTGGTTCCTGTCCGGCCGCTTTCCCCTTCACTTACTCCCCGTCCTTCCCTGCAACACACACACACATACTGTCCCTTCCAATCTCCCTCTTCCTCTGGCTCTCGCTCTCCCATATTATATATTCCAGGCGGTTCTTTGCATGATTTGGGGAGTAGATGAAGCCATATCCCGCTCTCCTCCTCGGCCTCTCCCTCCCTCCCGCTTCTCGCCTTGTTGTTTAATGTTTCAATTTGGAGGAAGCAAACATTCAATCAGACAGATTAACTGTTTAATGCATGTCATCAGTCAAACTGTCTACAAGAGGGGGACCCTTCGCCTCTCCCCCCATCCACACACACACACACTCACACACACACACACATATATATACACCCCAACACCCGCTCGCTGATGCTCTGCCCTTCCCAGTCCCAGCATTTCTGTGGGCCTTGCAGATTCTGTCCACTTTAATATAAATGCACACATTCAGAGAGAGATGCATGGCTCTCGCTCAGCTGTATGCATACATATAAATATAAATTCAAATCCATGTAAAAGATTGGAAAAGAAGAGGGAGGGGATGCGTGACCTGAGAATGGAGGCCGGGTTTATTAAGGTGACATTGGGTGATGCACTGTAAAAAAATATTATAGTTTTTATTGTAAAATGCTAATAATATGTCCACTTGTTTGATTTAATGAACATTTTCATCTACTAATATTCTAATACTTCTCATAATTGTACATTCAAATAGGTAAAATGTATTATTTTAAATTTAATTGTTTTATTAAATGTGTTATTTTATATTTCATGTGATCTTTAATATATATATATATATATATATATATATATATATATATATATATATATATATATATATATATATATATATATATATATATATTGGGGAAGCATGGTGGCACAGTGGGTAGCACCTTCGCCTCACAGCAAGAAGGTCGCTGGTTCGAGCCCCGGCTGGGTCAGTTGGCATTTCTGTGTGGAGTTTGCATGTTCTCCCTGTGTTCGCGTGGGTTTTCTCTGGGTGCTCCGGTTTCCCCCACAGTCCAAAGACATGCGGTATAGGTGAATCGAATAAGCTAAATTGGCTGTAGTGTATGTGTGTGAATGTATGGGGGTTTCCCAGTGTTGGGTTGCGGCTGGAAGGTCATCCGCTGCGTAAAACATATGCTGGATAAGTTGGCGGTTCATTCCGCTGTGGCGACCCCAGATTAATAAAGGGACTTTATTTATTTATTTATTTTTCTAATTTTTTTATATTGGTTTTGTGCATTAAAGTTACGTGTTATGGTGTTATATTTGTCTTTTAGTATGCTTGGTCTCCAATTAACACTGCCTCTCATCAAATGCAAAAAAATAAATAAATAACTAAATAAAATGTTTAACATTTAACAAGTAAAAAAAATATTTGTATATAATAATAAAAAAATGCTTATATTTAATGTTATTAGTATTATAATTATTTACTAACAAATTTACTGTTAGTATACAACTAGTCATATTTATTGCCTTAATTCCTATTAGATTAGTCACCATAATAATAATAATAACGACAACAACAACAAATTAATAATAATAATCATTATTATTATTAATTTTCATTTTCCTTCAACTTACTCCCTTTATTCATCAGGGGTCGCCACAGCGGAATGCACTATCAACTTATACAGCATATGTTTTACACAGCGGATGCCCTTCCAGCTGCAACCCAGTACTGGGAAAATGATTATTATTATTGTTAGTATTATAATTATTTACTAACAAATTTACTGTTCAATATAATTAGTCATATTCCTTTATTGCGTTCAATTTTATTAAATTAAATAGTAACAGTAATAATAATAATAACAGCAAAAACAATAATTATTATTATATATTATTGTTAGTATTATAATTACTTAATAACAAATTTACTGTTCAATACGATTAGTCATATTCCTTTATTGCAGTTTTTTTTATTATAAATTAAATAGTATTAGTAGTAGTAATAATAATAATAAGAAACAAACAACAATAATATTATTATTGTTAGTATTATAATTATTTACTAACAAATTTACTGTTCAAAACAATTAGTCATATTCCTTTCCTGCATAATTTTTTATTAGCCGCAATAAAAGTTGCAATTTTCTTTTCTTTTTTAAGTATCTCCCAAATGATGTTTAACAGAGCAAGGAAATTTTCACAGTATGTCTGATAATATTTTTTCATCTGGAAAAAGTCTTATTTGTTTTATTTCGGCTAAAATAAAAGCAGTTTTTAATTTTTTAAAAACCATTTTAAGGTCAATATTATTAGCCCCTTTAAGCCATATTTGTTTTCGATAGTCTACAGAACAAACCATCGTTATACAATAACTTGCCTAATTACCCTAATCTGCCCAGTAACCTAATTAACCTAGTTAAGCCTTTAAATGTCACTTTAAGCTGTATAGAAGTGTCTTGAAAAATATCTAGTAAAATATTGTTTACAGTCATCATGGCAAAGATAAAATAAATCAGTTATTAGAGATGAGTTATTAAAACTATTATGATTAGAAATGTGTTGAAAAATATCTTCTCACCGTTAAACAGAAATTGGGAGAAAAAAAATAAACAGGGGGGCTAATAATTCAGAGGATAATAATTCTGATTGCAACTGTATATACTGTATAATGGCACAACATTTTCTTTGCCATTGCAGTGTTTATTCAACAGAGAATCTTTGTTGGAGTATCTATTTTTAAATGTTTTTATTTTCAATTGCAAACAGTAACATTTTTTATTTTATTTTTTTCCAACTGTACTACTCTGCCAACATTTGTTTTCCTCCTTAAAATTACAGAATTACAGCATACAAAACCAATAGAAATTCATAAAATCTGTCACAAGAAGCAAGCTGCAATTTATGCATACGATCTGCATATAATTATAAAATATCATATGCACATACCACAATATTACAATACCATATGTATAAACCACAACAACAGCAGCCGTTAAACATATTTCAGCAGTCTGTCTCTTCCAGACTCAGACACACACACAGAGCACAGGCCAGTGGATAGGGAAATCAAAGTGACAGCGAGGGAGAAACAGGAGGGAGTGAGAGATTAAAGGAAATGAAAAGAGTAAAAAGGAAAGAGGGAGAGAAGGAATGAGAGGTAGAGCGTGGAGAAGGTGGAGCAGACTGTAAAACAGCCTCACATAGAGAGCTGTGCGACATACAAGTGACGTACAGGCATTGCAAAGGTCACGGCGAATATGTCTGTGAAATAATAATCTCGAGCACAGATTTAGTTTAAAAATGACACTAAATAATATAATAAAAGCTCACTCTCGCTCTCTCTATGTGTGTGTGTGTGTGTCTCTTGATGAGCACAGCTCTCAGGGTGTCTAAACCAGGTAAGTATTGACAGGCAGCTCAAGTGACTCGCAGTCCAACAGTCAATATGCAGACAGAGACGAGGTCCAAAGGTCAATGACAAAAGGAGAGCGAGAAGAGCCCCACACACACACACACACACACACACACACACACACAGAGAGAGAGAGAGAAAAGACATTCAGTATTTGGTGTAATTACTGTTATTTCATACTAAACAGTTGCCAAAATGAATGAACTGGCTCAAATGTGAATGCTAGATCGAGGGAAGATTATGACGCTGAAGAGGAAAATGACTGTTGAGGGTCAGAGGCCAGAGGTCGTTCCATTAGACGCTATTACAACATGGTGCGGGGACTCATAAACATGGCTTATTTTACAAAATACACAGAATTTAAAATTGTGATAGATGAGTTTATACTGCCAAAAATGTAGATTTGCTCTAGCACTTTCGATTATTTTAAAAACCTGACCTTCCTCTTCAATACTCAATGTAAAAACATAATTAATGAAAATCACAAAAAAATAAATAAATAGTATAATAGTACTGGGTTGGACCCGCTTTTGCCTTCATTCATTCATTCATTCATTTTCTTTTCGGCTTAGTCCCTTTACTAATCCAGGGTCGCCACAGCGGAATGAACTGCCAACTTATCCAGCACGTTTTTACGCATCGGATGCCCTTCCAGCCACAACCCATCTCTGGGAAACATCCCCACACACTCATTCACACTCATACACTACGGGCAATTTAGCCAACCCAATTCACCTGTACCGAATGTCTTTGGACTGTGGGGGAAACCGGAGCAGTGGGAGCACCCGGAGGAAACCCACGCGAACGCAGGGAGAACATGCAAACTCCACACAGAAACGCCAACTGACCCAGCCGAGGCTCGAACCAGCGTCCTTCTTGCTGGTTCATATTGACATGATAGCATCATGCAGTTGCTGCAAAGTTGTCTGCTGCACATCCATGATGCGAATCTCCCATTCCACCACATCCCAAAGGTGCTCTATTGGATTGAGTTATGGTGACTGTGGAGGCCATTTGAGTACAGTGAACTCATTGTCATGTCCAAGAAACCAGTCTGAGATGATTCACGCTTTATGACATGGTGCGTTATCCTGCTGGAAGTAGCCATCAGAAGATGGGCACACTGTGGTCATAAAGGGATGGACATGGTCAGCAACAATACTCAGGTAGGCTGTGGCGTTGACACAATGCTCAATAGGTACTAATGGGCTCAAAATGTGCAAAGAAAATATCCCCCACACCATTACACCACCACCAGCCTGAACTGTTGATACAAGGCAGGATGGATCCATGCTTTCATGTTGTTGATGCCAAATTCTGACACTACCATCCGAATGTAGCAGCAGAAATCGAGACTCGTTAGGACAGGCAACGTTTTCCCAATCTTCTATTGTGCAATTTTGGTGAGCCTGTGTGAATTGTAGCCTCAGTTCTCAGTTCAGGTCTTCTGCTACTGTAGCCCATCCGCCTCAAGGTTGGACGTGTTGTGCATTCAGAGATGCTCTTCTGCATGGTAGTAACGAGTGGTTATTTCAGTTACTGTTGCCTTTCTATTAGCTGGAACCAGTCTGGCCATTCTCCTCTAACCTATGGCATCAACTAGGCATTTGTGCCCACAGAACTACCGCTCACTGAATATTTTCTCTTTTTTGGACCATTCTCTGTAAACCCTAGAGATGATTGTGCTTGAAAATACCAGTAGATCAGCAGTTTCTGAAATACTCAGACCAGCCCATCTGGCACCAACAACCATGCCACATTCAAAGTCACTTAAATAATCTTTCTTCCCCATTCTGATGCTCAGTATACTACAGTATATTGTCTTGACCATGTCTACATGCCGTAACGCATAGAGTTGCTGCCATATGAATGGCTGATTAGAAATTTGTGTTAACAAGCAACAAACATTTGCCAGTGAGTATATATATATATATATATATATATATATATATATATATATATATATATATATATATATACACACACACACACACACACACACACACACAACAGGGTTCTTCACACTTCAAATGGTTAATCTTGGGTCATCCTAAACTCAGATAAACAGATTCCTGGGTTAGCTGTAATCACGTTTCACACTGCACATACTATACCTGGGGTTAATGAATAATCCTGAGTAAATTTTAAAAATGTTTCACACTGTACATAAACCCCAGGTTAACATTTTAATGCGATGCTAACACCACTTTCAAATTACAGGTGTGAAACATGACTTTACCTGGGGTTAAAGGGGTGTTCAAAACAACAATAACCCGGGGTTATGTCCGAAAATAATAATTGTGTCTGACTCATCCAAGTCCCCCAAAACACTGGTCATCCACAAAAGACGAATGCTCAAAAAGGCAGGATAATACAGAGAATCTCCATAGCTAATCAATTCAACACTGTAGCTGGAAGTTAAGTACGGAACAGATCAAAGATTGGAAAAGTCCAACTGCTCTTACTATGGCTAAAATTTTTATCATTTGACCTACATCTGGTCAAACTGCGGTCTGAGGGTTTCAGGCACTTTAAAATGACTGCAAAGTGGAAGGTTTGGCTGATAGCTAAACAAACTTGTCAGATTATCTCAGAAATTACCACCAGATTTCAAAGTAATAGTAAAAAAATGATTTGTATTTTTAAAGTGATTCTTCTGTATGCATCAACCACAATCAATATCAGTTACAACCACAAATCAGAAAAAGTTGTGACAGTATGGAAAATACAAATAAATGATTTCTTAATTTACTTGTGACTTGTATTTCACTGTAGACAATACAATTATTTACTGCAATAATAACAACATAACAATAATATTATTTCATGTGTTTCTTATGATTTTTTTTTTTTTTTTTTAAAAACATATATTCCAATTTTGCTTCTTTGCAACGTATTTCAAAAAAGTTGGAACAGCAAAGCTTATACCACTTTGTAATATTGCCAATTCTTTTTACAACACTTAAAACTATTTTAGGGACTAAAGACACCAAGTGATGAAGTGTTTCAGGTGTAATTTTGTCCCATTTTTTCCTGCAAACAAGTCTTAAATTGGGCAACAGTGTTGTCTTTAAAATGCACCACACATTCTCTATTGAAGACAGGTCGGGACAGCAGGCAGGCCAGTCAAGTAACTGTATCCTCTTCCTTCACATCCAGGACTTTGTAATGTGTGCAGAATGTGGTTTTGAATTGTCTTGTTGAAATATGCATGGGAGTTCCTGGAAAAGACGGCAACATATTGTGCTCCAAAATCTCTATATACTTTTCAGCATTAATGGTGCCATCGCAAAAGTCCAAACTATCTTTGCCAAGGGCACTCACTTAACCCCATACCATGACAGACCCTAGCTTTTGGACTTGTTGCTGATAACAGTCTAGATGATCCTTTTCTTCTGTGGTCCGGAGCACACAACATCCATTTCTCTAAAAAAAAATACCCTAAATAATGATTTATCTGACCACAGTACATGTTTTCACTGTGTCAAAGTCCATTCCAGATGTCTCCGAGCCCAGAAAAGTTGACTGTGGTTCTGGACACTGTTAACATAGGGCTTTCTTTTGCCACAGTACAGTTTTAACTGCCATTTGAGAATGTAACTACGTTTTGTGGCACTTGATAAAAGTTTGCCAAAGGAATCCTGAGCCCATGTGGTGATATCACTTATAGATGAATGATGATTCTTGATGCAGGGCCACCTAAGGGATCAGAGATCACGGTTGTTTAGCTTAGGCTTGTGCTCTTGTCCTTAACACACTGAAATTCCTCCAGATTCTTTGAATCTTTTAATTATGTTATGCAGTGTTAAAGGTGAAATATCCATATGTCTTGCTGTCTTTCTTTGAGGAACATTGTCTTTAAACATTTTAATAATTTTCTCATGTATTTGTTGGCAAACTGGTGATCCTCAGCCCATATTTACTCTTAAAGTACTAGACCTTTCTTGGATGCTGATTTTGCCATAATTATGATCACCTGTTGACATCACCTGTTTCGAATTACCTCATTATTTAACCAATTTACCTGATTATTAGCTCTAAATCACTACTTACTTTTTTATTTGCTTTTTCCATACTCTTGGGAAATTGCAGGTTGTTCTTTAACTTTGATTTCTACTATATACACTCACCGGCCACACTATTAGGTACACCTTACTAGTACCGGGTTGGACCCTCTTTTGCCTTTAGAACTGCTTTAATCCTTCGTGGCATACATTCAACAAGGTACTGGAAATATTCCTCAGAGATTTTGGTCCATATTAAAATGATAGGATCACGCAATTGCTGCAGATTTGTTGGCTGCACATCCATGATGTGAATCTCTTATTTGAGTTATTGTTGCCTCTCTATCAGCTCAAACCAATCTAGCCATTCTCCATTGACCTCTGGCATCAACAAGGCATTTGTGCCCTGAGAACTGCTGCTCACTGGATATTTTCTCTTTTTCAGAACATTCTCTGGAAACTCTTGAGATGGTTGTGCGTGAAAATCCCAGTAGATCAGCAGTTTCTGAAATACTCAGACCAGCCCGTCTGGCACCAACAACCATGCCACGTTCAAAGTCACTTAAATAACCTTTCTTCCCCATTCTGATGCTCGGTTTGAACTGCAGCAGATCGCCTTGACCATGTCTTCATGCCTAAATGCATTGAGTTGCTGCCATGTGATTGGCTAATTAGAAATTTGCGTTAATGAGCAGTTGGACAGGTGTACCTAATAAAGTGGCCGGTAAATGTACATACACAGGACATTTTTTGATATTTACATAGATGGACATGATAAAAAAAATCATAACTGATTTCACTGATGCTAGAAAAGATCCATGTTTGGTTCTTTAAAGAACCTTTCAGTTAAAAAAAACTTTTTTAATAATCCAAAGAAACTTTTTCACTAAAAATAACTTTTCTGCAATGGAAACGGTTCTTCATTTAACCATCAATGTCAATAAAGAACCTACATTTTTTAAGTGTGCATAAAACTCACTCAGACAAACAGTACAATAACTAACAGAGACAAGTTACCTAGATAGTGTGCTCAGAGGAGACACATACACTCTGTATTGACACTGAAGGAGTGTCAGTGTGTATTGAATGAAAGAAGCAAATGAACACCCTCACCCCACCCTCTTTCTCTCTCTCTGTCCATCTCTCCCACTCCCTCTCTATCGGCTATCAGTCTCTTTTCCTCTAATCATTTCCTTCCTTCTGGCCTTCTTTTCTTTCTAATGCAATTACCTTTCATTCATCTCTTCCTTCTCTCTCACTCTCTCTCTCTCTCATTCTCAGTCACTTCATCCCCCTCCTTATAATCTGGCTCTCTGTTTGTATTACTTCACCCTATGGGGTATTGGTTTCCTTTACTTACTCCGCAGTGATTCTCTCTGATTCACTTCTTGTTTTGTGACAGGCACGGCTATAATTCCACTGTGTGTGAATGTCTTTGTCTCCCTCTAGATCCCTCTTCACACTTTACTCCACTTTATCTGCACCTGTGCCACAGGGCCTAAAAACACAAATACATTAGATTGTAGTTAGATGTGTTTAAATAACACAGATAGACAGTCAGAGTGACCGATAGACAGACAGACAGACAGACAGACAGACAGACAGACAGAGATAGATAGATAGATAGATAGATAGATAGATAGATAGATAGATAGATAGATAGATAGATAGATAGATAGATAGATAGATAGATAGATAGATAGACAGACAGACAGACAAATAAAATGATAGACAGACAGACAGACAGACAGACAGACAGACAGACATAGATAGATAGATAGATAGATAGATAGATAGATAGATAGATAGATAGATAGATAGATAGATAGATAGATAGATAGATAGATAGATAGATAGATAGACAAATAAATGGATAGATAGACAGACAGACAGACAGACAGACAGACAGACAGACAGACAGACAGAGATAGATAGATAGATAGATAGATAGATAGATAGATAGATAGATAGATAGATAGATAGATAGATAGATAGATAGATAGATAGATAGATAGATAGATAGATAGATAGATAGAGATAGATAGATAGATAGACAGACAGACAGACAGACAAATAAAATGATAGACAGACAGACAGACAGACAGACAGACAGATATAGATAGATAGATAGATAGATAGATAGATAGATAGATAGATAGATAGATAGATAGATAGATAGATAGATAGATAGATAGATAGATAGATAGATAGATAGAGACAGACAGACAAATAAAAGGATAGATAGACAGACAGACAGACAGACAGATAGATAGATAGATAGATAGATAGATAGATAGATAGATAGATAGATAGATAGATAGATAGATAGATAGATAGATAGATAGAGATTTTTCTAAGTGATGAAAGTTAAGAAACAACTTGAGTTGGTGTCTGAATGACAGATGTATCTAAATTATTTCTTTGTTACACTGACACTGAATGATTAAATACACTGAGTTCCTTTTTAGACTTTGTAAAATTGGTCCATTTAGCATTAATTACTTAAACAGCTAACAGGAAATGTGTAAAACGTCCAGTCCAACAAAAATATCATGAGGTAAATGGAGAATAGGAAATAGAAATGTTAGGAAATTAATGTGGATTTTGCTTCAAAGGGTGATAATAAGAAAAAAAGTGTCGCGTTAAGACTCGGAATTGCAAAAGGAAAGATCACGGCACTTTGCCAGGAAAAAAAAGGGAACAGGAAAATAACATGTCTTTTCTTACCTTCTGTTCGCTCTCAAGAAAGGCGGGAGCGAGAAGGAAAATAAATAAAGTGGTGCACATTCACAGTAACGACCTTACTGGCTGACAAACACCTTTCCCCCTCAAAATTTGTGAATTCAGCTTCCTGCCCCGTGTGCAGAGCTCTGCCAGAAACAGATGGCTGCCGGAATTGTCCTCAAGCAAAGTTCTGAAAGTGTTAGCCAAGAACGTCGCTGATGTGCGGCGAGGGCATCTAGTAGCACGCAATGCATTCGGATGAAATCTGACAGAAATGCATGACAGAAAAAAAAAACAATGGCGCGCACGAGTCCTATTCTGAATAATCTAAACATCTGCGAACGTGTGCGTGGAAATTTACGACCTATCAAAATTAGTTATGCTCTGGTTAGTAGGTAAAATTGTAAATATGTAACCTAGTCTTACAATAGTTAATTGAACTCAAACTCGAACTAGTTACAATTGCTCAAAATAAATAATAAAAGTGCGACACGGAGGCGCAGTGGGTAGCGCTGTTGCCTCACAGTAAGAAGGTGGCTGGGTAAGTTGGCATTTCTGTTTGCATGTTCTCCTCGTGTTCGCGTGGGCTTCCTCCGGGTGCTTCAGTTTCCCCCACAGTCCAGAGACATGCACTGTAGGTGTGAGTGTGAATGTGAAAGTGTATGGGTGTTTCCCAGTCCTGGGTTGCGGCTGGAAGGGCATCCGCTGCGTAAAACATATGCTGGATAAGTTGGCGGTTCATTCCACTGTGGCGACCACTGATTAATAAAATGACTAAGCCGAAAATGAATGAATGAATGAATAAATAAAAAAGAAAGAAGTGCGCTGTCCATGGTGCTTAAGTGAACCACTGAAAAACAGTTGTAGAAAACAGGCCCAGCCTGGTAAAAGGGGTGGTTCTTTTTTTCTCAAAATGTAGACCTTTGCTGTTATACGCCTTATTTTCTATTAAATTATGAGGTTTAAATACGGCATTTTAGTGGCATTTTAAGCACTATTTTTTGCTGGATTAGCTTGTCAGATGGTCATCATAACCACATGTTTTCATCATGGCCATCATAACCACACGTCACAAGATTTAAAATAAAGAAACATGAAAACAGTACTTATTTTTTAAATACAAAGTTGTTACATCATAAATCGTTAGGAAAAAAAAGGAATCTGTTAAAGTTTTAAATTAAAACTAGCCTATTGTCATTTATTGGGCAAATAACAAACTGGCCAGCACATTCACCGTTTATCAGAAAGTAGTTGGGGAGTCACAACGAAGCAACAGCCAACACATGATTCCGCTGGGTCTTAAAGCCTTCTAAGATAGGTTATTTTCATAGGTTTTTTTTTTTTTATTTATTATGGCATACCAGTAAAAATGGGAAAAATTAGCACATGTATGGGACAAATAGTGGACCTTTGTCAGTGAGGGGTGGGTCTTTCGAACCATCTTCACGTCTTTCATTTGATTTACGTGCAAATTCGAATTATTGACGAATTTTGACACATTTTAAATAAATGCACCTAAAGTCAAAGGTCAATATTTTACGTGGGAGATGATACACGGGGCAGTGTATGGCCCGGACACATCTCTCGAGTGAACAACAGAAATATTTGAGGCCTCATTTAGCACTCAGCTTGAGGAGCATCCATTTCAATTAGCCTGCTGTAATCTCCAGCACTTCGCGGTCCTGTGCTCTGCTTGTTCTACCATGATGCCAACACTCGATACTTTGATCTGGACTCGGCAACCCTGACGATCCGGCCCTTTGGTTAAAAAGAGCGCGAGTGGGCTCATCTGAGTGACCCTGCTTGACCTTGACCACCTACACTGCGGCCTTGGGTTTGGACGGCAGTGCCCCGGACACGGCGCCTTCCCGCGAGAGATTTCTGGATCGTTTCATCAAACACCGTCCAAGAGCCAAGAGCGCGCGTTAACTAACGGACCTCCCACTCCAAACAGCACGCGTGAGAACATCAATAGGATACAGAGATCATTTACAAACACTGCCAATCAGCATTCACTGAGCAAGAACTTCATATTCAACAAAGATATTAGGGAAGCATTCGCATGAAATGGAGATGAAGGAAGACCCGTGTCGATGTGTGGACGGACAGATAAATAGATGGATGAATGGATTTGTCTGCATGGGTGAATAGATAATTGGATAATATAAAGTTTGCTTTCTAAAAAACGGAGTGCTGAGAAGCGGCCACGCTTGCTGTCACTCAGTCATTAATAACTGCAGGCAAATTAAGCTGCTTTTAATTGAGATACTGGGCCTGCATAATTATTTTTGCATACATTGACTACAATTATGGTATATGAGTAACGATGATATATAGTTAGTAGAAGTAGATCATTTGGCGAGTAGCTAAAATATTATCAACTTGAAGCCATGAGAGAACTAAAATGTAGCAACAGAAAATTTGTGTGTGTTATTAACTTATATGGTTAAGCTGGGAATTAAACAAATTCGGGAATCACAAAAGCTAAATGATTAAAATAATTTCAGAGAAGACGTAGAATCATTGCATTTGCATGACACATTTGAGTCCGCCATTGGAGTGGTCAACATGTTGTCACTCACATTAAAAATAACCAGAAACCCTAGAGAGGTCTGAGATAGTTGTAACAGGGGTCAGTTGTAACACTTACAACCAGGAACTACTGTAGTTAAATAAGTTCATTCACTTCACACATAAAATCTCATTCTACATACAGAAATAGCAGAGTCCTGTGACAGACAACAGATGTTATGCATGAAAAAAAAAATTGAACTAAGAAATTAAAATTTTACTTAAATTACTTTGGCATAGCAGTGCCTGATTTGTAGTTAAACCCATAAAATGTTATATTATGGCAATTGTGTGTCTGTGTAGATTTGTAATGCATGTTGTTGTCAAGTCAAGTCAAACTTTATTTATAGAGCACAAACACAGAAGTGAGTTGAAGTTCTGTACAGAAAATATACAACAAAATAATCATAAGAGTCTATAAAATACATGAAATACAAGATAAAATATAGCTAAACTACCTAAAAAGGCACAAATTAAAATAACCAGTTATTAAGATCAGGTGTCAAATGCCAACGAAAACAGAGTTTTAAGAGCTGATTTAAATGAGAACACGGTACACGCAACCAATGAAGCGAAGCTAACCCCGGGGAATGGTGGTCGTATTTGCAAGTACCAGTTAACAGGCGTACTTCAGCATTTTGCACCATTTGCAAACAGGCAATAGCTGACCTGCTACTTCCCATATTACTGCATTACAGTAATCTAACCGAGTGGTCACAAAAGCATGGATCACTGTCTCGAACTGTTGTTTTGGTATACAGTGCATCCGGAAAATGTTCATAGCCCTTCACTTTGGCCACATTTTTTTAAGTTACAGCCTTATTCCAAAATGGATTAAATTCATTTATTTCCTCAAAATTCTACACACAATACCCCATAATGTCAATGTGAAAAATGATTTTTTGCAATTTGGTTGCAAATTTATAAAATATAAAACCTGAAAAATCACATGTACATAAGTATTCACAGCCTTTGCCATGAAGCTCTAAATTGAGCTCAGGCTATTCTGTTTCCACTGATCATTCTTGCGATGTTTCAGCAGCTTAATTGGAGTTCACCTGTGGTAAATTCAGTTGATTGGACATGATTTGAAAAGGCATACACCTGTCTATATAAGGTCCCAGGGTTGACAGTGCATGTCAAAGCACAAACCAAGCATGAAGACAAAGGAATTGTCTGTAGACCTCCGAGACAGGATTGTCTGGAGGCACACGGCTGGGGAAGGTTACAGAAAAATTTCTGCTGCTCTGAAAGTTCCAATGAGCACAGTGGCCTCCATCATCCATAAGTGGAAGATGTTTGGTACCACCAGGATGCTTCCTAGAGCTAGCTGGCCATCTAAGCTGAGTGATCAGGGGATCAGGATAAAGAGATTGCTTTATCTTTGCTAATTCTCTTTATTATTAAAAAAAGCTAGATTTAACTACTGCTCTAATCTGATTGTAAAATTTAAAATCTGAGTCAAATTTCACCTCTACATTTGTGACTGTAGGCTTAATATGCTGAGCTAACCCCAAATTGAATAAAGGAGTCCCAACGGTACCTTCAAACCATTACTTCTGTTTGTTTTCATTTAAACGTAAAAAATTAAAAGCCATCCAAGCCTTCATTTCACTAAGACAATCAAGGAGCAATGCATGTTGTTGGTGCTAATTTTAGCTGTTAGCTGTAAGGTGAGCAAATTGATGGCTACAAGACTCCAGGTCAGTTGTAACAACAAAACTCTTAGTTAATAACATTAGTGAAATGTTACCACAAACCTCTAGCAAATTTACAAATAAACAAATAAACTCTTTATATGATTTAGTTTCAGTATTCCTATGGGTCTTCTAAGCCAAAGGAGTTTGAGTTCAATGTTTGACTTGTCCTATGGGCTCATGAAGCCTGCACACAAAAATGCACTGTAAAAAATGTCCGTGATTTCAACGGTAAAAAACTAAAAATTCCACAGTACAAACCCGTAACCTGGTTAACAGTATGTTTCCTTAATATATACGGAGAATAACCGTAAATTTACTTTCCCAGAATTCCCTGCATGGCACATCACTTTTTATGCTTTTTGTTGACATTACTATGGATCTTTTTAGTTGTTTCCCCATAAGTTATGTACATTAGTGATTTATGTTACATCTAATGTTGATAAACAATGTTTATTTCATGACTTTAATTTCATGCATGTTACCATACTGGTGTTTAGTAGCTGTGGGAATAACACTGAGCACCTTCTTTACACTGATACACTTTTCTGATTGTGGGAAACAATTCTCATCATGGTTGTGTTATCATGTCTATTTGTGTAACAAAAGATGTGTAGATGTTACCAATTTAAAATACAGACATATTACCTCTATAAATTAATAAAATATGGTAGTTTACTGTAAAAATTAGAAATTATTTTTACGGGTTGTACCGTATTTTTTACGGTTAAATACTGGCAACCACAGCTGCCGTTTTTTTAACGTAAATTTTACGGATTTATTTTTTACAGTGTGTGTTCAGGTGTTGAACTTGAAGCTGATGCACATTTGCACATTTTATTAAGCTTTGTAACACACAAGACACACACCAATTACTAAAAACGTGTTTTCTAAAAAAAACTTTCAAATCCATTCTTATTTTATAATTTTACATCTCACCACTGTGGAAATCATAATGTTACATCTCACCCCAGAGTGTGTGACAACTAACCCAGACTATAAGGGGAATTGTAACATTTCACTCCTGCTGTTTGAAATTAAACTGTGGGTTTCCTTTTTTTTTTTTTTTTGCTGCAAAGATCATGTCATTGATTGTGCCATTTAATAGCAGACACTTGTAATGAGTTTCAATTAAATTTTGAACACACTGGCTTAAAATATCTTAAAGATATAGAGAGAAATGTAAAAAACAAAAAAACGTTACAACTATCTCAGGTCTCCTATATGATGTGTGAGTTAAATATTTGACTATTTGAATACTGAGCCAGGTAATCAGGTAATGTGTTGAGGCAAGTTGGAGCTAAAGTCTTCAGGTCACCAGACATCCAGAACCGGGTTTGGGCACTCCTAGAGTAAACTAAACCAAAGGAAGGCAGGTCTGATCCTTTAGCCAAAAAAAAGGATACAGCAAACTGCTTCTTAATTTCTATGTTCTCTGCAAACAGCGAATGACTGTCATATAACTCTAACAGAAAGAGAATGGATATCAAGGCACATAAGCATTAGTCTTGCGCTTTCTTCAATGTTAAAGCCATGAACCCGTCCATCTCACTTCTGGACTAACAGCTTTTATAAACCAATGCCATACCAGATGCTGTGTGACTGACATATAAAGCAACCAATCACAGTATCATGTTTAGTGTTGAGAAAATATTGTTACAATGTTCTTACAATAACAGACTAGCAAGTAAATCTCTTGGACCTGTTTTAAAGAGCAGGTTACACTGCAAATTTATAGTTGATTTTGATGAGTGCTAATTGTCACAGTGGATAAATATGATGGCTTTACATTACATGTTTGCTTCAAGATTGATCATCAAAAGGCATGCAATAGTTGTGTCCCAATGATGCATTACACTACACTTATACTCTCAACCGTTTAGTGCAAGGGTGTCCGGGTTCAGTCCCAAAGGAAGACTTTCTTGCAGAATGTAGGCCCAACTTCCCTTAACACACATCTGGAAGTTTCTAGCACTCTTGATTAGCTGAATTGGGTGTGTTTAATATAGGTAGGAGTAGCTACAATATAAAAGACATGCAGTGGCTCTCCAGAAGCAGAATTGGACACCTCTGATTTTTAATGCATAAACTTTATAAGGTTCTTTTTTGATTTATTATCTTTTTTTGTATTTGTAGTCTGAAAGCAATGCTCCCTCTAAGTAATTAACATTGGTTTACAATTACAGGGCCAGAAATCCTGTAGAATGAATCCACTCAGAGGACAACTTCAAAGAAGTGTTGACAGTTTTGTGTGGAATTTACATCAGACTTTCACTCAGAGGTCCATAAGCATGACATCTGAGGCTGAAACTAAGTGGCTCACATATCTGCTTATGAATCTATATATTTTTGCTTATACATACCACTTTTTGGAGCATTTACAAAATGCTATATAAACTTTAATTTATAATTGAACTAATTGATTATTACATTAAATATTTATTCATAATATTTATTTTACATACTATTAAAAATAAAGGTTCTAATAAAGGATGACACCACAGAAGAATTTTTACTTATAGTGAAGAAATCTAAACAACCTTTTTTTGTTATAGTGAAGCTTTCCTGTTATGAAAAGGTTCTATGGACGTCAAATCTTCTGCACGGAACCATCAATCCCAATAAGGAACCTTTTTTCTTCAAGCTAATTATAGTACTGTAAAAACTTTACATTTTGGGGAATTTTTTTTGTTGTTGTTTGTTTTAAGGTTGATTCCCCTGAAACCATTGTATAATTCTCACACTGCACATACACAAAAACAACACCGAAACACAACAGTGAGAGACTGCCACCGCTTCACCCCCCTCCTCCCGAACACCAGCACCGCTACTCTCTTCACTCTCTCCACTGGAGAAACGGCAAGGAACCGCGACGCGAAGGGCCGCACATAGCTGATCAATATTCGATTTAGTGCTAATTTAGGGCCTTTCTATAGCTGTCATCCCCGTGATGTATGAGTCCTAACCCGAGGTCGCCGTGGAAAAGAGGAGGAAAAAAGAAAAAATATCAAACACCAGTCAACTTTTCACTTAACAATAGACCGACTTGAATATTATTTATGGCCGAAAGCGCCACTTTATGGGTGAATTGCTGCTATCGCTGGCTGAATGATGAAGCGGGCCTGTAAGCACACGACACACAAGCACACACTCAAGGGTTGAAAACGTATAAGCACAACTAGATTAAATGTGAGCATGTACAGGAGACGAGGAAATATTAATTTCCAAAGACTTAACCGAGTGGCCTTTGCATAGCTGTAAGTGAGTGTGATTTTTTCCCATTGCATCTCAGGAGTCATGTTCAATTTAGCCAGCGCAGGTCAGGCACAAAATATGTAGGTGATGGTGAGAAAATTTCGGTTAATAGCTTACAAAAATGTATGGCAGAGTAAGAAAATTAGATCTGACAAAACACAAGGCATAAAATACAGCTCTCTCCCTCTCTCGCACGCACATATCTGCTTTTATTTCTCTTCTTAATGTCTTCCCAATCGATCAGCGTTCTCAGGATGTTATCAATAATTTGAAAGCTTGATTAACTTCAACGTTTCCATAACAATTCTTCGCGCTCATACTCTCCAGCATTTTTAATTAACACTTGCTTAATTAGCTCGAGATGGTATTGGACTATGATGGGTATTTGTATGGGGGAGGGCGGAAATTAACATAAAACCTCTCCTGATAAATTGATATATTATCAGGAAAGAAATGTTGTAGGAATTTCTAAGCGGAACGAATCATAAACACACATCAATCAAAAGCAAGCAGCACAAGACAACGTATAATTCTTTAGGAAAATTATTTAAATATTTATGCAAACGGCGCTAATTTCACATAGCGGTTAAGATTAGAACCAAGGCAGGGGGAAAAAGAGTTTACTGACTTATTAAAGTGGAGGAATAAACTCCAAACAAACAACTTCATACCATGAAGAGACGAGAGTATTATTTAGTTATTTATGTTTTTTTTTCTAGTGCACTTCATGATATGTTTTACTGAAAACTAAATTCATATTTCATCCTCAATCTAATAAAAATCTTTAATGAACAAATAATGCGACTCAATTCGATTGCAGCTCTCTATAAGCAACTACAGTCACACTGTCAATGAACTTGAGTTGTGATTAAGTCTCATGCCTCTTAATTACAATGTACATCAGAATTACAAATCTCCACAAGTGCTCTAATGACTATAGAAGTCCATTCTGAGTGATTAAGATGGCTGGGCAAATCAATGCCAGCTCTATGTTTTGAAGTTCTGCGTCTGAGAGGAATTTGTGGCTTGTTTTATCAATTAACTCTTATGTAAAGACTAATCCTTATGGGATTAAGGGGCTATCAATGACCAAAGCAATATGTTAAACTGAACCGCAGAATGTTAAATGAAGCCATCAAGGTTTTAAAGTGTCAAGAACTCTTTTTGCTTTATTGTCACAAACATTATTTGTAGTATATAAAAAAAATATCCTTCGAGGTAAAATTATATATGCAAACACAGTTGGATGATTATAAGCACTTACTCCTTGTGTATTAATGATCATGTCTCCATATGACAAACAGAACACATCTCCTGCTTTGCATATGACAGGCCCAGGGGCCCAGCTGAGGCCTCCAAGGCTCATTTGTATAATGACTTGAATGGGGTTAATCTTTCAGTTATTGTAAGCAGTGCAAAAATATTCACATTCCCACTGGTCATATAATGGAATCGAAGACGCATGTCCAACATGTTCATTCAGTCATTCATTTTCTTTTCAGCTTAGTCCCTTTATTAATCAAGGGTCGCCACAACGGAATGAACCACCAACTTATTCAGCATATGTTTTACACAGCAGATGCCCTTCCAGCTGCAACCCAACACTGGGAAACACCCATACACTCCTGCATTCACACATATACAACGGCCAATTTAGCTTATTCCATTCACCTATAGCGCATGTTTTTGGACTGTGGGGGAAACCGGAGCACCTGGAGGAAACCCACACAAACACGGGGAGAACATGCAAACTCCACACAGAAATGCCAACTGACCCAGCCAAGGCTCAAACCAGCGACCTTCTTGCTGTGAGGTGATTGTGCTTCCCACTGCGCCACCAAGTCCAACATGTTTCTTGAGCTTAAAGTATATTAATTTCTATGTTAAATCCTTCCATTTAGTCCAATTTTGATTTCCTTAAATGGTTAGTTCAACTAACAACAACAAAAACAAAACAACCCACCCTCATGTTGTTCCAAAACCGTAAGAAAGTTGCTCATCTTCAGAACGCAAATAAGATATTTGAAATCATATCTGATACATTTCTGTTTCTCAATGCGAAGTGTACTCACCTAAAGTTAATCAAAATAATTCCATAAATTGAGCCCTTTAATAAAAGTTTTCTGAAAATACAGTCTCTATATAAATGAACAGAATGGGCTATATGCACACAGACTTTTAATTTCAGTCAGCCAGCCTCAGCGCTTTCGCTTAATTGTCATCCTATACAAAATTGTTGCATTTAAGATCTGATTTCTTAAAAAAATCAGCGATCTTCACTACCTGGCTGATATAAGATATAAAGGGGGTATCAGACCAAACAAGAAGCACTGCATTAAATTAGATTCTTCTGCGCCATGTCTTTTCATAGAAATGGGTTGCGGCTGGAAGGGCATCTGCTGCGTAAAAACGTGCTGGATAATTTGGCGGCTCATTCCGCTGTGGCGACCCCAGATTAATAAAGGGACTAAGCTGAAAAGAAAATGAATGATTGCGCCATGTCTTTAAAATATGGAGATTAATTTTACCCCAGTATTTTCAATGGAGTTTCTGCGGTAGACGACTGCTAATGACGGCGCTTGCGTTTAAACGATCTTTCATCTCTTTTTACGCTTGAACAACTAAATGAATGCTTAGATCTATTTAACTGAATGTATTGAAATTACATTACAACATCGATGCTGTAAAAGGAACCCTATAAAATTAAAAATAGTCACATTAAGCTTTCACCGGAAGTTCATCATTGGCTGAAAAACACTAGTTGTGCATATAGCCCAATCATTTAGGCTTTTTTTAGATTTAAACACTGATTCAGATTTGGTCATGGAAGCTCAATCACAACTGCTTGATGCACAAGAACCAATGAGGTCCATTCGTCAATGTCACGCAGCACCGATGAGGTTTGATCTTCTGCATCAAACAGGTATGGTTATGCTTCTATGTCCACTGATCAATGTTCATGAATAAAGCCTAAATTAAATCCGGTCATTTCAAAAAGCAATTCTGTTCATTCAGAACCAAGTGGCAACCTCCCGCTCTTCCTCGTGAAGTCAATACGGAAGTATCTGAAACTGCAATACATTGACTCACCTTTGGGGGCTGGCTCCAGGAATTCCAGATGTTCACTGACTGCAATGCTAAATTGGCAATTTTTACAGCTGATAAAAACATGTTTACAGCCTGGTACAAAATGGTTTTGGGGTGCATATATCTAATATTACCCTTCATGACAACTGTTTGGGGGGGCGCATAATTAAGGGCGTGGCCACTTGAGTGACAGCTAGGTCACTTCACCTCAGCTGATTCCGGCTGATTAGCCACTGAACTCGGCATATACATTGTATTTCTGTTTTGTTTTATGTGGCTTTACACAGTCAATTGCCTTTTGTAATTATTTCCTAAAATTATCATATAATATGGCATGCTGTGTGCACTTAAGTGTGCTCACAAACCATTCAAGTAGAACTTGAATGCTTTCCAGAATGTGACAGATTGAATAGCTGTAGGCTATAAAACTGAAACGTCATCTGAAACGTTGTCATACAATGTTATACCTGAATTTCATAAATAGCCTTGCATTTACTAACACAGACTATATTTGAAGTATGTGGGACTAATTCGCGTTTTCCTCCTATGGAAAAAAGTCATAAAAACAATGCTTAGTGGCTCAATGTATTAAAACAGTGTTTTTAAAAGACCAAACACTTTATTGATATAGTGTACAACCAAGCTCATGTGGTCAGAACACAAACGAGTCACAGGTAATGAAGTATTAAGTGTTTCTCTCAAAGCCCGTCTAAGCAAAATGCTAGCAGGCATCTGTAGCTCCACTTACACTCCGCCTCTTTGCCCTTTTTTGGTCAGCCGGTGCAATGACTCGTGAACAAAATGGCGCCGGTTGGCCACGCCTACTTGTAGCTTCATTTGCACTTTTCAGAAACCTATGGGTGATGTCACGGTTATGTCCATATCTTTTACAGCCTATGCTCAGAACACGACATTTATTTATTAATTGCACCACTTGTTTCATATGGATTTATTTTTATTTATCTTTTTACAAACATTTTAAAGGATATTTCATGCAAAAATGAACGTTCTGTCATTATTTACTAACACTGACTTGTTTTTGTGTATGTGAAACAAGAATGATGCAATTAGCGTTCAGTTATGTAAAGCATTTTTTTTTTAAGTATGACCCTATACCACAGGTGTCAAACTCCTGGAGGGCCACAGCTCTGCGCAGTTTAGTTCCAACTCTAATTAAACACACCTGATCAAACTAATTGAGTGCTTTAGGCTTGTTTGAAACCTACAAATAGGTGTGTTGAAGCACGGCTGGAACTAAACTCTGCAGGGCTGCGGCCATCCAGGAATTGAGTTTGACACCCCTGCCCAAGACCAATGAAACATTTCTATACTCACAAGAAGATGGGTAAAAAGATGAAAAGAATGGAGAGAAGAAAAACTAAAAAGCAAAAAAAAGATTAGAGTTGACTGACCTCTTGAGTCCCGTCTTCTTGACTGACAGCCAGTCAAAAAGAAACCAAAAAAAGAGCATCAAGTGTGGCAGATCTGGGAAAACTGAAACACTCAAGGACTAAACTTTAAAAGTGTACAGAACTTGACAAGAAGGGAATTTGCTGAAGGGAATATGTAAACACTCATAACAGCTAGAGAACGTGAAAGAGAGACAAGAAAACCAAAGGGCTAACAGGTCCCTCCAGACAAATCTGAAAACCCTCCATGCTGCTCCCTGCCTGATTTCCTCCTAACCTCTCCTTCCCCTCATCTCCCAGTTCCCCACAAACATCGTCCCCCTAAACTAGCAGGGCTCTGGGGACTTCGGAGGGAAGACGGGAGCCACGGAAAGCAGGTGAGAGAGTGAGTGCTTGTATGAGGGGAGAGAAGAGGGGATAAGGAGATTGAAGCGTTTCTAATTTGAATAAACCCTTCGGCAGACTAAAACTGGCAGCCGGCTTCCCCTCTGTGCACAGGAAAAGAAAGCAAAGCAAAGAAAAAGGAAAGGAGGCAGGGCAGGAGGAAAGGAGAGATAGATGGGGGATATAGAGATGTCTCCACATGCATTTGGCTCTGGAGTTGGAGGGTTTGGAAGGGGGTGAAATGAGAAAGAGATGTTGAAGAACAACAGAGCTAGATAAGAGAAAGAGATTGGACCACAACGAAAGAAATAAAACATTGAGATGGGACTTTCCAGGGCAAGGGAAGACAAAAAAAAGTAAAACAAACTATGTGATTTTAAAAATTACCGGACCCAAGCTTTTCCCGATTGGTCAGAAGTCTCTCACTGCTTCACCTCTTCTCATTCTGCCTCTCGCTTTCTCTCACACAAAATTGCTCTCTTGAAAATAAGGGTTCCTGTTAGATAAAAGAAAGGTGTTGCAGCAGCCCTTTGGAAGGAGAATGCATTTAAGTTCCTCAAAAACTTTTTTCTCTAAGTTCTTTAAACAGCTTTGGACATCGTATAGAATTTTTGCTAGAAGAAAACAAGGGTCAGGAGGATAGACATACAATGATATGTGATGTATAGATCAAATGCAATTTTCAAAACTCACAACTCTCACATCTGTTTTGTATTTGTTCTGAAAGTCTTTTGTAAAAATGCTTCTATAGCTGAACAATCAGAATATTGTTGAACAATCGTTTAAACACACTTTACTTCAATCCCTGATGTTTTCATTCCTGTTAAAAATTGAAATCACACTCTGACTAAACTGGAATAAATAACCCAGACAGCAAAAGTCTGATTTAAAGAAACTATTATTTCTCGGGAGAATTACGCATGGTTTTATTATAAGCATAAGTGCAGTAACCTTTTTTCGTTGATTTACACAGCTTTACTACACAATTAAACAATGAGTAGAGTAGTAAATCATGGTAAATTAGTGGTAAGCAGGCCTTTTTTTTTTTTTTTTTTTTATGAACTGAAAACGTCCTTTAATGTGAAAGTCCCTTTTTGGTTCTTTCTCGTACAAAAAAAGTGAGGCAAACTTTGGGAAAAATAATAATAATTGGGGAAAAAAAGAATTGTAAGGCAAAATATACGAAGCGAAAAAATGTATAACTTGTAGAAAGGTAAATTGTAATTCGGATTTGACCCATGTCATTGTAAAAGGATGAGGAATCGCCTACACCGCAGAGTCACGCACATGATGACACGATACGATTACCGAGGCGAGAAACGCATTTCTGTTTAAGTACACTGGCAGGACTAACAAAAAAGGAGGAGATAAGGAGGGAGAAGGTCTCTCAAACACCTACGCACAGCGTAAAAGGGAGCGACAGGGAGAGGAAGAGAGAGAGAGAGAGAGAGAGAGAGAGAGAGAGAGAGAGAGAGAGAGAGAGAGAGAGAGAACACACAAGAACTGGCTCTGGCTTCAGCGGCGCTGAAGTGAAGCGGCGACGCTGGGAGAACCATAAATCTTCATATAGAGGCTGTTTTGATTAATGCAGCCGAGTCGAGCTAGGGGGCTGGACCTATCCCATTACGCCCTAATGGAAGATGGAGCGCCGCTGTCTCCACCACTAGGCCCCTGTCATTTGTTCCACTTTGCAGTCCATTTGGCCGAGAGACTACAAGCCACTCCATCAAAAATATTTTCAGAGTTAATTTCCGCCCGCTTAATTCGCCTTGATTCGGATTGCGTATCGAATGGCAGGATCGATTTTCGCCTGGCGTCTAAATTAAATAAAAGAGGGGGGTATACTTTAAGGCCGCGTTTTCTTTCTTTTCTCTTTTCCATTCTTTCTCTCCCTTTTCCAGCTATCCTTCACTTTAAGTCCATCTCATTCTTTTTCCCTTGTTGCATCTCATTTCCCTCTCTCCTTTGGCTGTTATAGATATTATAGGGGGTGGAGCATGACGGTGTATTACACATATAATCCGAGATCGAGGGAAAGACAAATGGAATAGGGTGATAAATATATGGATCTTTCCAGAAACTGTAAACTGGCATATCAAATAGGACAAAATGAAAGAAAGTTATTAACTGAATCAATTTCACAATACCCCCACAACATGTGCTAAGTGTGTTGACTTTTTAAGAATAAAATAAATTACAATGCTAATTTTTTGTTATGCTAATATGCGTTTACTTAAAATAATAATGATTAATTATGTTTATTAATGTTCAATTTGAAAGCCTCAAAGGTTAAATCAATACCATTTTGGATCCCAAGGAACCTTTCAGTGAACAATTCTGTAAAGAACCCTTTTCCACTTTATGGAACCTTTTTAAGAATGCAGAAGTAATGATGTCTCAATTAAAATAGTTAGAAATTCGCAAGGATAAAATTAGTAATTCCACTGAATGATAATTATTCATCAGTGAATAACATCTAAAAGAGAAAAACGCACATGTTGTACGTGTTTTGAAGACATGGAAAAATAATAAAGAAAAAGTAGCCAAAAGAAATGGGGAGAGAGGTAAAAAGCGCAGTGACAAATTGGTCGAGTGTGTCGCGAATTCCCTTTTAGATTTAAAGCCGCATGTAGCCCATCGTCATATCTTTCCAAAGTAATTTATTTTCCCATTCTCTCTCTCTTCCTCAGCCCCTCTCTGTGAATTTATCTGTTGGGCCCCCCGCGCGTGCTCTCAGTCACGTGCGATGAAGACAGGGGGAAAGTCAATAAAGTCTCCAGCGACAACTGTTTCCCCCCTTGGGCTTCTTGCACTTCTCATACTCTTTCTTTTCCTCTTTTGTTTTCTATTTGTTTATCTCCAGAAAACCTTCCTACGTGTTCTTTGAAGGCTTCAAGTTTTCTTGCTGGGAAATTTGATTGAATAAAAACATAGGAAACGTCTCAGAAACCCTATTATCATTAAAGCAGTAAACTGGCAGATATTTTGGCAAGTTTTCTCTAAAGCCGAAGCACATTCAAGGTAATTGCAAAGAAACGACTGATCAGTTGATCCAATAACAAGAAACGCCAAATCCCCTCACAGCTGATGATTTAACACAACAAAGTAGCCAAAATGCCGAATTAACTGCTACATCTTCCCTGACAAACTTAGACCGTATCTAAGGGGCTTGTCAGTGAAACATGGGCTCTTTCAAACCCCATGAAACTACAACAAGGTTTGACTTTGCAGCCACCCCACGGAGACAAGAGGATGGTTAAGACAACCCAGATGTGACCATATCGACTCGTTTCAGGCCACCAATATACTCTCTCCATCTAAGTCCCCACACAGTTATTGTCTGATTCTTGAGAAAAATGCCCCAACCCCAGAATAATGAATAATACACAACGTACACAGTCAACAGCCTCTGGTAAGATACACACTGTGTCAATATTAATCTCACGTGACAGAAGATCGAAATATAGCAACTGTCACACATCATCTTTCTCTCTCCTGTCTCTCATGGAGTGGGGGTCAGACAGAGAAAGTGTGTGAGAGAAATTGTGTGAGAGAGAAAAAACATTGAAAACAGACAAAAGCCAAATGTGGTTAAAATAAAACCATGAGAAAAGGAAAAGTTGTGAAAGGTATGAAAATTGGGGGCACATTACAGTAAGGTGAACAGGAAGATGGAGAATATGAGCTTAAGTGAGGGGAAAAGAGAGAAAAGAAGGAAAGTGGAGGACGTACAGCAGGGAAAGAGATATAGACGCCACCAGGATCGTTTACGAGATCCAATTGCTTTCATTGGGGCACTACTCTCTCTGTCAATTTCCTTATCGTGGCCTTGATTTAATTTATAGAACCTGCTATGAAAGCCTTCAGCCGTACTGTAACATAACAATGGTGTAGCAAGCAGTGGCATAAGTCAACAGAAACTCTGCAGTAGACCTATAAACAGCAATATTCCTATTCCTTATCCATCTCAGAGTCAAAGGTCTTCAACCCTTCAGGTCTAGCACTCCCTAGGGGAGAAAAATGGAGCAGAGATCTTGTGACATATTGTATAAACACTGGCCTAGAACAACTTGAATTGAAAACCCTATAATGGTGTGTATTAAAGTCTCAGAACTACTGTCATTGATATGTCAACTTGTACATTAATTCTTGAAACATTTACTCAACTATAACTTCTTAACTTCTGATTAAAATGATTCCTGTCTATCTGCAGTAAAAACACGTTATCTCATAAACTGGGATTTAAAAAAAGAGAGTTTCACATGAGCTCAAGCCTTCAATTGGTCTTGAGTGGATGAGGGGGGAATTTAATTTAGTAAGTTTAAAAGCAAATATGAATAAATTCGTCTCTTGGAAAGCAAGAGGTCAGAACTGACATAACGAAGACTAGAGGGCAATGTACAAGGTTCTTATTGGCAGACAATTGGCTTTGAGTTAGCAGCTATTAGTGGCAATTATGGGATATTAGCTTACTCAAGCCTAGTTCATTACGGGAGCCCTTAATTACAAGTATTCGACCCTTTAAAAAGGTCCTATTGAAAGGGATATTAACTTTATCATATAGGCTGTAATTAAGATATGCACACAATTAGTATAATATATCACAAATGATATTTGTGTGTGGTTAAGGATCTTATTCAATAATAATCCAAAAGACCTAAAGAGATCTTAGGTTTTTGCTTCATAAAATAAATATTTATGTTGTCAATACTGAAATCAGTGAAATAGCATGTGATTAACTACACAAAATTCCACTTACTAGTCAATATTTTCTTGTTTATTTCATTAATATACTTAGATTAGACAATTAATCTAAAAAAAATTAACTCTTTCATTCATCCTGTGCTTGTTCCAAACCTATTCGAGTTTCTTTCTGCTGTTGAACTCAAGATACATTTTAAAAACATTGTTAACCCAGGCCACTGACTTCCTCTCTATTCTTCAAAATAATAACCACTTGAGGATGAGTAAATTTCATTTTCGAGTAAACTTAACATTTCAAAATATAGTCAGTGCATGTAACTACACTGCCTGACGAAAGTCTTGTTGTTGATCTCAGTTATAAGAGTAACAAATAATAACTTGACTTCTAGTTGATCATTTAGAAAAGTGGCAGAAGGTAGATTTTCTGGTAAATCATCTGTTGAACTGTATCCCAATCCTCACAAATACTGCAAAAAACATTGGAACCTACATGGACCCAAGATTCTCACAGAAACCAGTCAAGTTTGGTGAAGGAAAAAATCATGGTTTGGAGTTACATTCAGCATGGGGGCGTGCGGGAGATATTCAAAGTGGATGGCAACATCAACAGCCTGAGGTATCAAGACATTTGAGCTGCCCATTACATCACAAACCACAGGAGAGGGCAAATTCTTCAGCAGGATAGCACTCCTTCTCATACTTCAGCCTCCACATCAAAGTTCCTGAAAGCAAAGAAGGTCAAGGTACTCCAGAATTGGCCAACCCAGTCTCCACATATGAACATTATTGAGCATGTCTGAGGTAAGATGGAGGAGGCATTGAAGATGAATCTAAAGAATCTTGGTGAACTCTGGGAGTCCTGCAAGAACGCTTTCCAGATGACTTTATTAATAAGTTATTTGAGTCATAGCTGAGATGTATGGATGCAGTCCTCCAAGCTCATGGGAGTCATACACAATTTTAATTCTTTTTCCACTGCACCTTGACTTTATATTCTATACTGTACATAATTTCTGTTAAGTAACAAGGCTTTTGTCTAAGCAAAGTCAGACCTTACTGTCCTAATGAAATAATTGAAAAATCAAGACATGATCGTATTTTATTTTGGTAAAATAAGCGTAATCTAGAGGCCTTTGTCTTTCATATAAGGCACTTCTGATACCAAATGATCAACTAGAAGTCAAGTTATTATTTGTTGTTCCTAAAACTTGGATAGGCAACAAGACTTTTTTCAGGTAGTGTATGGTACGCATACAAAAGTGGTGAAGAGTAATCTCTGAAGGGTTTATTTGAACAAATTTAGCTTATAATGACCAAAATTTGAGGGACATGCATTTTATATAAACACTGAACTTAGATGATAAAAACAAATATTTCACAAAAAAAATATATATATATATATATATATATATATATATATATATATATATATATATATATATATATATATTTATATTTATTTTTATTTAAAATATATTTGGAATATGAGTTTAATTTTACTATGCAAAATAATGTATGTTTAATATTTATTCTCTCTTGTTACTTCCTGCACATTCCTCAATAAGCATTCTCCAAGCACAACTACACAATATGCTTAAACAATCTGCTAAATGTATAAACGACAAAGACTTTTCTAGGCCGAACATTACATTTAACCACTATACATTATGACACAACGCATGGAGGAATGTTTGTACTTCTACAGCCCCTTTAGTGCATTAACTGTGATAGCAAGCGTCAGTGTCTGTCTGAGCAGAGACGATAATGACTCTGAAGTCAGCATCTTAAGCTCAAGTCACCTTTGCTCTCTGTGGTCAGTACCTGTGTTCAGCACTGAGGATTAAAGCCTTATCAACTGGAGCAGAGTTGTCAGGATCCACACTCACAGCCAGATTACAGGTTGTGATCCGTTAATAAGTTCATTCACTGCAGATCAAAATGAGATTTATTCATTACACCGACTTGACCCATGCTATACCATCACGCACTTACATTTACTTTGCCTTATGATATGATCTGCTACAGAATTTTGCACAAACGCTTTCTGACTTAACCACTACATTTGGTCAAATCTGTCAGCATTTCAATAGGCCTGAATCTCTTCTCCACACCTCCCCGTTTCTAACTAAGTTCTTTTGATCCTACTACTTGACTCCTCTAAACATCACATATGCTTGTCTTCTTTCTCCTCCCGCACTCTTTCTAGTTGTTGTGTTATTCTTGTCGTCCCCTCCTTACTCTCATGTCTCTCATCCAAGCGCTCTCTTCCTTTTCGCTGAAGCCACATCGTCCCAGCCGGTTATCCCTTTTCCCTCTCTCTCTCCTTCCCTCCCGCGCTCTTTCCCTTGTGATAAATGAGGCTGTCTGTTGGGTGCAGTTCATATTTACTGAGTAGGGGAGCGCACACTGTCAGTCTCCCTCACCCTCCACATCTCTATCCCGGTGCTAAACAGACACCCAGAGCCAAAGGTTAGGACAAGAGGGCGGACTGGGGAGGAGAAGAAAGAAACAGTAGTGGACTGTAGATTTGGGGAATGCTAGCACTAGAAGAAGCACTACACATAAAAACATGGCAACTGTTTGCGAAGTGATGCTAATCGAGAATGAGAAGCTGCTCATTTTGAGTTTGACAGCACCAACCTTCCTCACAAAACTCACAGCATCTTTTGTGCATCTGAGCTTTCAGGCACAATACTACGTGCCAAGAAAGTACCATGACCAAAAAAAAAAAAGACACCTAAAATACACAGTTTCATCTACGCCCACATAAACCATCCCTCACGCACGGCTTGTGTTATTCGTGGGGAGTGGAAAGTGGTGATTTGACCTTTGTTGTAACCCTTTCATGAATGAGAGAAGTGGATTTGGGCTTGGCTGAGCCCAAAGGGACACAGACGCAGCCGCCCTAAAGCCCCCTGAAGACCCCGAAAGCCGGCGGCTCTTCCCACACACTGACCTCTGAGGCCAACAAGCGCCAAAACCACTGCAGCGAGACGACACTGTGACACCGGCACACCAAAGCCAACAATGTGTTCCTTCAGCAAATTGACAAGAGTATTGAGAGAAAATATGGAGAAAATTGGATTGCTGGAATTACATATAAAAAAATTGGAGATGGGTGGAGGGGGGGGGGGGCAATGTGCAAGAGGGCTATTATTTAATTCAACATTGAAGTAATTCAATTTTAGAGTTTTCTAGAGATGGTCAGTCAGAAGACAGCCTGTAAATAAGAGTATTAGAGTTTCAGCACTGACCGCTGATGGAGCATTTTACAAAAGAACACAGGTCACATCACAGGGCAAAGATCAAACTATGATCGAGGAAAACAAGTCAACATATTTGTTAGCATAGGATGCAGTAAAGCGAAGGCCGGAATACAATACAAGAGTCTTGCATAGATTTTTCCCATTCATTTGTTGTGAAAGTAAATGCCAGACTGAGTCTGTAAAAATCAGTGAATCCTAAGTTGCGTGCTGTCATTTATTCATTTCTAGGCTACATTTGGATTTGACTTCATGAAAAAGTATGTTCCATATAATGTCTATAGTATAAAAATATCTGTACATAATACATCTGCCATGTTGTCTCTATGGCATTACTTACAGCTTCTGTTTTGTCATTTCATTTGACAATTCCAATTCTGTCACCTCACGGAATATTAGTCTCAGCATCTTGGCATTAGCAGTAGATCTTATGGGTACTTCATGCCTACTATTTTCAAATATTCTGTATTTGGAGATACTTTGAATACTATACAGCAGGGAAGCACTGATTTTATAGCTTCAAAACCTGATTCCAGTTATTATTAGATATTTTGACCTGATTGTAGAAAAGTTTATTAAAATATTGAATTCTATTTTTATTTAAAATGACCTATTATTTTGTTTTGCAACTCCTAGAAGCCATATGCACTCATTTTTTTGTTTGAAATGACTTAGACAAGAGCGACGCAGTAGCGCAGTAGGTAGTGCTGTCGTCTCACAGCAAGAGGGTCACTGGTTCGAGCCTCGGCTGGGTCAGTTGGCGTTTCTGTGTGGAGTTTGCATGTTCTCCCTGCGTTCGCATGGGTTTCCTATAGTGGGTGCTACAGTCTAAAGACATGCGGTACAGGTGAATTGGGTAGGCTAAATTGTCCGTAGTGTATGAGTCTGAATGAGTGTGTGTGGATGTTTCCCAGAGAAGGGTTGCGGCTGGAAGGGACAAACTGGTAGTGTGATCTTCTAAACGACTACATATGCATTTCACATTCAGATAAATTTTTATATATTTAAAACGGTTTTATTAGTCACATCTTTAATGGGATAGTTCACCCAAAACTGAAAATTATGTATTTTACTTTACTTGTTTTCAACATGTTTGACTTCGCTTTAACACAAAAGAAGATATTTTGAAGGCAGCTGGAAATCTTTATAACCACTGACTTCCATAGTGGGGCGTCATGGTGGCGCAGTGGGTAGCATGTTTGCCTCACAGCAAGAAAGTCGCTGGTTCAGCCCCAGCTGGATCAGTTGGCATTTCTGTGTGGAGTTTGCATGTTCTTCCCATGTTCGTGTAGATATCTGGTTTCTCCCACAGTACAAAGACATGTGCTATAGGTGAATTGAATAAGCTAAATTGGCTGTAGTGTATGTGTGTGAATGCAGGAGTGTATGGGTGTTTCCCAGTGTTGGGTTGTGGCTGGAAGAGCATCCGCTGCATAAAACATATGCTAAATAATTTGGTGGTTCACGCCTCAGAGGCAAACCCTTATTAATAAAGGGACTAAGCCGAAAAGAAAATGAATGAATGGCTTCCAACTTGATCTTCCTATTATGGAAGTCAATGTTCAAACGGTTTTCAGCTTTTTTTCAAAATATCTCTTTGGTGTTTAAAAAGAAAATTAAAGGTTTGGAACCACTTGTAAGGGTGAGTAAATAATGAGTAGGCCTCAATTTTGTTTTTGGGTGAACTGTATGTTTTTAAGGGATAAGGCCCATTCTATGTGAGTTTGTGTTCGAAACTATTTTAAGGAGTGTTTCCGTTGTACTGTACGAGTTAAAGTCGATTAAATTAATATTTCAAAGTTATTTGAAGTGATTTACTACATTACGGGTATTTGTTCGGAACAACATAAAGATACAATAAGAATTTATATATACATAACTTATTATATATATATATATATATATATATATATATATATATATATATATATATATATATATATATATATATATATATATATATATATATATATATATATATATATATAAATAACTTAATGGCGTCTCTCGTTTAAAAAGATAATGCAACGAAGCAGTTAAAGTAAATAAAAAGTTTGATACTAATATAATAATTTGATATCAAGACGAACAAGTAGCGCAAACAGATCTACGCATTAGAATCCGTTGAGCTATTTCACTTGTTTGTGTGATATTGCAACCCTGCAGGCTGTCTCTGTGGGAAGAGTGAGAAACACACGAGAGAAACAGATGGCAACACAGCGCATCCTAATTCCCAAAAGCGCACATTGACAGATATCTGTTTCCCCCTGGTGCCCCCAAAGGAGGAACTGCTACCAAATTAAAACTGCCAATTTATAAACAATTACATTCACTGTAGAATGACTGACATTGCTAGACAAATAATAATAATAATAAAAATGTGAATATGTAAAAGGTTTACTCCTGTTTCTCTGACTTCAATGGTCATTTCTGTCCGTACTCTGCAAGACAAGAAATCAAGTGAAGAAAAAATAAAAACCTGTCACGTAATCTGTCTCAATTTGCAAAGTCTATTAATATTGTATGTGTGGCTCACCTCCCTATCACCCAATCTTTAGGAGCTATGCTTGTTCTGACAATTATTATTACTACAGCAACAGAGAGAATTAAAACACGCTCGCTTCCATACATCTCCCTGGCCCTCCTCTCAGACAAGAGGCTTGCTAAATGAAAAATGGACATGCTTTAAGAAGTATTGATTCCAGCTTTAAACAAAGGTAGACTCAATATTATTTAGCTCTAAATACATCTTTGTTATCTGTGTCGGTGCACCAGTCACGCTGCTGTCCTCGTAATCGCAGACATAAAAATAATAGGGCTATTCCCCCAACATTGACTGAAGCAGACCTGTTTGGGCCCTTTGACCAAGTGATCTATCTATTGGGTTTGCGCAGACTGCAATGATGCTTTGGTTGTCTGTGCACAAGCTGAGAAAAAAAGACACAAAAAGACAAGGGTTAGGCAAAATCTCTCTGGTTAGCATACTGTATTTACTGTTTCATTTAACATAAGAATACAGTCTTCAATGCACAATTCGAGCCAAAACAATGACAAAACACTGTAGTTCAAAACAGAGCAAAAGTCATTTGATTTCATCCATTTCAAAGTTAACAGTAAACCTTAACACAACATATTATTTATATATATATTATGCCAGGAATATCAGACTTCCAAAAAATACTTTCCTCCAAATTAGTTACAGTAATGTTTTTTTTTTCAGTTATATTACCCTCAGAATACTTTGTGATTGGTAGACAAATGAACAACCACAAAACAACTGCAAAATAACCTGGTAGAATCAACAATCACACAAATAACTATAAAATAACCCATTACAGTGCATTTTAGGCATGGGACAATAACCGCTTTAAAGGTACACCACAGTTTGGAAAACTCAAAAACTCAACATTTTCTGTTATACTGTTCCTATGATATGTGTAACTTTTTATTTATTTTTTTTATTTTTTATTTTTAGGTCGACAGTATCTACATCAGAAAAGATACCCAAAAATGCCATTTTAAATTGTAAAGAAACCAGTACTTTTGAAACTGATGAAGACAGCAGAAGTCAATGATTGATTTTAATTATTTAGCCTGACATGTTTACTGTTCCAAAATATTTTAAATGTTTCTCAAAACAAAAAATATTGGCTGTGTCTGAAATCTCCTACTACTCAATAGGTAATGCAATTTAATTTGAATTTACTACTCGACTGATAGAAAAGTACGTTCTATACAGTATGAATGGAGCTTAGACGTACTACGGATGGCATTTTGTCATCATCATGTGACAAACCCACTTCACTCACATGAATTCTCTCGCGGTGCATCATGGGACAGCGTAGCATCCATCGGATGCGCACTTGAGAATCTCACCAGTAGTAGTAGGTCAACTGGGTACTTCTTGCATACTATTTTTTGAATAGTATAAATTCAGACATACTACTTGGCTCGTATACTGTTATTAGCGTACTATATAGTATGGAAGCATGTGATTTCAGGCGCAGCCACTGTGTTCAAAGAGGAAAAAAGTTTTGTTTTTTTACCCAGACATTTAAAAAGAACATATTTTAGAGCAGTAATCACAATATCGTGAAACTGTGATATTTTTATAAAAGGTTATCATACCGTTAGAATCTCATACCGGCCCATGCCTAGTGCAGTACGGAAAACACACAAATGTAGTTTTTTAGTGTCCTCCATAAAGCAATAAAGTTCTAATTGCAGAATTTATTTTTTAGCTCTAAGCCAGGCTTCTAAAAATGTTAAAATATGAACAGTGCAAAATGACGTCACTTTCATTTTAACACAAGAGGAACCCTAACACATTTGCTACAGTTACAGTAGTTGGAAAAATTTGCTGAAACATCATATTTCCAAGAGCACAGAGTGATGAGCAAATGTAAATTATAACATCAGTTTATAAATGATGTAGTTCTAGAATGCTTCCATTATTGCGTCTATAGATTAATTTTAATTTGTAGATTATTATTACTATGCAACAGCAATCTATTATAAGTCTATTATAGAAAAGGACAGGGCACTCACATTAATTCTGATGAACCAACAGTGTCTTTAAATGGCTAAATAAACACTTTATTTTATTTACAATTTATAATGCTAGCGATTCCTTTTAAATAGACATATCATACTCAAAACACTGTCAGTTGCTTGTTTCTTGTTGAACAAAAATACATAAGGTTTTATTTCTATTTGATCAGTCAAACAATTGGTAGGCTTGTCACAATAATCAATATATCGACTTATGGCACAACACATGGACATGACCTCAATAATTTTTGGTGTGATGGAATATATATCGCTGATACATAAAAACCAATTCTAGCAACATTTTATCTGATTGTGCAACATCTCTATCTCTATTGGAGGTGTCAGTGTCAGTATGGTTAAAAAACTATAGTATTTACTATTAATTACTATAGTATATTTCCATGTGGGTGTCTGACAACTGAAAATAGATCTGGTAGCAGATATCACATCCTCTGTTTCTTTTTACCCTGCACTTTTTTCTTAACATTTATTATTATTTATTTAGGATATGCGTTTTCACATTCTGATTCCAGTGCCTTATTATAAAATTGTTAAATGACTATACTTAAATTAAATGTTCTTAAAAATAAAATAATATGTGTTCTTTGGAAGAGTGTACTTGCTTTGTGCTGATATTATATTGTCATTCTGGCATTATACAATGAGTGACATAAAATGACAATTTCGTTTATCGCAATATATTTTAGTGTAATATATTGTACAACAAAAAATGGCTATCATGACAGGCCTAACAATGGGTACGTTACTATATGCTAAACCTTTAAGTAGATCCCAAGGAAGAAAGACCATCTGTCTGGATTGCATTACTTAAAGCAAACCGATTTCCCATTTCATCAATAAACTCCCGATTCATTTTCCTACATGAAAGATTAGACAGGCGTGCAGTCATCTGTCCTCATGTGTGCTTCTCCATGTGTTGAGAGAGATGGTGTGAGCGTGTGAATGTGCGGAGACACTGTGGGCAGCTGTACGGCCTCTCGCCCGTGTGTGTTCGTTTGTGTAATTTCAGGTGCTGGGACAACAAAAAACTCTTCCCGCACTCCAAACACTTATAGGGTCTTTGGCCCGTGTGACTGCGCCTGTGCTTGCTCAGGTCACCTGAGCTGCTGAAGCGACGCTCACAGTCTGAACAAGCGTAGGGTTTTTCTCCTGTGTGCTTCCTCATGTGTTTGGTCAAATCTCCAGACTGGGCATAGCTGGAGCCGCACTGTTCACAGCGATACGGTTTCTCACCGGTATGAGTGCGCATGTGGTTTTTCAGGTGCTGGATGCGTACAAAACGCTTGCTGCAGATGTTGCAAAAATACGGCCGTTCGCCAGAGTGAATGCGCAGATGTTTCTTAAGCACATCCTCTCGTGTAAAAGTCTTTGTACACTCTCGGCATTCCAGAATTCTCTCAGAGTTGTGCGCTCTTTGGTGGACTTTCACGTACCTCAAAGCGGAAAACGCTTTGCCACAGATAGCACACGGAAATGCTTTTTCCTTGGAGTGAACTTGTTGGTGGATGCGAAGCGTTGAGCGGTGGCTGAATCTCATGCCGCATTGGGGACATGGGTATGGCCTTTCTCCTGTGTGGGTTCTCAGATGGCATCTGAGGTGGCCCATTCTAGCGAACTCTTTACTACATTCGGGACATTTAAAAGGCCGGATTCCTGTATGGATGACTCTGTGTTTGCGCAGACTCCCCATATCATAAAAGCTATGACCGCAGTCTCCACAGATGCACGGTTTCTCGCCGGTGTGTATGCGTTTGTGTGTCTTTAGACTTTGGAGTGTAGAAAAGTTTTTGCCGCAATCTTGGCACAAATACCCACGGTCTGTGCAAAGGGGTTCACTGACACTTGTTTCAAGTATCTTTTCATCATCATGACAGCGATGTGGTCCAAGGCCCCAGACTCCTGCAAAGCTTTTACCGCATGCGGCACAGCTAATATATCCATCTTTGCACACCGTAGATAAGCTGTGGCATCGACGGCAATGGTTTTGTAAGTTTCCAATGTAATCAAAGCTGCGATCACACTGCGGACAGGTGAAGCGTTTGCGGGTGGGTTTGGGTGTTGGGAGGTGAGCCTTGCGCATGTGGGTCTCCAGCTGGCTTTGAGAGAAGAAACGATAGTGGCAGGAAGTGCAGCTGAGCATCCCGGAGGTTATTTTGGAGCAGTTGTAGACTTTGTGGTTTTTCACCCATGACAGGTACTCACTTCGATGGCACCATTTGAGGTGCTTGTCCAAGTATGTAAAGTCAGTGAAAGTCACAGAGCAATGAGGGCAAGGAAAAATCAGGGAGGAAGAAGCTGTGAAAGGGGGAAAAAAAGACATAACACAAAATGTATAATGTGAAGTCTTGTGCAGTAAAATATCAAGTCAAGCGAATTTGGGTTTAGTTTAGTTATAATCGATTAAGGTTCCAACAGATCCAATGTCAATATTTCCTTACCAGTTTTATTTAATTGTATTTTTTCCATCTGCCAGTAGTACTTTGTAAAATGATCCAGTACTGTGTAAAAGTGCCAAAAAGTCAAAACAGTAATCAAAAATAAAATATTTGTGCTGCTATAGTGTAAACTAGGGATGCTCCAATCAGGACTTTTGCAGCTGATACAGAGTATCGATTCCTTGCCATGGTGATCGGCCGATACAGGAATACCGATTCTGATGCTCTAAGCTTTATAATACTTAAGTGGAGATCTCTCCTTACCTAAAAGAATAAATTAAGGATGCTGTATATAATCCTTTAAACACATCTCTTATAACCATTTAAGTGTGAACATGTCAAAAAAAATTGGTAAGAAAAATGACTAACAATGCAATTTGAAAACAACATCTCTCAGTCAGAAAAAAGTTTGAAGCGCATATTTGATGCATAAGAAGTTCTAATGAAAACATTTAAATCCATTACTTCTTTACTAAAAGGAAATAGGTCTATAAACTACTGTTTATTGCAATAAGTAAATTACAAGAAGTTATATTATTAAATATTTTCTGTTAAAAAATATAATTTTTAAGTTTTTTTTTTAAATGCATCTAATATCTCCAGCTAGGTTTTAGTGAACTTGCAATAGTCAAAAACACAGAATTTTCGGTTCTAAAAAAGGCCTAAAATATGCAAGATCATTAAAATATTTTGCTCATCTTCAACTAACACAAACACATGGGATTGGTTCATGAGATCGGCCAGATCAGCAAGTACCAATCGCATCATCAAATGTGATTATCGGCCAATACCGATCTCCGGCTGATCGATCGAAGCAATTCAATCAACTCTTTTCAAACAACTATCTGTATATGGAAATAAAAAAGGCCAAGTGAGACAGAGTAGAATATATGATAAATAAAAGTCATTTTCCTGCTCACTATTTTGGCTACTTGCAGGGACTCATGTTCACATTTGCACAACAACAGTGGACTATTTTTTGTTCTTAAAATATTTTGTATACAGGATGACAACCCTGTCAAAACGATCCCCAAAAGTGCCTGTAAAAGCTACATGGGTAGGACAATGAAACTGAATACGCACAATGTAGTGTTTCATGGCTAACTTTGAGCCTGGTGGCATCTTCATTGATTGCACATTTCATGAGTAAGAGGAAAGTGTGAAGGTTTAATGACCCGAGTAATAGCACAGTTTTGCTTAAAATGTTGCAATGAACAACATTATGGGTGACATATCAGACTTCAAAAGAGAACAAATTGTTTGTGCGCATTTGTGACCAAGAAAGCAAATTTTTGTGATGCATCAAGAGCCACGGTATCCAGAATAATGTCAGCATACCACCATGAAGGACAAAGCACATCCAACAGGAGTCAGAGGAAGCTGTCTGAAAGGGATGTCCAGGTGCTATCCTGGATTGTATCCAAAAAACAAAACCACAGATGCCCAACTCACTGCAGAAATAAATGTGCACCTCAGCTCTCCTGTGTCCACCAAAACTATACGTCGGGAGCTCCACAGGGTCAAAATACATGGCTGGGCTGCTATAGCCAAACCTTTGGTCACTCGTGCCAATGTCAAACATTGGTTTCAATGGTGCCAGCAGCAAAAATCTTGCAATATTATGGCATTTCCTAGGCCCAATACTAGATGGGCACGTCACTGCCAAGAACTACCGAACCATTCTGGAGGACAATGTGCACCCAATGGTTCAAACATTATATCCTGAAGTGCCAGCAGCAAAAATCTTGCAATATTATGGCATTCCCTAGGCCCAATACTTGTGCTAGATGGGCACGTCACTGCCAAGAACTACCAAACCATTCTGGAAGACGATGTGCACCCAATGGTTCAAACATTATATCCTGAAGGTGGTGCCATGTATCAGGACGATAATGCTCCAATACACACAGCAAGACTGGTGACAGAGTTGTTTTGATGGTCACACTACCATCTCACATGGCCTGCACAGTCACCAGAATTAAATATTATTGAGCCACTTTGGTGTGTTTTGGGGGAGCGCTTCAGGAACCATTTTCGTCTACCAGCATCACATAATGACCTGGCCAAAAAGAATGGCTCAAATTCCCCCTGGCCACTGTGCAGGACTTGTATCTGTTGTTCCAAAGACAAATTGATGAAAAAAGAGGAACTACACCATACTAATTGATTATTGAGATCTAATAGCAGGCAATTTAGTTTCATTGTACAACCCATGTTTATTATGTATGCCAGTCCAGTAGCTGGCTAGTATCTTCGAAGTATCACAAAGTGTCTTGTGCATGAGAAGTTGTTCCGAGGTTTGTTGCACAAATAGAATTTAACGAACTCTGGGTTGCAAAGTACATTCGGGTGGACAAACCAAACAAATTCTACCTGGTTAAGATCAGGTTACGTGGTTTCACAACACTTAATATAAACTTTCTGTTTTGAATTAACTCTGGACCACATGCAGAAGAAAGGTTGACACTTTACAGCAAACAGCCAATCACACGACAAATGAGAGTGTCCTTTAAGTCATTAACAAGGCAGAAATAAACACTGCTGGTGCAGCAAAAGTTTGAGAAGGTAAATTAAATAAAATATTATATCAGTGCAAAAAAAGCTAAGTTTTATGCAAATATCTAAATGTTAATTTTAATTAAAGCTGTTGTAAATATTAATTGCTAATTTGAAACTACCTGGACATTTAATATAATGTATAAATAATTTAAGATTCATATAATAGTCATAAAGAATTCTCAACAAAACATAACATTTTGGCTTAAAAAGGTTTTTAGCGTAAAAGACTTTCATTTAGAGCAAAAAATACACAGGGACTGACAGCTGCACATTGAGTTTGCGCCCCAGAATAAACCTGCTTCGGAGGAGGGTAGCCATGTAGCTTAAGTTACCATGGTGACAAAACCCAAACATATTTTTTAGACCAGAAATGCCCAAACTAGGGCAAGACATCAGCGAGCAAATCAAAGCAAAGGCAGGTGCAGCTTAGTGTATTCAGCATTGAACTCCATTGTATTAGTGCAATTGTTTATGTTTTTGCTGTAATAACTTCATCAAACATTTTTTTTAAATATACTGCATTTGTTAATATAATTTAAAGCAATGTTTTCTAGTTGTTTTTTTTTAAATATAAGGAAATAAATTAGGAGATTACTCAAGGAAACTTGAATGTACATTCGGCCCATAGCCCTCAGTTAAGTTTGGTTTTTGGTCCTTCATAAGAAAAATTTTTGGCCTGTTTTAGACCAAAAACACAGACTTTGCTTAAACCTACCTGGGTAAAATCCCAAACCAGCTTTGTGCAACAGAACTCTTTAATCAGCCACTGTCATTTTGGTTAAGTACTTGTGAATGCCTATAGACTGAACTTGCACATTTCCACAAAATTGTGTTTTGTTTTCTTTTCTTTACACTGAGATAATTACGGTATAGGTTTTTTAAGTTTTTTTTTTTTAATTCTCTGTTCAATTCACATTTCAAACAAAACAAATTTGATAATTCAGAACTAAAGGATTTGAGTGCACACCTCCAAATGTGTCACATCTTTAAAATGAGTAAATTGTGTCATTTATAGGTTTAAGGCATAATAAATAAATACATTACCCATGGTTTCCTCCAGGTCAGAATTACACAGCAGGTTTTCCTCTGGCATCTCAAGCTTCACTTCCTTCCACCTCTCATTTTCTTCTTCCACAGTCAATGAAGACTCTCTTTGAAATACTTCATAAATTCCAGGCTCAGTTTTGACCTGAAAATTAGTTTGGTTTAAGGGAAAGAGATCTGGCTCTGTCTTTGGAACAAATGTTCTGAGCGCAGGAGGACGAGGCTGCAGGTTCACATTCTGCTGCTGGTGTTGCTCAGACAGCATTAGGACTCCCAAAGCTTCCAGCTCTCCTTGTTCTGGACTCATCTGTGTGACTTTGGGACAACAGTCCATTACACAGTCCAGGATATCATTAGATGTTTCTGCTTCATCTGTGCCAACACAGATAGCATCAACATCTGATGGAAGTGGCTCCTTATCACCATTTTGCAGCAGTTTGTCTTTTTTCTTTTGACTGGATAACTTTGTTTTCTTTAACAAGTTGGCTTTCATCTTTTGAACAACCTAAATTAAAAAAAGAAAAATAGGAAAAGAAAAATATTATAGGTTATAGTTTTATTTAAAGGTTAAACATTTCTGGTATATTAGTTAAAACATTTAATGATTTTAAGGTGTTAATTTAGTATAGGTTACAGTTTAATTTACAGGTTAAACACATTACTGGCATAATATTTAGAACATTTAAGGAGTTAATTTGTACAAAGGCAAATTATTAGTTTTTTTAGGACCTTCAGAAAACTGGTCTAAGATATGGTAGTTGGTTTGAAACTGGTCTAGCTAATCTTGAAGGTCCATACAGCACGCGTGACAGCGGCTAGCAAACATAAATAGAAAAGTCGTGTTGACTTTAATAATATAACACAATGTTCTTACCGGGGGACAAACGTCAGTTTATTTGCTGCATTTGGGTGTAACGTTAGATTCAAACCCCACCGGACTAACGTTAGTGCCTCTGGTTACTATCCAGTGGACTATGACAGCCCTCAGTAAACACCATCTTCAAACAAACGCTTTGAACATTCACCCCTAAAATGACACCAACGCCTTTCATTGTACTAGGTAAATACTAGTTATAAACTACCTAATGCAGCGACTGGGACCGTTTCCCAAATCTAAAAGACGTTAAAACGATGCTGGTTGTAAATAACACGTAAAGCCAGCAACGATAACGCATTTCAAAATAAGACCATGAACTGAGGCGTTTTTCAAAATAAAAGCTCTCGAGCCTTTTTTACATTTCTTTTTACTGAATTTAAGTAAATTTTTACCAAGAGATTTTCAACATTAAATCGTAAACATTATAATATAACATTAAAAATTTGTACTTTTTCTGTATTCAATTCAATTCATGTTTATTTCTACAGCGCTTTTACAATGTAGATTGTGCAGTTTAACAAAGAAGTTCTAGTAGACTGAAACAGTGTCAGTCCAGTTTACAGAGTTTAAATTCAGTTTAGTCCACTTCAGTGTGGTTTAAATTTACTGCTGAAAGTCCAAACACTAAAGAGCAAATCTATTGATGAGCAGCTCCATAACCAAGCAAGACAGTGGTCACCAATTGACGAAAGTGAAGGAAAAAAAAAAAAAAACCTCGAGAGAAACCAGGCTCAGTTGGGCACGACCATTTCTCCACTTCCTGTGCAGAGCTGCAGTTTAGGTACCGGAGGCTGGAGAACAGCGGACGTCCATCGTGGAGATCTGCAGGTGTGAGTAGGTCACCGGCGGGTGATCAGGCTGGCCCACAGGATCAATGCAAAGACTTGTCTGTCACTGGGGTCTTTCAGAAATCAGTCTCATGCTCTCCACTCCTCCATGACCGCCAAAAGCATCAGCTCAGGTATATCTAATCATTAGAGACCTCTTAACAACATGAAAGGGACGCAATTGCAATGTTTTACTGTTTAATTCAAACTCAGTTCCTGGAGGGCCACAGCTCTGCACAGTTTAGTTCCAACCCTAATTAAACACACCTTATCAAACTAATTGAGTGCTTGTTTGAAACCTACAGATAGGTGTGTTGAAGCAGGGCTGGAACTAAACTCTACAGGGCTGCGGCCCTCCAGAATTGAGTTTGACACCCCTGAAGCAGTCTTAATTTTTTTAGAAGCATTAAGTCAGGTACAAGAAGATAAAGGCAAAAAACACAACAAACTCTGGTAACCATTAATGGATGATATTTTATTATGGACAAACTTCTGTTAAGCATCAAAGGCATGTGCGTCAATCACAGAAAAAAACAACTGTAAAAGCATTTGAAAATGTCTGAACAGAACAAAGCTTTTTCACCAAAGTCAAACTCAAATCCATTTTGGTCTTTCGCTTAATTTATATCACAATCCCTTGTTCTTGATTTAATGCAACAAAGTAACCAACCATTAGTTTGCAATAGCTTTTTTTTCCCTCTGGAGTGTCACCCGAGATAAACATATGGCTTCTCCTGTTATGTTATTTACATTAAATAATCAATGTCAATTGAACATTTTTTGTAATATCTTATAATTCATGAGAACTTTAATTCTCAAAAAATAAGAGAAATGTAACTTTCTACATCAGCCTACATAAATACGTCAAATTACGCAAGAAAAAATAACAGTCCATCCTCAAAAAAACAGGTAAAACAACGGAAACTCCATGTTAATGGCAATACTGTAACAAACTCCATAAAACATCATACAGATAAAAGGCTAACTGTAGTGTTTTCAGTGATTTCCTCTTCATTTCCTCACCTTATAGTGTCTCACCAGGAGCATACTATAGTGTTTCTATACGTTTAAAATTTGCATTGCACTTTGTTCAACAGATCTTCTATGAATCTGGCTGAACATGACCCATCGCTGAAATTAAAATAGGAAACTGAATTTCATTGATCACCAGTTAAATATTGAACACATTATGTATAAATCCTTTTTACCGTTTGGTTAAACTAAACCAGTGTAAGGAGGGAACGGAAATAAAGCAAAGAAAAAAAAGTTATCCTTCATTCCCTACACAATGTGAATAACATGTATGTTTTCTGGGCCCTTGTTAATCAGCTTATTCCTTCACATTAATATACACACACACACAACCGCAGCACTTAAGATAACAGCCTGAACTCATAGAACTCCAATCCTAAATCGAATACAAAAAGAGTGTGAGGATTCAGTCGCAAGGTTATAACAACGTCCGTTTCAAGGCAAAGTGAGTAAAGGCATGTCATCAATGCAAACAATGGACGTGTAACCGTAAACCATCAAATCGACAGTCTGAAATGCATCTTCAGTCTGAATGAATATGTATAAAAATAAGCCAATGGCTCAACATGAACAAGACCTATTGACTAGATTCAATCTGTTATATTACAGGAAGCTTCAACTAATCACAGCCATGACAAAATACCAGAAACAAAAGCATTACAACTATTTTTTTAACATCATCTGTCCTCATTTCTTTTTTGCAGACAATCAAAGTTTTGCACATTCAAGCGGACACGTTGCACCGTCTCTTGGTTTGGATGGCAGTTCAGATTGTCACATGAGGATATAAAGCACATTGGTTCAGCTGCAAAGACAACTTTTTGACGTTTCAGGTGATATGTCATGCTGTAGTCATCGTCGTCTTGTCCAGCTGGTTTCAGTAGTGTATATAAGACAAAGAACGCAGCAACAAAGCATGGAGATACGAGTAGTGCATTGCATAAAGGTTGCTGCCTTAAGTCAATATGGAGCTTTTTAGGAGTGATAAACAAGTAAACGACATCTAATACTTAATTACAGTATATATACATATCACAATTCCTATGATTCTCCTTTTTTCTCTTCCGTAAAATAAATACATCCCTTTAGTAACAAACAAAAATAAAAGGATTTTCACCCTTAAAGGAGTAGCTCACCCAAAAATCCAATTTTACTCACCATTTACTACCTCTCATATGGTACAAAACATTTATTAACTTCTATTTTTGTCATTGTTGAACTTATAGGATTTTTTTAAGAGTACTGCAAACCAGTAGCCATTGACATCCATTCATTCATTTTCTTTTCGGCTTAGTCCCTTTATTAATCAGGGGTCGCCACAGCGGAATGAACCGCCAACTTATCCAGCACATGTTTTATGCAGCGGATCCTGCAACCCAGTACTAGGAAACACCCATACACTCTTGCATTTACACACATATGGTACGGCCAATTTAGCTTATTCAATTCCCATTGACATCCATAGTAAGAAAAACTACTGTGGAAGTCAATGGCCACTGTTTCCCAACCTTTTTCATAATTTCTTCTTTTGTGTTGACAAATAGTGAACATCTTTTTTGGGTAAACTATACCTTTAAAATGAAAAGTGTCATCAATTACTCACCCTCTTGTAGTTTAAGATACTTATGAAAAAGTCTCAGTGCTTTTTTGTTTAAACAGCAGGTGTCAATGGGATCCAATGGTGTTTGATTTTGGACCTCATTGAGTTTATCTGCATTGACAAAAATTTGTAAATGAGTAAATGATGAGTACACATTCACCTTTTTGGGTGGTCTATCCCTTTAAGAGCTTCACAACTTCCTTTGCCCTTCCTGTTCTTAACTTTGAAAATCTCCCTTGATTGTTTTGTCCTTTTCAGTCTATTTCTCCCACTCAATTCCCATCTCATTACATGGCCATGGTTGTTAGATGTTGGTGGCCCAGCAAGCCTTTTCGGCCACCACCAACACCAGGATGTGTTCCTGCTCCACCGTGTCCACAGTACTCCTGCAAATTCTGCCGCAAAGTAACAAGTGCAGAACCCAAACAGGCTCGATTTGGTGCAAGGATGCCTCCTGGTAGCTGTATGAGAACTGTGGCCACCCCTGCCATCCCGTCGTCTGTAGGCTCCAGAGTGATCGGTCCAACTTTGAAGGATGAGTACGAGAAACCCATGAGTTGAGACAGGAAGGGGTCGGAGCGGCAGAAATGCTGGTAGCTGCCATGCGAGGACGGATAATGGTGTTGGTGATGCGAGGTTGGGTTGGCGGTGGAGCTGGGTGCGTAGTGGTGAGCATTCAGGTAGTGCAGGGGCAGGTGCTGCCCATTGTTGCCTCCACTTAGAGCCAGATGGTGGTGATGATGAGTGGCAGTGCCTGTGCCAGGGTCATGTTTGTAGGACAGAGCCCCAGGTCGGCCCCTCTGGCCCATTACCATCCCACCAAGCTTGCCTGTCCGGACGTGGGCCAGAGACACTGCACTGCCCCCTCCGGCTGAGGGCAAGTAAACTAACTGTGGCTCCTCTGGCTCTAGGTAGACAGTAAGTTTTGCAAATGGACGAGAGGCCATCTTGGTCATTTCTTGAATGTGGCGCCGCTGCTCGCGACGGAAATCCAAGAACTGCTTTACCTTCCAGAGTAACACACAGACCGACAGGAAGAGGAAAAAGCAGGAGAAGAAGACCGAGAAAAAGACAAAGAGGTCAATGTGGGCTTGGTCCTGTCGTAGAAAGAGGAGGCCTTGAGATTCTCCATTATGAGTTTCTGTGCCTACTCCGCGCAGGGCAATAAAGAAACGGCTGGATTTGAGCGAGTGCACTTCGTGAGGGAAAGTAATGACCACTCTGTCCCGCACTCCGCGTACGATCAGCACTGTTTGCGGCTTCCACACAGTGATGTAGGTTATGAGACCTTCGGCTCGTTCTTCCCGCACCTCACGTTCTGAACCTTGCAACTTTGCGGAAAGTGTGCCGAGTAACGCAGACGAGGAGTTAGCAAACACCTTCATGGGCGACGGCGGGGCGAGAGGAACCTCCTTTTCACCTCGGGAAGCTGTGGCGGAGGTGGCTTCATCCTCAATCTTGATGGCATGCACACCGCTCTGGCGGTCTACCTGCACAATGAAGGTATCATGCGAGTTGGAGACGTAGACCTCAACTTCCCCAAATGTAACATCAATAGTGACGCGGATGTCCACGTTAGTAAACTTGGGCTGAGCTGAAAAGAACACTGTGCGGCCCCTCAGCAGATTGCGGATGTTGGGTTCATGGAAGCAGTTGACCTGTGATGTGGGGTCAAAGCAGCACTCGCTGTCCACGTTGAACTGCCGGTAGCACTGTCTCCCATTCACTGGATTGCCATTGAATGAATCTTTGCACTTGGCGCACTGTAAGAAGCACAAATAGGAATGCTTCATACAAGACCTTATGTGTCAAATACGTAGTGCAATGTAATTGGTTGCCAAATACCTGTTGTCGGTAACACTCCTTACGGTCATTCTGTGGGCTACTCAGACAGGATGAAGTTTCAGTGTTGTTCTGGCAGGGACAGCCAGTGCCATCATGTTCATTACAGGTGTCTGCATGCCCGTTGCACTGACATCTACAAGAAGGTAAGAGAAAACACTGATGAAAGATCTACAGTAGATCAGGGGTTCCCAAATTTTTTAACCCGCGACTCCCTAAATAACAATGCCAGTGACTTGCGACCCCCAAACCAATTTGCTGCTATTTCTGTGTCTTTAATATAACGTAATCACCCCAGGGGTCGCAAAAAAAATCGTCAAGTTGACAATGTTACTATTAAGTACTATTTTGTTCTCCAGTAGGTTATAGATAAAACATGATCATTCTAATAGTTTAATAAAATGTATCAGAGTTTTGGAAATCGCCAAGCGACGCCCGCTCATTGTCCTGCGGCCCCCCGAGGGGTCCCGACCCCCACTTTGGGAATCACTGACCTAGATCAGAAGCGTATATTTTGTGCAAGTGGCATTAAAACCCTGAGATCGAGGTCTTTTATGCCCTCCACTGAGCAGTAAAGTACAAAACAGAACAGTACAAGTTGGTATGGGGCAACCTGATCAGGCTTGTTTCTCCACTGCCAACAATAGCCTTACTTGAATGCCATGGTGCACGGTGAAAGTTGTGATCAAGGTCTTTCTGTCTCAAAGAAGAAAGCCATACAAGCTGTTCTCGTATCGTCTCTTTTGCACACTAAGTTTTATTATTTCAAATATAGATGAGTGGCAATCACACGCAAATAGAGAAAGGAAGGGAGCTGCGCCCCTCATGGTTTTCACATGTTTAGACTGGACATGGGACGATAACCAGTTTTATGGAGCCAGAATTGTTTCATATTTCCAAACAAAAATAATACAATCCACAAATAAATGTGAAGCGATTGACAAATACCAAGCATATCCACAAATAAATACAATGAGATCCACAAATAAATCTTAAGAGTTCCACAAACATTAATTACATTCACAAATAAGTAAAATTAGACTTGCAAATAAAAAACATACTCACACATATTTTTTTTTTATTCTACAAACACAAATTTGCCTGACATTTATATGTGAATTGTGTCCTGTGCATTTGTAGATTAGTGTGCATTTGTGGGTAGCTCTCTGTGCATTTGTAGATCACTGTGGGTATTTGTGGGTAGCTCTCTGTGCATTTGTAGATCACTGTGGGTATTTGTGGGTAGCTCTCTGTGCATTTGTAGATCACTGTGGGTATTTGTGGGTAGCTCTCTGTGCATTTGTAGATCACTGTGGGTATTTGTGGGTAGCTCTCTGTGCATTTGTAGATCACTGTGGGTATTTGTGGGTAGCTCTCTGTGCATTTGTAGATCACTGTGGGTATTTGTGGGTAGCTCTCTGTGCATTTGTAGATTAGTGTGCATTTGTGGGTAGCTCTCTGTGCATTTGTAGATCACTGTGGGTATTTGTGGGTAGCTCTCTGTGCATTTGTAGATCACTGTGGGTATTTGTGGGTAGCTCTCTGTGCATTTGTAGATCACTGTGGGTATTTGTGGGTAGCTCTCTGCGCATTTGTAGATCATTGTGGGTATTTGTGGGTAGCTCTCTGTGCACTTGTGGATCACTGTGGGTATTTGTGGATAGCTCCCTGTGCATTTGTAGATCACTGTGGGTATTTGTGGGTAGCTCTCTGTGCATTTGTAGATTAGTGTGCATTTGTGGGTAGCTCTCTGTGCATTTGTAGATCACTGTGGGTATTTGTGGGTAGCTCTCTGTGCATTTGTAGATCACTGTGGGTATTTGTGGGTAGCTCTCTGTGCATTTGTAGATCACTGTGGGTATTTGTGGGTAGCTCTCTGCGCATTTGTAGATCATTGTGGGTATTTGTGGGTAGCTCTCTGTGCACTTGTGGATCACTGTGGGTATTTGTGGATAGCTCCCTGTGCATTTGTAGATCACTGTGGGTATTTGTGGGTAGCTCTCTGTGCATTTGTAGATTAGTGTGCATTTGTGGATAGCTCTCTGTGCATTTGTAGATCACTGTGGGTATTTGTGGGTAGCTCTCTGTGCATTTGTAGATCACTGTGGGTATTTGTGGGTAGCTCTCTGTGCATTTGTGGATCGCGCTGTGCATTTGTGAATTTTGAAACATTTCTAACGTCAAGACGAACACTGATCCACAAATAGATGAACTCCACCCACCTTCTACTTAAACCAATCAGATACCGGCACCGTGATGCTGACCAATCGCTGCTCATTGTCGCTCCAACCAATCACGCTTTGCCTTACAATCAGAGCGGGACCAGGCCAGCCGTAATGAACTAGTCTCTTCAAAATGGACGGCCAGGACAGTTTAAGACAGGTCAGTGGTGCTCATTACAGCATTGCTCTAATAATGTGGAGCTGTCCTTGCCGTGCTTTTTCAAGAGACTGGTTAATTGACTGCACGATCGCTTTTCTGCTTTGATGCTCAGCACGCACGGACGAGGCTGAATCCAGCTTCTTGACGCTATCCGGTCGCGGTTTTTAAGGTAGACCGGATAGTTTTTTTTAAGGTGGACCGTGTAGCGTCAATAAGAGGCTGCGAATAAGCTTGATTCAGCCTTGTCTGTTTATAAATGTTTTCTAGGAATACAGTGAATGACTGTAATCGAATCATTAATTAAACAGACAGCTGTCACACCAAACAGCAAAGAAGGTTTAAATTCTACATTTCGAGTTACATCGATCATTTTAAGGGTGAGTATTATTATGCTATTTATACGAACAGCAATAAAACGCTAGCCGTGTCTGTTTCTCACAGTTCATACCAGTTTTTGTTTTATTTTAATTACCTGCATCACTTCTATCTATCCATCCATTCTTCTGTCTACTTACATGTTTGTGTAAATTGTGTCCTTAATATCCATAACTATGACCATTACTAACTATAGGTCATTTCTCAGTTTCCTGTGAGGGTGAAGTGACAGGAGAGATCAGCATGACGATGGGAAGCTGAAGATTTGAGTAGCAGATTATTTATGCTCAGGATGACGATGATCCAGCTCATCTACAAAGACATCAACATGCTACGGACCATCTGAGAAGAAGCTGACCATTTCTTTCTTTATTTCTTTTTTTTTTTACTTCTACCTGCCAAAATGACTACAGATTTAAACAAAATTCACACACACACACAAATTTTAATGATAATTGTTTAATGTTGTATTTTTAAAGATCACTGTAAGGGAAATGTTTAACATTAATGTGTCAAATTATTTATATTTACATAACTGCAGTGCAAATGTCTGAAGTTATTTACCTTTTTAACTACTGCAGTGCAAATGTGTGTTTTTGTTGAAAATGAGTTGGAGGTGGTATCCCAGTTATTACATTTTAGCTACTTAAACCAAACAATTTTGCATTATTCTTGTAATCTTATATAAAAAGATTAACATTAAATGTAATTAAATAAAAAAGTGTTTGAGCATCACTGGGGGTCAGACTGTAGTTGATTGCCTGATTTTGTCAAAAGGCAGAGTTCGTACAACATTTGATGGAGGTGAACACCCTAATAATTCTCTATGCACAAAAAACTGCATATTTACATTAGTGCAGTGCAAGCATCTAAAGTTATATGTGCATTAGTGCAGAACAAATGTTCACTCAAATTGTTCTGTTATTTATGTTTAAATGTTTAGATTAATGCATTGAAAATGAACGTTTATTATAATAACCTTATATCCCTGCAGTGCAAGCAACCCTAAAAATTACGTACAGTATACTTGTTTCTCTTTAATCTTTTGCTCAAGCTTTTACTAACGGGCAGAAGGCAAGCCATTGTGTCCAGCTTGTGTCGCTTCACCCTGCAGATGAGATGCTCAACGTGGACCCTCAGCCAAACGATGGAAACTGTCTCCCTCACCTAGTTTCATGTAGGATGCAAGTTGTGAACCTAAATCAGATGTAATACATGTAGAAGTATAAATCAGAAAGAAATTAAAACTGCTGTAAAAAGGTATTAGGTTTTGTTTTGCATATAAATACTTTTTTTTTGCATATAAAAAACATTTGTTTCAGTTTGTTATTTGCCTAATAAATGACATTAGAATGTTTAGTTTTAGACAGATGGCTATATTTCTGTTCTATCAAAGTTTGGCTATATATAGAATGTTTTATTAAAGTTCATGATAATATCGATTAAAGTCCTTCATGGTAATCCAAGGAAACATAAACAGCGAGTGTAAGCTGTATCATCCTCTCTTGCACCATCTGCATACAGTGATCGCAGTGCTGCACTAGAAGTAACCGTGCAGGCTGAGCACAAACACAGAAAAGCGATCGTGCAGTCAATTAATCAGTCTCTTGAAAAAGCACGGCACGGACAGCTCCATATTAATGCTGTAATGAGCACCACTGACCTGTCTTAGACTGTCCTGGCCGTCCATTTTGAAGAGACTGGTTCATTATGGCTGGCCTGGTCCCGCTCTGATTGTAAGGCAAAGCGTGATTGGTTGGAGCGAGAACGAGCAGCGATTGGTCAGCATCACGGTGCCGGTATCTGATTGGTTTAAGTAGAAGGTGGGTGGAGTCCATCTATTTGTGGATCAGTGTTCGTCTTGACGTTAGAAATGTTTCAAAATTCACAAATGCACAGCGCGATCCACAAATGCACAGAGAGCTACCCACAAATACCCACAGTGATCCACAAATGCACAGAGAGCTACCCACAAATACCCACAATGATCTACAAATGCACAGAGAGCTACCCACAAATACCCACAGTGATCTACAAATGCACAGAGAGCTACCCACAAATACCCACAGTGATCCACAAATGCACAGAGAGCTACCCACAATGATCTACAAATGCACAGAGAGCTACCCACAAATGCACACTAATGTACAAATGCACAGGACGCAATTCACATATAAATGTCAGGCAAATTTGTGTTTGTAGAATAAAAAAAAAATATGTGTGAGTATGTTTTTTTATTTGCAAGTCTAATTTTACTTATCTGTGAATGTAATTAATGTTTGTGGAACTCTAAGATTTATTTGTGGATCTCATTGTATTTATTTGTGAATATGCTTGGTATTTGTCAATCGCTTCACATTTATTTGTGGATTGTATTATATTTGTTTGGAAATATGAAACAATTCTGGCTCCATAGTTTCAAGGTTTACCGTGGTTTGGAAAAGTCAAGCTTTTAAAACCGCAGGAATTTTCTGTTATATCATTCCTATGGTATATGTTTTTTGTGACTATTTTATTTTGTTTTTTAGGACAACAGTATCTCCAGCAGAAAAGGACCCTCCACATCAAAAGCTACAGTTCCAAAATATTTAAAATGTTTCTTAAAATAAAATATACTGTGTTCAATGAGGGAAAAAGTTGTTGACGTTTAAAAAGAACTTATTTTAGAGCAGTAATCACAAGACCATGATACCATGAAACCGTGATATTTTTATCACAATCTTATACCGGCTCATGCCTAGTTTAGGCATTCATGTGAACAGCCCATTAAACAACAATAGAGCACATAGAACAGATGCAGTTCTTGCTTCTTGGCATGTGGCAGTTTGTCACAAGAAGACAACAAGCTTCGTTTGATGATAATTCTTTGCTACTGCTGTCATTGTGTAATTACTGTGCATTTAAAAACGGCACATTCTGTGTGGCTGTTCCTGTGGCCTGTTGCACGTTCAAGTGATGATTTTCTATAAACCAATAGCTTTCAGCTCCACCCTTTTGGTACATTTTTGGTTCCCAAAAATGGGTCAGGTATGGTTTGTTATTTTGGTACGGACACAGAAATATATGCATACTGTTTCTATTCCAGTGACTTTTATTCTTGTGCATGCAAATATAAGAGACTGGATAAAGTTTGTGCAAAGTTGTTTTGCATTTTGCTGTGATTCAATGTTCAAGTTTTGTAAACTCTACCCTGCAAATACATATTATGGCACAATGTGTGGCTAATAGAAGACTGAAACATCAGGCTGTAACCTTGCTGAATTAAAAGAATGCACACTAAATTGCAATTAAGTGGAGTCTTTCCCATTTTGAATGTATTTTTTAAATGACAAAAGTAGCGTGATATGACGAATATTTCAGCACCTACAGAAGTTTTCTGTGACTTGGCTTTAACTTACTTGTGAAAAAAAGCACCCTACGGTTTTATAAATATGCTGTAAAACAATAAACTGCAAATGTATTAATTCTCTGTAAACATTAACTTGCAAAATCACAATTATAATCAGTGTAAGAGATTGGACTCAAAGCTAATTTTCTGAAGCACTTACTTCTCACACTTCCCTTGCAGCAGGAAGAAGCCGCTGAGGCAGCTCTCACACTTATCTCCCACACTGTTGTTCTGACAGCTCACACACACGGCATGGTCCTCAGTAGGGCCCTCTGTTGCCCATTGTTCAATCTGAGAAGCAAAAACACACAAATTCTCAAGACCCTTTACCTACAACTAGAACTATTTCACAACTAGAAGATATCACGTAAACACTGCTTACACTCTCACGGTCCAGTGGGTAATCTTTAGGATTTTCCATTGCCTTATTGTGCTCATCCTTGGACAGACATATGTCACTGTTTCCTCTGCAAAACTCACGACAGGGGCGACACATCCCACCTCCCATTGCTGAGCCCACAAACAAGGGCTTACACTTATCACAGTGTTGACCCTAATGAGGAGACAGACATAAGATGTGCATGTTACTTTACAAACATGCATTCTAATTTCATTCATTCATTTTCTTTTCAGCTTAGTCCCTTTATTAATCTGGGGTCGCCACAGCAGAATGAATCGCCAACTTATCCAGCATATGTTTTACACAGCGGATGCTCTTCCAGCTGCAACCCAGCACTGGGAAAGCATTCTAATTTAATATAATAAAATAAACTAGAAAAGTAAAGTTCGTAGACCAATTTTATGGTGGCTTGAGAAAGCCTCGTCTGAAAGTTTGAAGTAGTTTCAAAGTATAAATAACTGCAGTAGTTTTTAAGAAGTTTAACACAGTCGGCATAAATAGATAACTACATGTATGTTAGCATGTTTCTAGTATGCATTGGCATGTTTCTTGTTAGGCAGTTGATAGGGGGGTTCTGAGTGTTTGCTAAGGTGTTGCTAAGTGGTTGCTAGGGTGTTCTGAATGGTTGCTAAGGCATTGCTAGGCGGTTGCTAAGGTGTTGTTAGGTGGTTGCTAGGTTGTTCTGAGTGGTTGCTAAGGTGTTGCTAGTCAGTTGCTTTATTGTTCTGAGTGGTTGCTAAGGCGGTTGCTAGGATGTTACTAGGGGGTTGCTAGGGTATTTAGAGTGGTTGCTAAGGTGTTGCTAGGGTGTTCTAAGTAGTTGCTAAGCGGTTGCTTAGGTGTTCTGATTGGTTGCTAGGGGGTTGCTAAGGTGTTGCTATGTGGTTGCTAAGGTGTTCTAGGTCCTTGCCAAGTTGTTGCTAGGTGGTTGCTAGGGTGTTCTGAGTGGTTGCTAAGATGTTGCTAGGGTCTTCTGAGTGGTTGCTAAGGTGTTGCTAGTTGGTTGCTAGGGTGTTCTGAGTGCTAAGCAGTTGCTAGGGTCTCCTGAGTGGTTGCTAAGGTGTTGGTAGGTGGTTGCTATGGTGTTCTGAGTAGTTGCTAGGCAGTTGCTAAGGCATTGCTAGGGTGTTGCTAAGGTATTCTGAGTAGTTGCTAGGTGGTTGCTAGGGTGTTCTAGGTGGCTGCTAAGGCAATGCTAGGCGGCTGCTAGGGTGTTCTAGGTCGTTACTAAGATGTTGCTAGGCAGTTACTAAGGTGTTGCAAGGCGGTTGCTAAAGTGTTCTGAGTGGTTGCTAGGCAGTTGCTAACATAAATTACCATTGGTTCTAGTATGAATTAGCATGTTGCTAGCATGTTTCTAGTATAAACTAGCATGTTGTTAGCATGAATTCAGAATGAATTAGCATGTTGCTAGTATAAGTATGAGTAAAGTATATTGTTAGTATGGATTGGTATGCCGTTAGTATGTCCAATGAAAAGTCAGTAGCAGTTTTTTTTACAATGGAAGTCTATGGCACAGTTGTTAAGATGCCGTAAGTGGTTGCTAGGGTGTGGCTAGTAAGTTGAAAGGTCATCAGTGATTGGCAGATTGGTGGTCTGAGTTAAATGAGCCCAACTTTAAGTCTGTATGACAGTCTGGCAGAAAGTTATAAGGTACGAATACGAATACGAAAAAATAAAACAACATACAATGCTAGTTCTTAGTACCTTAGTGTTATTCTTGCACTCTAGACAGGTGTCCAGCTGAGAGATGCTTTTACAGTTACTGTGTTTGTTACATCGACACTGAGAGGAGCAGTTCTCCCCGACAAACCCAAAGTGGCACTGACAGATTCCTGGAGATATACAGGTCCCATTAACACAGCCCTGAGCGCAAACTGGCTCACACTGACCCGAAACACTGACAAACAAAAGGAAACAGGAAAATATTTATGAACTAATTATCTGCAGAAAGATTTTGTTTGAGAATTAGAGAAGTATAATCAGTACCTGCTGAGCACATAGCCCTGTCTGCAAGTGCAGTGGTAACCTTCAGGCAGATCATGACAGTCTTGAGTGACGTTACAGTGGTGGTGTCCATTGGAACACTCGTCCTCCTCTGGGCAGTGCAGGAAGGACCAGCTGCTGTTCCACTGGGGGCACAAAACCTCACTTACACCTGGAGAGTAAGAAGACAATTCAATTTAATAGATAGAAGAAGTCGAATTAGTGTGGAATGGATGCGCTCTAACAGTTTGTATTTAGCCTAGTTAGATAAATTGGGTGTAAATAGTAAGGGGATTTCACACAAGGTAGTTATAAAAGGAACTAGCCATCAGGCCCAGTTGCCCAAGAACTAAATTTCCTCCCCAAAAACTGCACTTGAAATTCTGAAATGACGTAAACAAGATGACAGCATGATCAAGTACTTAAAAAAATCAAAAGGAAGGAAATGTTTTGATTATTTGTAGCATGTTTAAATGAAGATGGCGGAGAGAGAGTTTAGTGTTTATTGTCATATCTGCTTCAAGTGGCTAGTTCAAGGTAAAAACAGATAAAAAATTATGAACAGTTTATAAATAAAAGTTTTCTATAACATTTAAGTTTATGACAACTAAATACAGCAACAACAATCAATAATACATCAAATTAACTTTTAATAAAAAAAATTGAAAAGGATTCACATTTAAAAAGAATTCTTTCAAAGTCTCAGATGAAGATGGAACATAAACGCACAAGCTATGACAGTGAAACAACAAAAAGAAGGACAAAATGACTTTTGACAACTCGAAGCACTACATATCACATCATTTTGTAACATTTTTGTATACTGTGGCGGCGTTTCTTGTGGTATGCAATTCACCCACTCAACCTACACTTACATCACTGTAGTTCTTATTGTGCTGGATTCAACCCTGTTCTAAAGAAGGAGCTAATTTATTTTCCCCAAATGGCATTCCTAGAACTAAAATCTTTCACATTTCCTGCAGTAAGAGCGAGCGTAAAAGTAGAGTAAAAACGAATTAATTAAAGCACCAAACGCCAAACACCAACACCAAAACGCATTTTTTGAGATGCTGACAGTCATATATATGTCCCACGTTGCTAAAAACACCATCAGGACACATATATTCTACTAAAAAGTGATAATTGGTTGTTTTTGCATTGTTTTAAGCAAATTCGATCTTCCGATTTAAAAAGAAATTTTGAAGCAACGTCACGGCGATGAGATCATTGTGTAAATTCCAGTGTGGAGATTGGCTGTCTGTACCGGTCGGTACAAAGTGACGTCACTGAGTTTTCAGCACATCTGTTCATTAATTCATGAGAAAGACTTGGTTCGAACCAATCAGCGTGCTCTATTGTGAACAAGATGCAGCTTCATTAATATGCATGATATATCTTCGAAGATTTACCTGTTACAGTGTTCAGAGAGACGCCATGTTTCATTGCCAACCACAATTCAAACAAGTAGAAAAAGAAGAAATGTTCGGAGACATGGGTCATCAGTGTTGCGTTTATAAATGTGCTGCAACAAAGGTTTTTTCCCCGCAATAAGAACACAGCTCGTGTGTGGACCCACATGTGTGGTTTACAGTGGTCTGCTACACACAACAAAAATATGTTTGTAAGGAACTTTTTTTTTTTACCCGAGAGCTTTTCCAATCTGGAAATGGTGAAATCCGGATTTGCCACTCGTCTTCTTTTAAAAATGACGGGGTTCCAGTTGGTGTTGATTGTCCCGTCTCTACGGATTTGGTAAGTGTGTGTTCAATGTTCTTTGTTTATGTTTATTCAGATGGCAAAGTTTGTTAGTATGGTCAGCAGTACTCTTTCAGTTTTTAAAGACATACCTTAGTCAAAATGATTGAGTTACTAAAGCCCCTTTCACACAGTGATACCGCTAAATATCCGGAAAATTTCAAAAAAAGTGCTGTTCACACAGGCAAAGACGTTCCGGAATTTTTCTGGAAAAGACCATTTACACATCCATTCCAAAAATACCGGTAAATTCTGACATCATTAACCAGAAATGACCTTTAAACGGCTGCGCTTGTATTTGTAAACATTTGACTATATTACAAACTCTGTGGATGGATAAGTATTGTGAACGACTTTGATGAAAACATATAAAGAAACACTTTCGCATGTCGAGATGTATGTAATATGTGTGTGTGCTGGAGCTCACTGGCTGCTTCACGTGCAAGCGCGACTCGTCAGGCAACTGAAGGAAGCAGAGCTTGAAGGTAAACAAACAACGGCTTATCATAAGCATCTTATCAATAATTATTTACACAGTTGGCATTAAGAAGAACATAGAAACGTTATCTGACTAACATCCAGCAGCTAAATGTGGCTGGAAAAATATTCAAAGGCTTTTATTTTCATAAACCGCGCGGATGTGAATGCGTCTGAATGTTCTGATTGGCTAAAGTAGACGTCTGACGTCAGCGGGTTCTAGACGTGAACACGCTCTTTCCAGCAATCTTCCTTCTGCGTTCACACAGCGCAGCATTGCGGCAAATTATAGGTAATGTTACAACTTCACTTTCCGGAAAATTGCCGGAACAAATTTACTGGTATTTTCAAAAAGGGCCTGTTCACACATACAGACCTTTCGGAAAAATTGACTGTAATTTTCCAGAAAGGTCTGTATGTGTGAAAGGGGCTTAAGTTTACAGTAATATCACTACAATATTATGGACTGAAGATCCTCCACTTCCACACAGCTCTCAGATCCACTGTGTTGCCGCTGTGAAAATCAGCTGTAGTGCATGCAATGAAACTCCCCTTTTCATGCTCCCCTTCCCTCTTTCGACACTCCCACCTAAACAAAGCTGGACTCACCCACTTTCCTGTCTTTTTTCAAACTAGAGGTGTGAAAACACCCTGCTGACACAGGGGCATTTCATGGCTCTTTAGGTTTAAAAAAATACATTGCCCAATGTATTTCTGCAAAGAGCCTAAATATACCTTCCAATACTGTAACGTAAAACACGTACCGTTGAGTCCTCCCTGCAGACAGCGGCCTGACCCATTACCACCACGGCCAGCACACCAGCCACACTGTGGCCTAGAAATGCACTGTGAGCACTGAGTGAGCTGGAAGCACTGAGGAGAGCAGGAATCTTCATCCGAGAGCAAACGGCCGCACTGACCCGCTTCACAGCGCAATGGAACAAACGAGGGACTCATGCACTGGAGAACACAGAGAACATGTATTCGGGTTATTGACTAATCTTGTTTAAAGTCAGAAAGTTGGAACAAAGTTTAGTCAAACGTTACCTGCTGCAATGCCATGCTCCATACACAACGCTGCCAGCCTCCGTCAGAGCCACGGGAGCTTAAACACTGACCGCAGGTTTTGATTTCATGACAGGGTTCTGGGCAAGGCATTGGTGGAGAGGACTCCACTTGCATAGGAGAAACATTAAGCAATGCGTAGCTGAAACATGTCCAGTCGTATGTTGGGTTCACGCTCAGGATGCGTCTGGTCTCACCTGATAGTAAAATATTAGAGTCAAAATATTGTTTACAAGCCGTTTTGCTGCTATTTGTTTATAAAAGAACATTTAAATCGTCCCAGAACAGCAAATTTATTTTGATTCAGATTTTTAAAAAAATCTGGGTAAATCTATAGACATTTTTTTTTTTAAATCTGTTAATATATACCCTGATTTATAATGTATTAGAAATGTTTCTTTTGAAATGTTCCACAAAAAAAGTCAAAAAGAAAGAAAAAAAATTGAAAATGAAAATATCCATCTTGGTATTCATATAGACCAGCGGTCACCAAACTTGTTCCTGGAGGGACGGTTTCCTGCAGATTTTAGCTCCAACGCTAATCAAACACACCTGAACAAGCTAATCAAGGTCTTACTAGGTATACTTGAAACACCCAGGCAGGTGTGTTGAGGCAAGTTGGAGCTAAACCCTGGAGGGACACCGGCCCTCCAGGACCGAGATTGGTGACCCCTGATATAGACGCATTCAGTTGTCTTAAGTGATCGTAAACAATTGAGAAAGAAATTGCATGTGCATCAATATATTCATTAGGTCTTAAAAAACAGCAGTCTAATAAACCTGATGGGTCTCTGTCTATAATGTTAATCAAACAATAAAAACAAACAAAAAAATCATTTACTGCATACTGAATGTTTATACACAGATCCCTTCAATGTTTAGTTCACTCTCACCTGTACGTTTGAACTGGCGTGTCCACATGCATTTCCCAGAAGCTGTGCATTTGGGGCAGTCGGAAGCCTCACAGCTGGTTTCTGTGCAGTTGCTGGACAGGAAGATCTCTCTCTGGTTTATCCTGCAGTCGTGCTCTGATGTACAGCTTACTGAACTGCTGATACATGCTCCCTCAGGACAGTTTGTGCACCACTTACATTGCAGAGCAGACTGAAAGAGAAAATTACACAAAAGAGAAAAAAGTTGATGTTAGAAAGTGTGGCTATAAGTGCACTACTATTCAGATGTTTTGGGACAGTAATGTCCCATGTACACCTGGTATTTAGATCCTTTTTTTGTCAATTGTATCAAATGTTAATGACAACAAATACAGATTTACATGGTGTACAAATGTATTGAGCTAATTACATTTCTACTACAGAGATGCAATGAATTTCCTAGATAGCTTAGACGTGATTTTTTCGGGGAGTTTTTTTGGAGCTTACCTGCACAGGGCTAGAAAATGTTTTAGGATGACGGGCCAAACACTCGCTGCAGGTCTTGAGTCTGCGGCACTGATCAGGTGAACGAGGAGTAGGAGAACAGGTAGATAGACCAAGAGTACAACCCAATCTGTATAATAATAATAAACAAAAAATGTAAAAAAAATTGTTGTGCCTAGAGGGGTCTCCTTCTAACAAAAATGTTTCTAGTAAGATGTTACTAGTTCCCTCTATATATGCAAATTCAACAGAGGAAAGGAGTCCAAAGCACACCAGCTGGGAATGGGGGTTCCTCTGGGATCAGTTCCTGGACCCTTTCTCTTCTCATTTTACACCCCAATGCTGAGACTCACCATCCAATCAAAGAGTTTTCTTATGACTGTTATGATGATGACACACTACTCTATTCTTTTATTTCAACCAGATGATGCAACTGTAGCTGTATGTATGGATCTCACACTGCCTGGAAGGCATCTCGGCATGTATGAAAGATCATCACCTACTGCTTAATCATCACCTACATCCTAAATTGATGCTGGCTTGCAGAAAAGCCAGGGGCTCTGCACCCTTGTACCACTATTTGCTTCTTCGAGTCTACACCCACTCTAGAAGCATTTGGTCAGTGAGTACCACCTTGTGGTACCATCAAAGAGAGACTCTAAATCATTTTCCAGAACCCTTTCATTGACTGCTCCTTCCTGATGGAACAACTTTCCCAATACCATCCAGACTGCTAATTCACTGGTAGCATTCAAATAGGAACTAAAAACTTATCTCTTCTTTGAGCACTTGACTACATCTTAAAAAAAAAGTCTCACCCTTTTCCTTTTTCCTCCTAACTCGAGCTTTCATTTTTCTAAGCATTGTCAGAACTTTTGTAAAAGTAGAAATTTTTATGACTACTGCCTCTTTATGAAAAGTCACTTGATGCTTTCCTCATTTGTAAATTGCTTTGCACAAAAGCATCTGCTAAAAGACTAAATGTAGTATCCTAATACCTTTCTGCAGTGTCTGATGAAGCACATGTGCCTCTACACCAAACACAGCTGCCGGTGCTGCTGTTACAGGCCTCAGGGGTGGGCAGCAGAATGCAGGGGTCACTGGGCAAAGAAAGGGTCAAAAACCTCCCAAGTGTCACTCCATTGAAACCTCCAGACAGGAACAGACGATCACCCCAACCAGTCATGGCCAAAGAAACGGAGCGGTTTACAGGTTCTCCCACTGAAGACACTAGAGAAGAGAAAAACAAAATACCTTAAAAGGAGAAAAACCTTTACTATGTAATGTTTGCTGTGTTAACAAGTGCATAACTAATATTCCATATGCAGATAAATGGGCAAGCCTGAAGTATAACTTTAAGTTTTAAAAGTTAAATACAAGTTAACTTTTAAAAAATTAAAAACTGCTTTTATTCTAGCTGAAATAAAACAATTAAGACTTTCTCCAAAATACAAAATATTATCAGACATACTGTAAAAATTTCCTTGCTCTGTTAAACATCTTTTTGGAAATATTTAAAAAAGAAAAAAAAAATTAAAGGGGGCTAATAATTCTGACTTCAACTGTATATATATATATAAAAACTAATTTGTATTTATTTGTTTGTTTTAATCAAATTTGTATATAATCAAATTACGTATATTTAATAATCTATATAATAATGGAGTTACTTAATAGTTTTGTAATAATTTATATGAATAGTTGTATTATATATTTAATTTATTTAAATAGCATTTATTATTTTTCATTTTCACATTTTTGTGCTTGAGACACTCATGTAGAAGAGCTCTAGTGCGAGTGTAATTCAAAGATGTCTGCAACTATTTATTGCAGGTTAAAAAAACTTTTTACTGCTTATGACTTTGAGAGAGAGTGAGCAAGAGAGAGACATCAATGAATATTATAATGCTCTAGTGTCAAGCACCTGTTGACATTTCACTCACACATGCTATTAATTTAGTTATAAAGTAAAGGTTTTACAATAGACTGTACATTAAAAAGGTATACTTTGTGCAGTTACCTGGCTGTATCCATGTGTTACAGTTGATCTGATAGAGAGAAACTGTATTGCTGTAATCCTCTTCTCCTGTCCTGCCTCCTACAATTACCATTGTGTCCTTCACTAAAGCTGCCGCATGAAAGAAACGAGAGAGAGGCTGTAGAGAAAGAGAAGATTAGTGTCATCTACCTGTCAAATATAAATTACGCTGACCACCATTTGATTTGATTTTTGTTACCTTGTTTCCCTGTGAAGGCACCAGCAAAGACCAAGTAAGATTGGGGTAATAAAGACTGTAAAGTTCTCCAGAAGGTTCTACAGCTTCAACATGGAAACGGTAACCGCCAAAAACGTACACAGCGTCAGTCTGTTCATGATACACAGCTGAGTGGCCATAAAGACCTGAAACGGTAAAGGTAAGAAGATGATTTGAACCAGGAGTGTAAAGCAGATTCACGTCAATTTAATAATCACCTAATGGAAACACATATTGCTTGATAAAGTTGAACAAAGTGAAGAATAAAGCTGCGGTCACACTGCACTTTTCTCCCCATAGACTTCCATTCATACGCACGCTAATGCGTCAGACCGGAATCGCAAACTCCTGCGACAAGTTTTGCAGTTCGCTGCATTGGAAAGTTCAAGCTTGGTGAACTCTGACCAGCGAAATCGCATCACATGATTGTGTGAGACCAATTGAAGATCAAAACATGACCTCTCTGGGTAGTAATTTAAAACATGGAGCAATCACTCGCTTTTTTTAATGTCTAATTATTTGGTTTAATCCCGCCCCTTTTCGCAGCACCGTACTATAGAATTTCGCAAGCTCAAACCCTAGTGTGACCGCAGCTTTCAAGTGATAGTTCACCCCATAATTTAAATTCGGTCATCGTTAATTCACCCTCAGGTTGTCCCTTTCAGCAGAATAATGAAAGTTATACATGATTGGAAGATATTGTGACGAATATCAGTAACCAAAAAGATCTCATTACCCATTTACTGCCATAGCTGTAAAAATAATTTCTATAGGAGTAAACGGGTTGGTTAATTGGCTTACTGGTAATTTCTTCGTAAATTGGTTTCTGGCATTCTTCCAAATTAAAAAATCATACAGAATTGGATCAACCTGAGGGTAGGTAAATGATGGCAGAATTTTCATTTTGAGGTGAGCTATGCCTTTAGGAGTAGAAATTGTTAGTTTTTTATGTATTATTATATTCAGATTGACAGAATTTTTAAAAAGAAATGAGTTTCAGTTTAAATTGACTCATTAGAGAAATCTGAAACATTTGTACCGATTATGAAATTTTATATCAGCTACACTACTATGATCAACTGATGGTATTGGATTTAAAACACTAATCTTGTGTTGTCATACAATTTTTTTATCATACTTTTTTTTTTTGCAAAAACAACGTTTATAAGGTGTTGTCACATTTTATGTTTCCTGAATATTGACAAATTTATTATGTCCTTGACTCCTTGCTACATCAAATAAAAAAAAAAAATTTGAACTGTAGTGTGTATACCAGGGATGCTCCGATCAAGATTTTTGCAGCCGATACCAAGCACAGATTCCTTGTCATGGTGATCGGCCAATACAGAGTACTAATTCTAATGCTTCAAGCTTTATAATGCATAAAGCACATTTTCCCTCTACGTATGATAAGATCTCACCTTACCCAAGAGAATAAAGGACGTTGCATATAAACATGTCTCTTATAATCATTTAGTAAGGAAATGTCATGGTCAGAAGGAGCTTTACAGAAAAAAATTAGATAAAACTGACAAAAAAATTTGGTAATAAAAATTATTGACAATGCAATTTAGAAACATTGCAAACGATGGAAGAAGAATTCAACATGTCTCACAGAAGAAAAGTTTGGAGTGCATATTTGATGCATAAGAAGTTAAAATGCACACCTTAAATATATTGCTTCTTCAAATCACTTTTATTGTCACATCATCAGCAGCACGTGTGCTATGATGAGTGAAAAGCTTAGGTTAGCAAAAAAGCTTAGCAAAAAACTCTTTACTAAGAGGAAATAGGAAGGCCCTATAAACTAATGTTTATTGCAATAACTATATTAAAACAGTTATATTATTAAATATTCAAGTTAACATGCGTATCACAAAAACTGGATATAAATGGTTGCAACAAAAAGACCATCACTCATACGAGTCATGCCAAAAAACTCTATAAACAGAGGTCACACCACATCTGTATATATATATTTGCTCACGCCCTCCTCACGTGTTGTAGCACAGCTGATGTATAATATACAGGTGTGCACATGCCTCTTCCTCTGCTTGTAAACTCATAAACAAACACCTGCGATCGGTTCATGAGATTGGCCAGATCAGTGAGTACAGATCAAGTTATTAAATGTGATTATTGGCCGATACCAATTTCTGGCCGATCGATCGGAGCATCCCTAGTGTATACTCCTATATAAACACATTTTACTGTAAATCTCGTGAATACATAAAGTACAACACTTACTAAGCAAAAAAGGTTAATTAAGTCAAGTTTTATTATTTGTATGACAATAAATAGTGCCAGTCCCAGGTTCAGAAAAGTATCGTGTTCTGTCTCTACCTGTAGGGGGTGTGCCAGTGTGTGGTGCTATAGTCCAATTTCCAGACTGTGGGCTGAACTCCAGCAAATGATGGTTAAAACCATTCTCTGGAGAATAACCTCCAATCAACAGCACAGACGAGCCTTTTCGCACGGTCAGAGTGTGTCCGGCCACAGGGGGCAGCACTGAGCTCTAAACACACAAGGAAGTTTACATTTTAAACACAGTTAAGAGCAGCACAGGAGCACTATAGGAATATTATATATGCAATACCTTATACTGCTTCCACTCCTGACTGTCGAGGTTCAAACACCATGTGTCATTTGCAACACCCTTCTTTGTGACCCCACCAACCACAAACATCAAATTGTGAGTGGCTGCGTGAGAGCCAGAAATCGGGAATTGATAATAAACCAAAGCAGATGCATGGTGGTATCGGGGCAGAGGCATTGAACTTTCCTCCACTGAACTGGTCAACACTTCAGTCCAGCGACGATCAGCCACAGAATACCTGGATCAACATAGTAAAATGTTTAATAAAAATGTGTTTAATGGAACACTCCACTCCCCCAGAGTTAAGCAGTTGAGTTTTACCACTCAGCCAATCTCTGGATCCAGTGGGAGCACTTTCAGCTTAGTTTAGCGTAGATCATTGAATCTGTTCAAGGTTTTTTTTTTTGTTTGTTTTTCACGTTATATAGAGCAAACAAAAACAAAACACCCCTTTCCCAGAACACCAGATCTAGAAACAATATATAATCAAATGTCCAAAGAGAAAATAAAAGATGAAAACATGACATGAAAATATGACACTAGTTCCTGTTTTTCTCATATTGTATTGTTGTGTGTGTCCATTTCCATCACATAAGTTAAAAAAGGTTGCCAGTGTCTCAACAAACCCTTTGATAGTATGCCTTATTTTTTCCAACTTCAGATGAGACATGACTTCTCTTATCCAGTGGTTATGTGTTGGTGGAACAAGGTCTTTCCATTTAAACAACATCTGTCTTCTAGCTAGAAGAGAACCAAAGGCTAACATTTTAAATTGTCATATGTTGTTCTCAGTGGCCACTCCCAACAATGCGCGAAATGGTGATGGCTCTACTACTATCCCAAATGCCTCAGAGAAGGTCTAAAAATACTAATCCAGTACATGTAAAGCTTTGGACATGTCCAGAACATGTGCAGCAGAGTAGCAGGAACCTGCCTACATTGTTTGCAGATCTGTGTCAGCATTGATCTTAAAGAGTCTGACTTTAGACCAGTGCAAACAATGAACAATTTTGAATTGTATTACAGCATGTATGAGGCATATGGATGATGAGAAAATTCCTTGTATTATTTTGTGCCAAACTTCATCTGAGATTGGTTCATCTAAATCTGTCTCACATTTATTTCTAAGTATGTCTAAAGATGCTAAATCATGTATGTTGAGTCATTTGTAAATCTTGCTTACAGTCTGTTTTTTGAAGGATTTACATTCAAAAAGTTGCTTGAATTCGAAGCTACAAAATTCCGGAGTTGCAAGTACCTATAAAAGTGTGATTTGGGATGTCATATTTCTGTACCAGCTGTTCAAAAGAAGCAAAGATTCCATCAATATAAAGATCAGACAGCAAAATGTCGATCATTGAATCTGATTAGACCATGATATGACACTGTGCCTGAAAATAATCCCTGGCTTGATCATTTCCATCATGACCATCTTCTTGCACATGAAGCTTGTGCTGGTTGAGCTGCGTTATATCATTGCTCCTGCTGCAGCCATGGTACGGCAACACTGTTTCTTGATTATTACACCAGAATGAGAGTATACTGTAGTTCCTAGCAATATCGGCATAGGCAATTGGAACTTTTCAATTTCTCTTGGTTTAAGTACACAACGTAACTACAGCAAAGTAAACCAATAGGAAATATATTTGTCTTTATAATAAGGAAATAAGGAAATATAACACGTCTTTTGTCATTTTTGAGCGAGATGCTAATGGTCTAATCTGATTCAATGAATTATGCTAAGCTAGGCTAATAGTGTGCCTGCCAGACCCAAAGATCGGCTGAATGGATTAAAAAAATTGTTAACCGAACTGTTTCACTCTAGGGGCACATGCAGATTGAGCCTATTTCAAAAAAAAAAAGTGGGGTCTTTGTTTAAAATGATTGCTGTTCAAATGAAGCAAAGTCCACAAGACTGTACCTGTAAACATTTCCCAAAACGCCCTCTGAGAGTGAGAGGCCTCCATACATCCAAAGTGTGCCCTGTGGGCTGGACATCAGGGAGTGACCCATCCTCTGGAGAAACCTGTGTGCCTTATTCTGTTGAAGAAAAATAAACAGACCAAAACTCAAGACTCATTCGTGAGAACAGTCTATATCTCATCTTGAATGAAAAGGGTTAAATCTCACCACAGAGAGCTGAGTGTCAAGCAGCGTTTCCCAAACCAGGCTGTCCGTGTCTGAAATGGATGAACAGTCTGATCCAGCCCAGCCTTCAGTGCACACGCACAGGCCAAGGTTCTGTAACAGTATACACAAACATCAAAGTTAAGAACAGTGGGACATGTCTAGAATGCATTTGAGTTTGCTTCTTATGCTCTTGAGCAATGTTACTTACCATGTTGCAGGTGCCTCGTCCTTCCTCTGCCCCACAATTTCCAGGGCAGACTGGACGGTCACACTGGGGACCCCCAAAACCATGGGGACACTCACAGAGGCCGTTTATACACTGAGCTCCTGCCTGGCACTCAGCTGAGATGACTGTACCCTCACTTGTACTGCCATTTCCACATCGCTTCACCCAGAATGAGGCATTAAAACCCTGAGCACGTCCTGAGGTGACATTTGCCTCAAAATACACAGAGACCACCCCTAGAAAAGAAGGAATGAAGTCAATCCTAATTACAACACAAAACTATACTATTTTTCAAAGTTTTTTGGGGTCAATACCAATTATTTTAAAGAAATTGATAACTATAATAATTAGATTATTTTAATTAAGGACATCAAAATGAGAGTGAGGACCTTCACATTCTTACAAAAGATTTGTTTTAAATCATTTCTGTCCATTATTCTTTAAAGAATTCTAAAAAATATGTTGGTTTCAATATCAAACTGAATTACTGTTTTCAATATTGAAGAGCCCCTATTATGGGTTTTTGAAAATGACCTTCCATGCAGCATGTAACACAGCTAAGGCTTAAATCGTCGATACGGAACTCAAGCCTCGCCCATTTGTTGGAAAATTGAAACCCCCGGCCCCGCCCACAAACACAGTAGAAAGAAAAAGAAGACAAACACTGTAACAGATCCCGGTTAAATCGTGTCGTGAAGACGCTGTGCTCTGAAGTGTGAGGGAAAGTTAGTGTTACTTTCCCTACCCAAAGATGAGGCTGTGAAGAGTCAGTGGTTGAAGTTTATTTTTGCAAAAATACCGCAGCATTATAGCCCCAGCCTTGTGCTGTGTTCCCGTCATTTTTCTGATGAGTGCTTCAGCAATCTACATGCTTACAACGGGGGATTTGTCGGCCGTTTGTTAAAGAAACAGAAAAGACTATTGATGTATGGGACTTTGTCAAAGCTTAACAGGAACTTTACAGTACACAGTTCATGGATCAGTTCCTTCCTCCATTTCACAAGTTTAATTAAAATGGTTGCCTCCTTGTTTTCTCTAGCTTGCAAATTATATTTTTAATTGTGTTTTGTTACTTGTAACCGCTCCACACGGCTTGTACTGTAATCTTTATATTCTCATATCGCGTCTAAAACCACATTGAAAACGCGGCGCTTGCAGCTTTGTTTACTGACTTAAATGCTTTTGTGAGCTCGCGATCCACTGCCGTTTGTCATTGCTATGGCCATCGTCAGCTGTTCCTACACACATGCGGTGGTCAAGTTTCAAAATAGTTCAGCTTTTGGCGCTGTGTGGATTAATACTGAATGTGTGTCACTATTTTTATTTAAGGTTAAGAATAGATCAATGTGCTGGTGTTAAACTGCATTGCTTTAATGCACTCCTGCATTGGGCTCACACATACTCTGCACTCTGACTACTTCAACAATGTTGATAAGCCATGGTGGGTGTTTCTCTCTGTCTCGCGCCTAACGCAGTCGACCAATCACAATAGACTAAGTCATCTGAGGGTTTGGAAAACAATTGAATCGCTGAACAAATCATATGGGAGTCGTTGGGATAATTAGGTCAAAATAAATGCATGTTATAAGACAATGAAAGCGTTTTTTGACCTTGCATGCATATCAGACTGTTGTTGGAGACCTTTTTTAATGCATAATAGGGGCTCTTTAATAAGAATAAGATAAAGAATAAGAATAAGAAATGTTTCCCGATTATATCAAACCAGCATGATTTTGATTTCTGAGGGGTTATGTGGAGTAATGACTGCAGAAAAATGGGTTTTGGTATCAAGAGAAAAGTAATTTTATCCCACCAAATATTCAGTAATTCAGCAGTTTCTAGTATTGCTTTAATATGTGTGATTTGTAGAGAAAAAATTATTATATTCGTAGTTTTGTTAAGCACCTGATGTCGCCTCAACAGTAATTGGCTCCATTCTTGTTGTGCCGCAGAATGCTCCAATAAGGTTGTGATGGGAGTGAACAACACCATTGCTAAGGAATCGTGGCAAGCCGTCAAATACATAAACATAGGAGTTCTGTAAGAAAAAAATTTAAATGATTACAATATTGCTTTTATGTTTATTTAACAAAGCCACAAATTATGTTTTCGGCAGATTACTGAAGTGGAATGATCTACTCACTGTGCAATGTGTGTGTGAATCTGGGTGCCAGGTCAGGGCCACGGGTGGGCACGACTGCCCTGGCATGCATGGTGCCAAATCCTGAGACACAGAGAGAACCCACAGGCAATGAGAGAGCCCACCATGGCCACCCACTCCACCATGGCCACCCACTGCACCATGCCATCCCAGAGAGGAAGAGAGAGACAGGGGCACAGAGGAGGACAGCAGAACAGAGCGGCCTTGACACTGACTGAAACAGGTGCCGTTGTCCCTGTGAGGAAAAAATGTGAATTCAGAGTTACGTACTGTACAAGTCAGAGTACTGCTTTTTACAATTAAGCCTTAAGTAGCAGGCATATGATACCTTACTAACAAACCTTTATGGTGTTTACATGACAAATATAATACACACAGTTAAAGACAAAAATATTAGCCTTCCTGTGAACTGTTAATTCACATATTTCCCAAGTGATGTTATATGGAGAGATTTTTTCAAACACATTTTTAAAAAAAGTTGTAATAACTGATTTATAAAAATCTAATTCCTTTTCTCTTTCCTATGATACAGTACATAATAGGGGTGTCAAAATAAATTGCTTCTTCGATGCACCACAATACAGACGCGAACAAATGAAAATGATTCCCTCAAACTTGAAGACAGTCTCCTTTACCCAAGTTGTCAGACTCACCTGGGGTCTCCGTAGTATCCAGGCAGGCAGGACTCACAGTGTGGGCCTTGGGTGTGGTGGGTACAGTAACACTGGCCAGTCTGGTTATGGCAGAATCCTTGTAGAGGGTCACCATGGCCATTACATTGACAGGGAACACAGCCATCACCCCGAGCCAAAGCAGAGCCAAAACTACCAGGCTTGCAGTGCTCACAGTGAGGCCCTGTTGTCCAGTCTGAACAGGGAGGAAAATATAGTAAATATAGCTGATGAATTAGAGGTTTAAAGTCAAGGATCTGATATAATTAATGTAAAACATAGTTTGGCTAATTTGGAATTGAGTACAAACATAAACACACTGAAGAGTTGATTTCAAGTTAAAACTGAAGTTGTGATCCTAGCCTGAAAGGAATAAAAGACACTGCTCTAAGATGCTTCGTTCTGTCTGACTAGTAAGTAAAAATCCACATTTTATCCATATAGACTCTTGTTCGTCCCAATTAAATTACAGTAATACATGTCTAACTTACCCCATAGAGACTGTGTCTGTTCCTCGTGTTATTAGATCAACAATTAAACGTACTGTGTGCTCTAGAAAAAATCTATTAAGAATAAAAGCTGAAAATCCAATAAAACATGATAATACAAACTTCGTTAAGCTTGGTCTCCTAAACATCAGGTCACTAGCACCTAAAACGCTTATCATAAATGAAATAATAACAGATAACAATCTTAATGCACTCTGTCTTACTGAATCCTGGCTGAAACAAAATGACTATATTAGCTTAAATGAAGCAACTCCTCCAGGATTTACATATAAGCATAAGGCTCGTCAAACCGGTCGTGGTGGTGGAGTTGCAGCAATCTTTAGTGATATCCTTAATGTTAAACAGAGAAATGGAATTATGTTTAACTCCTTTGAAGTATTAGCTCTTAAATTTATGCTACCGGATATTATGCAAAAACCTATTTCATCTCTCGCTATAATCACCATATATAGACCCCCAGGACCCTATGTCAATTTTCTAAAAGAGTTTGCTGATTTTATTTCTGACTTACTAGTTAAAACTGATAAAATACTAATTGTAGGAGACTTTAACATCCACGTAGATGACTCCAATGATACACTAGGGCTCGCCTTTATGGATCTATTACATTCACTTGGGATAAAACAAAACGCTGTTGGTCCAACCCATTGCTTAAAGCATACATTAGATCTAATATTGTCTTATGGAATTGAGGTCTTTGATGTAGACATTATACCACAAAGTGATGATGTTACGGACCACTACCTCTTGCTATATAAGCTGCGTTTACCTCAAATTGGCAGATCTGCACCAATATACCGCCCTGGTAGGACTATTGTTCCGTCCACCAAGGATGAATTCATAAATAACTTACCTGATCTTTCTTTATTTCGAAATACACCCGCAAACGCAAATGACCTTGACGTAGTAACCAGCAGTATGGATGCCATCTTTACTAGCACACTTAATACAGTGGCACCCATCAAATTAAAAAAGGCTAGAGAGAATAAAACTACACCATGGTACAATAATCATACTCGCGCTCTCAAAACAGCAACCCGTGCTCTGGAACGTAAATGGAAAAAAACTAATTTAGAGGTTTTTAGAATTGCGTACAAAGACAGTATGTCCAGCTATACGAGGGCTCTTAAATCTGCCAGGGCCGAGCACCTCCGCAAACTGATTGAAAATAATCATAACAATCCGAGATTTTTATTTAACACCATTGCTAAACTAACTAATAACCGATCATCTTTGGAACAAAATGTCCCACCGCAAATTAGTAGTGATGACTTCATGAATTTTTTCAGTGACAAAATAGAAGGCCTTAGACATGAAATAGATGATGTTAAACTTTCTGCACCACCTTATACCCCAGATCCAGTAAACATTCAACTGAATCAAAATAACCTACAATACTTCAAAACCATAGAACAGGAAGAGCTAGATAAAGTTATAAATAGCTCTAAATCAGCTACATGTATGTTAGATCCAATTCCAACAAAATTACTGAAAGAACTGATACCTATTATAGGAGAACCTCTCCTTAATGTTATCAACTCTTCGTTATCTTTAGGCCATGTTCCAAATCCTTACAAGCTAGCTGTTATTAAACCTATTATTAAGAAACCACAACTAGACCCGAGCAACTTGGCTAATTATAGGCCTATTTCAAATCTTCCGTTTATGTCTAAAATACTAGAAAAAGTTGTTTCTACCCAACTATCCTCCTTTCTGCAGACAAACAACATTTTTGAAGTGTTTCAGTCAGGCTTCAGGCCTCATCACAGTACAGAAACCGCATTAGTAAAAATAACCAACGATTTACTCTTAGCTGCTGACCAAGGGTGCGTCTCACTTTTAGTTTTACTCGATCTTAGCGCCGCATTTGACACCATTGACCACAATATTCTCATAGACCGCTTAAATTCTACAGGTGTCCAAAAACAGGCTCTTGAATGGTTTAGGTCATACTTAGCTAACCGTTACCAATTTGTGAATATTAATGGACAGCATTCACAAGTAAGGCCAGTAAAGTACGGGGTCCCTCAAGGATCAGTTTTAGGCCCCTTGCTGTTCACAATATACATGCTTCCCCTGGGGGACATTATTAGAAAACATGGGATCAGCTTTCACTGCTATGCAGACGATACTCAATTATACATTTCAAGTAAACCTAATGAGATGTCTGAACTGTCTAAGCTAACCGAGTGTATCAAAGATGTTAAAGACTGGATGACCAACAATTTTCTTCTCTTAAACTCAGACAAAACAGAATTATTACTTATCGGGCCTAAATCCTGTACACAGCAGTTCTCACAACTGGACCTGCAACTAGAGGGATACAAAGTTAGCGTTAGCTCTACTATAAAAGATCTGGGTGTCATATTAGACAGCAATTTAACTTTCAAAAATCATATATCCCATGTCACAAAAACTGCTTTCTTTCATCTGAGAAATATCGCTAAATTGCGAAGTATGCTATCCATATCAGATGCAGAAAAGCTAGTCCATGCTTTCATGACTTCTAGGCTGGATTACTGTAATGCTCTGTTCGCTGGTTGCCCAGCATCCTCTAATAAACTCCAGCTAGTGCAAAATGCAGCTGCCAGAGTTCTTACCAGATCTAGAAAATATGATCATATCACCCCAATTTTATCCTCCTTACACTGGCTGCCTGTTAAGTTTCGTATTGAATTTAAAATATTACTCCTTACCTATAAAGCTTTAAATAATCTAGCTCCTGTTTATCTAACCAACCTTCTGTCTCGCTACAACCCAACCCGCTCTTTACGATCTCAAAACTCAGGGCTTCTGGTAATACCTAGAATATCAAAGTCGAGTAAAGGAGGTCGAGCCTTCTCATTTATGGCCCCTAAACTTTGGAATAGCCTTCCTGATAATGTCCGAGGCTCAGACACACTCTCACTCTTCAAAACTAGATTAAAGACCTATCTTTTTAGCAAAGCATACACTCAGTGCATTACATAGCGGTATGACGCATGATGTGCCCCACACATGATTTTGGTTCTCGTTTATATACACTATGAACAGCAGCTACGCTAATTATTCTCCTTATTCTGTATTTCCACCTGGGGGTACTCATCTTGAGGCCCTCAGACTACGCAGTGCCACTGATGCGATCCGAGACCAGCGACGAGATGATCCCAAGGTTTTCTGGACCAGGCCGTATCCTGAGCAGCTGCTGTGGTGGTCATCGTGGAGTGAGAACATGAGACTGACTCCTGTGATGCTCCAAGGACAGACGAGTCTTCGCTGAGGTCCAGCTTCCTGCGCCTAGACTGCAGCTCTGCACAAGACGTTTGGCCATAGGGGAAATGGTCGTGCCCAACTGAGACAGGTTTCTCTCGAGGTTTTTTTAAATCTTCGCTTTCGCCAATTGGTGAAGTTTTTTTCCTCGCCGCTGTCGCCACTGGCTTGCATGGTTCGGGATCTGTAGAGCTGCGCATCGATGGATTTGCTCTTCAGTGTTTGGACTCTCAGTAGTGATGATTAACCCACACTGAACTGAGCTAAACTGAACTGAACTTAATCTCTGAAAACTGAACTGACTTTGTTTCAATTCACTATAATCTTCCATGTGAAGCTGCTTTGACACAATCTACATTGTATAAGCGCTATACAAATAAAGATAAATTGAATTGAATTGAATTAAAAATAAAAGACAGGACTTTTGGGACCAATTACTGATTTCAGGAAGCAATTTTGGCCAATATTGACACCAATCACATATGCTGATGCTGACATGCATTTTTGGTGAACAGTAAACATTTCTAATCACAAACATAAAACTGCTTATTTTATGGGTTTTTTTGGAAAGTTAATTCTGACTTAAACAAGTCTCCCAAGACACAAAAACTAGGCTATATTTTCTAATTGCTAATGAAATACAAAACTGGTCCAGAAAATGTTGGGGGGTTTTCTTCAAGCAACTTTCTGAGATATTTAATAAAGATGTATGTTTTTTTTTTATATTACCTATACCAGACACAGAATGAGATGGCACTGCAGCAGGTGCTACTTTCTTTAAGCCCTAAGTGAAGAATAAAAAAGAAATATAAGGAGATAAGGGCCTTTGACAGGGATCTTTACCTTGGCACTGGTCACAGATCCCTGGAGCTGTAATACATGTGCTGTGGAAGTTACAGCCACAATCCACATCACACTCCACTCCACTCAGAACCAGAGTGGCCGGGTCTGAAGTCCAACCCAAAGAGCACTCACACTCAAATCGAGGACTCCCACTGCACCGGCCCTGACGACACTCATTATAACATCTGAGACAGAGCCAGAGCGTGAGAAAGAAAGAGAGAGAGAGAGAGAGATATATAGATAGATTAACATAGATTACAAAGAAGTAGTGTTACTTCAAGTTACTGGAATTTCTCATTTTAATACGATACCCCCTCCTCCCAAAAAAACAAAACAAAACTGAATAACAATGCCATAACTATTTATGCATGCCTTTGTTTCTTCATTTGCCAGAATTAAAACCTCAGGCAAAAGCACATGATTTAAAATTAAAAGTAAAAAAAAAAGTATTTCTGGTTTTTGTTGTTTTAAACCATGTAACATTGTAAACATTGTGCCATGCAGCAATCTAGTAAATTTTGCCATTCCTAATCCCAATTATAGTACTAGAAATAGAATCATTTGCGGTCTAATAAAAGTTTTACTGAAAAAACCTAACTGTAGACAAGTTGAAAAATCAGTACTAAACAAATAAGCCAATTACAAACAACAGCACCTAGAAATAAAACTCTAGAAATATTACAGGCAAACAGTGATTAAGATTCTTCAGGTAGGTCTAAAGGTTATTGCACACTGAATCCAAAATTTTCGTTCGTAATTGTTGCACGTTAAAAATAAATTCGATCTCAAATTGTGTGAATCATACTGACACGCTGCCTCCGAAACTTTCATCCGTCATTAAAAAAATTGAACCGGGTTTGATTTTTTGCTGCCGTTTTTCCACATCCGAAAAAGCGCTTTGAGAGGTGTTTTGACAGTTCAGAGCCACCGTACAATCAAAAAGCTAAATACAGAATGCTGTCATTTGAGCCACAGATAACATTATGACAAACAGCGCATAAAATAAAGACAGAATGTGACGGACAGTTGAGAACCCGTGACTGGATTCAATGACAGGCGCACCTCTCCCCTACTGCTTCTGTTTGGTGTGTGTGTGTCCAAACATTTGACCTACTGCCCATAGACATTATAATAGAAAGCATGGTCCGACTTTGGTCCGTTGCTTCGACACATCAACTTGGCCACCATCTGTCTACAGGTACTGCTAGTCTCTGTTCAAGATTTGTTTACATACGTGAATGTGTATCACAAGCAATGTATCAAAATTCCACTGATTTCCTGAAAAACTTTGCATTTCGGGATAATCCAGCACAAATCTTTGATAATGAGCTGAACTCTCCTTCCTCTCTATTTCGGCTAGTATAGGGGAATTACCAACCTACATCACACAGGTTCAACTGCGCATACCGGTTGCAAAAGACAAATAGCAAACATCTGCTAACGTTGTGTTGTGCAGTAGGATGCCAAAATCGAAAGTCCAAAAATAGAAAACCTTTAATGCCAACCGCAGACGTCTTTGGCTAACAGCCATCAGAAGAGCTGAATGGAGTGAGGACCTAATTAAAAATGCTTGACTCTGCAGTTACTCTGACTCTGTCATCATACACATTACTCGTTTTTGATTGCAGCAATGTATGATTTCAGCAAAAACAGTTAAATATGGTTAATTAAACTGCGAACACAAAAATGTAAGTTCACATACCCTGACATACAGGTGCAGTTCGCTGTCAGAATGCAATTGTTTTGCTTGTTGATGATTACCCAGGCCTTGTATAGCTCCGTCTTGTTTCCTTGTCTTTAGCTGGGCAAAACCTCAGTTTTTAGCACTACAAAGTTTTGAATCTGGTAATCATGGAACATTATTTCTTGCACATGACCACACAGAACAAAATTGTTAGCATCCAGAGACTTGTAGGCCTTTAACTTCTCTCTTGTAAAAACACTTGGAGTTTTAATGAGATAGTTGTATATTTCGGGCTGGATGCTTGGCCATTTTGTCTTATCAAATATCCATTGGGATGGGTGCTATCGCAAATGCATCTGTCAGTTTAACGTTCATTTCGCCGAATATCTGCTTATCACTGGGTGACAGGCTGTTACAATATGCTGAAAGCATTATGCAAACAATATATATAATATGTAATCAATATAACTTATCTTTAATACAACAACAAACTTTGTACCGCATCGGATGTCATTCCCTCGCTGTAAATGCTAGCACTACCATTTTTTTCTGCAGCCGCAATGCATGTACATACTGAATGTTTACAAAACTGGTAATTCACCTATTGGATGAACACAATTTTTCAAAGTATCACTGCTTGAACTGACTCCGAAATGTTTTGCGTTTTTTCGTAAAGGATTTATTAATACGCATCTGGACTCAGTGTGCAAGGTATGTTTACGTGACGAATTTTTTGCATATGACTAAAAAAAGGCATACCAAAATTTCGGACGTCAGTGTAAAAACCTTAAGAGTGTTTTTCTTTTGTTATTGATATGTTAACATTAATGCCTGCTATCACTTTAAGACTAACATATTGATGCTATACAACTTAAATTTAGCTTAAAAACTTAATCTACACTGGAAAATATTCTTAAGCTAAATTTTGATATGACACTAGCTTTGTATTTATGGAATGTTAATGTGAACAATCTGTTTGAAAAAGATGCATTACTGTCCTGGTCTATATAGCTAAAAAATGTATTTTGCTACTTTGGTCTGCATCACAGGCTCCATCTTTTTAAATGTGGATATCACAAATTGCTACATGGCTACTATTAGAAAAACTTACCCATGACAAACATAAAAAATCTGACAGATTTTGGTCAATTTGGTCTCCCTTTAGGAATACATAAAATAGCTCTCTTAAATTAACACAGGATCCTTATCATTCATTTACAATTTTTGTTATAACCTACACTTATAGACTGCTCTAAAATGGTGTGATTGTACATTTATTTGTTTGATGCACGAGTATTGAGTTTTCTACCATGTTATTGTGCTTAAACTTTAAACTGACAAAACCTGAAATGCAGTTCGCAGTATCAGCTGTAAAATGAGCCACTCTGGATTAAAGAAACTATGGAAGAATCTCAAGTCTCACGTCTGGTTGCAGTGGTGCACTCCATCTCCTGTAAAGCCCCTCTCACAGTGACACTCATAGGAGGTTGGGGTGTTGACACAGGTCGCAGAGGGATGGCAGGTGTGCAAACCCAAGCGACACTCCTCCACATCTGGACAAGACGGGTAGGACCAAACTGCATCTCCATCTCCTTCCATTCCTTCCAGCTGCTCCAGCTCCAAATCCATCTCCAGCTCCATCAACCGAGGAGGTGATAACGTTTGAGGCTCAGGGCTGATGGAAGAGATGTCCGTCAAATATTGAAATGATAAAACAGCACATTCGCTGACCATTAACGCCACATTCACACTAGCAGCGACTTTGTAGCTGCCTGACACACCTGGGTGGCGATTGAAGGCGCTAGTGGGCGTTCCCACCTAGAAGTTGGGACACTGACAGTGAATGAGTTTACGTGGTGCTAAAAATAAACATTGTTCAGGATTTAAGTGGAATCATTACATAAAATGTTTAATTACAAAGATGAACAAGAAAAAAGTGTTCTCCATCAAGCAATAATGGTTGATTAGTGTGTTTACTGTTGCGTTTCTCTCCTACCTTAAGAGCATAAGAGTTTATTTGCCGATGAATATAAACAATGTTTAGGAAAAACACTAAATATTGTCAGTATTTAAACTACAAAGATGAACAAGAAAAAAAGTGTGTTCTCCATCATTGTGTAGGTCTACAGCACAGAGAATACAACCGGCTGCAGCAGGAGGTGAGAGAGGATGATGTGAGCTCTGCTGATAATCTTATTCGCTGTCGCTTGCAAAAGTTACCCTGTTCAATTGCATAAAGTGGAAGGAATCTCAACTTTGTTGCGTTGCTCTACATGCCCACATCCGGTCGCCGCATTCTCCATTGAAATGAATGGTCGATTGTTGCTCATAGTGTGAATGCAGCATAAGGAAACTAGTGTTTACATCTCACCTTGTGGCTTTCACTTCAGCTACAGCTGTACTACAGTTTACAGCAGAGTGGTCATTCATCCCACCCCAGTCACCTCTCAAACACCTGAGGAAAAAAGTAACAAATGAAAAAGGATTCTAGAGGGATTTGTAGAAGATTTCAACGCAGTAATGGTTGATTAGTGTGTTTACTGTTGTGTTTTTAGTAACACTTTATTTTGATGGTCCATTTGAGTATTGATACTTCTCCTTCAAAAGACATTTAACCGACTATGAGAAACTTTGCAAGTACATGTCATCTATCTAATGAGAATGCAATGTAACTTAAATTCAACAAACGAACCATCAAAATAAAGTGTGACTGTGTTTTTCCTACCTGCCAATAGTGGGGTTGCTGTAGTCTCCGCACCAGCCGCACTGAAATGTCTGCAGACACTCTGAACAGGTTGTGAGAGCAGTGCATTGCTTACACTGAGGGACAGAATGAACACTGGAGAGAAAAAATAAGAGAAGAACACTTGTCAGTGTTACGGCTGCTGCCTGTTTGTGCTTGTGTGTGCATGTGTGTGTCATGACGTCACTCAATGTTTGTTTCCTAGAGAGGTCCGCCTTTGTGCACCTGCGGCGAGTTGCGCTATCTGCAAATTGGCTATAAAAATGGACCGAGATTGAGTGGCGAGGAGAAACTTCACTGCCATCCATCAAGCTTTATTTATTTTCTTTAGTTTCTTGTTGTTGTTTTTTTCCTCTTAAGTCTTAGTTTCTTATGCTTTGTTAATTGTTGAGTAGTTAGTCTTATGTTAGTGTTGTATATTTGTTGGAGAACGTGAGTTTTGATTCTTTATTCATTTTGGCTTAGTTGTTACACATGATTTTGATTTGATTTGTGATGTTGTAATAAATTTATTAGTTAGACAACTTGATTCATGTGTACTCTTTATGTTGCGTTCCCTTGATGGATTAATTATTTTGTCTTTGAAAAAAAAGGGTTTGTAACAGTCAGGAAAAAAACAAGCTTTGTAATATAGTAGAACACTAGTGGAATAAACTGAAAACATTTGGACTACAGCACAGAAATTTGATAAATTATTAGTACTAACAACGTGATTATTGAATATAAATGTACAGTATATATTAAAACATAATAACAAAAAGAATAAATTATAGGTAAATTTGTATTATTAGTATACAAAAATCACAAGTTTTAAAAAAAGATAGCTTAAAAATTGATATAGCTTACTATTGAATTATTAACAATTACAACTACAATATGGCAATTAATATATTATCAGTAGAAGAATCAAAATAATTATTAAATATAATAAATAACAGTTATTATAATAAATAACAGTAATTGATATATTAATAATAATAATTATTATTATTTATTATTATTATTGATATTATTATTGATATTACTATTATTATAAATTTAACTATTACAATTCAACAAACCAATAGCTTTCTGTTTAAATATTATAGCTACAAAAATGATTACTACAGTACAACAATTCATAAAAACAATTATTGAATCTTATTTTTCTAAGGTATAAAACTTGTAATTTACAAAATATAATAATAATTATTATTATTATTATTAATAATAATAATAAACAGCGATATATTTTATATTTTAATCATATTACTATTATTATTTTTACATCTCCAAAACTACAACTGTCCACTTTAAAATTCAGGTACATAAGTTATTATGCTGCGTTCACACCAGATACGGATGAAGCGTCAAGCGTGAGTGATTTATATGTTAAGTCAATGCAAAGACGCAAATAGTCATCCTGGGGGAATGACGCGGCGTGAGTTGAGCATATCTCGCATTTCCCGTGAATCACTTGAGGTAGAAAATCTGAACTAACTTCAGCAGACATTTGTGCCGTGTTAACCAATCATGAGCTTGCTCTTGTAGGGAAGTGATTATGATGTAGTGCCTGTTGTTGGTATCCCAAGGGGAAATCCTCTTGCTGACACCGGACAACAGTTTATCAAACCGGGCTCGACTCAGTCTGAAGCACCGCTGAAAGCCTCCATTATCCTGGTATAGTTTCTGGAGAAGTTGATAAACTCACAGAGCTGGATGCACCTCTGAAAGGATCTAGTGAATTCAGACATGGCGCCGAATGAATCTACGCTATTTTTCAGCCTTCCTAAAGCACATAAAGCATAGATACTATCTCAATAAATCCTTGTTAGCCATTTAGCAACGAAGCTAGAGTCACCAGGCAGACAGAAGCCTTGCCCATGACGCGAATCCGCATCTATTGTGAAGTGAATTTGACGCGCGGCTGAAACGAAATTGACGCGCGAATAAAGCAAGTAAACTCAAAATGTTCATGCATCTATTTTGTGCGAATAGGGTGATTTATCCGGGCGTGCCACATCTGGTGTGAACACAGCATTAGTATATATTTTTGTACAAATCATGGTTTAACGCCAGATGATAGTGTTGCATTTTTATTTGACCAGTGTATAAATCTTTTACATCACACACAAATTAAATATATTGCACAAACACTTGTCACTCGCAGTCTAAAGTCCCAGCAGAGGCTCCACTAACTTACCTGTCATACCAGTCCCTGCACTCTCCATAGGGGAACTTTGTGAGGTATGCAGCAAAGTAGAAACAGGACTGAGCAGATTCACACCATGCACACTGACTGGAGTTAGACAAACATTCTCCACACGTCAGCCTCCTGACAGAGAGACAGAGAGAGTGTTACATGAAAAGAAATCTCTTTCTGAGGTCCGTCAGTTTACACACAGCAAACAAATAATTCATAGACAAGTTTATCACTTCAAAACTCACTGGTTGCAAACATTGGGACACCCTCCTGGTTCCCGGATAGACCCCTCTAATCTCCCACGGCGGCTGCACAGATAATCTCCCTTCTTGCTGGAGTTGATCTGCCACTCACAGTAGGGGTCCTGCAAACATTCAGAGATTCATGAGAGAAACACCACTGCAACCAAAGCTGGTAAACAGACTGCATGCTGCTCTGGATCAAAACACGGTCTTCTCAGATGTCTTGATGTTGATGTAGTACCTGAGTGCAAGCAGCACAGTCTCTATATTCTTCACACAGTGTGCAATGCAGAGGGTTGAGCAGTAGGTGGCGCTCTTCTCCCTGAGGGTCAATGCAGGGCTGCTGATTGATGTCTGAGCGTAGAAAACACAGGTTCACGGTGGGACACCAGCCGCACGATTGATCTGACAGACAGGCCAGACACGAGCGGTATTCGGAGCAGGAGTTGGAGCGAAAGGGTTCGAGGAACAGGAAAGAGATCTCCTAGAAGATGTTGGAAATGTAAAATAAAAAAATCTATGCATCTATATTTACAGGTTATTGTAAAATATGCATAAACATACAAATATTTAGGTATTATGACAGCATAAGGAGAAGGAATTGATATTTGCTGGACTGGGTTATGTACAGAATACATAGTGTATGTATTTTCTTGAAAATCATATATAAAGTAATCCAATTTCCACACAGATGGATAGACGGACAGACAGACAGACAGACAGACAGACAGACAGACGTCGCCAAGTTTTATACACTTACGCTGCCTCCAGGTAAACCTGTTCTGTTCCAGGTTAGAGCCATCTCACTAGTCTGTCCTGATGCAGAGATATTGAGGTAGCCCTCTGCCTGGATCAGGTACCAGTTTCCTCGTGTAAGATTCTGAAAAAGACGGGAACCATCCGACCGGGAAAGCTTATGGATATCCTTTTCCTCCTGAGCAGACCACCGTCCCAGCACATCCATCTGCATGAAAGAAAGAAAGGTTTAGAAAGACTTACAAAACACTTGCTTGTCTTGTCTGAAACATAATTTTGTGATATGTCATACCAGTTGAAGAGAGTTTGGTCCGGCTGCCATCTGAGCAGTGAAGTGGAGCTTCTGGATTCGAGCCCACATGGCTACAGTTTCCTGATGAGGAGGGGAGCTCCATAATGGGTGAATGAAGCCCCGAAACTGCAGCGTCACATCCATCTCTGTAGAGTGACTGAGAATGATGGAGGTACTGCGCAGGATAGACACCTACAATGAAGAACACATGAACGAGAGAATGGAAAACAGAATTATCTGGGGAATCTTATGCAATTACTGTAAGTAATGACAATTTATGTAATGAATGATGCAATTTATTTTAAGAGGACTACAAAATTATACTTTAGACAGCAGTTGTCTATGAACATGTCAAACTATCGATCAAAAACTACAGATTCCAGACAAAGATAAGATGAATCCTTTAAGGTTTGTCAAATTTGTTACAGACAGCCAAATCGTGGTTGAAAAACAGTGTATACTCAAAAGTTTTTTTTTAAGTAGCAGAAATTAAAGGAACACTCCACATTTTTTTGAAAAATCCTCATTTTACAACTCCCCTACAGTTAAAATAGTTGAGTTTTAACATTTCTGAATCCAATCAGCTGTTCTCCGGGACAGGGGGAGCACTTTTAGCTTAGCTTAGCATAAATCATTGAATTGGATTAGACCATTAGCATCTTGCTCAAAAATGAAAAAAAAAAAAAAAAAAAAAGGTTTTGATAATTTTTCTACTTAAACCTGCATTCTTCTGTAGTTACAATGAAAAATGAAAAGTTGCCATTTTCTAGGTCAAAATGGCTAAGAATTGTTTTCTAATGGCCCGTTTCCACGGAGTGGTACGGTACGGTTCAGTTCAGTATGCTTTTATGGCCGTTTCAACTATCAAAAGGTACCTAAAAGCGAACCGTACCGTACCACTTTTTGGTTACCCTTTGCAAAGGGTACCTAGCAGGACTAAAGGGTACCAAAAGGTGGAGCTAGACACGCAGCTGAACGCTATTGGTTTAGAGAAGGGAATGAAAACAATGAAAACAAAGGAACCGCCATTTTAAAAAACACAGCCGAGACATTACACCGCAATAATATATACATATAATAACAAGCCAATGGTTGACCCAAGCTCAAACAAACCTTGTAGTCATCTTAATGAACAGCCACAAAGCCAAAAAGAACAAAATCTGCAGTGTCCTGTTGTTTTACGAGCCCGTCTAAAAGTGCGAGCGGTTTCACTTTCTCCAGAGAGCTCACCGCCTGTCTATATTTGAAATAACGAACTTCTTGAGCTTGTATTAATAGCGTGCTTGTGATTATTGAAGCGCTCTGATATCCGATCCTTTCAGAAAGAGACAAACGCAAGAGTGAAGCACAAAAACAAAACAAAAGAGAAGCCGGAAAAAACAGAGCACCAAATGATGCTTTCTGCAACATAAAACATGCCTTGTTTAACTATTATCATCACCTTTTGGACTATTATGAACTCGGAAATGATGGAATTACACATATGAGAGGTTTGCACTGACTGTGGGCCATATTTCATGTTGTTTTTGAACCCAAATAAGGGCTAAATGTATGCTGCGTGTAGTTTTTCTGTAATTGGTAACATATCGGAGACTGTAAGGGTCTGTATGTGTTCATATATGCTGCACTTATTTATTTATTTTATATAATTGCAGACGTTACAGTAGCTATTTTACATCATTGATCTGCAGTTATAATCAAATCATGTTCATAGAAAGGTTAGTCATGACATTTATACATAAGTATTTATGTGTATAAAGCATCTGTTTTGTGAGAAATGTTTCTCATATGATATGTGAACGACCCGTACAGCTTTACTTTGATATTTCCTCAAGTAAAAATGACATCGTCTGAAACTTTCTGTTGTACACCACGCCCACCAAAAGGGTAACCTTTTGGCAGTGGAAACGCATGCCTGATAAAGGTGACCAATACCGACCCGTACCTTACCGTACTGTACCGCTCAGTGGAAACGGGCCATTATTCTGGCAAAATAATTAAAGAACTTTGATGCTGTACCATGGCTCCAGCAGAAGCATTGATTTTACACAGCTCCTGGAAATTTGCCAGAGTATTGAAAAATGGTAAAACTCTTGAGGATTTGTAAAATGCACCCATTTTCAAAAACAAGTGGAGCGTTCCTTTAATATTATGCAGTAAAAAATAAAATAAAATGGCAAAACCTATTCATTAGTATAGTAAAAGTCAAAGCATACAAAGAGAGCATAAATATAGCTTTTATACATGGGTGCATAAAATGGAAGTTTCTGCAGAGTAGAAAGTCAAGAGAGCGCAGGATTGAACCTGTCATACCTTGTCAGGCTGTGATTGATTGCGTGGATGCTGGAAGGTGAGCAGGTGCAGTCCCGGGACATAGTTCTCGGTGCGACAGAAGGGGAGGGAGGTGAGGAAACGCGTGCGCTCCCCCCACCAGCCGTACGCCCCAGAGATCTGGTCCACGCGGCATGCACTGTGCTCTGCCAGGGGTCAAAGTGTACAATATTTACTCATCATAGGCCACATGATTACATATACACTCAGGTCACTTGAAATATACAGTTGATGTCAAAACTATTAGGCCTCCTGTGACATTTTTTTCAATATATTTGTTTTCCAAATTATCTTTAAAAGCGCAAGACATTTTTCATTCCTATAGGTTGTTTTCACATGACGTCATTGATGACGTGCGAAATTCAGATGGAGGGCAGGAAGTGATTCTTCTATAGCTATCAGAACATCAAAATGTTTCTGTTTTATGTTGTTTAGAATTGTTTAAATAAGGCAAAATAAAAAAAATGCCAAGCAGCTTTTATAGACTTCCAAAAGTGTTTGCTCACAAAGGGGGGAAAGTTCAAGAAACTGGCTGAAAAACAGAAGAAAAGGCGGCATGTAATAAACATTTATTCAATACATCATTTGTTTGACAGAACCAATAAAGATTTTGTACATGCTTAGCTATGTGTATAAATATGTTAATGTATAATATAAAAATCAGATACAAACACCAGCACACTTATACAAAATCCAAGAGAATATAAATAATGTACCCTGCCATGTAATCGCTGCAATGAAATCTCCATCTTGTTTTGCAATAATCCATGTCTTTACTGCAGTTTCGGCAGAATAAACAACCGTAACATTAACGTCTATATGTGCAGCAGCGGTGAATGTTTGTTGATGATTAAGTTCATCAACTGAACAAATCAGAAATGCAATCCTTGCGACAAAACTAGACGGTTATTATTGTGGAGCACCTTTACCCCCTTATAAATAAATAATAACTATGCATCCACGCTTTTGTATGCTTTCATCTGTCATTTTGTGATGTCTGGAAGATATCCGCATGGGAAAAAACTATAGTAATTTATAATAAACATGTTTTTGAACCCCATAGTAAAGTGTATACTGTGTACAACTCTTTGTTACGGATGCTACCAAATACTAGGGATGTCCAGATCCAATCACGTGATCGGAAATCGAGCCCGATCACGCAGTTTAAGACTCGATCAGAGTTAGACGTTACCTCCCGATCAGGACTCGAATATATATATATATATATATATATATATATATATATATATATATATATATATATATAAAGTTTTATTATTTTTTAACACATCTTTAGTTATGCGGTAGCAAAGAGTTTTCCTTTTTCTTGAATTCACACAGAAACAGCAACAACTGCGGCATGACATCACTTTGTTGCAGAGATGCTATTGGTTAAATGCCGGCAAAGTCGAACACGGAAGCAGTTTAAAGCGGAAAGCACGTGTATGTATATCTATCTGTCATTATATTGAACTGTCTGTCTGTCTGTCTGTCTATCTATCTATCTATCTAGAGGTATTATAAAGTTGATGACGACAACATTGCCATAGCAAACTGTGAGTAATGTATACCTGGGATTGCCTGCTGGGTATTTTAAGTTGAGGTGTTATTTGTTTTTATATTAGATTTTTCTATATTTACTGTTGCACTAAAGTCCAAAAGTGAAGAATTTATGTTATTTATTACTTGATTGTTCAAGCTACCTCCGAGAAGTGCTCTGTTTGTTAACTGTAGCATAGTAAACTGATAAACTGTAATAAATACTTTAATGTTAATGTAAACTGTGGTGCATTGTGAATAATTTGTTACTACAGTTGTGTTGTACCACAGCAACAATATAATTACTACGACAGTTCAACAAGTAATTATCTATACAGTAGTATGCTTCCAAACACTATAGTATTTACAATTTCTTTCATGTAATGTAATAGCTTATACAGTATCTACCGCCTCGATGACAGGCAAATATATTTTAGTTCAGTAGAAAACTCAGCCCTCTTCATTATAGAAGGATCATGCCCAACATATGTGGTTATTTTCTAGCTATATCTCCTTTGAAAATATGGTATAAATCGCAAAAATACAGACTTTCCTTTATATCTCCTATTCAGTATTTTTTACTTCTGGCTCACCATCTGAATTTCGCACGTCACCAGAACCACATGATTGAAAACAACCTAGAATATTTTTTCTTCTGGCAAATCTTATTTTTTACAGCTAGAATAAAAGCAGATTTAATTTTTTGTTTTACTTTTTTTATTTTAAGGTTAATATTATTAGCCACCTTAAAAATGTTTTTTTTTTTCCATTGTCTACAGAACAAACCATCATATTACAATGATTTTCCTAATTATTAACCTACCTAAGCTGAACACTAGTATCTTAAAAAATATCTAGTAAATATTATGTACTGTCATCATGGCAAATATAAAAGAAATCAGCTATTAAAAATTTGTTATCAAAACTACTATCTTTAGAAATCTGTCGAATAAAAAATCTTTCCATTAAAGAGAAATTGGGGAAATTATACAAGGCGGCCAATAATTCAGGAGGACAAATAATTCTGATTTCAACTGTATATGTAGCTATATAGTGAAAATGAGCTTAAAACCCCAATGAAGGGCACAGTTGGTTAACATAACATGACTGTAAAAGTTCGTACACAATCACACAGCAACCCAGTAACTTGTTATTTCACAGACGGCAAAAAAGTGTCTAGAAATAAAGATTTACTGAGTAGAGTGTGGTTGTGTATTTGTCTCTTTTTAGCAGTCATGCTCTTCTCTCTTTACCTGAAACTGGCAAGCAGGACTCATTCTGCACACACCAGCCGAATTCCCCAGAAACCCGTGGCAGAGAGTTTGGCACTCCACTGAACACCAGACACGACTGGCAGTCTGACAGGAAACGAGCCAGACCCAGACATCCGGTGCTGCCACACTGTGTACAAATACACATAAATCAAATGAAGAAGTGAGAGACACAAGTGTAAAAGAACTGTTAGGTTACGCTTTATTTTAATGTGTCCTTGTTACATCTACTACAACTATTCATTTAACTACTGTTTATTGTCAATTAACTGCATGTACTTTCTATGTGGTTAAGAGTAGAATATGGGCATTTTCATGAACATTTTGTCAGTAAAATTGGTTCTAGTAAACCTCCAATACATGCTCTCAGACAGAGCAACATTTATTACACAGAGTCATCTTCAATGTTTCTACAGGCTTCATCAAGTCAAATTTACGACTTTTAAGACCTTTTTAAGACCATAATGAATTAAATATTCAGACTTACACAAGGCTAAATGCTAAAGATGTTTTTAATGGCCAAGTTAAAACCTTAAAAACATTAAAAACAAATGTTATTGTAAGGAAGATAATTAAACTATATTAATAAGTAAATACAGTTCAGTGCTTCCCACACATACTTTACTTGGGCGGGCCGCCCAGGTACATTAATGGCCACCCAAGTATATTTGGTGGTGACACATGAATAATACTATTATTTTCATCCTTTCATACTTTTTTGTATCCGTACAAGAAAGCCAAACATTCACAATCGATTAACCAGTGGAAAATCTTCTCTCGCTTTGCTCGTTTCCTACTGCTGGGTCTGTGTGCGTGAACCGTCATGCACTGCAGACTCACAGAGACGCGCCTTTTGCGCCAATATGCGTCCGACTGTAGTTCCTGAATAACCGAAAATATCCGAGATTCAGGTTTTACTTTTGCTTTCTAAAGTTGCCGTTACTTGTATGCGTTTTTGCATTAACTTTTCGGAGCTGACTGCGCACGCACAGCCACGAGAGAAACATTAAATGATTATTCATTTAATAAACGACACTGATAAATTTTACTATATACTCAGAGAGATCAAAATATACTGGCTGCAAAATATTTGTACACCATTAGAAATGGCTACTTAACTAATTTGCCTTATTTAAATGATCTACACTTTTTATTCTAATAATTATTATAATTTTAAACAATAATGTCGATATTTATTCAATTTTTCTGTTATTTGATTTTCATTTGCTCTAGATTTTATAAATTTAATGTTAATATAGTTCATATAGTACATACTTTATACATATCTAAAATCCTTTGGTAATACTGTAAATGTCATGCTAATAAGCAACTTTGGATGCTTCAGTGGGTGCACATGGCTCCTAAATAGCATAAAAGTAAGCCTGATAGTTCACTGACAAGCTACGCAAAATCATGCAAATCTGAGGATAATGACAGAGATAATGACAGCTGTTTACATAGCTTGTCAATGAAACATGGCTCTGCATGGTAAATGCTGGATGACCAAGATACCGGGTTAAGACATTACCGGGTCGGTGGGCTGGTATTCCCGACAGCGACCTTCGCACCAACTACACTCTGGATTCTTCAGGCACAAGCTTTCACTTGGAGCTTCAGCACATACGCTGTCCTGTAAGGCAAACACACACACACACACACACACACACACACACACACACACACACACACACACACACACACCACACACACACACACACACACACACACACACACACACACACACACACACACACACACACACACACACACACACACACACACATTTACATTCCTTGATGCACACACTAGAGTTCACATGCTCAAGGCCAATAAGATTTTATGTTTAAATTGAGGTTTTTATTATTTAAATTTAAGTTAAATTGACAGAAAATATAACAAAGTAATGATATTTCAAATAAATATTTCAGTCTTTTGAACTGCATAGTAAGAAAACGGTCACGATCAAGCTTTAAATCCTGCTCTGTATAATATAATTTTAAATTGATTTTTAAATATGATTAAAAATATACAATACAATGTGTCAGTTTTATAAATAAATGGACAGCTGGAAATAAATAATCTATTTTTGTGGATGACAAAGAGGGACATAAATGGGTGATTTCTGACCAATGGTGACATTTTTACTCACATTACAACACTTCAACAACTTAAGTCCATTTCTCAGAACTCTATATCTGAAATTTGAATAATATTTAACAATATATATTTTACTTTTACTGGATTATCAATCAAAGAAATTTTGGTGGTTATAAGCTTCATAATACAAAATTTCATAATATTTGTGTGTACAGAAAAATAATTATTGAACAAAAAAATAAAGTTATTACCCTGTCTCCTGGGTCACTGCTTACAAACAATGGTACTTTATATGCCACAAGGTCACCACGGGCAATACCACTGTAGCCACCAGCAACTAGCAGCACACGGCCCTCCATGACTGCAGCAACATGGGAGTATCGGCCCCTCACTGAAACACCTCCTAAAGGAGCACAACAGTAAGAATGTTGTACTTTTGAAACACAGACTATAACATTGGTGCCATTTACTTCCTCTGACATTTGCTTTTGTCATGTTGTGGACAAGAAACTTGCCTGACCAATATTGGCTTGTCTCTTTAACAAAATGTATGATGTCATCAAGACGGCAGGACTAGCAACTGACTAACAGAAACAAAAGCACATATATATATAAAAATATAAAAATGTGATGCTTGGCCATACAATTTTCATTTTTCATTGTTCAAATGTTTAGCAGTTTAATAAAATGCCTAAAGTATTTTAATTAAACAGGTTCATACAAAACTGCCTTATAGTGATGTTACATTTGTAGCACGTCTCTAAGGCTGCATTTACACTGCAGATCTTGATGGTCAATTGCGATTTTGTGACTGTATCCGATTTTTTTGATGACCAGCTTACATCATCTTTTAAAAGTCAATTGTATCCAATTCTCTGCATTTACACTGCACATGGCAAAGGCAAAATGAGTAAAGTAAAAAGAGCGGGCGCTGACTGTCAGCTGATAATAAAAGAGCGCTCTATTCTCAATTCCTGCATTTAATGTGGCAGGTTGTTTTATTGTAGTTTATGACAGAAAAGTTAATCTAGGCCTTTTTAAACCAGTAGGCATTTTTAATGTAATTAAAATCATGCTCCACCTTACTTTTATTTCCATTTCAGAAGCCATTTCCAATCACATGTATGTCACAACAGTGGAAAAGGGACAATTTTCAATTTTATTTCAAGCGGACTTTAAGACATATTTAAGGCCCTAATTCATGGAAAATTGATTTTAGGCCTGCGAAAACCCTGCTTGAGGAAACATCTTGAAGGCAGGCATATTAATGCCATACCTTCACAAATCTTCCTTTCATTTAATAATTCCACCTGGCAGCACCAATATTACAGTCTCTCCTATTTCACTAGATTGTGTACAGGAAGGCTTCTGTGCTCTGACTGGTCGACAGATGTGGAGAGAGCCATCATGGAGGGTTGAAAAACAAATTACATGCAAGGCTTTCAGCACAGTGACTACGTTTACATGGACATCAGTAATCAAATTATTTGCCTTAATATAAATAACAATAATATAATTAAGGCGTTTACAAGAGTTACTTTTTGAATGTTCCATTCATGATCCTGTTTAACATGTTATAGCACATAGATCGTATAATGTCATTGCGTCACCACGCTATCCACATTTCCTCAGAAGTTTTGTGTAATTTCGGATGTTTTATTTTTAATTTGTCAACTTTAACTACAGTTTGGCACTTTCACTTTCATTTAGGAACATTTCACGCATGCAAAAAGCGAACCGTACCGTACCACTTTTTAGGTAGCCTTTGCAAAGCAACCGAAAACATGAACAAACTGCCATGTTTAACTATTATCATCACATTTTGGACTATTATAAACTCGGAATGACAGAATTACTTTCTAACAAGAGGTTACATGAGCTGGTGAAGATTAAAGATACAGATGAGAGGTTTGTACTGATGGTGGGCTATACGTTGCGTGTTTTTGAAGCCAAATAAGGACTAAATGTATGCTGTGTGTAGTTTTTCTGTAATTGGTAACATATCAGAGACTGTAACATTTATAATGTTAGTTGTAATTTATAATTGCAGACATTAGAGGTAGGCTATTTTTATCATTGATCTGCAGTTATAATCAAATCCTGTTCATAGAAAGGTTAGTAATGAACATTTATACACAAGCTTTACATTGACATTTCCTCGAGCGAGAATGACGTTGACTGAAACTTTCTGTCGTACACCATGCCCGCAATTGGTACCCTTTTGGCAGTGAAACTCAAACCTGATTAAGGTGACCCATACCGACCTGTACTGTACCATTCAGTGGAAATGGGCCATAAGGTGTTTGTACTGCACTTCAATAATGCGACTAAAATTGGCATACTCCACATCTCTTAATTCGATTTCTGTTTAGTTCGATTATGACTTTAGTCAGATTAAATTGATACAAAAAAAAAACAATTCGCTGTTTACATGGTAGACTATTAATCAGAGTATTGTCTTAATCATATTAAAATCAGAATATTGGTGTCCATTTAAATATACTCACTGTGAGGCCCACTGGGGACTCTGAACCTGGCATAAAGCAAGTAAACAATAAAATGATGTAGTACAGCTATAGAGCTACAAAAATCCTTTAGCAAAATCCAAAATATTCTAGAAGGCTGAGGGAAAAAAAGTGTTTCACAAAATAAAAACACAATCCCAAAAAAAATCCTGACAGGCACTAGAAAGGATGTCAAATTGACACCAGCTCTCTATGGTTAAGTTACAAAAAAAACAGAAAAACACTTTTTTCCAAAGGCCGTTTTACTTCTCATAAATGCATTTGTTTAAAAGCTGCAAGCAAGGGAATTTACACAAATAACGACCTCTACTGAGAAGGTTACAACAAGCCGCCAGTCAGACTGAAGCATCTTGTACAAGTCCTTAAAGGCTCTCCTGTTTTTTCTTGCACCAAATCCTCAGGGAGCCATCATCAATTCCACACATCATCATATTTCACCTCCTCTCCAAACAAGATATCCAATAGACTCTTTCTCTCTGCCTATTAAACATACACTTACGCTGACCGAGGCTATCTCCAACAGACACCCACTGATGGCAACCGAGATGATAGAAAAAGATCTCCTCGTCGTAGCACTTCTCTTCAGTGTAGTGGATATGCACATTCCCTCCTGAGAGTGGGAAAAATTTACCTCGGTTAATTAGTAATGCAATAAAAATCTTCACATTTCATCCACACACACACACACACACTGAGTTTGCGTGTAGCTATACTAACCGTACACCACCATATAGTTGCCGATGACGGTGGCAGAGTGGAATGCTCTCTCCCTAGGGCCATTGGCAGGAAAACGTGAGCGGAAGGAAGTCCAAAACCGCTTCTCAACATGGAAAGCATCAGTCGAGTTCACACGCACACTGAACCTGGTTGAGACAGGAGGTGATGATAGCAATAACAATAACAAAAACTTACACAAAAGACAAGCCATTACAATAAACAGTCTCATTCCAAGTGATAGTTTCAAATCTTATAGTCATTAGTGCAATTCTGTCATTTTTAAGGAGTTTTTTTAGACTTTCTTGAATAAAATGGAAATAAATATCTAATAAGGCAGTGCTTCTTAATCACTAAAAATGTATTTCAATTAATTATAAAAAAGTATTTATATTAACTATAATGATAATGACAATAATAATAATAATAATAACAAAACAAACTCAAAAAGAAAAGAAAAAACAAATATATGAACTTGATTTTCTATATACTATAATAAAATAACAAAATAATAAATAGTTAAACAAAAAATCTATATTCAATAATCCAATTACATTTGGTCATTAATAAATATACAGTTACTGAAACTTCAGTCCCAAAATTAATAATACTTTGTTATTTTAATCTTAACACCTTTCAAAAATGTGTATATTTTTGACAGAATTAGACAGAGCGGTCAACTCAAATATATTAGTGTGACACTTTTCTGCAATTCACAATGTTACAAAGCAGCTTTCAAAACAAGCTATTAAAGTTAACAACGTTGTTACGACTTATTCCATTTAGCAGATGATAATAGTATGCAAAATGAACATCGTCTATAGAATGTATATAGTTTAAATTCTGTGTTAATACAGTCAAGCAGGGAGTTAAGAAATTCTACATATTATATACATAAGTACACCCCTCACAAATCTATCTTTTAAATTCATATTTTGAATAGGAAGCTCTACAATATTATATTTGTGCATATACATTAGATTAGTCAGTACTGAAGCCAAATCTGGAGCGTATCTAACAAAATAACTAAAAAAAAAAACTAGTACATCCAAATTTATATGTTATAGAAAAATAATAAATACAAATTTTAAAAAGAGGAAAAATCAAGAAAAGCAAAAAAAATTAAATTAAGTTTAAATTTTGTAGGTTGTATTTTTTTGCAAAATTTTGCTTGAATTTAATTGTATTATCTTTCAATTTCTAAATATGTTTGGTGACTTAAATATTCATTCATTCATTTTCTTTTCAGCTTAGTCCCTTTATTAATCTGGGGTCGCCACAGCAGAATGAACTGCCAACTTATCCAGCATATGTTTTACGCAGCGGATACCCTTTCAGCTGCAACCCATCACTGGGAAATATCCATACACACTCATTCACAATTTTGTGCTACCCACTGTGCCACCGTGATGCTGACTAAAATATTATTTTAATAAATATATCTGTTTAATACATCTGTATTGTTTAAACGCCCCAAAATACATTGCCTATATTCACTGAGAAATGGATACAAATATTCATATTCAAAATGGGGTGTACTCAATTATGCTGAGCACTGTACTACCCAATGTGAGTTTGCAATGTTGAGTCTGAATTATAATTGCGCAGGAGCTACAGAACTGCATTTATATAGAATTTATATGATTTATGCAAAAAAAAAAAATAACAATCTTACTTAAAATTTTTGTCTTGTTTTTAGGTCCAAATATCTACATTTCAAAGTGAAAACAAGGTTATTTCACTTACCACACTAGCAGATAATTTCGCTTGCTTTAAGGAAAATCTCCTACCTTTCTTCTGATGGTGAAATCTAAACAATATTGTGACTTGCTCTAAAAAAAAAATTGCTATTTGGACTAGAAACAAGACAAAACAAAGTAAGAAAAGCATTTTTTGCATTGTGGTTATTCAATTTCTGTACCTGAATAATGTTAGACTCCCCAGAATTCAAACTTGTCAAATTCAAATCTTGTCATATCACGATATTTATAAACAAACAAAAAATAAATAAAATACTGTAACTTCTGATTTTTACAATATTGTCCAGCCTTAATAGAGTTGTGCAATAACAGTTCATACAGTTAAAGTCAGAATTATTAGCCCCCTTTATAGCTATATTGTTTTTCGATAGTCTACAGAACAAACCATCGCTATACAATAATTTGCCTAATTACTCTAACCTGCCTAGTTAACCTAAATAACCTAGTTAAGCCTTTAAATGTCACTTTAAGCTGTTTAGAAGTATCTTGAAAAATATCTAGTCAAATATTATTTACTGTCATCATGGCAAAGATAAAATAAATCATTTATTATAAATGAGTTATTAAAACTATTGTGTTTAGAAATGTGTTAAATTCTTTTTTCTCCAATAAACAGAAACTGAGGGAAAAAATTTACAGGGGGGCTAATAATTGTGACTTCAACTGTATATGGCAAAAATATAAATAATTATACTGGAAGAATATTTTATTTAGTTCTTATATTTGTAATAAGGTCAGCTGATACTACACATGCACAAGTGTCTAATACAGTGATATGTTGTGTGTTATACCTAGCAGTGGTAGGTCTGTGTCCTCCATACACCAGCAGAGTTTGGAAGGGGAATGGTAGATCATGCTGTGCCCTGCAGTAGCAGGTGGTTTTCCGCCTGTAGGTTGAACTGCCTCCCACACTCCATTCCTCAACCGGAAACGGTACAGTAATGAGGAAAACATGTCCTCCTCTGTCCTCCCTGGAACCACAGCTCAATTAATTATTCTTAGGACAAGACACTGCAGGTGAATAGAGTCAGAAGAGGACACAAAATACTACTCCAGTTGACAAAAAATTTTAATTAAATAAAAAAATTACAAGCTTTTTTTTTTTTACAAGTTTTTGAAAATTATCAATTTAAATATTTAAATGAGGCCTAAATTATTAAATATGCACTATTTGCATATATTTTGAGTACAACATTTTTTTTTTTTACAAATCAGATTCAAAAGTGAAAGTCAGGTTCAAATTTTTGTGTCAAATTAGAGTGTAAGGTTTTTACACTGTAGATTTTGGGAATCTCTTTATCTTTCCATAATTAAAAAAATACTTAAGTACAAGAACAGTAAGAAAAGAAAATACAATTTCACAACATATTGTAGAATAAACGGTTGTATATAATCAGGCAAATTATGTAACATCATTCAGCATACAGATATGAATAAAACTGCAAAGTTTAGTCTACATAAGTGCTGCTGAAGTGGAGATTAATGGTTTATGCAGGAGGAAAAAAAATGTTTTTCCACATCGACCTTTAAAAATGTGTATTGGAATTGAAATCTACAGCCACAAATAAATCTGTTACAATAGAACTGTGGCAATAGAAACAATAACTTGTCTATTTTGTATGTTGTCTTTACATTACATTGAAAATAAACATTCTATTAAAAGCTAAAAGGTGCATGAAAAAAAAGTTTTGCCTTGAATGAGTGGTCTAATGCTATTTCATGTATTCAGAGTTATTTACACTGGGTCTGGGCGATTTGGCCTAAAATCAAAACCTCGATTAATTGAACCTTTTAACTCGATTACAATTAATGAACGATTCTTTTATTTCTTTAATTTTTTGCCCTCATAGTTCACTGACAAGTTTTATACAGTAAATATGCTCACATGTTGGAAGTGAGAGATTTTTGAATGAAGGGCGCATTACTTGATTCTAAAATAATTGAAGGAAACACACACTATCTACTATCTATGATTATTTATTGAACATCAACGTTGAGCAACTGAAATTAAAACACACATTGCCTAAAACCAAAAGTCACTTGTTTCTCATTTAAAAAAAAAGTGAAAATAAAGAATTTGCTCTTTTGGAAACAAATGTTTTTTTATGTTTTTCATATTAAAAGTAGAAAATAAGCAGTTACTCTTCTAAATAATTAACTCTTGTATAACCTGTAAATAATATTAAACAGTGCATTTTTTTTACACCTTCTGTTAACAAATATTTTAATGTAAATAATAATATTAATGCAATGGAAAATATGCCGTCTCAAGGCATCTCTGGCGAGCTTCCAGTCATCGTCAGTGTAGTGCAAAGTAAGGCTCAAGAATGGGTTTATCATCCTTTTTGACTAGTGATCAGATGTGGCAGCAGAAGTATAAATCAGCCTTAACAGTGCAGGGTCACGTGACTCCATACACACTAGAGAAAGTAATTGAAAAAAAAAAAAAAAAAACATCGACCTGGAAAAATTTGATCTATTATAGACCTTTTTCTTGGAACGCAAAATTACCCATCATGCTTTGAGTGTATGCGCAAAGAGAATGCTAAGAACTTCCGGTCGGCAGCTGATGCGTGTAAACGGTCACATTTGGAGAGCTTTGAAATAATAGTATTAATCTATTTTACCTGCTTTTATCATCTTTGAACTAATACTGTTGTCGATCAGCGCCACCTACTGGACTGATCATTTTTAAAAAATGTGATCTAATTGGATGGAAAACAACTGCTGTGAGGCATTTTCCCCTCGTTGTCAGACGGCATCTTCTGCCGTTTAAATGAAGCCTCGTCATCGCTAAAGTCAACAGTTTCTCTTACTTTCAAATATATAACCAGCCCAAACAAATGTAATTCACCGAAATGTTTGACACACACACGTAGCCTACTGTACAGTCCCACTAACACACTGATTTAATAACTGTGACAAAGTGAAAATAAAATGACGTTTTGAAATGACAGAAAAACACAAACCGTTCACTAAATGAAGCATAAACGGCTCACAATTAGATTGCACATGCAAATCAGCCAGCAGAGTTTCAGTAACAGACTTTTATTGGTCATTTTTGTAAGTTGCATGACTTACACACCTGTTAAGTTTCATGCCAGTAATCTGGTTTGCTCTATGATGCAGTGAAATATTGCGTGCGTGTGTATGTGTTGAAGAGCCGCTGAGCTAACAGCTGACAGGCTGAGAAAACACACACACACTGTATTTCTGACGGCAGACACGTGAACTAGGAGAACGTTTTTCTCTCGCGATTGAACCACATCTGACAGATTATACCGGCTTTAACACACACCTTTCAAAGTTGTGTCACAAAACACTCCGTAATCCCCTCAAAACGCTATTGAAACCCATTTTCGGAGTGCAAATGACCTATTGTAAATGCAGTAAACGGAAGTTCTAAACATTCTACCGGAAGACGCTGGTCGCTATGGCGCCCTCCGTGCAGCAGCCAAGAAAAAGGTCTATAGGTTCTGAATGTTGATTTCGATTACTTTCGATTAATCGCCTAATTTACACTGTTAATTAGTTGGAATCTCTTGTTCAGCACAAATCATTTTATGGGCACTTCTCCCAGAAAAGCATGTACGTGATCAGTGCGAGCACATGCCTACCACGGCAAAAGGTACACAGGATTTGGCTAAGAAAGAGTTTGTTCTTGATCTTTGGTTTATGACATGACACGTCGCAGCCCCATGCACTACAATAAAGATTATATCTTCTGGACGTCAATTCATCAACTTCTCCTAAACTACATGAAAGTGGCTGTTTAACTGGAAAAAAAAATAGAGTAAACATTCTAGTTACTAAAACAATGTTTCCTCTAGGATTTTTTCCTGCTGTGGTGGCAGGCCTTTTACACAGATCTTTCAACTACCTATGGCGTTATTTCAAAGACAAATATCGTGAGCGCAGTAATACAAGTCGAGTTCGCATTGATGTAATATGAGCATGCGAGTCTCTTTGCTTGCGCACTGATTTCCTCTGTTCGTGCACAAAACTTCTTGCACGCTCTCAAATATACGCTGCTCAAGCACAGATTTTCTTGTGCGCTCTCAAATAAACGCTGCTGAAGAGCGATTTAGTGTGTTTATGTAACGTGTCTCCAACATTTATTAGATTTTCTAGGAATATTTATGAATGTCTCCAACAGACATACAGAATGGCATTAATGCGTCCTGAAGTAAAGTGAAACGGACATTAACTCCAGCAAGATAAAGTCATTGTATGCAGAACCATAGACCTTTATCTACAGTATAAAGTATAATTATGGAATTAATTACTGTCGTGTTTGTTGGCCTCACGCATCGCACAGCCTTGTCAGGTGCTTTTGTCAGTCAGCATACCTTAAAGTACAGGTGTCAAACTCAGTTCCTGGAGGGCCGGAGCTCTGCACAGTTTAGTTCCAACCCTAATTAATCACACCTGATCAAACTAATTGAGTCCTTCAGGCTTGTTTGAAACCTGCAGGTAAGTGTGTTGAAGCAGGGTTGGAACTAAACTGTGCAGGGCTGCGGCCCTCCAGGATCTGAGTTTGACACCCCTGCCTTAAAGGGTTAAACAAATAATGCACAGCACTACTACGATTACAGACCATTTACAATTTTTATATTATGATTATTTCGCTCTGTTTTAATTCACTAACACTTTAATATGTTTTGGTGCGATTATAACCTGCTATAAAAAAAAAACAACAACAACTGAAGGTTTTGAATGAGAAGCTGTAATGTAGCTGTGGCGGAAATTAATTTTGGTGTGGTACCCACCATGGAATAATGAATGTAGCGGAAGCTATGGATGTGTATCTGTTGTGAACAACACTCATGAGTATGAATATGAGTAAAATGATAATTATTGGCATCTTCCATAGACATCAGCATGCAAATTACAAAACACAATTACTTTTGGTTTGCTTGTAAACTCTAAGGCTGCAATCTAAACAGACATTATTTCATTGAAAACACTGATAAGTTTTGATCTTTAAAAACAACGAGCACATTTTTTCTGCCTTGGGGCCAGTCATCGCGGAAGAGCAGATTTGAATTTAGCAGCTGATTAATATTTAAGATTAAGAATACAATTTACTCACCCCCAAAAACATAGAGATAGTGGTCTACTACTGCTGCTGCATGGTTGGCTAGTCTGGGTGCCCCTGGAGCATCTGATTGGCCCAACTGCTGCCATTCATTCTGTTGTGCACGGTATATCCAGACATCACTAGCCAAAGAATGATTAGCAAGCTCACCGCCATATATAACCATGCTGCCTTGCCATTCAACTGCTGTGTGGGAATGTCGAGGAGCCTGAGAGAAAGACAATATCATTTATGGGATCATTAAAATTAAATAAAATCATCAAAAACACAAGACATTTATTTATTATTATAAATACATTATATTTATATATATATATTTATATATATATATATATATAATTTATTTTTTAAAGATGTAGGATCTTACTGGACTATACGAGAATGTCATCTGTTCCCAACTGTTGGTTGAAAAATTGTAAACAACAAGGTCCTCCAGTGCTCGGTTTAGATCAAACCCTGAAATAAAGAAAGGCTTGAAATAATTCCCACAACTGTAATTCAGGGAATGCTTTGATGCTCAAAAAAAGCACATTTTTACTAAATGTATATTTAATGCTGTAAATTATTATTATAATATATTATTATATAGCAAATAACATGTTATTTACACATGAAAATATACATAGCTGTTTATTGTCGGAAGAGTACATTGCAAGATACCGCAAGAAGATTAATGTAAAACTCACCGGCCACTTTATTAGGTACACCTGTCCAACTGCTCATTAACGCAAATTTCTAATCAGCCAATCACATGGCAGCAACTCAATGCATTTAGGCATATAGACATGGTCAAGACGATCTGCTGAAGTTCAAACTGAGCATCAGAATGAAAAGAAAGGTGATTTAAGTGACTTTGAACGTGACATGGTTGATGGTGCCAGACGGGCTGGTCTGAGTATTTCAGAGACTGCTGATCTACTTGGATTTTCACGCACAACCATCTCTTGGGTTTACAGAGAATGTTCCGAAAACGAGAAAATATAAAGTTCTGTGGGCGCAAATACCTTGTTTATGCCAGAGGTTAGAGGAGAATGGCCAGACTGGTTCGAGCTGATAGAAAGGCAATAGTAACTCAAATAACCACTCGTTACAACTGAGCAGGGGTGGACTGGGACCAAAATTCAGCTTTGGCAGTTGATCACCAGTGACAGTCTCGGTTTTCACAAAAAGTGGGGGGTGGGGGGTGGGGTTAAACCAGCCCAAAGAGTTCGTCGGCCCACAGAGAAACGGCCTGGTCTGCTAGATGGCCAGAGGTACGCAGAAGATGTCTAACCTTGAGACGAATGGGCTACAGCAGCAGAAGACCACACCGGGTGCCACTCCTGTCAGCTAAAAACGGGAAACTGAGGCTACAACTCGCACAGGCTCACCAAAATTGGTCAATAAAAGATTGGAAAAACGTTACCTGGTCTGATGAGTCTCAATTTCTGCTGCTACATTCAGATGGTAGGGTCAACATTTGGCGTCAACAACATGAAATGGATCCATCCTGCCTTGTATTAATGTTTCAGGCTGGTGGTGGTTGTGTAATGGTGTGGGGGATGTATTCTTGGCACTCTTTGGGCCCATTAGTACCAATTGAGCATCGTGTCAACGCCACAGCCTACCTGAGTGTTGTTGCTGACCATGTAAGACGTACCCAATAAAGTGGCCGGTGAGTGTATTTCATAATAATAATAAATTAATGACTTTATTACACTCCTTTTAATCAAATAGTTTCACCTGTCTATTCCATTTTTTTCCTGAGATTATTGCTTTAGTCATCCAAATGAGTCGATAACTGTACAAAAAACTGTAGTTAGTATAAAGAGCATAATGTCTTTATAAACATTGAAAAAAAATACTTTCCAAGTAATATTCCAGCTATCTGCTTTACTGGAATAATAGTATAAAAAGATATGACTATTTGATTTTGAGAACAATATTTTTATGTTATTGCTTCATGTTCTTGATAGATGATAGAAGCTTAGAATTCATTTTACACCATATCATGTGGTTTTCATACAATTATAGTATAATGAAATAGCTGCTGGAATATATTATTCCCTCGCAAAACATCCTCTGGAGTTATCCTCACAAAGTTATTGTGTGCTAATCATATATGAATAAATTTTTTTTATTATTAATTTTTACCTTTTAATATCTTATGTAAAATACAGAATGCTTTATTTTTTTCCATATAACATTATATAAAATTAAGTAGATTTAAAAAAAATATATATATACACAATTTTGAAAAAAATTGTATTTTGTTGCCTTTTTCTAAAAGCCTTGCCTGTTTTTATTTCACATAGTTATTAACAGATTATAATATAAAAAAGAGATACAGGCACATATAAATCATATAAAGGGAAATGAAGAGAAATTGTTAAATATCAATCAGAAACAAAAAGTACTTGTGGAAAAACTACTCCATCTTACCTCCGAACATGTACATGGCTCCAGTGGAAGCGAGGTAAACCCCAGCAGAGGAGGTGCGAGGCGCTGCTTTAACATCACCTGAGCTCACCTCCCACCATTGTCCCGCCCCACTGTTGTCACGAAGACCCAGCTGACAGTCCTGTCCCACAAAGCCAGAGCTGCAGATACACTTCAGACCCCTCTGTGATGGAGAAACCGAAATGATGTTAAAACAATGAAATACAATTTTTACTACATTTAAAGCTGCACTTTGTATTGTTTTTTGGGGTTAAACAAGTACATAGAGGGACTTCCTGTGACGCCATGACTGGATAGACATCGGAAAACGTGGTCTCCGCGAATTTATTGTAAAACCAGTTTAAATTTAAGTATATACGGTAAATAAAACATCATCTACATCATAAAGATGAGCTCGTCAAGTAGGCACGCTAAATCTGGGACAAAACATGATAACTTGAGGGAGAGAGACGAAAAAAGACGATCGCCGAGTCCTATTCAGACTCGGGCACACACAGAGTCAGCCATTACGGATCTGGTTGGTGAACTTAAACAACTGCGAAAAGAAAATCAACAGGGTCACGTCGGAACGAAAGAGTCTCTGACAAGACTGGAAACTTCAGTCGGAGAACTGAAAGACCAAATATCAAAGCTGGAAACGCGTATCGTTGAGGCCGAAGAACGCATTAGTAACAACGAGGACTCTGTAATGCGACACGGGAGAGCGATTCGACACCTGTTGCTACGGGAGGTAGAACTATCCGCCAGGTGCGATGATCTACAAAACAGACTAAGACGGAATAATTTGAGAATCTATCAAGTACCTGAAAACAGTGAGGAAGGGAAGAATATCATTGAGTTCGTAAAAGACTTACTCACTTCAACTTTGAACTCTCTGCCCGACGGTGACATAAAAATTGAAAGGGCTCACAGAGCTCTGGCTCCCAAGCCAAAAAGTACAGAATCAGCCAGATCAATTGTGGTAAAATTCACGGAATTTCCAGTGAAAGAAGCGATTTTACGCCAGGCCTGGATTCAAAAACAAGTCATATATAAGGACAAACGAATTTATTTCGACAATGACTACTCTCCTGATCTGCAGAGAAAAAGGGCTCATGTGCGAGATGTGATCAGACAACTCAAAGCTAAGGATATAAGGGCACGGAGCTTCTATCCTGCTCAACTGAAGATCAGCCTGGATTCTGGCGACAAAACTTTCTACACCCTGACGGATGCTGCGCCAACACTTCGGGAACTCGGGATCAAAATGCCGGTGGAGGAACATGACGCCCTGGAGATGGAGCTGTCAAAAGCGCAGTGGCAGATGCGGAGAAGTGGCCGTCGTAGGATTAATCAAGCTACGCTGTCAGATGTGGATGTCAAAGCTTTCTTTTCCGACTAAAAAATGTGATATCGCTTTCACAAACATATTGGCAAGGATTATAATTACTGTTATACTTTCCCTATCATTTGTTGTAGATTTAAGGTAAGAACTTATATTTTCCACCGTGAGGACAAATAACGAGACTGTGATCTAACTGATATATACCGTGACTACATTAGGACATAATGGTGGTTTTTCAATAATGGCGGACATTATAACATTCCATGAGTGGACTACACTCGCCCGCCAGGCCGCGACCTTTTCAAAGGAGATGTTGGAGTAACAAGGTCGCACACACGCGAAGTGATTATTTCCCAGAGAGATCGAGTCACAACTCTCTGCCCACTTTCAACCGGGAGCTGGTTGCTTTTTTATATTTATGTCTGGTCGATTTTTTATCATGGGAAGCGCAACCAGCGGGATGTGAAGTTCAGTTCGATGTTCAAGTTCATTTTTCTTTATTGATTGACAGCAGCTATTATGTTTCAGGTATACACTTAAATAGAGACAGTAACGCTAGTGGTTTTTGGCTTTGTAAATCCAAAGGAGCACTTAATCTAATTAACAGTCATGGAGAGTTTAACTTGTGTTAGCTATAATGTGAAGGGAATTACGGGACCGGTGAAGAGGAAAAAAATATTGAATCAGCTTAAGACATTAAAATGTGGTGTTGCAATGTTACAGGAGACTCATCTCTCAGATAAAGAACATCTAAAGTTGAAAAGAGAATGGGTGGATGAGGTCTTTAGTGCATCATATGGTGAAGGGAGAAAAAGGGGGGTGGCCATACTGATTAGTAAATTTGTTTACTTCACAGAGGACAAAATTATTAAAGATATAAATGGAAGATATGTCATGGTGGTGGGGACAATAGGCGGTATTAAAATAACCTTTTTAAATTTATATGCACCAAACGAAGATTGCCCAAATTTTTTTAAGAAAATCTCCTTACTTGTGGCAGATAAAGCAGAAGGGATTTTAGTGATAGGTGGAGATTTTAATTGTGTCCTAAACCCGTACATGGATAGGCTTCCAATAGAAAAGAGACCCTTGTCACGTAAAACAAATACAGCTTTGGGGATGATGAGTGAACTGGGGCTGATTGATATTTGGAGATATCTCCATCCAAAAGAGAAAGATTTTACATTTATGTCAAAAACACACGGAAGCTATTCTAGACTGGACATTTTCTGCATTTCAAAAACTGATATGCACAGAGTAATAGAGTGCAACATAGAGCCCATTACTTTGTCAGATCATAGCCCTGTTGTTTTAAAATTACATTTGGGACAATGTAATCAGTTTAAATATTGGAGGTTCAATGTTTCATTACTGAATAATGAAACACACAAAAAAGAAATACAGCAGGAATGGGAAGATTATATTAAAACAAATGATAATGGATCTGTTACTCCGTCTATCTTATGGGACGCTGCTAAAGCAGTAATGAGAGGAAAGGTCATTGCACTTACATCCAGAATAAAAAAGCAAAGGGAATTTAAACAAATGGAAATTGAGAAGGAAATAAAACAATTAGAATATCAACATAAAAATACCGGAAATAAAAATCTTCTAGAGCAGTTGAAGCAAAATAGACAAAAACTGGATGACCTACTGACTTATAGGGCAGAAGGTGCTCTAAGATATACAAGCAGAAAATATTATGAATTTGGTAATAGGGCAAGTCGGCTGCTTTCTTTCCAGTTACGTAAGGCCCAGTCTAGTAGAGCTATCCCAAAAATTAAACACCCATGTACGGGTATAACAACATCACAACCTAAAGAAATTGCAAATGCGTTTAAAGACTACTATAAAAAATTATATGAAAAAGATGAACAATTAGATAAGGAAGAAAAAATTAAAACATTTTTGGATTCTATTAAACTTAACAGACTAACAGATGAGGACTCTGGGGTAATGGTCACTCCTATTACAGAGGAGGAAATTAAGAAAAGTATTGGAAAACTCAAGAATAGTAAATCCCCGGGAGTAGATGGCTTTCCTGGAGAATTTTACAAGGTCTTCATAAATGAGCTAACCCCAACTCTATGTCAAATGTATAATTATGCATTAGAGAAAGGAGATCCACCAAAGTCATGGGCAGAGGCAGTAATAACAGTTATCCATAAAGCAGGAAAAGATCCGACTCAGTGTACAAGTTATAGACCCATAAGTTTACTCTGCCAGGATCTAAAAATTTTAACTTCAATTTTAGCAGAGAGAATTCAAACACATATTAGAAAATTAGTAAAGCCAGACCAGACAGGATTTGTTAGTGGACGCCATGGTACTGATAATGTTAGGAGAGTACTAAATATACAGATGATTGCAGAAAAGAGAAAGGTTTCTTCAATGTTACTTAGTTTAGACGCAGAAAAAGCGTTTGATCGATTGGATTGGGCATACTTAAATCAAACACTAGCATATATGGGATTTCATGACACATTTATTAAATGGATACAAATATTCTATCAAAATCCTAAATCGAGAGTTAGGGTGAATGGTCACTGCTCAGAGTTTTTTGATTTGGGAAGGGGAACGAGACAGGGAGATGCTATGTCTCCTGTTTTGTTCGCCCTAAGCATTGAACCATTAGCTGAGAGTATAAGATGCAATCAACATATACAAGGAATTACAGATGAGAATGGAGACTGTCAAAAGATTGCTCTCTATGCTGACGATGTATTATTATTTATTGAGAATCCAATTTCTTCAATGCCAGCTGTTTTAGATTGTCTTGAAATTTATGAATCCATCTCTGGATATAAAATAAACTCCACTAAATCAGAAGCACTTATGATTACTGGAGACTGGCCGGTAGAACTAAATAACAGAGCATCATTTAGGTGGTCAAAACAGGGATTTACATATTTAGGAGTTGCCATTACACCCAGAGTTTCACAGCTGTATCAGGCAAATTATGACAAACTAATTCACGCAGTTAAAAAGGATTTACAGAGGTGGGAGGTGCTACCACTATCATTGTTTGGTAGGATTGAGACAATAAGAATGAATATTTTACCTAGATTTCTCTTTTTATTTCAGTCCCTACCCATATGGATTCCTGTATCCACATTTAACATGCTAGAAAAACTCATATCTAGATTCATCTGGCAGAACAGACGACCCAGAATAAGATTAAAAACGTTAACTTTAGGAAAAGATAAAGGAGGGCTACGTCTCCCTAATTTAAGATATTATTACTGGGCCGCTCAGCTCACAGCTATAGTGAGCTGGATAAACAATGATGCTGAAAGGGGATGGGTGAGTATGGAACAAGGTTCTGTACCAAATGTTCCTCTTTCAGCATTAGCCTTTATGACACAACAATCTCAGAAAAAGATTAAAATTAAAAATATGTGTGTTAAACAAACTCTAAGAGTTTGGACAACAGTAAAAAAAAAACTAAGAGGAATGGCAACCGTATCTAGAGTTATGTCTATAGCAGATAACCCTGAGTTCTTACCTTCCAAATGGGATGTCACTTTTAAAACATGGTGCGATAAGGGTCTTATGATAATTGATCAGTTATTTAATGAAAACATTATGCATTCATTTTCTGATCTTAAAGACAAATTTATGTTGTCATCAAGCGATTTCTTTCGATACTTACAATTAAGAAGCTATATTACAAATCATAAAGAAAAGGAAATATTCAAAAAAGTCCCAACTAATGTGGAACAATATTTTATTGATATAAAAAAACAAAAAGGATTACATAATAGACACATATCACACATATACAATAGACTAATTCTGGATTCAACAGATAACACCTTTCATATTAAGGCAAAATGGGAATTCGAACTTAATGAAAAAATTGAGGATGATATTTGGGAAAACATATGTTCAGAATGTCATAAGGGGATCAATAGCCATAATTGGAAAGAGTTTGACTGGAAAACAAAAATTAGGTTTTTTAGAACACCATTGATGGTTTCAAAATATGCTAACAGTCCACAGTCAGAGGAATGCTGGAGGGGTTGTGGAAATGTGGGTAATCATGCACATATATTTTGGGAATGTCCGAAGATACTTGCATTTTGGCAAGGGGTAAAGATTGAGATAATGAAAATGATGCAGTTAGATATACCTTTTACTCCCATGTTTTTCTTGCTTGAAGGGATACCCCAGGATATATATAATAAAAATCAGAGATATATACTCCATATTCTTTTACTAAGTGCAAGAAAGACTATAACAATAAATTGGATGAAGCCACACCCTCCAACAATAGTACAATGGATAGAAAAACTTGAATCTATATACAGAATGGAGTATATGACTGCTCAACTTCAATTGAAACTGGATATTTTTAAACAAAGATGGGCACCTGTTACTTTATATCTGAACAAGACATAGTATTTCCAGCTCCTTTGAAACTGAAATTTGTTTTTATTTACATCTAGGGTTACTTTTAGTTTTTTTTTTTTTTCTCTGTCCTTTTTTTTTCTTTCTTTAATAATCGCTGCTGTCACTGAATGTTTTGTTCTGTAAAATGTTTTAATGTATAAAAATAAAGTTCAAAAAAAAAAAAAAAACAAGTACATAATTAGCAAGTGTTCATGTCTTTACCTCAGCCCAATTCACATTGGTAAGTGGTACTAGTAGGTTTTTGTGGTAAATATGTGTGTGTCGCTATTTGTCATCATTACGCCACATATTTATACATAAAGAAGGGCTGCAGGTGGTGGACCATTTAGATCCTTTCATCAGAGAAACTAAAATAAATGGCTGATAATAATCCAGAAATTTCAAAACATTCATGACAACCAACAGAATTTGGACTGCAGAGTGGTTACAGAATAATTCATATTTCCATATATCAAATTTGAATGTTTTGACATCCGGGGGTTACATTTTCGTACGTGTACATTAAGGCAGCCTTCATGAATTAAATAAAATACACTGTTTTCCCCCAAGGCAACCTAGGTGTCAGTCAAAATATAATTGGTTTAAACTCACAGTGTGTGGTTACACGGTTTGTTTAGTTAGTAGGTTTCTTAAATATCTGCAAACATTTTATGGTAATTTGATACTTTTTTTATTGTTTTTTATGATATTTTTATGTTTTGTAAGAGTCAAAAAGTACATAGAGCACCCTTAAAGGGCTAGTTTACCCAAAAAAAAATTTCTGTCTTCATTTACTCACCTTCTGCTTATTCCAAAAATATGTTTTGAAAAATATTAATAACTGGTAGTTTTTGATGTTCATAGTAAAAAAAAATCCTATTATGGAAGTCAACAGCTATTGGTTACCAGCGTTTATAAAAATATCATCTTTTGTGTTCAACAGATAAGCAAAACTCATAAATGTCTGGAACCACCTGCGAGTGAGTAAATGGTAAGTTTACTTTCATTTTTCAGAAAACTAGCCCTTCAAGCATGATAAAAAAAAGTTCTCTTTTGTTTACCTTATCACAGATACCATGACCACGTTGTGTGCAGGCCTGAGAGCAAAGAGGGGTATTGCAGTCCACTCCTCCCCACCCCTGCTGGCACTGACAGCGGGCAGTAGCCACGTCACAACGGCCATGACCACTACAGTCCCCAGGGCAAACTGAGAATGTATAGGTGGCATTGAAACCCAGCAGGTTGTAGTTGGCATCACTGAAGAGGTGGAGCAGCATCTTGTAGATAACACAGAAGTTTAATAAATATAACTACTGAGCAAAGACAACAAAGACAAGAATATAGTGAGCAAGAATCCCAAGATCAGCAAGGTATTTCTATGACAAACGACACATACAGAGAAGAGTGGAAAAAGATGGAACTTTCAAAGCCGAATATAAAAAACTGAATGGAAGTGCATTTAGATTCAATGAAAATGCACACAATCTCTGAAAAAATTGCACAGAGGATGAATTATACGTACCTTTCCAGACTTGGCCTCGATTGGCTGTGGTAGTGTTTTCCCACTTAAACTTGCCAGTAGAGGGCTCTGGTAGGAATCGCCATCGTAGACAAACAAATAGTCATAGGTGCACTCTGTGTCGATAAACATGAAGTTAAGCACAATGCGATGATTCCTGCTAGGAGCTGAAAAAAGAATAGAAAAGTTCCCATTACAAAACAAAAAAACATACATTATAAATAGTGTTTAACTCACTTTCAAGAGACATCTGTAATAAATATAAGATTTGAAAGGCTTTTAAACAAATATTTAAACATTTACTTCAAGCAAAATCAAAGCACAAATTAGTGTGATGCCATTTCAAACTAAAGCTCAGTTGGAGTTTATTTCAGCCTGCCAATAGCTTTATAAAGGTTCATTCCAACTACCTTACAGTTTTCATTGCTTCTTGCTAATTACATTATAGGTTTGATTTGAAATGTCTTCTACTTGGAAATTTGCAAGCTTGTTTTGTCCTTTTAGTGCGTCAATGGCTATGGTTGCATCCAAAGATGCAAATTCGATTTAAGAGCAGTTAATCAGGCGGTAATAATATCAAACAACTATGATAAAAAACTTTGGTCCTCAAAGGGATTTGAGAATGACCAAAACAACATTTCAGATGTATTACAATGTGGTCAATCTGCTGGTATGTCTATAAATGCCATCCCGTTGACTCATTTTTGTTACATGATCTATTAAAAATAATCACATTACTTTTTTGATGCGTATGCTGAAATCTATTTGGTAAACGTTTTTTTCCATCGTAGATTACGTGCATTTTGATGGCATAAAATTACAGTAGAGTTTTGTCAAAATACCTTCCATAAAAAGCTTGTCCCCCACAAGTAAAACTACTGAGTTTTCATTATAAAATGAAACATTTAAATATAATAATTTCACATCTGTAAAAAATAATCACATTACTTTTTTGACGAGCATGCTGGAATTTATTTTGGTAAACGTTTTTCCATCGTAGATTATGTGCATTTTCTTATCGAATAAAAAGTTCATTCAAGTCAGTTGTGTGCATAAGTGTATGTGCATTTTCAAAATTCTTGCCATTTTTTGCTATTTATGCGCATATCCAAAGTGTGGATACAAACATAACTACTGTCAGCCAAATAAGGAGAAAAACTTAAACAATGAAGTGCTCCATTATGGTATAAAGAGAAGTGTAATTCTCAATGTTAAAATATTGAAAACACTGCAAAGCTAATTGCTTTGAATCAATCTAATGCATGGTCTCAAACTCAATTCCTATAGGGCCGCAGCTCTGCATAGTTTAAGGCCAACCACCTCCAACTCACACCTGCCTAATAGTCTATAGCAGTTTTGAACACGCTTGCTGCGTCCCAATTCGCATACTATCCTTCCTAAATAGTATTTGAAAATAGAATTAGTATGTCCCCAATCATAGTATGTTGAAAAGAGTATGCCAAAGGTTTTTTGGATGGTTTACTATTTCTGGTAAAAATTTTAAGTGTAGAACCGTCCATACTCTAACTGCTGATATTGCCCACAGTACATTGCACGTTGGACGTGAATTTGATTAGAACTACAAATGCGGGTAAAAAGTATAAATAAACTACAAACACGATGGAGACCAACTGTCAAGTAGAGAGACTTCGATAAAGATGTTTGTATGACTGTTCATTAATATCTAGCCCTCTGGAGAATATTTAAATTGCATTTTCTGTGTTATATTTCATCTCCAACAACAACACTGAACTTATATAAAGACATGTTTGGACATTAATGTCTGAATGCAGAATTATCCAAACACCTGAGGAGATTTCTCTGCATGAAAGACTCGTGAATGGTAGATTAACTTCTCAAATAAAATAGGAAATTAAATATGACAGAAATGTGGATGACGTGTGGATTATTGACAGGGCTCATAACTAAGCAACAAATCGATCTGTTAACAAGGAAGTAGTATGTCTCAAAGCTTGCATACTCTTCTGTTACACACTCAAAAGTATATATTTTTCCTTCACAAAAAAGTACATACTTTAGGGCGAAGTATAAGTATGCGAATTGGGACACAGGACTTAATTAGCTGGATCAGCTGTGTTTGATTCGATTTGGAACAAAACTATGCAGAGCTGCGGCTCTCCAGGAATTGAGTTTGAGACCTATGATCTAACGTAAAAAAAAGCTTTATAAATAAACATGAAATTATACTTCACTTAATTAGGGTGCCAAATTTCAAAGCTTTTACAAACATTTACATAGCAATTATCAGATGCTTTATTATCTACCATTTTCTCACTGCTCTAATCTAAACTGCATTTAAATGCCAAGTCTGGGTGGAATTTGTATATTTGGAAATAGTCCACTGCTGCTCATGCATTTAGAGCGTCTTTTAGCTCCAAAACAAAGAGAGAAAAAGAACTTTACTGTGAGTATGGACCATATCTTTTTTTATGTTAGTAACTTAATTAGTCACACTTTATTTTGATGGTCTGTTTGTTGAATTTAAGTTACATTGCATCTACATGCCAACTAATTCTCATTAGATTATAAGTAGACTGTTAGGTTGGGGTTAGGGTTAGTGTAAGTTGACATGTACTTGCAAAGTTACAGTCAGTTAAATGTCTGTTGAAGGAGCAGTATCAACAGATATTAAACAGACAGTCTACTAATACTCAAATGGACCATCAAAATAAAGTGTTACCACTTAATTTAGTCTCTTTCGCTTCTATTGATTTTAAGCCATTAAAGGCAGCTTATTACGCTACTTGAGATTGCAAACTACTATTTTATTAGTTTAATTTAAATGTATTGCTATAAACCCATAGGCAAATGAATCAAAATGCCTAAATCAATTACAGAAAAGAGCTTATTTCCACATTCCAAAAAAAGATGAATCTCAGGGCCTTAAAGGGTCATTGTCGCTTAACATGGTCAATTCAGCTCTTATAATATTAAAACGGCAAATAATGAAACCATTATTAATTATTAATAATAAAGCATATTAATCGACTGATGACAGCAAAAAAGTTGCAATAATAAAATAATATAATAATTTAAAAAAGTTGCAATCATTTAAAGTTGCAATAATTTGGAAGCAGTGGAATATTTATTCTTTTCTGTATTTAGTTACACACAGCTGAGGAATTAATTATTGAAGAAAAATGAATGGAGGCAGATCTGTGTCAATTGTCGTCAATTGGAAAAGTCTGGCAAACATGACCAGAAAGAAGCTACAAAATGACATCCATATTTAATGCAACAGAATTGTAAAAAAAAAAATGTAAAAGCTGAGTAAAAAAAAATTTACTCTAGACCAGTGGTTTCCAAAGAGGGGGTCGAGACTGCGCCGAGGGGGGTCGCTTAGTGATTTCCACATTTTATTAAACTAGTTACATACAAAAAACATGCAAATAAAAAGCCTTCAGCCTTTTGATTATTTTGTGATCCCTGGGTTGATTACATTATATTAAAGACACAGCACACTGATTTTATGGCACCAAGTTAAACTTTAGAACACCTTTACAGCACTCACGTACATCAAAAATAAATACAGGCCACAACTGAACATGAAGGATGGTCTCCGAGTGGCGTACTTCAAAATTAAATGATGAATAGACTTTGGCCTATTGGTATGTGTGCGCCGTTGTGTGCAAGGTTTATATATTTATAACCACCTCAGAGATTATTAGGGGTCGCAAGTCACTGGCATTGTTATTTTGGGGGTCATGGGCAGAAAAGTTTGGGAACCCCTGCTCTAGACTCACTCATGCCTCTTCCAATAACCGTAATATCAACATTACAACTAAAAAAGAAATATGTGTGTTTGAATTACTCACAATAAAATCAATATTAACCTGCATTTTGAAAATAGATGTACAGTGAATTTTCTTTTTTGTTTGCAGACTCACAAACAAAACACTGAAACAATCATTCCTTTCATTCCTACTATATGCTAATAAAGCTTCTTTCATTTTCAACCTTTGTTTTTTTTTTTACACCCACCCATGATAAGCCACTCGCAGTTCCCATTCACAGAGTAGTTTCCTGGCCCATCCGTGACATATCCCGGGACTGCCCGCAAAACCTGTCTTTGGCCCTTACAGTCTCCTGCCCAGACAGCAGGAACGAGAACCACCAAAACAGGCAGCAGGAGAGTCTGGATGTGAGAAGTCATTTTCTCCTCCACCCACAAAGGGCACGAGAGAAAATGATGGAGAAACTACTGGAGGGTGGGAAGTTGGACTTGCTCACAGTATGGAGACCTACAAAAATAAGAAATCAAATTGCATACATGAATTTTCCACAAACAAAGCAACAATGGAAAAAACAATGATGGCATAAAAATTACAGTACAGTTTTGTGTCAAAATACCTTTCATAAACAGCTTGGTTTGTATGAATATGATTTGTCCCCCACAAAAAAAAACTACAGAATTTAGTGTTAAACTCACTTTCAAGAGAATGATAAATATAAGATTTGAAAGGTTTTTTTAAACTAATATTTAATATTTAAACATATTTTTCAAGCAAAATCAAAGCACAAAGTAGTGTGAGGCCATTTCAAACTAAAGCTCTTTTGGAGTTTATTTCAGCCTGCCAAAAAGTACTTTCTAGAAAGGTTCACTCCAACTGGTAAATACCTTACAGTTTTCATTGATTCTTGCAAATTACATAATAAGTGTGGCTCTTCCAAGTGCTTTCTTCTACTTGGAAATTTGCAAGTTTATTTTGTTCTTTTAGCGCAGGGTTGTCCAAACTCGGTCCTGGAGGGCCGGTGTCCTGGGGAGTTTAGCTCCAACCTGCTTCAACACACCTGCCAGGAAGTTTCTAGTATAGTTAGTAAGAGCTTGATTAGCTGGTTCAGGTGTGTTTGATTAGGGTTGGAGCTAAACTCTCCTGGACACCGGCCCTCCAGGACCGAGTTTGGACACCCTTGTTTTACTGTGTCGATAGCTATGGTTCCATCCAAAGATGCAAATTCGATTTGAGAGCAGCCGCTCAAGACAGTTCTGGAAGGTAATAATATCAAACAACTTTGATAACGAACTTTGCCTCTCAAATGGATTTGAGAATGACCAAAACAACATTTCAGATGTTTTACAATGTGGTCAATCCGCTGGTATGTCATTAATGCCAGCCATCCAAAATTACAGTTTTGTGTCAAAATTATAGTTTTGTGTCAAAATACCTTCCATAAAAAGCTTGGTTTGTATGAATATGATTTGTCCCCCACAAGTAAAACTACAGTTTTCATTATAAAATGAAAAATTTAAATATAATAATTTCACATTTTATACATAGTGATACATATACATTATGTGATAATGTTTTTATTTTGTTCAACCAAAATTGAGAATTTACATTACAAGCTAGAAGAACATCTTCTCAGCCCATGTAAACAAGAAGGGCATTTTGTTTCAAAAATATGATACAGAGTATAAAATGTTACCTTTTTAACTTTTTGTCTGAAGGACCAAGACAATAATGTTTATGTATTAAAAATACTAACAAATTAAGTAAATGTACGTGGCTAAGACCAATTTTAAGATTGTTTTATACATTTCACGTTGTATTATATTTAGTGCGTTTTGTGTTTAGTTTTTGTCTTGACATGGAGTAAATACTTATTTTGTTGTCCTGAACAAAGCTACATTTACATATAATTTCCTGTCAAAAATACTAAAAAAATAGTCGTATTCTGACAAAAATAACGTTACCCGTTTGAAAAAAATATGCTACTGACAGAATCGCCCACATTTGATGTAAAGCACCAATCTTAAAAAGAAAAAGTTACCTAAGTAGGGTCTAAAAGTGATGCTTTTGGGATTTCACTGGCTTCATCCATTTTTGTTGTTAAAGTAGTAATGCGTCCAGTGGTTGAGCTGACACGGGCATCACTGTAACAGCAAAGCTGAGCTAACGGTTTGTTTTATTGTCATCTGCACTGTCAACACATTTACGCAAATGCTATCCTTTGTGAAACAATTATTTATAAAGAAATAAATGCCTGTTTATTGGCAGTTAAGCGTTTCTTCACTCGTATGAATGAAGAAGACTGTTAAAACTGCTTTAGCTGAACAAGCTAACCGACTAGCCTTGCCTATCTATTCCGCTAGCTGTCGGAAAAAAGCAAGCGGTCTCCGCTCATTTACTCACCAGTGTCCGAGTCTTGGTCTCCATGTTTTTAAAGCATTGGGGTCTTCGTTACTTACATCCTGTAATAGGTAGAAAAATAAAGAGGCGTTGAGCGAAAGCCCAGTCTCGCTGTGGCTTCTTCTGTTGTTGTCGATCTGTTCTCCAGCCTCCAGAGCCCAGCGGCGGTTTAAAGCGCAAGACCACCGCGGATGAGGATGTGCGAGCTGCTGGAATCAAAGGCCTCGATCTCCGCTGACTGGATGGATTTATTTACCAATCATATCCAGATGTTATTAAAGAACATCAACCAGTCCTTTGTGGTTCAACTTCTGGCTGAATCCTACAAGATATAACGCCTTGTTTCCATGATATCCAGGACGCGTCTTGAATCGTGCAGGGCATTCGTGTGTTCGCAGTGCTTAGTGTTTGTTAACAGGGATGTGTGTGTGCTTCCAGATGGTTGTCAACAACACAAAGCCTGATAGCCGTGAGCATGCTGAATGGGCTCTCTGCTGGTCTTTTGATAGTACTGCATTGCAATTTCACATATCAGTGGTGTTTTGACTGGGACCCCCAAAGTGCTTGTCAAAATATACTGCTCAAAAAATAAAGGGAACACTTAAACAACACAACTTCAAGTGTTCCCTTTACTTTTTTTGAGTAGTATATTTCTGAGTGGCAAAACAAAATGATAATGAAATAGATTTTAAATAGCATTTTTGTATGAAATATTTTACCAAGAGCAACATATTAATAAGTAATAAATTAAAATATTTTTCAACCCTTTTCTTACATTATATCGTATTTATATTTTCTGCAACTGTTCATAAATCAGTGCATACACGTCATACATAAATATAAAATTAAGTCTGCTAAAATAAAATAAAAATACTTTTAAATTGGTATTACACAGATGTTTGTTTGAAACTGTCCCTGCACAGTTATATAAATATCTTTTTTTGACACCCAAGAAGTTAACTAAATATTGATTTTGACCAGAGATGCCCAAACTAGGGCCCGCGGGCTAAAGTTGGCCCATGGTAACCTTTGATTTGGCCTGCCAACCAATCAGAGAAGGAATGGACAAATGATGGGGAAGGTTGGGGCGAATCCCTCAAACAGAGATCGTCATTTGTAATTTTACATAACCTTTCGTTTGTTTGTTTGTTTGTTTGTTTGTTTGTTTGTTTGTTTGTTTAATTGCTGAGCTGCAAAAAAAATTAAATGATTCAATTAAATGTGAATTAATCAGAAATTTCAAACACATATCTTTAGATTATATATATATATATATATACATATATATATATATATATATATATATATATATATATATATATATATATATATAAATATATATATATATATATACATATATATGTGTGTGTGTGTGTGTGTGTGTGTGTGTGTATATATGTATATATATATATATATATATATATATATATATATATATATATATATATATATATATATATATATATATATATATATGTATGAGTGGCATATTGTTAAAAAGGACACATATTTCACTAAAGAGTGAAAATGTATTCTTTTTGTATATATATATATTACATTTCATAATGTATTTTTAACACAATAGGGTTAATTTATATATATATATATATATATATATATATATATATATATATATATATATATATATATATATATATATATATATATATATATATATATATATATAATTTTTTTTTATATGATTAAATAATTTTTTCTATATAAATAAATTAGGAAGTTACCATGGCAACTTTAATGTAATACAGTTTGGTATATTTAGCTTCGGCTCTCCACCCTCAATCAAGTTTGGTTTTTGGCTCTTCGTAAAAAAAAGTTTGGTTTAGACCTAGAGTGAAGAAGTTCTAAAAAAACGTTTTTATTATATGGTGCAAGAAAGTGTACACTGCAAGTAAATTAAATCCTGGATCAGCACTATAATTCATGTGCACTGTCTGCTGTTTTCGCTGATGTAAGATAATAAAAACATCTTTTTGCTAAATTTTCTTCAGTGTGAATGTAATTTAGTGTGTGTAATTAAAATTGTTTATATATATATATATATTATTCATTCATTTTCTTGTCGGCTTTGTCCCTTGCGGGGTCGCCACAGCGGAATGAACCGCCAACTTATCCAGCACGATTTTACGCAGCGGATGCCCTTCCAGCCGCAACCCATCTCTGGGAACTTCCACACACACATTCACACTCATACTCATACACTATGGACAATTTAGCTTACCCAATTCACCTGTACTGCATGTCTTTTGACTGTGGGGGAAACCGGAGCACCCGGAGGAAACCCACGCGAACCCAGGGAGAACATGCAAACTCCACACAGAAACGCCAACTGACCCAGCCTAGCCGAGGTTCGAACCTGCGACCCAGCGACGTTCTTGCTGTGAGGCAACAGCACTACCTACTGCGCCACTGGGTTGCCCCTATATATATTATTATATTTAATTATTATTATATAGAAATTATTATTATTATTATTATTATTATTATTATTATTATTATTATTTTAACAGTTACCCATCTATTTAAGCAAATTTATTATTTATGCAGTTAAGGTGTATTTAATATTATTTTTATCAATCAACGTTGACTCGCTTGTAGTTTTGGGTTCGACTACAAGTTAATCCACTAGGGCGCGCTAAATACGCAGTGTTCGCTAGTGTTCAAGTACTAATTGGCAACTCAGTGTATAATTTTTTGTTTGGTACGTTGAAGATTTTAAAAAAAAAAGTATGATGATGATGATTTTTCTTACGATTATGATGATTAAATTATTATTATTATTATTATTGGTAGTAGTAGTAGTACAGTATTAGTATTATTTTTATTTTATAAGTAGTAATAGTAGTATTATTAGTTGTAGTTTTAGTATTTTATTTCAGTTAAATATATATAAATTACTGACGTCTCTCTAGCAAAACACGCACACAAAGTGCAAAATCAAGCACGTTTTTGTAAATAGATTTTTTTTAAAAAGTACTATCCAGTCGAACTGGTTTGTTTACCAAATAACATGGGGTGTTCATGTTCTGTGGACATATGAAATGAGTTCTGTGTGCAAAAGCAGACAAACGTGTTTGCAGGTATTTGTACTTTTATTTTATTTTCTCTCCGCCCTCTCTCTCTCACACACACGCGGAAGTAGTCAAGGCGAAAACGTTGAACAGCTCGTCCTGAAATCGCTTCCTCTTTCCCACAACACGTCTAACTTTTTAGCGAACACGGGAGGATTCGTGTACTGAATATCGCTATTTATAAAACAGCGTTTAAACTCTCCTACGGATATAACGTTAGTAGTGAAAGCGAAACTATAGCTCGAATCAGACATGGCAGATAGCAGTGACGATGATATTACAGACAGGCCACCTCTTCTGGAGACAGACTTAACGTGTCCTGTGTGCAAAGACATTTTTAAGGAGCCCGAGTTGCTGTCGTGTAGTCACAGTTTCTGTAAGGTATGTCTGGAAGGGAGCTGGAAGAACCAAATGAAACGGCAGTGCCCCATGTGCCGAAAATGCTGCGACGGAGAGACACCGATCCCCAACCGCGCACTACACAACGCCTGTGTGTCCTACAAGAAAGAGAGAAACCGGAGAGGAGCTACTACAGGTTCAGAGGAAGAACTCTGTGGTTTGCACCAGCGGCCCTTCCAGCTCTTCTGCATTAAAGACGAAGAGCCCGTGTGCGTGGAGTGCGTGACTCTTCATCCGGGACACGAGCTGGTGCCCACCGAGCAAGGGGTGCCTTTCTGCAAGGTGTAGAGAACGAAACGCAGTCCACTTCATGTCACAGCTTACTGATAAATATATACCATACTAATCTTTTGAGAAACTGCATAAATACCAATTGCTAATGTGCATTTGTTTTATAGGATGAGCTTAACATGAAAATCAAAATTCTGGAAAGCAAGCTGGACTCCTTTAGAAGAATGAAAAAAAGATACAAAGAAACAATCACCTTTATTGAGGTAAACTGTCTCTGAAAGCTTACTGAAGACCGAATACTTAAATATGGTTAAGTCTTAAAGTCGTAGTTCATCGAAAAAGAATTTTCTTCCTTGTTTACTTGCACTCGAGTGGTTTTAAACTTTAATGAATTTCTTTCTTCTGTTGAGCGCAAAACAAGATATTCTGAAGGATGTTGGAAAAGGGCAGTCTTTGACATCCATAGCTGGTGTTGTACTAAGAAACGCACCCCTGCCATAAAATACGTCCCCTCTGAAATGTGCATATATTGACTTAAATTGATTAAAAAATATTAATAATGCATTTATGACAACTAATGACAGTGACTGAGGTGAGTTTCATGAGTGGAAGCCTTCCCTTAGAGAATATATATATATATATATATATATATATATATATATATATATATATATATATATATATATTTAAATAAATAAATAGATTTAATTTAAATACAATACTGATGAGATTATTTAGTCAATTGTTTAATGTGTGGTTTAGTTGAAGACAACAACAATAATTTAATGTTTTCTGATTGTTTAAAACCCACCAAAAAGCCTAATTTTAGAAACAGGCTCATTACATCAGTCTATACCAGTGTTTCTCAACTACGATCCTGGAGGACCACCAGCTCTGCACATTTTCCAGGTCTTTTTAACCAAACACACCTGATTCATATCATCAGCTCATTAGCAGAGACTGAATGTGATTGAGAAACACTGGTCTATACTACAGTCAATATTTTATTTTACATTTATTTGTACACCTAATGAGTTTTAAAATGCATCTCACTTCTTCTTGCCTAAAATAATCATATTTCGTTTTAATCAATTATGGCCCTTGATTTATAATTTTTTTTAATGTAGACTGAGAATGCTAATGAAAGTCTATGAAGGGGTGCATTTCTCGGCACAAAACAAATGAAAACGGAACAAATGAATACTATGAAAGTCAATGCCTGTTTGTGAACATTCTTCTTTTGTGTTCACCCGAAGAAATAACTTCAGTCAGGTTTAGAACAAGTGGAGGATGAGTAAAACGATGGCAGAATTTTCAATTTTGGGTGAACTATCCGTTTAATGATTTGAATCTAATGCTTATTTATAATTTTCCTTTTTGTTACAGGGCCAGACTAAGGAGGCAGAAAACCAAATCAAACAGGAATTTGAGAGACTTCATCAAGTTTTATATGAAGAGGAGAAATCTAGACTGTTGGCTTTGAGTAGAGAAGAAGACGAGAAGAAACAAGTGGTGACTGAGAAGATTGAAGCCATCGGTCGTGATATCACAGGCCTTGCTGAACTAATTCAGTCTGTAAAGAGGGAAATGGGAGCTGAAGATTTGACCTTTCTTCTGGTAAATTTCACTTTTGTTTTATTTTTATTTTTTTAAACAGGATAGACATATGGTTCCATACATTTGGATAGGACTGATTTTAGTGGTAGTTTTATTTTAAATATGGGTAATAGACAGTAACATCTAGACTATTATTTGCCAGTGTCAATGGCAAAACGCAATGTTAATAATATAAAAAAAAACTGTTTAAAATGCATGATAATTATTTGTTAAAGAAGATACCCAGTGTACTGTGGGGCTGAGCTATGCAAGGTTTTAAAGAAATGTAACACTTTAATTGGACAAGATCTTGGTGAGAAAATGAGCATCACATCAATGACACTTTATTTTCATTTAGGTCATTTACATTTACCTTATATTCATTTAGATGCATTCGTATGCTGTCAAATAATAACTAAATTATTATGAATTCCTCATTACTATGAATTCCTCATTCAACTCAACTTTTCACATCTTCTTTCCACAGAATTTCCAAAAGTTAAAAAGAAGGTATGTGTCTCTTTATTTAATCAAGTGGTTTTTATGTTTGCTGTACACTCACTGGCAATTTTTATCAGATACACTTTGCTAGTACCACGTTGGCCCTCTTTGCCCTCAGAACCGTGTTTGTTGCATAGATTCAATAAGATGTTCGATTTCTTTAGAGGTTTTGATTTAATGCATGATAGAAATGAAAGCATCACACAGTTGCTGAAGATTGTTCAGCTGTACATCTGTGATATTTTTTTTCTGTCTGATTTGTAGCCTCAGTTTCTAGTTTTTAGCTTGACAGTAGTGGCACTGGTGTGCTGTTCTGCTACTGTAGCTCATCTGCTTCAAGGTTAGACATGTTGGTTATGTGTTCAGAGGTGCTTTTCTGGGGACCTTGGTTAAATCAAGTGGTATTTTGAGTTACTCTTGACTACTGAACCAGTCTTGTCATTCTCCTCTAACCTTTGGCGTCAACAATGCATTTTCATTTCATTATCTCTTTATCTGTTGTGTGTGATAATACTTGTAGATCAGCATTTTTGGACATACTCAGATCAACCTGTCTGGCACTACCCAACCAAGCTTGTTTTTTTCCAATTTTTATGCTTGGTTTGAACTTCAGCAGAATGTCGTTACCATGTCTGCATATTGTATAATTAATTAATTCATTCATTCATTCATTGTCCTTCAGCTTAGTGCCTTATTTATCAGGAGTCACCAGCGGAATGAATCACCAACAAATCCAGCATATGTTTTGCGCAGCGGATGCCCTTCCAGTGGCAACCCAGTACTGGGAAACTATCACATAGTTGACTTTTGATATATGCGTTACCAAGCAGTGAAACCAGTGTACCTATAAGGTGGTCCATTTGTGTAGAAAAGGTCATATTTGGCTCAGATTGATTAAATTTTAACTTTTTTCATGTATTATATTTTAATAGCAGCACAAAATTAAAAGTCCCTCCAGGCTTTTGTGAGTTCAATGGTTCTTGAGATCAAAAAAAGGGGACAATTTTATATACTTTTTGGGTAACACTTTAAATTGTCGTTACATGAACTAAGTTTTCAACAATCAATAAACATTTACTAATGTGTTATTAAAAGCAAGGTTGCACTTGTTAAAATTAAGGCAAGGCAAGTTTATTTTCTATAGCACACTTCATACACAGTGGCAATTCAAAGTGCTATACATAAACAAGAATAAAAAAGACAAGTATAAAAAAAAAATAATAAAAATTATTAAAAACAGATTAAATGTGTTAAAACAGGTTATAAAAGAATGAAAAAGAAAAGAAAGACACAATAGTGCGATCTGTCGAATGTAGCACAGTGCTCATTCAGTAAAGACAGCTAACCAGATGTGTTTTCAGTCTTGATTTGAATGTACCTAATGTTGGAGCACATCTGATCATTTCTGAAAGCTGATTCCAGCAGCGAGGGGCGTAATAGCTAAAAAGCCGATTCACCCTGCTTTGACTGAACTCTTGGAATTTCTAGTTTATATGATTCTAAAGACCTGAGTGATCTATTAGATTTGTATTCAGTGAGCATAGTGATTTATAGACCAGTAATAATACTTCAAATACTTTACTATTCTGAATGTAACTGGGAGCCAGTGTAAAGACCTGAGGACAGGTGTGATGTGCTCTGACTTTCTGGATCTGGTCAGAATCCTGGTCGCAACGTTCTGGATGAGCTGCAACTGTCTGACTGTCTTTTTGGGAAGGCCCGTGAGGAGGCCGTTACAGTAATCCACCCTGCTGCTGATAAAAGCATGAAAGTTTCTCAGTCTTCACTAGAAACAAAGCATCTAATTTTTGCAATGTTTTTGAGTTGATAGTATGCTGATTTACTTACTGCTTTGACATGATTATTGAAACTCCGATATGACTCCAGAGTCACACCAAGATTCTTGACCTTATTTTTTGTTGTTTAACCTTTAGAACCAAGGTACGCATTCACCTTGAGAACCTCATCCCTGTTCCCAAACGCAATGACTTCAGTTTTCTCTTTGTTTAACTGAAGAAAGTTTTGGCATATCTAACTAGGGCTGTGCGATTTGGGAAAAATATGTTATTTTGATTATTTTTCTTTAATTTTGTATTTTTTGACAGATATTGTGATTTTGATTTGCGATTTAATTTTGTAGTCAAGCTTCAGCTCAATAATCTGTATCGTAGCTTCATACTGCTAAAATGCAGTGAGTGTTAGTCAAAAAAAGGAACTGAAAAGATATTAATTTCAACATTTATTCAAATTTGTTTTTAGATATTCATAAATTAAACACTAATTTTTTTCTAGAGCAAACAGTAAGCACAAATAAAATGACCTCACCTTTCTGTAAATAATCTGAACTCAAATTAGGGAGATAGTGTAGCTTATTATACAAACAAAAATTAATAATTATAAAAATACAGAACACTCAGCAAACTAATATGGCTGATAAGAGCCTTTCTGTAGCTTATATTGTCTAAAACAAAACAATCACAGATGCTACACAAAATATCATGGCGTTTAACGTACAGCTGTTGTACTTCAAAATGGCTAAAATAGGTGCGAGACAGAGGTGTATATCTCCTATCCTGCATTTAGATTAGTTTTTTTAAATCCCTCTTTGGTCACTGCATTAAAAGGCACCGTGTCTTGCGTTATGACATTAGTTATCTCCTGGGTAGGGTTGCACCAACTGTGTGTAAGTTCTTTCTTAAACTGGAAGGTAAAGTCCACACTAGGGGCTTTGTAACTACTAGCTAGTTTGTTACTAAATTTGTTAACATGTTCTTAAAGCAAATCGTAGTTAGTAGGTTGTAAGCTCTCCATAAAGTCATTTGTATAGTCTCACTGAATGACGTAACATCCAAAAAAAGGCATTTAAATCGTTAAACTGCTTTAAAATTCAGCAACTAATGCATCTATATATAACTGTCCTATGAAAATATTACCGTTGTTCTGTTTTTATTTAATGTTGCACAATTCTGATTGGGCAGAACGAAAGTGTGTTTACTCAATTGGCTAGCAAGACTGTCACAAACACACGGCAGCCACGCATTTGCTCTTGGCGGGGGAAATTAAATAATACATATTTCATATCGCAGCCTCTTGCGATTAGCTAATCTCAACGTTTTAAATCGCGATTACGATTCAATTTCGAATAATCGCACAGCCCTACATCCAACTGTTAATTTCATCAATGCATTGGCAGAGGGTGTCAATGGGGCTGTAGTCATTAGGCAGTAAGGCTAAGTAGATCTGAGTGTCATCAGCATAGCTGTGGTTGGAGATTTGGTTCTTATTATTTGGTTATCATTATTTGGCTCAGAGGAAGCATATAAAGGTGCATAGGGAGCATAAAAATTAACAAAGAAGAATGAACACTGTAATAAATTTGTTGTTTGTTGATTTTGGTAAATACATGAACTAATGGACCATTATTTTAGGTGTTACCAATTTTTGTCTGTTTTTACAGAAAAGCACAAGAATTGAAGCAAATATCATGAGTCATTTCAGGCCACAAAGATTTGAAAAAATATCCCTGCAAAATCCCGGAGAGACTGATTAAACTTTTTTTTTAAATGAATGTTATTGATTATATTGTGAACAATTCATCTGTGCATGTTTAATTTTTGTTTCATTATTTTATCTCATAACGTCAAATTAAAATGTCATAAAAGGGTCTTATGGTGAAATAAGTCAAATAATCTATATCTCTTGGATATATGTCACAATAGAGAAGAAAGGGTCTGTTCATTACAGTACTAATTCTGCTGTATGTAAGAGGGTAAACGGCAGTTAAAGATATTATCTCTTCGCAGAACCCAGTGGACTGGTGATGACCCCAGAAGGGTTAACGGAGCCCTCATCAACATGGCCTTGCATGTAGGCGCTCTGGGTTACAAAATCTGGGAGAGTATGCAGTCTCACGTCACATGTTGTGAGTGTATATTTCACCATGTCTCAAATATATACGCAAGATCAACTGGGAGAGCTTTGTGGGTCACTTTAAAATTGTTTTGTCTGCAGTGCCTGTAATCCTGGATCCCAACACAGCTTCGCCATGGCTCTCCATATCTCCTGATTTTTCCAGCATGCAAGAGAGTCGAGAAAGACAATCTTTCCCAGACAACCCTGAGCGGTTTGATCCCTGTGTGTTTGTGCTCGGCTCAGAGGGTTTCTCCTCAGGGCGTCACCGTTGGGAAGTCAGAGTGGCCGACCACCCCAAATGGATCTTGGGTGTTTGCAAGGAGTCAGTAGTTCGGAAGAGGAAGTTCACTGTGACAACAACAGCAGGAGTTTGGACCATCGGCCTGAGTAAAGGGGTCTACAACGCTCTGAGCAGTCCACGCACTGTGCTCAATCTAGAGAGAAGGCCCGAAACTGTCAGGGTGAAGGTCAATATGGAGAAGGGAGAGGTGTCTTTCTGGGATACAGGCAACAACAAGCATCTGTGCACGTTTAACGATAAGTTCACTGGAAAGCTCTTTCCCATCTTTGGCCCAGGGCTCCAGAGCACACCAATCACTATCTTACCTGCTAAAGTGAACATACACAAACAATAAGTACAAAGTCTAAAACGTCTGCAGTACTATTTGAATTTAACCAAATTAATGTAATATTTTGGATTCTGTAAAAGGTCAATCAACAGATTTTGTATCACAATGATTCATTTTATTTTATCATATCACTCTTATGTTGAGGAAGAATGTGGAATTCACATCAAGAAACATTTACATTTAGTCATTTGGTAGGCGTTTTTGTCCAAAGCATCTTACAATTAAGTAGACATTCAGCAAATTAACACAAAGAGGCAGTACAGACAGGAAGTGATTATTATACAAAGGAACTGTTAGTGCTCAGAGAATTCAATGCTAGAGTAAGGGAGTTTTTTGAGAGAGAAGTGAAGAGTGTTTCTACTGGTGTTTTGTCAAGCCCACTCACCTGTGTGAAGCACACTTCATAAATGCATGATTGTTTGTGTGTGTGTGTGTGTGTGTGTGTGTGTGTGTGTGTGTGTGTGTGTGTGTGTGTGTGTGTGTGTGTGTGTGTGTGTGTGTGTGTGTGTGTGTGTGTGTGTGTGTGTGTGTGTAAGAATGTGTCTTGTGCAAATGTGAACCAAAAACTGGTCCAGTGTCAGTTAAAGTGTCGGGAGTGTGTTTTCTACAGGTGGTTTGTAGAGCACACTCAGTTTGGGTGAGGGGGGGGATGAGTTTTTAGTTGTCACTTGAATGATACCAGTGAATCCTTAGTCTGTGTGGAATTGGGAAGATCATTCCACCAGTACGGAACATTGAATGAACAGGTTTTGGAAAGTGACTTTGCAACTTACCGACCGGACAACTATGCTGATAACAGTGCTGATTAAGATTTAAGAAATCATTGTAGTGAAACATAGCAGTAATATTGAAAATAATACCACTGTAGCAACACTGAGGGGAATGATATCATGGCAATCACTTTTAACACGTGACCCTGGACCACAAAACCTTAAGTTGCACTAATAATAGCCAAAATACATTGTAGGAGTCAAAATTATTTAAATTTTATGGCAAAAATAATTGGAATATTAAGATAATATTCCCCGCATCTTCACTAATTTTTGTTATGTAAATTTATTTCCAGAAATGTATCAAAACTTTGTTTTATGTAATATGCATTGCTAAGAATTAAATTTGAACAACTTTAAAAGTGATATTTTTTACATTTTTTTAACTCTCAGAGTCCAGATTTTTACCTAGTTGTATCTCCAATTAAACCATTAATTAATGGAAAGATTATTTATTCGGCTTCAGGTTATTTAAATTTTTCAAAAAACCCTCATGATGTTTTTTTTTGTCCAAGGTCACATTTTCTTCAGCTGATATATGGTAAAACACTGAGAACAGATCATAATCCACCAATCCAATTAAAGAGTTTGAACAATTAAGGCTACAGAAGACATAACTGCAATGTGCACTTTCAATAAATGGAACAATGGATATTAACATTGTTATTATTATAGTTATCTTTTTAGTTCTCTGTGTTAGAGATGTTACAATGAGAATTGAAGGTGAATAGAGCTAAATATTAACACTCAACATCACAAAACATAAGTGATTTCTGTGCTGACATGATTTTGCAGTGGGAAAATCACTTGCTAACCTTTTTTGTTTTGTGTCCAGTTTTACAAATTCTTCAATCTGATCATTTAATTCCAAAAACCCTAAAGCCATTTTAATGACTGTAAAATAATTGTAATGTGATCAGCTTTATTGTAGATTAAAAAAATAGTAAGTGCTTTTATAAAATAAGAAACTTCAAATCCTTAAAAAGCCTATCCCTTCTCTTCCGTCATAAGTGAACACGACCTAGATCTTTGATTGCGGCTTTTTTGTTTCTGTGTGTGTGGGATTGGAAATGTATTTTAAGTGGAAGTAAAAAAAAAAATAGAGTGAGTGGTGAACAGATATTGTTATACTATCTTTTTTTGCTTCTACAACACTATTGATTAAGTAAATAAAGTCTCTATCACATTCAAATCTTACACCTCGCTATACTGCTGCTGAATGACAATGTCAATGTAAATCTGAAACACTGAAATTGTAACCTATATAAATACTGCATTTATGGTCAAGTGACTATAACAGTACAACACTTCTTTTACAAATTTTCTCTCCATTGTAGACATTCTTGAGTTGTTTTGTTGAAGCAACTTCTATTTTTTTATTGCATGTCAGGTATGTTTATTTACAAAAATGTAAAGCCAAATTTTTATGAATGATAACAATAAATGATCTCACTTATTGGACTAAATGTGTTTTTGATGTCTCCGGCTCCATTTCAGTTTGAATTGCGTGATGTAAATGTAAACATCAACATTATTGCATTATCATTGGTTAATAATAGGAAAAATCTCTGATTTCACTATAGTCTCTTATAGATCAACCAAGACGGATCTCTATATATTGTGAAAATGTATGTCGTAAGGAACCTTTCTGAAGTTTGTAAAGTACTACAAAATTGCAAAGAAGCTCAACCTCTGCAATTATGAAAGAGATTTTATTGATGGGATTTTCAACAAACAAAATTTCCATAATGCCTGTGATTCAGTTTGTCACCCGCCACTCATCAGCTTTGCAACATGTGACTGCTGCTGGCACAGTTGCATAACCACACTATATGTTAACTCTGAAAAGCAGACATTGCTAAAGGGTCATTTTACATTTAAGATTCAAGAGAGACTTTATATAACTTTAAAAAGAATACATTCAGATGAGTAGTCTAAGCATTTTATAGTGTACACCTGTAACAGCTTGGCAGTTACAGTGTTATCTATTTGAGTTTCTCATGCTTTCCTCTGCACTAACACTTATTATATTTATATTATAACACGTATAATATTTAATTGAAAAACTAGCTTAGATTGAATCCAATATCCCCCTGAAATGGGAGAAAAATGTATAGAGAATGGGTAGACAGACAGAAAGACAATTTTAGTCACGTATTTAAATCCAAGTGTCCTTCTATTTTATCTAAAATTTGAAAGGAATGTATTTATGTCAGCATAAGCTGTGTCTTTTCATTTAGGAGATTGCAAATAAGAATGTTGGGGGTAGGCCTACTTTTGATATGTTTTCAGTTTAAGAAACTAGGGCTTCATCTACCCTGTATCTCATTACTAACGTCATGGGAATGTGTGTTGATACTCCTCCCTTGTCACAGAGAGTTAGTGAAAGCTACATGAGAAGGCCAATGATCACTAGACATGCACAGGTAGGTTAATCAGGTTATTTATTTCCCATTTGTATTGTCTCTTTGTGTAATTTTCTTTTGGAAATATTACCTTGTTGATTTTAAAGTAAAAATCATCTAACTTAAAATTCATTTTGTTGATTGTTGCTGATTTTTGTTAATATGTGAAACTCGATTTTCCAAAGTTATTGATTGTCAAGATCTATTATTTTCTACTTTCTGTGCACTGTTCTTTATTGTATGCATTTGAAATAGAGATGTGTTTAGTACAGTAGCACAATAGAATACAGTACAATACATCCAATAAGAGTTTATACACTAGCCCCTAATTTCTTTTCATTATTCAGCATTTGTAAACTAAAGTTTTAGCATTAGTGTTAAATCAACATGCATTGAATAGAGGATAAAAACTCAAGATTTGAATCGAATGGCGACATCTGACAAACAGCTTTATTTTGCAAAACGGTTTTCTTCCAAAGAGGCGCTAAATCTACGTCTTTCTGCATTGGAGCAACATTAAACCATACCAAAAATAGGGCTAAAATGTAATATTATACAAGCGTTTTGAAGAGGTCATATCATGAGGAAGAAAACGTGAAGGAAGCATCACACGAAGGGTTTTCGTTACCCCACCCATTCTTATCTCCTTATCTGTCAGAAAATAGCGCCTAAATATTAAAGACATATTCCGAATTTCCTCTAGTGTTGTCTTCTCACCTCCTCTTTTTCCAATCATGATGGATAAATAAATTCATGTTTATCTTTTGATGACCTACTTCATCTCTCATCCAGTAAGCAAGCATGTGTATGGTAAATACGTGTTTGTGTGTAAGTGTGGGGGGAAAGGGTCATATCTTTCTAAAACACTCACAGCATATCACACAGCAGGACAGTGCAGGAGGGCAGGGCCTCTTATGAAATTGGTACAACCGAGAACATGAATATGAACTAAAGTGCGGTTCTGAAGAGAATTGTAAAGTTTCCCGCTCTTGCAGATTATTGCCGGATATGTAAAGTGAGGGAAAAACGAAGCCATCCGAACTCAAAAAGCAGAAGAGATAGAAGACAAAGGTTTGAGAAACATGTTGCAGTGTCGAGTGAATTTCCTAGATGACACCCTCTTTACGTGGGAACTGGAGGTACCTGAACTTTCTTACACATAAAAAAACAGGGTTGTTTATCAGGATCCTTAAAAATAAAAAAAATTCTTCAAATTCAAGAGACTATAAAGAATGGGTTGAATGTTCAAAAGTTTACCTTAAATGATAATTCTAATAACTGTAGTATTTTTCTTTATCGACTGGTAAATATTTCTGCTTTGTTTTCAAGCATAACATTTCAAGATGAACACATAAGTTAATTTTCACAGTTTATGATATTTCAAATTAATATAGTAAGAAACAGCTATAAATAAAAAGTATATTAAGTAGTGTAAAGTAATGATTATTTTACGATTTATTTCTTCCACAGAGGGATTCCTTGGGTCAGGATCTCTTCAATAAAGTATGCAAACATCTTAACCTGTTGGAAAGGGATTATTTTGGTCTTGTCATGTGGGATTCTCCTACTAACAGGGTATTCGTGTTATTTTATAATCAGATTAAAATCATTATTTGACTAAAATAAGTAAATAAATAGGTAAAAAGAAAAAAAACTATTTTCATAATGTATTCTGTGTTTATTGATTTAGGTATGGCTGGACTGTGCTAAAGAGATCCGAAAACAGATAAAAAGTAAGTGGTTTTACATATGTGATTATTCAGTGAATTGTTAAGGCTCATACGTGATTGTTTTTTGTAACTTTATTATTCCCTTGTTTTTTGGTTTCAGGTCCAGTAGCTGAATTCTTTTTCAGTATCAAGTTTTATCCACCCGACCCCTCAATTTTAGCTGAAGACATAACAAGGTATAAAATGAGATATCCTATAGGTATAAAATAAGAGATAGAAAGACTATCCAGATATATTCAAATCACATTTATTTACAATCCAAGTTTTTTTTTTATCATATTGCACACATCAGTTGAAGTCAGAATTGTTACCCCCCATTGATTTTTTTTTTAACTTTTTTAAATATTTCTCAAATGATGTTTAACAGAGCAAAGAAATTTTCACAGTATGTCTGATAAAAAATTTTCTTCTGGAGAAAGTCTTATTTATTTTATTTTGGCTAGAATAAAAGCAGTTTTTAATTTTTAAAAAAACATTTTAAGGTCAAAATTATTAGCCCCTTTAAGCTATTTTTTTCGATAGTATACAGAACAAACCATCGTTATACAATAACCTGCCTACTTACCCTAACCTGCCTAGTTAACCTAATTAACCTAGTTAAGCCTTTAAATGTCACTTTAAGCTGTATAGAAGTGTCTTGAAAAATATCTAGTAAAATATTATTTACTGTCATCATGGCAAAGATAAAATAAATCAGTTATTAGAAATGAGTTATTAAAACTATTGTGTTTAGAAATGTGTTGAAAAAATCTTCTCTCCATTAAACAGAAATTGTGGAAAAAAATAAACAGGGGGGCTAATAATTCAGAGGGGCTAATAATTCTGACTTCAATTGTATGTTTTCCTACTGTATTTGCTTTTCTCTTTGTATTATGCATTATTTTTATGTTTAATGTGTTTATGAATGTTTTAGGTACTGTATGAATTGAAAGATGTGTATATAATTGTGTTATTTGTGCATGTTTTTTATATGTCAACTAAAACTATTCTGTGTAATTCTCTCAGATATTTCCTGTGTCTTCATCTGAGGAAAGATATTCTGATTGGTCGACTGCCCTGTCCATCAGACATCTTGGCTTTGTTGGGTTCATACACAGTTCAGTCAACACTTGGTGATTATGACCCAAATCTCCACAAGAACAACTACGTTAGGAAAATTGTTCTTGCACCCAATCAGAGTGAAGAGCTGGAGGAGAAAGTGATGGAGCTGCACGCCACGTACAGGTATACTATTAATTAAACACACAAATGTCCTCTGACTCGTACACAAAACACATAAGTTTGTATAACGTCTTTGTGTGTTACACAGATTCATGAGTCCTGCCCAGGCAGATCTGCTGTTTCTTGAGAATGTCATGGGGCTCCCGATGTATGGTGTCGACCTGCATCCTGCCAAAGTACATTTAATTGAGCTTAACTTACTTTTTGGTTTAAAAATTTGGGTGAAATATGGACAAACCCAAACAATGGGTTAATTAAAAAAATGTAACCCAATGGTTAGGATTGTTCATTTTTTACCTAAGTTTTCCCAATGTGCTTTTTTAAAACGTAGTATTTGGAAAAATATGAAAATATGTGAAGATTCAGTAATAATGTATAACTTTTTGTCTCCTTGCAGAACATAAAAGAAATCAATTTTAAAGAATGTCTCAATGTTTCATGTAGATACAGTTAAAGCCAGTGGAGTCTTAACTCACATTGCATTTCATTTTTTATTGTATGACCAAAAAAACATTCTTTAAAAATTGTCTTTTCTGTTCTCAAATGGACATAAAACTGAAAAATTTGGTAGCCTAATTGATGATATATGTATTTTTTTTTACCTTTTTTTTGGAGAACTGTCTATTTAGTATTGAGTTTGAGGGTGTGCGTGTATATATATATATATATATATATATATATATATATATATATATATATATATATATATATATATATATATATATATATATATATATATATATATATATATATATATATATACAGTTGAAGTCAGAATTATTAGCCCCCCCTTTCTTTTTTAAATATTTCCCAAACAGAGCAAGGAAATTTTCACAGGATGTCTGGTAATATTTTTCTTCTGGAGAAAGTCTTATCTGTTTTATTTCGGCTAGAACAAAAGCAGTTTTTAATTTTTTAAAAGCCATTTTAAGGTCAAAATTATTAGCCCCTTTAAGCTATATTTTTTTTCGATAGTCTACAGAACAACCATCATTATACAATAACTTGCCTAATTACCCTAACCTGCCTAGTTAACCTAATTAACCTAGTTAAGCCTTTAAATGTCACTTTAAGCTGTATAGAAGTGTCTTGAAAAATATCTAGTAAAATATTAAAAACTATTTTTTATTTAGTTCTTAAAACAAATTTTATGAGATATTAAAACTATTATGATTAGAAATGTTTAGAAAAAAATCTCTCTGTTAAACAGAAATTGGGGAAAGAATAAACAGAGGGGCTAATAATTCAGGGGGGCTAATAATTCTGACTTCAACTGTGCATATATATATATATATATATATATATATATATATATATATATATATATATATATATATATATATATATATATATATATATATATATATATAGTTTAAGTCTCATTCTGTGAATATGTGGTTTCTTTTTTTAATATTGTATTATTGTTATTCTGTAAGGGAATGTTTGCTATGTTCACAGGATGCCAGCGGTGAAGATGTTATGCTTGGAGTGTGCTCTGAGGGACTGATTGTATATGAGGATGGTGTAAAAACAAATACTTTCCTCTGGCCTCGAGTGCTGAAAATCTCCCACAAACGCAATAACTTTCTTCTCAAGATGCGCCCTTCTGAGGTATTCAAACACACTCATTTCATGTTTTATAGCCAGTGTCTTGTATTTGCTGCATGTGTTAGTTTTGGATTTTGTGTATTGTTAGTATTTACAAATGCATGGGTTTTAGTCCTGCTAATTTGTGTTACATTTTTCAATTTGACCCTGGTTTAGGAGGATGCGTCTGAGGGTGACCTCAGCTTCAGTTTGGCCAACTACAGAGCCTGCAAACAGTTGTGGAAATGTTCTGTGGAACATCATAGTTTCTTCAGGTAGGGCTGCATATGCATGTGTGTTATGTGACCAAGATTTAAAGGGACAGTTCACCCAAAAATGAAAATTCTGCCTTTTTTACTCATCCTCCAGTTGTTTCAAACCTTTTTGAGTTCTGTTGACCATAAAAGAAGATATACTGAAGAATTTTGGGAAAAACAATCAATCAACCAATAGCCCCTTTCACACATACAGACCTTTCCGGAAAGGTCTGTATGTGTGAACAGGCCCTTTTTGAAAATACCGGTAAATTAGTTCCGGCTATTTTCCGGAAAGAGAAGTTGTAACATTACCGGTAATTTGCCGGAATGCTGCGCTGTGTGAACGCAGAAGGAAGATTGCCGGAAAGAGCGCGTTCACTTCTAGAACGTGCTGACGTGAGACATCTACTTTAGCCCATCAGAACATTCAGACGCATTCACATCCGCGCGGTTTATGAAAATAAAAGCCTTTGAATATTTTTCCAGACACATTTAGCTGCTGGATGTTAGTCAGATAATGTTTCTATGTTCCTTCTTAATGCCAACTGTGTAAATAATTATTGATAAGATGCTTATGATAAACCGCTGTTTGTTTATCTTCAAGCTCTGACGCACGTGAAGCAGCCAGTGAGCGCCAACACACACACACACACACACACACACACATATTATAAACATCTCAACATCTGAAAGTGTTCCTCCATATGTTTTCATATTAGTTGTTCACAATACTTATCCATTCACAAAGTTTGTAATGTAGTCAAATGTTTACAAATACAAGCGCAGCTGTTTAAAGGTCATTTCTGGTTAATGATGTCAGAATTTACCGGTATTTTGGAATGGATGTGTAAATGGTCTTTTACGGAAAAATTCCAAAACTTCCTTGCCGGTGTTAACAGTGCTTTTTTGAATTTACCAGTAAAGTCGTTCCGGAAATTTTCCGGATATTTATCGGTATCACTGTGTGAAAAGGGCTAATGTTTATTGTTCCTAATGTAAATTGATGTAAATTTCTGCTTTTCCCCAACATTCTTCAGAATATCTTTTTTGTAATTAACAGAAGTAAGACATTGATAAAAGTTTAGAACCAGTTGAGTGTGAGTAAATGGTAAGGAATTCTTAAAGAGCCCCTATTATGGGTTTTTGAAAATGACCTTCTATGTAGTGTGTAACACAGCTCTAAGTGAAGTGAAATATCCAGCTAAAGCTTAAATCTGAAAGTGGACAGTTTTTAAAACTATTAATTCATCTATAAAAGAGTCGACTCATAGTGGTTTAAACGAATCGTCTTGATAACGATTCTTTAGCTGTTTCGTCGTTACGTAGACGCGAAACATAATGGTTGCGCGCGCAGACCCGCGAATTTAAACCTGCGGCCCCGCCCACTAACACAGCAGGAGAGGAAGATAAACAGATCCTGAAGTCATGATCATGAAGACACTGTGCTCAGCTGGATATTATTGGAAGTTTGAGGGAAAGTTCGTGTTATTTTCTCTACCCAAAGATGAAGCTGTGAAGAGTCAGTGGTTGAGGTTTATTTTTTTGCAAAAAAAGGAAGGATCAGAAAAGACTACTGATGTATGAGACTTTGACAGAGCTCCACAGGAACTATCAATACACAGCTCATGGATTATTCCTCCATTTTGTAATGAGGGTTGGTAAACGTTGGGAAAAGCAGAGTACAGGTAAGCCATGACAACATACAACACTTATACATATCGCGACTAAAAACACGCTAAAAACGGATGAACGGGAGAACCGGTGGAGTTCACGGACGCCGCCCTCACTATTCTATGGAGGCGCCGGCTCTAATAACACTGATGAGAACCGGGTACTGTGTTCTGTGGTGTCAGTAACTAATGTGAAGTTGTTTCTTTAATGTACATTCTTATGTATTCTGTTTTTGGATGTTTCTGTTAAGGACTTTTATTTTTGTGTTGTGTCCTCTGAGGTGGAGGATAATGTGTGTGTGTGTGTGTGTGTGTGTGTGTGTGTGTGTGTGTGTGTGTGTGTGTGTGTGTGTGTGTGTGTGTGTGTGTGTGTGTGTGTGTGTGTGTGTGTGTGTGTGTGTGTGTCTGTGTCTGTGTGTGTGAAAAAAGAGCAGGTAGAGTGTGACGGGCTAGGAGACGCGTGTCGTTTTCCTCCCCAGTTCTTTGAGCTTTTGCTTAATAAAATAGTTAGTCGTCCGTAATTTCAAGCCGATCGTCTATATTTACATTCACCCACTGCCGAAATCCACGCCTTACACTAATATGAAGCGTGTATGCACTCTGACTACTTCTATATTGTTGATAAGCTGTGCTGGGCATTTCACTCTGTCTCGTGCTGAACGCTGTCGACCAATTGCAACAGGCTGTCATCGGGCCAATCAGCGCAGATTAGCTTCGCGCTAAGGAGGGGTTTGGGAACAAATGAATCACTAAACGATTCATATGGGAGCCGCTGGGAAAATTAGGTAAAAATAAATGCATATTATAAGACAATGAAAGTGTTTTTTGACCTTGCATGCACATTAGACTGTTGTTGGAGACCCTTACAACCAAAATATGACCCTATTTAATGTATAATAGGGGCTCTTTAATTTTGGGGTGAACTAGCCCTTTAAACTAAGTCTATTTTCACAAAAAACACAAGGGGGCGCTCAAATCAAGTGTAAGGAAAAATATAAGAAAAGGCATGCATTTGTGAGCCTCTTTGGGAAGTTTCCATTCATACCCTTGAATGTGTTTTTCAGAAACAGACTTCAAGATACAAAAGCAAAAAGACTCATGACTTTGGGTTCAAGGTTTCGTTATCATGGACGCAATCAGTCTGAGTGTGTGGAGGCCAGTGGCAACATCACTCGAGCTCCTCCACGTTTTACACGTTACAGCATCAAAAGAAAAGGTAAATATTGATTGAATGATTTATTAATTAGGTCACTAAATATAGTGAATTAATTTAGTTATTTTTTTAAATTTAGCTTCATGTGATTTTATTTTAAATTATTAGCTAGTTTGATTAAGTTAATGTTTTTGGACAAATGATTGAAATTAAATGTTTGCTTTCAGCAAATGAAGAAATTCTTGATGTGCTAAAGCTACCAGTTCGAGCAGAGGTAGATGACTGGTTTCTGGTCTATGGTCCAGAAAAATGGCACATTTACACATCAGGTAAGGAACTACGAACCTAGTCAGGTTAGACACCATATTAAAGTTAAGCAAAAGACATGGCACAACGCGATGTGGTGGCGCAGTATGTAATGCTGTCGCCTCACAGCAAGAAGGTCGCTGGTTCAAGCCTTGGCTGGGTCAGTTGGCATTTCTGTGTGGAGTTTGCTTGTTCTCCCTGCGTTCGCGTGGGTTTTCTCCGGGTGCTCCGGTTTCCCCCACAAGTCCAAAGACATGTGGTACAGGTGAATTGGGTAAGCTAAATTGTCCGTAATATATGTGTGTGAATGAGTGGGTATGGTTGTTTCCCAGAGATGGGTTGCAACTGGAAGGGCATCCACTGCGTAAAACATATGGTGGATAAGTTGGCGGTTCATTCCACTGTGGCGACCTCAGATTAATAAAGGGACTAAGCCAAAAAAAAAGAAGAAATGACATGGCACAATAACATGAACTATATAAATATATAATAATATATATATATATTTAATCTTTTAAATAATAAAACAACTTTCAAAATTGTTTTATGGATGTTTTTTTTCCTTTAAAGGTCTTTTGTAAATAAAATTTCTGCAGCTGAACATTTAATATGAGGTTAAGCATGAGCACAATCATTAAATACTTTATGACCACAAATGACCAAATGTCAAGCACATCTTATTTGTATTTGTTTTAAGCACAATATGTAAATTATTTGGTTCTAAATTAACAACATTTAAGTTTAATAAGTTTAATTTGTTGTCATTAATTTGAGCTTTAGAATTGCATTAAGGAACCTTGATTTCTTCTCAAAATACTAACAGCGTTGTTAGTAGCATTATAAAACTTTGATTTCTTCTAAAAAAAAAACATGATGTTAACAGTTTAGCTGTCCAATTAGTCAACTTGAGACACTTTACATCTAATCCGGTTATCACTTCAGCCTGTGTTTTATTTGTTTTTCATTCACAGAGGTTCAGAGCAGTTTGTAAACCTTTGTCGAGTAATTATTTTTCAAAATTGAATATTTCCTGTTACTCAAAACTCAACACATTCAAACTAAAATATTGGATTGTAATGCTTTTTTCCTTTCTTGTCTTGTTTTCCCCCATCTCTTATGCTTCATGAAATGTGTTTGTCATGAAAGTTTTTTTTTTTCTCTGATGAACAGATGATGTGATGCTTGAAAGCCAAAAGCTGCAGGAGTATAAGCATCACGCAGATGACTGGTGTGTCCTCCTTGATGGAAGCCCATGTAAGTCTTTTCTAAAGCTTCCAAATGCATCCCAGCGCATATTATATGTAGAACACATTCAATGGGTCCTGTACATCTCAAGCACAGATGACCAGTATCTATTTGCAAGAGATATTAGATATAAAGATTCTAATCTATCATCAACATTCTAATTTTCCATGCAGTCTGGTAAAGCTCTATGCAGTTTTCTTAAGCTTGCACCTAATATCTTTCTTTTTACTGCCTGAATTCCAAAAAGTTAATCTCCGGCACTAGTTATTAACCAAATTTGTTGACATAAGGATTAAAGGGCAAGCTGGGCTGACATTTTCCATAACGTTTCAGAGGAAATGTACAAGTCCCTGTGGACCAATGTGCATAAAACAAATATTTTCGTTTCCATTAAATCTTGACTGGCTGCACGGTGGCGCAGTGGGTAGCACCTTCGCCTCACAGCAAGAAGGTCGCTGATTCGAGCCTCGGCTGGGTCAGTTGGCATTTCCCTGTGGAGTTTGCATATTTTTCCCGTGTTTGCGTGGTTTTCCTACGGGTGCTCTGGTTTCCCACACAAGTCCAAAGACATGTTGTGGTATGGGTGAATTGGGTAGGCTTAATTGTCCGTAGTGTATGTCTGTGAATGAGTGTGTATGGATGTTTCCCAGTGATGGGTTGCGGCTGGAAGGGCATCCGCTGCGTAAAACATATGTTGGGTAAGTTGGCGGTTCATTCTGCTGTGGTGACCCCAGATTAATAAAGGAACTAAGCCGAAAATGAATGAATGAATGAATAAATCTTGACATTCCCTGAAGGAAAGAGTTGTAATTGACTGCACTTTTGTTTAATTTCATTCCAGTTTCACTATCAGGCGTCCAGCAGCTGCTTCAGACTGAAGAACAGAGAGAGGATCTGGAAACCTCAGAGGAAAAGCTCACAGATGAGTTTGAGATAAAGCAGTCATATCAAGTTCAGGTGGTCCACGAGGGATCTGATGTCCTAGAGAAAGAGCTTCCTAATTATGAAATAATGAGAAATCTAAATGAGGAGGTACTGGAGGTCGGTGGAGAACGAATACAGAGGGTGGTAATCACCAAAGAATGGACACAAACACAAGACAATGGAGAGAAAAGGATAGAGAGGGTGGAGAGACGTGTAATTGTCACTGATGAGAAGAAAGTAGGTTCTGTGGACACTTTTGAGAGACTGGAAATAGAGCAGAGGCTAGAGGAGGTGGAGGCTATCGGGAGGAAGCTGGTTGAGGTGGAAGAGCTGAGAGTTGGATTGCAGGAAGTGGAAAGTTTGGAACAAAGGTTACAGCAAGCTGAGAAAGAAGGGCTTCAACTGATGAAGAAGGATGATTGGTACATTTTCCTGGATCGCAGGCCATTAACGGTCATTGAGACACCCAGAGGTATGTCATGTCAGGTTAATTTTAAAGATACAGGGATTGTTCACCCTAAAATGAAAATGAACTCATTATTTAGTCAACCTCAAGCAGTTCCAAAACTGAATGAATTGCTTCTGCTGAATAAAAATGTAACTTTTTTTAAAGTCACTGATTTCATAGAAGTATAAAGGCATTATTGGAAATCAAACTTTTTGGTCAACATAAGAAAGAAACTCATGTAGGTTTGGATGGAAAAACCTGAGGGGGAAGTAAATAATGATGACAGAATTTAAATTTTTGGATGAAATATACCTAAGTGCCTATATCAGGGGTGCCCAAACTTTTTCGTATAAAGGGCCAAAAGCCAAATATCATTGAGAGTCGTGCGCCGAAGGTAAATATATCAAGCTATAATACATTAAAGTTGCCATGGGTCATTTCTTAATTTATTTCATAAGATTTAAAAGTAAATAAAAAACATTAATTTAAATCGTATTAATCATATTAACCAATGCAGTAACATTTAAAATGATAACTTATTGCAAGAAGGTCACTGGATCGAGCCTCGGCTGGGTCAGTTGGCATTTTTGTGTGGAGTTTGCATGTTCTCCCCGTGTTCGTGTGGGTTTCCTCCGGGTGCTCCGGTTTCCCTCACAAGTCCAAAGACATGCGGTACAGGTGAATTTGGTAAGCTAAAATTGTCCGTAGTGTATGTGTGTGAATGAGATTGTTTGGGTGTTTCCCAGGGATGGGTTGCAGCTGGAAGGGCATCCGCTGCGTAGAACATATGCTGGATAAGTTGGCGGTTCATTCTGCTGTGGCGACCCCAGATTAATAAAGGAACTAAGCCCAAAAGAGTTCCAACGATGAATACACAAGTCAAGCAGAATCTGCCTTTGCTTTGATTTGTCCTTTATCTGTCAAGTGACAGTATGTACATTTAAACTAAATCTGATTAATTTACACCATTTAATTGAAACATTTAATTTCAGTGAGCGTTTAAAACAAAACAAACAAACAAAATGTTACATTAGGTTTGAAATGACAACCTCTAAATCATGCTCATCATTCTTCTTTTCTTCTTAGCATGGAGGGCCCCAGTTTGAGCATCCCTGGCCTATATAATAATGCCTTAGATAAACCATGACAATACATTACAGTTTTTCTCGATTGCTTTGATGCAGCCGTCAATTGAAACTCCACATTTTCAAAACAGTTAACATACAGGCCTAAACAGCGGCGCTCATGGTCAAAATTACATATTTTGCTTGCAAAATGCACATACCGTGTCAAAACATTTAAAATATGCAGCAAAAGCTAATTTTACCTTCAAACAACACAACTTGCAAAGAAGTATGTGAGCTCTTTTAATCAATCACTACACAATGGACAGCAAAATACAAAATACAGAACTCGGTGAGAATCACTGCAACATTGCTTGCCATTGTAGCCTATTGCCAATGCCATTTCGTCACCTTAGAATTATAAGGTTCAATATGACATTTTTGTCAAAATTGAGTTATTGACATATTTTTAATAAATGACAACTTATTTACATTATGGGATGTTTTTTATAAGTTGTTTGCAATTTAGGACTTTTTATTTACAGTAAAAAAAACAAATGTCACACACATACTGTTTGCTATGGAATGCAAAAACTCAAAATCTCAAAATCATTCAAAATGCAGATAGAACCGTATAATTCCCAGGTGACTATTTGTTGTCTTTCTATTTGGGCTGTAAAATTGGCCTTTTTGCAAAGAATTGGATCCAGAATAAGAAATGTTTTGATTACAGTAAATTTATATTGAATTCATGGCATTTTTTCAAAAACTGAAATACTGTTACTGTAAAAAAACAAAACAGACAAAAGTAATAAAATACTGTAAATATTAGAGAAAACACATGTAAACCAATATACAGTCAAATCTATTGTGAGTATAAGACATAGCCACTATTGACCTCCTCCATCCATGCTGGCACAGAACAACACAGACCTTCCACTGTTTTTATAAGGTTTGCGGACTGATTGCTAATTGAAGATTTGTGTGAAGGTGTGTCAAAGCACTGGTTCAGTGATTTCATACTGATGTTGGTAGTTTCTAATGGTTAGGAATAGATGGTTTCTGTTTGGTTACCATAACTAAAACAATGGATTTTGGACTGCTTGAATGACATCCGTGTTAGCTGTTTTGAAAAATATTGGGGAAAATGTGTCAATCCAATGAGAAAGAGTTTACACATTTGCAAGACATGTCTTCTGCTCTGATGGGATAGTGATGATGAAGATCAAGTGAATCCTAGTTTCACTGAGCATGTCTTAGCAAATGAGAAAAACTGTAACAATTTTTTTTATTTATTTTTTCAGAGAGACCAGGGGTAGTTCGGGAAGAGTTGCAGCAGATTGTGTACATTCCTAAACCAATAAAGAAAGAAGATGATTGGTTTATTTTGTTTGATGTGCACCCACAAACCACAGAGATATCCCAGCTCCTTTCAGGTATATATGAAATACTTCTATGTTATATTACATGACTCTCTTATGATTGATCAGTTGTGCAGACCTGTAGTCAAATACTGTGTGTTATATTTTCCACCCTCTAAAACAATATTATGTTTATTAATTCATCCTGCACTTTAAAGCAGGATGGATTCTGATTGCTTGTCTGTGTTTTTAGAACTCATGAGCAGGGGGGAAAGGGATTTATCCATATTGTTTCTCTGTGATATTATCGTGGAGTAATATTGTTTTATATTTAAAATGATATCATCATTATTATAGTTTTATTTTTTTTAATATTTTGACAGTTAAACAGAATGCTGAATCATTCTAAATGTCAAATTATAAAAGAGAAATGTTAAGATCATCAACAAAATTGTATATTTAAAAATATAATTATAGGTGGCATGGTTGCTCAGTGGTTAGCACTGTCACCTCACAGGAAGAAGGTCACTGGTTCGAGTCCTGGCTGGGCCAGTTGGCATTTCTGTATTGAGTTTGCATGTTCTTCCCATGTTCGTGCGTGTGGGTTTTCTACGGGTGTTTTGGTTTCCCCCACAGTCCAAAGACCTGCAGTATAGGTGGAATGGGTAAACAAAATAGGCCGTTGTGAATGAGTGTGTTTGGGTGCTTCCTAATACTGGGTTGTGGCTGGAAGGACATCCGCTGCGTAAAACATATGCCAGAATAGTTGGCGGGTCATTCCACTGTGGCATAATAATAAAGTAAAAATAAGGGACTAAGCCGGAGGAAAATTTACGAAAATCATAATTATAATAATAATTATAGTTAACCTAAAATGAATATTTTGTTATAAATTGATAACCGTCATGTTGTCGTCATGCCCCTGAGACCTTTGTTCATCTTTGAAATGCAAATGAAGATATTTTAGATGAAATGCGAGAGCTTCCTCATCCTCCATATACAGCAATAGTCACGAGTTGGTAAAAGTCCAGCAAAGGACTTTACAAAAAATTAAATGTGACTTCAGTGGTTCAACTGTAATCATACAAAACTCAAAGAACACGATTGTGTTCCATAAAAACACCCAATATGCAATATCATATTGCCCATAGTAAATGAGCACCCTAATCTGATGGACAAAACATAGTTAAAGGGTTTTGTTTTTGGATCTTTGTAAGATTACTGTTTCATTACCACTAAAGACAGATGGTATGTTTTCACAATATTTCTTGTTCCTTTTCTGGACTTTGAACATCTCAGAACTGTTGCTATCTATCAAGGATGAGGAAGTACTCAGATTTCATCTAAAATATCAGTTTTTATCACTTTTTTAATCACAAATATCACTTGTGTTCTGAAGATGAATGAAGGTCTCAGATGGTGAGTAGTTAATAGCAGACTTAAAATTTTTGGGTGAACTATCCCTTTAAGCCGCACCTGTTTATCTGTGATGGTCATATTTTCTTCCTGATCTCTGATTATTATAACACTACAATCATTCATAAATAAGATTAAAGTAAATTTCTCGAGAAATGTCAACTATCACTGTCTTTTAACCAGATGCGAGCAGCTCTATTCCTGAAAGAGATCAGGCTGAAGAAGTAAAGAGAGAGGTAGAAAAAATAGAGCTGCTGCCACCAGAGAAGCCAAAAACACAGATGAGAGAGGAGATGATTCAGAGCCGGGTGACAACAGAGGAGATCCAAAAAGAAGAACAAAAGCAAGTGTCAGTGAATTATGGCATATCACAGACTGTAGTCCTTGAGGAGAGAGAAAGCGACCAAGAGGATGACTGGTTTGTTGTTTTGGATGGATCTCCAAAAACATCAGGTACACATTCTAACACACAACCAGTATTGTGCTCTTACGTAAAACACACACATTGATACATGCATAATGGGTTGTGTTTGTTTCAGCGTCCACAGTGAAAAGCACATCTGTTGAGTTCTATGAGGAGACCAGAGAGGAGGTGATTCAGAGAACAGTGACTGTAGAAGACAGGAGACCACAGCCAATCACGGTGGAGAAGAGGACATCACAAGCGGGAGACGTTGAGGACGACTGGTTATCATTTTGATGTTTCTCCAAAAGAAACAGGTACACACACTCACACACACATGACTTAACTAAAATGAAACATTTTTAGCATACACTGTGTTTTTGTTTACAGTGCGAGGTTCAGCTGTTGAGGTGTTTGTGGAGAGCAGAGAGCAGGAGATTCAGAGCAGAGTGAGTAAAGAGGAGCGAGGGATTGAGGTGATGACGGTGAGCGCTAGAGAACAGATAACAGTACCAGAGAAGAAGAGAATCAGCATCACACAAATCCCACAGTTTCCAGTGGAGCCCAGAGACATTGATGACGACTGGTTTCAGCTTTTTGACAAGGAAACTTATGAGGAGGAGAGTTTTCCATCAGGTAAAGTTCCACACATGCATTTAAACACTATCATTGGTGTATAAAAATAGGAATCCTGTATAAAATGACTGGAAACTTTAATAAGAGTTTTGCTAAAATAATATAATGGGTTAAAAAAATTAGGACTGTCAAGATTAATCAATAGTATCTGGATGCAGCCTTTATGATGCAATGTCAGACACAATGCACTCAATGGAGTGAGTGACGTCACTGTGATGGGTAGGGTTAGGGGTGGGGTTAGGTAAGTGCATTAAAAAAGCATTGGATGCAGCTCAGATTGCACTGCACCAGGTCTGCATTCTGACCCCTCTCAGATTAATTGTTTCTTTGATGCACCGTGATGCAGACGTGGACAATTCGGTATAGGTTCATTAATAGATCATCGGTTATTACGTACTGACGTCATTTATCTCATATGTGCTATGTTGTGTTAGAATACTATTTGAACAAGGCGAGGGTGAGTAATTAAAATGCTCCAACTTCTTAAAAAGCCGACAGTTGTGCACAATTCACTGCATGTGAGTTTGATTGGTCTTTCACTGACACTAAAGTACAGCAGAACCAGGAGACAGTAGTTCACTGCTAGGGAGAAAATGAAAGCTCTCTCTCTTTCTGCCTCTCTGTCTCTCTCATTTTGGATCTTTGAACTGCTGGCATGTTCGTAAGGTAACTTTTTCTCTCCTCTATCACTATTAAAGTTATACTTGTGGATCCTGAGTTTTCTCCATAACGTCTGTCATGGATCAGCGGCGCAATGTGCGCTTTATTACATTTTTCAGTGTCCGCGTTACTCATCGGTGAACAGCGCTGAAGCCGCCTTTCCACTGCACACGACTGTCTTTCAGTTTTGTCGAGCACCATGGGAGAGAAGCTGATTCTTGCGGTGTCCGAATTAAAGAAGTGCAAAAGCAAGAGCCCTTATTCTCTGTGCGTTCACCATGGTTAAATGAATGAATGATTACTATAAACTCATCTCATATACTGCTAAAACTTTTGGAGGGAATGTGGAGACCACATTAAAATATAATATTTTATTACTCATTTATGAACGGAAATGTTTTTTTAAATATAGACTTTTTTTTCTAATTCAAATTTCAAATAATTTCTCATGTCGTGAGCACGGACCTCCTTGGACAACACTGGAATACATCACATGCGGTCGGCCGGTCGCATACGGTCTAGTCGCAGGAGTTCAAATATTTGAACGGATCCGCAGCTCCCGGACTACTCTCCATTGGAAATGAATGACTTCCGGTCTGTCACTTGTCGTTTGTCATGTGCAGTTAAAAGGCGGCTTGACCGTTTTAGAGCCAATCGCAGCTCTTTCTGTTGAGCGTGTGAACACAATGACCAATCATAGGGATGTAACAACACACTAGACAACGCTCAAATAGCAAAGGGAATAATATGTCCATTAGTTTATTTGCTATAAATTCTCATGTTGTCTTCTGCGATTGTATTTGAGTTTTGTTTGAAACGTTCAAAAAGAGTGTTTTCTTTGAGCAGGTCAAATTAAAGGTACAGTTCATATATCTGACTGCTATATTAAAGGACAAAATTGTTTCACAAACAACATACTGTATAAATCTAAACATATTTAAACAATGTAATTCAAGAATTCTTGTGTTGTGAAGAAAAAATATAATTGTGTATGGAAAGCATCATCGATGCACCGAGATACCGAATTAAACTGAATCGATGACATGATAATAGGTACCGAACTGAACTGTGAGACCAGTGTAGGTTCACACCCCTATAAAAAAAATCCTTTAGTAATGATGATGCTGATGATAATGATGATTATGAATTTGTAATGAAAGAATTTGTTTAATTTAGAATGAATCATCATCAGTGTTCGGAGTGTAAGAATTGTGAGATATAAAGCAGAAATCAAATTTACATTTGCATAGATTTTTAAACACTTTTATGAATGTATATCGAAAATTATTAAAGTATCTGATAGGAACATGACTTCAAAATTTGTATAGACTTTATGATGTTTAAAATGCCATTTATTTCTTTATTAGGTGTCCAAGAATATGTACTGTGCATTATTGCAGCACTTCTATTTCAAGTATATCTTAAACACTATGAATGAGTTTCTTCAAGACCCCAAGGCCAGATTTCTTTGATTGGCCAGCTAACCCAGTGCATTGTGATTGGCTAAATATGTTAAAATCCATTGCGAACCAGAAGTTTCAGAAGACTTTTATTTCAGTATGTTGATGTACTTCCAACTGAAGTGAAATATTGAGCCCATACAGGACTTTCTTTTGCACATTATTCTCTTGTAACAAACTAACTGTAAGAGAGGTTTGGTTAAGAATATTGACATACATTTGCTATGGAAACCCTTGACATCAACAGAAGTATCGCCACTCCAAACCCTGGAGCAAGTGCTCATACTTTAATTCAAGATTGCTAAAACAAGTTGTTTTCAGTGGATTAACTTGCATGAATTATGATTCACCTTAAGAATAATAATGTGAGCTAGCAAAATGAACATTGTAAATACTGATTTCATGCATACTTCAGCATGCGTCAGAAATGTAATGTTCCTTACCATCAATTAAGTATGAAACACTGTATACATTTTTGGCATTTAACCAAAATCTCAAATGCGGTAATAAAATATATCAATTCTTTAAATCAATGTCATTTCTAAATTGTTTTTAACTCTAAAATTACTTTAAATGGTTACTTTAACACAGATTTTAAAATTATTTCATTTACGATCCCTCATGTTGTTCCAAATCCAATGAAAATTTGTATAAAAATTGAAAGATTTCTGTCTGTTTGTGTTCATTAAAAGTCTGTTCATCCAAAGCTCATCCAAATGTTTAGAGAGTTATCTAAAAATAAAGTCATATGAAGTGAACAGTTTAATTCAGTCTTCTTAATAAAGATGATTGGATATAACAATGCTTTTTGTCACATATCATACCATAAAAAGACAAATCAAAATATTCTTAATTCTTTGTGTTTGTTTACAGTGCGAGGTCCAGCTGTGGAGGTGTTTGTGGAAAGCAGAGAGCTGGAGATTCAGAGCAGAGTGAGAAAAGAGGAGCGAGTGATTGAGGTGATGACGGTGAGTGCTAGAGAACAGATAACAGTACCAGAGAAGAAGAGAATCAGCATCACACAAATCCCTCAGTTTCCAGTGGAGCCCAGAGACATTGATGACGACTGGTTTCAGCTTTTTGACAAAGTGCCTTATGAGGAGGAGAGTTTTCCATCAGGTAAAGCATCACACATGCATTTTAACACTGTCACGGGTGTATAGGAACAGGGGTAATAAATAATATTTCAAGACATAATGAAAACAACAACAACCATCTGTTTGGATACGGGCCGGATTGAAGATTATGTGAACCTTGGGATAAGGAGAAACAGAAACAGACAGGGTTAATATACAGTGCATAATAATATGATTTGGCTGAGTAGATAAAAGTATTATATTTATATTTAAATTTATATTTAATGAATTATTAATGCCTTTAGTGTGTATTTTTTTTATAAAGAAAGCTGAGTCGTCTATTCTTTAATCATCTCTATCGTCTTCGTTGGATTTGATCTATTTCTTCTTCTGTGTGGATTTTTGTATCATACAGCAGACATATTTTCAAGCCAGCCATTGTCAGTACTTGTGACTAGTACTAGTGTGATCTGAACTGATCTCAAGGCCATACTGCAGGGTTAGATAAGTGATGTCATTGAATGTATCAGTGGCTTTTGCCTCTGAATTGTCAAAGATGGTACTATCATCAACAAACATCAGGTCAGTGTCAAATTGTTCTCAGACACCGGACTCCTCTCGTTCATTCACAAGCACTATTCATAATTGTGCTGATGATCGGGTTAAATAAGCAGGAAGAGATATGATGCCCCCTGGCATGCATTGTAAAATTAGAAGACTTCAGACTGTTACCCTTAGAAGGCTTGCCAAATACTTTTCTGATGTTTTGTTTATCATGAAACCAATGCCTACTTTCCATTTCATGTTCACATCATCGAACAACCTAAACTTCTAGCTATGTGATGGTGTATGGACAGTCAACATTTCTAAACTGTGGAGTCATACTGTAACTCAGACAGCGCCCAGATCAAGATCTTACCCTTCCTTTATGATTATACAAGAATTTATCATTTGTTCTTCCTCTTCGGTCAATAATACTTTTCTTAGCAGCAGCCTTGAACCCTAGTTCTGAGCCTAATTTGCTTAGTGTCAATAATTTAATTTAATTCTGTCATTATTTACTTATCCTTATGTCGCTTCAAACCTAAAATACTTTGGCTCATCTTCAGAACCCAAATTTTTAACCATACCTAAAGGATTCCTCTTTTCATTGCAAGTCTATTATTGCAAAAACGTTGGCAATAAATAAAGATAAAAAAATAATCTATGCAAACTGAGCATTTTAATCAAAGGCTTTATCATATTTCACATTTCATTTAGAAGCACATGTACACAAATGAAAATGTTTTTAATGCACTGTGTTTGTTTTCAGTGCAAGGTCCAGCTGTTGATGTATTTGTGGAGAGCAGAGAGCAGGAGATTCAGAGCAGAGTGAGTAAAGAGGAGCGAGTGATTGAGGTGATGACGGTGAGCGCTAGAGAACAGATAACAGTACCTGAGAAGAAGAGAATCAGCATCACACAAATCCCACAGTTTCCAGTGGAGCCCAGAGACATTGATGACGACTGGTTTCAGCTTTTTGACAAGGAACCTTATGAGGAGGAGAGTTTTCCATCAGGTAAAGCATCATACATGCCTTACACACACCACAAATAGGAATAATAATAATAAAAATGAAAATGACCTTGACCTGAGTTTTGCTAGAAACATTTTGCCAGTGGGTTAAAGAAAAATAAGCATTGATACCATGATGATGTTGAGTAGATGACAGAATTAAAATTTATTTTAATGTAATGAATTATCACTGTTGTGAGTGTATTTTTGCAAGACGTCGGGCCCTATCATACACCCGATGCAATTTCAGCTCGACGCAAGAGTCGTTTTGACATTTTGCACCACACTGTTTAAATAGCAAATGCATTTGCGCTCATATGTGCGCCCATAGGCATTCTGGTCTAAAAAAGGAGGTGTGTTGAGGCGCATTGCTGGCACGTTGCTATTTTGAGAAGCTAGAATAGACTGTTTAAAAGACCAGCTATAAGGAGGTCTAAAGTCCAGCGCAGAGCATGTTAGTTGTGCGCCTCGCTTAAACATTGCTTAATACACACAGGATGTAGAGCAATACGCAAATATCTTTACAAATGAAAAAGAATTAAAACTATCACTTTCTAGTCTACATAAATATAAAAACCACTGCCTTCATGCCTTCTTCATCTCGGGGGGCTTTTTCAGTTTAGTCATGACAAATTCCTTTTGTATAATGTTATTATTAGTATTATTCATTATATGCATATTTATATTTGTTTTATTAAAAACAAGCTTAGATTTGCTCATCTGTCAGCTTTTAGACCATATGGGGCATAGCATGTGTATTTGGATGTAACTCAGCTTTTTGAAAACACTTCGTTATTATTGTTCATTTATTCGTTTGCTGGAAATTAGAACTGAATTTAGAAATAGTTTTGAAACAAATCTTTGCGCTTAACAAACAAAATTAATTATGTATGCTAATTGATGTCTGTGCGTACAACACGTTTCCTTATCCACGAGAGTGAAAGTAAAGAATGAGGAGGCTCATTCTCTAATTCTTCCGCTGTAGATGCTTTGTTTAACTGTTTTCTCACTAGTGAAGCGTTCAGTTTTTTCACTTACAAAGTCTGCCATGTAAATAGCAAATGCGCTATGGCGCGACGCAACTGACTCTTAAAGGGAATGAGAGATGAGACTCTGATTGGTTTATTCTCAAAACACACCTATAATTCATTAAGAGAATAAGCTCAACCCTGTTAGACCATGCGCCGTGGTGCAAAGCGGAATTTTCCATCCTTAAAATAGCAAAAGTGGATTCTGACATGCCCTTAATGTTTTTGCGCTGTGCGCTTTGAACTTTGCGCCTAGATCATTAAAATAGGGCCCGTCATCTTTACCTCAATCCTCCTCAGTATCTTAGGTCCACATCATCTTTGGTGCAGAACTGTCTCATACGCCTTCACTGAATGTTTTCTTCAGTAGATGGTTGATTGTTGCACATCTGACAGATGTGTTGATTGCGGATAGTACTTGCTGTAGGCATCATGATTGACATCTCAACCTTTTTTAGCTCTGGATTGATGAGAGTCAAAGTCCTGGAATTTATACAAGAGAAAGGGAAGAATCAGCACATGTATCAGACAAATTTTACATGTATATGTTGCTTATTACACACACACAGCCTTACACAGCAGCACACAAATATCTTTAAATTTGAAAAATGAAAAGATTACAGTGTTAAAGGTTATTATTATCTTTATAATTGAAAAAAAAATGCTACCTCCTCCCATGCCATCTTCACTTAAGGGGGCTTTGGTGGAATCCAACTTGTTCTGTAGATGGTCTGCTCAGATTCTTTAACCTTAAACATGAGCAGATCATGAGCAGTGTGGAAATATAAATTTATATAATCTAGTTTCAAATGAATAATAATCTTCATATAATTGAAAAGTTATATTCTTTGGTTTTTAATTATATCACTTCATTCAAAACTGTTACAGCCCAGCTATGAAGGACATTAAACCTTTGTTAAAATGCTAAAGGCATGGTCTCAATGACCCTCCTTTGTCTTTGGGTGATACTTTCAAGCTGGTCAAGTGGCAGGATGGGTTCTGACTCCAGTACTTCATTTGCACGCTTTGTTTTCATGCTACTAACATGCTGATGAGATCTGCGCTGGGGAAATCAATTTACCCTACTGACAACAACACTTCATTTACATGCTCTGTTTTAGCCATCTCCATCTAGCCACTCCCCTCCTCCTAAAAACATATTATAGACTCATTTTAGACTTGCTTTCAGACTCTTCAGACCTTGTAAGAGACTCCAGTAGGCTCTTACAGACTCGTGGACTTCTTGAAGACGCTGTATGACTGCAGGTTAACCAACACGTCTCAATAAAGACTCACTCTTAAATTGAATGGTAGATGAGATTCTGACTGGTTTAATGGACATTATGTCCAAAGCACACCCATAACTCAATAAGAAAATAAGGACAGCCATTTTAGACCATGTGCCGGGCGTGCAGACTGTTTTTCCCATCCTTAAAATAGCAAAAGTGGATTCGAACATGCTGCACGTGCATCTGTGTCATGCTCTTTAGATCAAAATGCACTTCTATTTTTGTAAAATAGAGCCCTACTGTAAGTGATTAATGAGGTGAAGAACAGTGGGCTGTGGAGATTGTTGTCATTGCAGATGGTTGTCATTGATAAACCAGTGACTAACATTGCCCATTATCTGATCCCTTGATCTGTCTGACCTAAGTTACATGTTAACGTCTCACACCATGATAATGAGGAAGCAAGTATGTGTGTCTGGGATGTTCTCAGTTGGCACATATATGGAAATAATATTGATCTTGATATGTCATATGTGCACATATGAACACACAAATTAAAATGTTCATCAAAAATTGTGTTTGTTTTTCAGTGCGAGGTCCAGCTGTCGAGTTGTTTGTGGAGAGCAGAGAGCAGGAGATTCAGAGCAGAGTGAGAAAAGAGGAGCGAGTGATTGAGGTGATGATGGTGAGCGCTAGAGAACAGATAACAGTACCAGAGAAGAAGAGAATCAGCATCACACAAATCCCACAGTTTCCAGTGGAGCCCAGAGACATTGATGACGACTGGTTTCAGCTTTTTGACAAAGTGTCTTATGAGGAGGAGAGTTTTCCATCAGGTAAAGCATCACACATGCATTTTAACACTATCATGGGTGTATAGGAACAGGGGTAATAAACAATAGTTTAAGACATAATGAAAACAACAACAACCATCTGTTTGGATACAGGCCGGATTGAAGATTATGTGAACCTTGGGATAAGGAGAAACAGAAACAGACAGGGTTAATATACAGTGCATAATAATATGATTTGGCTGAGTAGATAAAAGTATTATATTTATATTTAAATTTATATTTAATGAATTATTAATGCCTAGTGTGTATTTTTTTATAAAGAAAGCTGAGTCGTCTATTCTTTAATAATCTCTATCGTCTTCGTTAGATTTGATCTATGTCTTTTTCTGTGTGGATTTTTGTATCATACAGCAGACATATTTTCAAGCCAGCCATTGTCAGTACTTGTGACTAGTACTAGTGTGATCTGAACTGATCTCAAGGCCATACTGCAGGGTTAGATAAGTGATGTCATTGAATGTATCAGTGGCTTTTGCCTCTGAATTGTCAAAGATGGTACTATCATCAACAAACATCAGGTCAGTGCCAAATTGTTCTCAGACACCGGACTCCTCTCGTTCATTCACAAGCACTAAGTGTCTTGTGAGGAGGAGAGTTTTCCATCAGGTAAAGCTCCACACATCTCATTAAACACTATCATAGATTTATAGAAAAAATAATAATGATTGGAACTTTTAGAGATTTTTGCTAAAATAAGAAAAATTTTTAGTAACAAGATGAGGGTGAGAAGATAATGAAAAATCTTTATTTTGCTTGAATCATTGTTGTAAATGGAAGTAAAATCATGTATGAGAAATAAAGCATAAAGTGTATTTTTGCAATGTTTAAACACTATTTCAAATATATAGCAAGAATAATAATAGTAATAAAAATGATAGTTTTTTGAGATTCATTGCTGTTTTCTGTTGATGTTTGCTGTCAAAAGTTGATGTTGAAACATTTAACAAAGTGATATTCATTGGCGTTTGAGTACTTAACTAAATTTTGTTTCAAAACACTGTACAAAAGCATTTTGATGAGTTTTGTTTGACATTTGTTTTATTTATTTATCATTTCTTATACATTCTATTGTTTCAAACTACTGAAAATGTTAGTAAAAGAGTTTGTTTAAATGTTGAGCTACATCTTCAACATCAAAAGATGACAGAGCAAACTCCACATCCCAGAATGCAATTCAAAAGTTCAGACTAATATTATAATAAGACTAATATTATAAATTAAACTAATATTGCTTAGATATCTTGAAAAATGTTGGCGAAAAAACATTGACTTTCATAATATTTTTGTTTATTGTTCCCATATACATGTCAATGGCTGCTTTTTTCCCAACGTTCTTTAGAATATCTTGTTTTGTATTCAACAGAAGAAGGAAATTCATATTTCACATTGTCACATTTTTCTCATAATGTATAACAGTTCCAAAAGTGTGGACAAATCACTATATCCTGTTCTTCTTTCAGATATCAGAAGCAGAGAATTTGAGCTTCGTGAATCGAAAGACCAGAGAGTTCAGCGTGTGGTGGAGGAGCAGATTAGAGAGAAAAGGCTGATCCCTGAAGAAAGGAGAGTGAGCACTGATGAGCGCAGAAAGGCTGCTGAAGTTCTTCCCCAGATGATTCCTGTTGAGGTTCGAGAGGTTGATAATGACTGGTTTGAGCTTCTGGACCAAACGTCTTATCGGAAGAGAAGCGTCCCTTCAGGTTAGGACAGCTGTTTGTATTATTCTCTGTTCACTTCTGGTGATTCTCAGTTTAGAAATTAGAATCAGTAATAATGAAGATAAAACTATGCACTTATGCACTTACACACTCAACAGTATAGTATATGTATGTAGTGTCGTCCCAAATGGAAAACTAACGTTTTTTTTCTAAGCGTAAATTCAAACCGTTTCCCTGATGACGTTTGACGGTTGCCAAATTAGTGAAATAAATGACCAAGGTACCAAATAATACCTGCCGTGAGTATAACCGCATGACCATCGAGAGGCAGTATAATCACTTTCGTAGGAGAATTTTGCTTTCACAGTCCAAAATTATTAAAGTAATCCAACATCAGTGCCCGAAAGCTCTGCCCCTTCCGCTACGTGAGCAAAGCTGCAACCATTGAGGGCACCTCACCTCAAGTGTCCAACATTCCACACTTATTTTTCACAGTTGAATGAGTGCATCATCCAGGTATTTAAAGTGCCCTTTTTCTTTTTAAAGTTTTCAGTGTGAACACACTACTTACACTATTTATACTACAAAATATCCTAGAAGAGCTCATAACCTACTGACTAATAGTGGCGTGAAGTAAAGAATTAGAAATACTATGGTTACTGTTGGCGCAATAGCCTAGTGGTTAGAGCACTGACATATGGTCCAGTAGCATGTCAGGGCGTCCTGAGTTCGAATCCTGGCTCGAGGACATTTCCCTACCCTAACCCCCTTTCTCTCTCCAACTTCGCTTCCTGTCTCAATGCTGTCCTATCTAAAAAAGGCCAAAAATAAATCTTAAAAAAAAAGAAATACTATAGTTACTGTAATTAAGTAGTTTGTCTCAGAAATTGTATTTTACTGAGTAGTTTCAAAAATTGCAAGTAGATTTGAGTACTTTTTTAGTTCTTTATCTGTACTGCACCATTTTCCTTCAACCTGCAGTAATTACTTTATGTTTATTTTTTTCTTGTCTATGGTCATTGTCTATATAAGTTGAATAATCAGTCCTCTGATTCCTGTCCAATCAAATTGTGCATCATATCAGACAGACTGACTTGTACAGTGTGGAAGCATTAAAACTGTCCAAGAAGAAGCAAAATCGTTACGCGCTACAACTGAGAGAGTGTTTAGACTGCATGTCACTGATGAGAAGATGAAGGATGCCTACTATATGATGACTGAAATCATGAAATGGCCTTAAACAATACCTAAATGCACTATAGAATGTTACGTTTTCTCAGCGTTGTGTTTGCGACGCCAACTGCTGGACGCTTATAGCTTGTTAGTCAGGGTATTAAAGTGCATAACATAAGTGTTAACATTATGTCTAAGCTAGATTTTTGCCCCCAAGGTATTGTTCTGCATGTAAATGCATCGGTCTGCTTTCTGTCAGTGCATACACTGTAAAAAATGCTGGGTTCCGTGCAGTTTTATCATGTTGACCCAACATAAATCAATTATTCATTCATTCATTTTCTTTCGACTTAGTCCCCTATTTATCAGGGGTCGCCACAGCGTAATGAACCGATAACTATTCCGGCATATGTTTTTCGCAGCGGATGCTCATCCAGCTGCAACCCATCACTGGGAAACACCCATACACACACGCATTCACACACAATGGCCAATTTTGTTTACCCAATTAACTTATAGCCCATGTCTTTGGACTGTGGGGGAAACAGTCCAAAGCCATTGCCATGGAACAGCTTAGAAGCCAATTGTCCAATTACTTTTGGACCCTTAACAAGTGGGAGGCACATATGCAAACTGTTGTAATTCCTACAGCGTGTAAATACCTTCAAATTAAAGCTGACACTGCAGTTAAAGCACATCTTGTTCGTTTCATTTCAAATCCATTGTGTTGGTGTATAGAGTCAAAATGTCCCAATATTTGTGTCGATGTCCCAATATTTATGGGCCTAACTGTAGGTGGAATAATTTTCACAGCGTAATATTCACTAATCTTGAGTACTTTTAGAAGGCCTACTTTTTCCTCATTGTATTTACAAGATTTTTTTCTCTAGTTGCACTTGAGTTTGCATATTAATGGTACTTTTACTTGAGTATTATTTTTCAGTACTCTTTTGACCACTGCTGACTAATATGTATGATCTATAGTTTCAGTGGCATCTGAAGAGCGCAGGATTAAAGAACAGGAGGACAGAAGAGTGAGACAGCAGCAGATGAGAGCAAGACAAGAGGAGGAGGAGAGGAGACTAAGAGAACCAGAGAAGCCAAAACAGGAGCTGGAAGCCAGAAGAGCTCAGCCATCTATTACTGTGCCGACACACACACAGCCACAGATCGAAGACGACTGGTTCATTCTTTTTGATGTTTTAACTAAAGAAACCGGTACGTTCGCATTTAGGCTACATCCACACAGCAACAATTGTGTCCTTTTCCTTGTGCAGATTCTAACATTTTGTGTATCCTTACAAGATATGTCTGCGTCTATGTGAAAATAGGAAATCTGGGTTAAAATATGTATGTCAGATCTATATGTGGCACTGTAATCTAACACAGACGGAATACACTAGGCTAGATAAATGCAGTGAGGATGGACATGAAGTCCTTCTTCTTCAGTGTGCTGAGGACAGACATTTCTGAAATGCTGATTTGATGTTTAAGAAACAATTAGTAAAAAAAATATATATTTTTCTCTTTTGATCACTTCAACTTTTCTCACTTTTGATCAATTTAATGCATGTGTGTGTAAAATATATGTATATTTGCATATATTTTCCCAATATTAAAGTTCTGAAAACTTGGAACATTTCATATTGACCTGTTGAAAAAAATCTAAATGATAATATTCCTATTTACAATATTGAAGACGCTATATCAGTAGTTTCTAAAATAACCCAGCAGACACACAATGTCATAAGACATTAATATTATGTCGGTGCCAAAAGCCTAGTGGTTAGCACGTTGACACGTAGCACCGAGGTGCTCACAGCGACCCGAGTTCAATTCCTGGCTCAAGGTTGTTTGCCAATCCTTCCCCTATCTCTGCCTTCCACACTTTCCTGTCTGTAAAATCTCCACTGTTTTATCCCAATAAAGGTGAAAACCCCTAAAAAAAAGATGTTAGATTAAGGTCCCCAGCATCTAAGGACAATGTTATTATGACGTTGATATTTGGTTGATTTTAGATTGTGTTGGAAAGTGCCAACATCTTAAACCAATGTCATATTGATGTCAAATACTGACATTTATTCGTCAGGTTTGGCAACCAAAATTCAACATCTGATAGACGTCATATTGGTAACGTCCACACGACGTCAAGCTGTAACATCATTAGACGCTGATATTTTGTTGTTTTTAGGTTGTTTTTACCAAATTGCAACAACTGTACGACGTTGGACATTGACGTCGACCTGATGTTGAGTTCTGATGTCAACCCTATTTTCATTTCCAAACAAACTGCAACGTCCTATGACGTTGGGGTACAACGTCAATCAGACGTCATGTTGACGTCCTGTGCCTACTGGGAAAACACGAGTACAACTGAACTCAAAACACATATTATTGGCAAACCCCAAGATCTTATTTATTTTTTAAGGAGTAAACAACAATTATGTACTAAAATCCAAAAGTTTCTCCAATGTATCATGCATGCCAGACTTATTGAAGTTTATGAAATAAATATTTAGTTAAAAACTTCTCTGTTTTGTATTTATAAAGTAGCGGCAGATGACCTTAAAGTCGACAGGATGGCTGAGGAACAGAAGGGCAGACGAGAGGAAAGGAAGTGGATACTGGAAGAAGAGAGGAGGAAACTGGAAGAAGAAAGAAGGTTGCTGGAAAAAGAGAGGAGACGACGAGAGGAAGAGATGTGGAGACGAGAAGAAGAGAAGAGAATTCAGATCAAGGCAGAGGAAAGACTGAAAAGAGCAGCCGTATCAGAGGAAAGAGCAGTGCAGCTGCAGACAGAAGTGGAGGATGACTGGTATATGCTAATGGGCATTTCCCTCAAAGATTACAGTATGTATCATGGGAGATTAGAAATGCTCGATAATAAAAATATATATTTTTACATACAAATGTATACTCCTGTTAACATGTCTATGCTCTTTCTGTAGTTCCAAGTGCTCCATCAACACCAGTTATTTCCCCAGTGGCTCTGCCTAAACTCCGCCCACAGATCCCAGTCGACCAACCGCTGACTTCTACTCCAACCGCACAACCTGCGTCTATTACAAAAACCTATAAGGAGAGGACAAAAGACATACTGGACATCACAGTGGAGTCTGAGGTTACAATCCCATACACACAAAAACATGTGAAAATATTCATGTTTCAATATTCTGAAATCATGTTTATCTTTCTCCACAGGCTGAGACTGAGTCAATGCTCATGAGGAGGGTGAGCTACGCATCCATTTCTATCATATTTCTCCTTATCCCATTCATATTAAAACATAATCTTATTTTTATTTCATATTCACAGACGTGGACGAAGAGAACTGAAGGAGAGAGCATTTATGTTCGTCACAGTATTCTGATGCTGGAGGTTTGTGAAATGTCTGAACTTTTGTATTTTGAGTACAAAACCAATCAAACAGATACACTTTTTTCTGAAGTTATATTTTGGGGGGAAAATGTATTTGTTTGATTGGTTTAGTAGGATTATGATAAGTACGTTACCCTACAAAAGTCTTGTTGTCGATCCCAGTTATAAGAGCAACAAATAATAACTTGACTTTTAGTTAATCATTTGGAAAAGTGGCAGAAGGTCACAGAATCATCACAAATACTGCAGTAAACCTTTTGGAACCCGCCTGGACCCAAGATTCTCACAGAAATCAGTCAAGTTTGGTGAAGGAAAAATCATGGTTTGGAGTGGATGGCAACATCAACAGCCTGCCCATTACATTGCAATTGTCCTGCCCATTACATTACAAACCACAGGAGAGGGCAAATTCTTTTGCAGGATAGCGCTCCTTCTCATAATTCAGCCTCCACATCAAAGTTCCTGAATGCAAAGAAGGTCAAGGTGCTCCAGGATTGGCCAGCCCAGTCACCAGACATGAACATTATTGAGCATGTCTGGGGTAAGATGAAGGAGGAGGTATTGAGGATGAATCCAAATATTCTTGATGAACTCTGGGAGTCCTGCAAGAACGCTTTCTTTGCCATTCCAGATGACTTTATTAATTAGTTATTTGAGTTATTTTGAGTTATTTGAGTCATTGCACAGATGTATGGATGCAGTCCTCCAAGCTCATGGGAGTCATACACAATATTACCCCCTTTCCCACAGTACCATGACTTTATATTCTAGACTGTACATAATTTCTGTTAAGTAAAAAGACTTTTGTCTTAGCAAAGTCAGACCTTGCTGTCCTAATGAAATAATTAAAAATCAAGGCGTGATCATATTTTATTTTGGTAAAATAAGCGTAATCTAGAGGACTTTGCCTTTCATATAAGGCACTTCTGAAAACAAATGATCAACTAGAAGTCAAGTTATTATTGGTTATTCCTAAAACTTAGATAAGTGACAAGACTTTTGTCATGTAGTGTATGATCATATTCTTAACCCTTGATTGCTGTTGGGGATGTTTTCATCCACTCTGGGGTGATTTTGAGTCTTAATTTGGCCACAACTTTCTTTGTGTTTCATCAAATGGTATGATTTTTGGTTACAAATCTTATTTTGACACATATTTTGGCAAAATGCTTTGAAATTTTTCCAAAACTCAATACACTCTGGGCAAATTGACTACCGTTTCGTTATGCTGGTAGCTGTTTTTGCCCCATTGACTTCTATTATAACAGCATTTTTTGATTGCAAAGCCGTGACACAATATGATCATGCATTCTTTATTGTTGGTGGTTTTTCCTGTTGGGAACAGGTACATTTTGCAACATAGGCTCATTCTGAGAATGTAGCCCTCTATACATTTCTGGAGATGGAAATATGTAGCCAGAAGTACGTATGGCTGCATTTCATCTTTAAAACGAACGCTACGGGGTGGTATGATGCCATTCCTTTTCAAGCTTACCAGCTGACCACTTACCTCTGTATGGACGGCTTTCCTGCTGTTACCAGTTTGTCCAGTTAGCTCGCCATGTATGTTGGCGGACTTGGAGTTGACCATGACGACGGGATTCGAGTCCATTGAAGAACGGTTCCAGAAAGCGTGTAAGAACAGAAGTAAATAAACAAGTAAATAACAGGGTGAGGATGTGGTCAAATCTAAAAACGTGGTAAAAATCAGGCGAGGACTTTTGAAAACACTATTGGTTAGGTTTAGGGAAGAAAGAGGGTGGTCAGTCGATTGGTCAGTCAGTTGACCGCACTCTCTGGTGGATTTAAGCGAGAAAACCAGGCGCAAATGGCACTTGCAAGAGAAATTTGCGATAGGAAAAAGCGTACACAGCGGCCTCTGGTGGATTCATGAAAACCAAAACTGCAAAAATACTTACCTCCTGGGACATATTTTGCGTTCTTCAGAAATGTATATAGCGATACGTTTTCAGAATGAACCTGGGTTAAAAATTTGTCACTTTTACTGTTGATCATTAGTTTAGAGTGCAAAACAATAAGCACCTTAGCTCTCAGAACATAGTAAGTATATTTATGCACACACTGTACAATTGGCTGTTTGACTCCACAGAACTCCATATAAAAGCCAGAAATGTTTTTTTTCCAGGCCATCTTAAGGCAGGGTGCGAATTAAAGGGGGGTTTGGGGGGGATTGACCCCACTAATTACCCTGAAGGACAGCAATACAAGATGTATGGGGGTCTGCTCTTTAATTGTGAGAAATAGTTTTCCCTGATCTGTATCTTAAATAATAATAATAATTACAATAATAGATATCACAAATATACATTTGACCACCCCTATGATGGTTCATACCATTATAGGGGTTCATGCATAATTGCGCCAATCAGTCTTTGCAAGAATCATTCAACAATCTAAACCAGCAGATCTAGAGCAGTGATGGATATCGTAAGTGGTCACGAGACACTTTTCTTGTAAAATAGGTGTTTATATTTACATATGACCTAAAAATAAAGTAAATTTAGACGCATAGTTTTAATAGTTTGAGCTACAGTAACCTCTGAAATAATCAGAGGTTACTGTATGTCAGAATACATTAAATATCCCTTAAAACACTGAAAACTTAAATACGTCTTATTATTAAACTTGATGTCATTTAAATAAATAGATAAATTTGATTCTCTGACAGAAAAAAGTCGATCCCCCTGATCGCCAATGTATAACTCGCATCCTGTCTAAAGGGTTAATGGTGCCAACTGATGATCAACAGTAAAAATGACCGATTTTACCTCCTCCCAACAGGGAAATCCACCATCAAGAATGCAGGATCATATTGTATCAAGGCTTTGCAATCAAAAAATGTTGTTATAATAAAGTCACAAACATAACGAAAGGGTTGTCAGTTTGAACAATACACAAGGGTTAATAGAATTGTTATGAACACACATAATCAAAAGTTCATCAAACAAAACAAAAAACACAAATCTACATTTTGTTTATAATGACTCGTCTAGTTTAATGGTAATAAATGGTGTTAAGTCAGTCAAACTAATAATTGCTCTCTATAGGACCTTGATGTGTCCCAGGAGATGATAAAGAAGCACAATGCCAGCGTTACTGAACTTAAGCGTGTCTTCATGGAAGTCAAAGATGATTTCGGGCCCACTGAATGGGACAGGCGTCTCTCTTCATATTCACCTACTCCCAAACCCCAGCTCCCACATGCCAACGGCGAGATACTCGTCAGAATGGGCTTGGTGAGTTACATACATACAAACATACATATTTGTGCAGCACAATTTGAGTTATACTGGATTTATTGCTATAGAGGCCTGTACAGGACACTTTTAGGGGCTCTACAAAGGTCAAAGTCTTACAATTATTTTAAATTTTGCAAAGAAATTTTTAAAAAGTCGTATTTTAAACAGTGTTTCGTGTGAATTTGCTATGATCAAATTCCAAATATTGCATAGTAATTATATGCAAGTAAAAATTTTAAAGATCACCTTTTGGGACACTGTTGCTCAACCAACTGGGAAGTAACATATCATTTTAACCATACCCGAGAATGTGATTTGTTTTGGTAAAATGGTCAAATCACAAAGACTGGGTAGTAAAAATGGAGCTAAATCTTAGTAAAAGTTTATGATGAACAGTGTATGACAGTGTTATTCGCCTATTGGTAGGTCATTTTTTGGACATTATTATATGAATAGTGATAAAGCAAGTTATTTATTTTATTTGACTTTTTTCAATCAATAAATTTAGGGAAATGCTAGTAAATTGCAGTTAGTTGTGCTTCCCCAATTTGTTGTGCCAGTTTTTAATTAAATAATCCTCAAAGTTTATGGCTGTAAAAATAATATCTTTAGCCATTGTATTTTTTTTTTACTGTAAATCATTATATACATACATTTATAAAACAGTTCTGTCTGGTTCTCAAATCTGATTGGCTGATAGCTGTGCGATATTCTGCAATATCAGAAATCGTACAGCCTCTTCACCCTTCTGTATTACTCCTTCCACATAGAGTGACAGCAGATCAACAAACTCACTACAATTTGACAAATATTGCAGCTTTTGGACAACAGAATGTACTTTTGAGGCTTTTTTAGGCGAGAATGTAGTTGTTTAAATTGCATCTATGCAGTTTATTTATAAGGATAGTTCTTATTTTAAATATTTATAATTTCGGAGATACAATGCATCGGCATCCATCAGCCTTTCATTGAGCAGAGCAAAGTTGGTTGACGTTGTCCATCCACTAGATGGCGACAGAGACTGCATAATAAACCCTTAGAGCAGGGGTGCACAACCCTATTCCTGGAGATCGATCTTCCTGAAGTTTTCAGTTGCAGCCCATATCAAACACACCTGCCTGTAATTATCAAGTGCTCCTCAGGTTCTAATTAATTGGTTCAGGTGTGTTTGATCAGGGTTGGAGCTAAAATCTGCAGGAAGGTCGATCACCTGGAACACGGTTGGTCACCCATGCCTTAGAGGAGAAAAACTCATCATTTTTAACTACAACTGATCAAATCATATTTAAATTGGTTAAGTTGAGTTACTTTTTGGTTGGTCGTCTGTTTGTTTCTAATGAGTCTCCTGTTTTCGTTACTGCAGACTAGTTCAGATAAAAGAAAGAAAAAAGAAATGCCTGCGTGTGTTTAACGTTAGCATCTTTCCTTTTTGCAAACACAACAGTAATCTGCTAGTGTTTGTGCTGCTTTGGCTTTTTCGGGGTTAATTATTGTGATCTCCCAATTGCAACAGAGAAATACTGGGAAATCTCTGTAGACTGATGGCATTTCATGACGTTCAGCCTTATAATCTTAAAATATCAGCAAAATCACCTGCTTTGTCATCACTTTAGATATTACACTAGAGAGTCATTCAAATACTAGCTCTAAAGTGATGTTGGTGAAGTTGCAACGGTTTCTGTTGTCCTGACGTCAGCTGCAAATGTGAATAAATGGCGGAAGAAAGTAGTTCCTCATCCAAAAGGATTTTTAGACTCTCCATGTTTGATTTTCTTTTTTTAAATACATGATAATGTCATCGAACTGTTGAATAAATACAATGTCACACTCGCAGGAGTGCGATATGGCTGTATATCATCACTGGTGGGACAGTGATGATATACAGCCATATCGCACTGCTACTCGTGTGATATTGCTCATATATTTAACTCCAGTATTTAAGTTCCAATATTTACATTTATTTTTCAATTCACTGTAAAAATCTTCTTTTGCAGATGGATGAGAATGGAAAAACGATCCTGCTTCGAACACAAGAGCAAACATTTGCTTGAATTCAACCTGCTTAAACATTTATTTTTTATGCATTTGCATATAATCACATTTAACGATGGGAATATGTGGAGAAAAAAACAGCTTGGCATGTTTTATAGAACATAATAACAATAATATCCTCTGCAGTGTTTCTCAGTTTGATCAATGTAATTTACATGATTATAGTATGTCTACTGAATTCAAAGCATCACATAATTTATAGAGAGTTTTAAGTTTAAATCGAAATACAAATGCCAGGCTTACATTTAGTTTATTTCACCCGCTTACACCTATTCACTTGTAATCAAAAGGAATAAAATCTGACATATGCACTGATCTTTTCTGACTTGTGTTTATTTTGAGGATAAAATAGGGTCAGTATTGGGCACACTTTCCATTTTTATAAGTGTAAACAGAATTTGAAAAAGTTTTTAAAATGGATCAAATAAAGAAACATATTTAGGATTTTTTGGATAAATTTAGGAGGTTCGTTGCACTGTGGCGACCCCTGACAAATCAGGGACTAAGCTGAAGGAAAATGAGTGAGTGGATAAATCAAACTATATTTTGTGAGGTTCATAGCTAATAATTAAAATCTCTGAAATATCTATCAGATCTATTCAGTCTTTATTCAGTGTCACTTCATTTATTAGTTATTTTGTTTTAAGAATTTGTTGACAACAAAACATTTGTAGCAGTAAAAACCTTTGAACCGCATTTTAGTCTGAACTGAAGTAAAATTAAGTGAAGTTTATTTATAAACTAATTTCGAGAGGATCACGTGATTATGATTGAACACGGCTGGTTACGCATTAACCACGCATGACCAACCAATCAGACGATCCCTAACCCACTATAAAGAGCCAGGGTTTCTTACTACAGTCATCTTCAATTTGAAGAACCCCCCCCCCCCCCCCCCCCTTCCACCCCTACTCCTCCTCCTTCCTAGATGGGTGATACGGTGGCCCAGCGCTTAGCGCTGTTGCCTCACAGCAAGAATGTCATGGGTTCCAGGCTTTACCAAACCAGCGGGCATTTCTGTGTGGAGTTTGCACGTTCTCCCCGTGCTCACATGGGTTTCCCCCGGGTCCTCCGGTTTCCTCCCACCGATTAAAAACATGCAACCTAAGTTATTGACTAAACAACACTATAGACTTGCTCCCTACCTAGTATCTACCTCGTTAAAGAGAACTACTATCTGCTCTTCAATCACTACGACAGGGGAGTTCTCGAGATCTACCTGAGCTCAAAGCTCCCCTCTCGCCCTGCAAACGGGAGGGAGCCCAGGGCTCAAGGACCTTTTGGGCTCAGGGCTCTCTCCCGGGACAGCATGGCAAACTTGCTTTATATTCAATCATCAGCTAAGTGTGAACTCTTGAATGGGATTATATATATTTGTGACAAAAAGAGTTCTCTTTAACTTTGCAGTTGTTGTTTTGAAATACACACTCAAAATCTTTTATTATTTTTGCTTGTTCAAACTAATTTAAAATGAGCTGAATCAACACAACTTTTGAGATTTCATTGGGACAACTTAATTTATGTTCAATCCACATAATTTTGTTAAATCTGTTAACTTAATCGATTTATGTTGGGACGACATGAATGAGTTGTGTGGAACCCTGCATTTTTTACAGTGCATTATCCATCACTTGAGTCTCATCTGACCATGCAAACCAACCTAACCTCCATCTCTTATTGAACAGTGAACTGGCTACCTGTACTGGTTTCTGTACTCTTGGCTTTGCTGCAATACAAGAGCATTAATACAGAGCATTACTCACGACTCTGATCGCATGCTACTGCAGCCTGTGTTCTGTCTTCTTAGCTGATCTTCCAGTGTCTAGAATTGAAACCTGTTGAATGCAGAACAGTTAGGACAGAGCAGGAGAAGCTGTTTGTGTGCATTCAGTATCACTGTATCAGCTGTTTGTCACAGAGGTGTCCGCCTTTCATATTTCCTGTGACATTTATGTGAACTATAAAGAGATGCACTACAAACACAACGACACACAGAGCACGCACTATTCTTTCGGCTTTGTGTGGGTGGATCTGCATAAAAAAAAGGTGATCATGAATAATTGATTACATAAAACTCGCACAAATAAAAATCTACAAACGTTTATTTGACTCTCATCAGTCACCACAAGTGCACTCGATCATTCAAGAGCTATATTTCATATGCATGTGTTATATAGAATTACCTCTCTTTAAGTAACAATCAACAAAAATCTGAGAGTACAGTTTTTCTCAGTGGCTTTGGTGCGTTTCTCACAACACTATTTACATTTGCACAACAGTTAATGCATTTCTCAGAACAATTAGTGATTTGTGCACATCATAGTAGCAGTTTCTTATTCCTTCCAACAAATTGCGAATGCTTTTGGGCATGCATCAATTGCTTTCATACAACTCTCTGCTGTTTTATAACATTATCATTTGCTTATGTCATGTCAGTCAAAATGAACTAAACTTGTGAATGCTGAATAGTCATTCCATATGAAACTAATAGTCCTCATTTCATTACTTGAGTCATTACATACTAAAAGTTGAACTAGTTGTCAAAATCTGTCAAGCCAATTTTATAAAAAATGTAATCTTTTTTTTTTTTCTGAAAATGTCTCCTAAATTGATCAATTTGATGAATGATTTACAGACCTGTGTATGTTGTAGGTTCAGTTCCAATATGTACTGCAATATTGTTTACAGTTGTGCACAGCTCTACCCAAAGGGAGTTTATGTTTGTTGTAAATAAGGGTGTGTTTATTCTTTTGCACAATGCTGTGAATAAATTAGAATTGCAAAGAGCAAATGCAGTAAAAATGTGAAACACACATATTCAGTGTCTTGTACTCAGATACCTCACTAAATGCAGTGATGTCTAACTTTAATGTAGTTTTCAAATGGCTGTGCAAATAGAATATAGTGCTGTCTTGAGCATTTTCAGCAAGTGTCACCAAAATCTGACTTTTTTTAATTGGAAAAAATGAACAGAGTAAAGTGTCATAATGAAAACATGAGTAAGCCATTTGACTATCTTGTTCATAAACAATGGTGTCAGGACTTTTCATCTTGATGACACTGACACTTTCATTGACATCAATACTTGCTTTTGAGGAATGAGCTTTCCATTTTGAGCAAGTGACACGCTTTTGCAGGTTATCAACTTGTTTTGCAGTTTGTACTAATTGTTTTGAGAAATGCATTAACTGTTGTGAGAAATGCACCAAAGCCACTGAGAAAAACTACTATATAGGGCCCTATCATAGACCCGGCCCAATAAGGTGAAATGCGTGTTTGGCGCAATTTGTTGCTATTTTCAGACCAGCGCCACTCTAATTTTACGTTTTGTGCCACATTGATTAAGTAGCAAATCCATTTGCGCCACTTTGTGGACTCATGGGTGTGCTGATCTATAAAGGAGGTGTGCTAAAGCGCATTATTGGCACGTTGCTATTTTGATGAATTGAAATAGACTGTCATTGACCAACTGAAAGCAGGTCTAAAGTCCGGTGCAGAGTGTGTTAGTTATGCACCCATGCAGGTCCAAACACGTACACATTGCTTAATACACACAGGATGTACAGCAATACTCAAATATCTTTACATATGAAAAAAATTAAAGCATTAAAATGTTACAAAAATTATCATTTTCTACATAAATATAAAAATCACTACCTTTACGCTCTCTTCATGTTGGGGGGCTTTTTTCAGTTTATTCATGACAATTTGCTTTTGTATAATGTTTTATTATTTATTATATGCATATTTATATTTGTTTTAATAAAAACAAGTTTAGATTTGTCCACCTGACAGGTTTTGGAGACGTCTGCATGACCATATGGGGCATTAGAATAGGACGCGTGTTTGGATTTAACTCAGTTTTTTGACCACACTTCATTATTATTGTTTATTTATTTATTTGCTGGAAATTAACTGAATTTAGAAATAGTTTTGAAACAAATCTTTGCGCTTAACAAACAAAATTAAATATATAGGCTAATGAATGTCTTCAGTGGAGTGCGTTTCCTTATCCACGAAAGTAATGGAGTAAAGAGTAAAAGTGAAGTAAAAAGAAAGTAAAGAGGCCAAATGGAGGAGGCTCATTCTTTATCCTTTATCCTATTTTTCTCGCTAGTGAAGAATTCAGTTTTTCCATTTGTGCCTAGATTGTTAAAATAAAGCCCTTAGTGTTCTCCTGGGAAATTGTTTTTAGCAATACATGATAAACCTGTGGTGAGCTCTGAGGTTGTTAATGTATTGTTTATGCATTTCCTAAACCCGTCTGTTTGCATTCAATCCCTTCATTTTTTAATAGTGAAAAATTAGCAGAAAACTCTATTTCCCATGATGCTGTATGGAAAATGTCACCAACCAGAGTTAAAGTGAGAAAAATAGATTGTTAGCTCCGCCCACTCCATTGAATCAACGCTAATGACAGGGTTCAATTTCTATGCTACTTCTATGTTCACAAAATACATAAATATTTGTATATAAATGCTTTTTATTGCACGAAGCAATTAAAAACAAATCGTTTTATAGATTCAACCAACAACTTTAATTATATTGCCCATTTTTACAATGCTTCTTGGGATTGTAGTTCTTTCCCTCATTAGTACTTTTGTGTTTTTGTTTTATTTATTGTTTTGCTTCAAATCAAGGTTTGTTATGTTGTGACTCTGGTCTTGGTTCGTGGCTTATAAATCTGTAACAAGGGCTATTTTTTAAAATCCCTTTGGTAAAATGAATGAGAAAACAGCTGAACAAAGTGAGCAAGCACTAATAATGCGCATTACAGTAACTCTTAAAATCCCAAGCTTTACTCTTTTTAGCATCAGCAAAAGACGTAATATTTCACCTGAGCTGCGAATGTGAGTTCTGTACTGCGATGTAATAAAATACAGTGTATGTGTAAGAAAATTCTCTTTCTCGGGTCCCTTTTATCTGTTATTGTGTCACCAGTGAGTGTCTGCATCAGAATCGTCCGAGCGCTCGGAAAGATGAGAAGAAAATCAGCTGAATGGTTCAGTATGATTTAATTCTAACACAAGGGAGGAAAAACCAACATTATATACACATTGGGGACACGCCTATGGCGGAGCCCTAACACAGGAAGGTATTACCATAAAAAGGGACAAAACAGTGAGACAAAGACCGCTTACATCTGGCAAAGTGTGTGTGTGTGTGTGTGTGTGTGTGTGTGTGTGTGTGTGTGCGCTTATCTAGTGTGGTACGTGAGTGTCCTTGGAAGGGTGGCTGGTGTATCAAAAAGAGGAATGTTCACAGTCCAAAATCAACCTTTCAGAAACACAGCAGAGAGAACAAGAAAAATAGATCATAAGAAAAACAGATTTTACATCAATAAGCATAATAAAATCCTTCAATCCCCTCTTTTAGGCTCTAAAAGCCTAACGCATAGGAATACGCTCATATCCACGACCAGTCATACTCTCAATGGTGGCATAAACACGATTCATTATACATTGTATAAGGCATGGGCCACAAAGGCAAATCAGCAACATAACAATAATAACAGGGATCATCATTGATACAAAGGGCGTCACCCAGCCAAAAAGATTGTGGAAAATATTCCATCCACCGATATGATCAGGGCGATAATCAGCTGTCATTACATTCTTTAACTTAGTCAGGGTGCCTAAGGCATTGGTCATAGCATCACTGTTAACGTCATCTGATATGTAAGTGCAACATGTTGTGTTTAGCAATACACACACACCTCCAGTAGAGGCAGTCAAAAGGTCAAGTGCCATCCTGTTTTGCATTACCATAGTCCTAATGTTAGAGATCTCTTTATTCTGGGCCTTATCTATCACCTGTGACGCATTAACAAATAAACCCAACCTGTAATCCAAGGTTTCAAGTCTCAGCATAACCTTTCCCACACCTATATTAGGAAACAAAGTCAATGTGACCTTGTTGCTCGTGGACCATAATTTGAACTCTTCAGGAACGTCCTGACCCCATATTGGATCATGGGGTGCAAAAGTGGGCACACTTCGTCGTCTCCTTGATATAGTGCGTGATACAGGGGTCATAATGAACGTGTGGTCAGTAACATGTATGGGGGCACACTGTCCAGTCCAATTAGCAGGTAGTGACATGTAGGCTGTTCGTCCACATAACCACCATCCGCCCTGGACGACATAGGTGCCATTGGAACGTTCAGAGACGTCCACGGGTGCCCCCTCACCACCAACCGCAACCTGTTCACAGTTCAGAGTGCTGCCCATATAGATGGTGCCATTGGTCTGATTGTAGCACATAGGATGTTTCAAGGTGTGGTTAAAGAAAACCTTGTGTCCAATTGGTTTTCCTTGTGAGGTATGATTAAATCTTACCCAAAACATTGAATCACAGCTACCATTTTTTAAACCTATCCTATCAATATCATAATCGTCTATTTGAATTTGGGGGTTCTGATAGCCACATCCAGCAAAACTTGCATAACACTTGGCCTGAGTTTTATTCATTGGCTTACCATATAGGGTGTTCTGTTTGGCTGAGTGAGGCATTACTGAACAAACATAACAACTCGACACGATTTTACCAAAACCTTCACATATTTATACCACAAGTTTACCCCAATGGGGTCATCCCCTGGTTCTTCCTCCCAATCAAAATGTCCATATTCACTCCATCTCTTGTGCTGGTGGTGTAAGACAGGTAGCGAAAGCCACACCACCAGGCATAAGGTGATCAGTCCAGTTACTACAGCAGACACACTTCTCCAGGTCATGATGCAAACTGACAGTTTCTATTTGATAACGGTACTGCGTGTTCAGCTCCTCCGATCAGATAGCAACTATGCAGTTTGTGCTTCAGGTGTTATCCGACGTTGGCTGGCCAGCACTGGATTTGGGTAGGGGCGCCCCTCTGTAAAGAAAAGGAAAGCTCAAGACAGATTATGACTGTATATACATAGATATGCAAACAAATTTAAACAACAGGTGGAGCTTCCTTCAGTCTGGTTGCGTGAATCCACTGTGGAAAAGAGGAAGTTAAGACAGCAGTTCGAGTAACCGCAACAACTTCAGTGGGTGCACTATATCTGGTATCAGAAAGACCTTGACCCATCTTAACAAATTGCCTAATCAATACTTTGTCCCCAACCTTAAAGGGGTGTGTTTTATCCTCTGGCATTGGTGCTGCGCAGGAATGTAATTTAGCCCAATATTGGCTCAAAACCCCAATCAGTTGTTGCGTGTACTCACTAATATGAACATCACATGAGCCATCACCCAGTGCATACCCTCCCTTCCTCCAGGGGGCTGGAAAGGGTCTACCCATTACTACCTCATAGGGTGACAGCCCCTGGAGTCCCTTATGGGGGGACATTCTCATGTCCGCCAGTACCACAGGGAGTAATGCAGGCCAGTCAGACCGTCCCATGTCCTGCATAGCTTTTCTCAATTTGTCTTTAATTGTTCTGTTGGTTCTTTCTACTACACCTGATGACTGTGGGTGATATGGTATGTGCATGTGCCATGTAATGCCTAATTCTTTAGCAAGGCCTTGAATCACCTTTGCTGTGAAGGCAGTGCCTTTGTCAGAGTCAATGCCACATGGTATACCATATCTAGGAATAATGCCTTTTGTTAGATACAAGATTACAGTTTTTGCATCTTCCTTCGCACAGGGGAAAGCTTCTACCCATTTTGAAAACCTATCTACAAACACCAAAAGATATTTATGTGGTCCCCTCTTAGGAAGATAAGTGAAATCTACCTGCCATTGCTGGAATGGGCCCTCTGGCATTTTCAGCTGTTGGTGTTTAGCCTGTGGTTTGGTCACATGGTTTTGAGCACAAATTAAACATCTGTCTAATGTACTGTTAACATGATGTGATAAGTTAAGTATACACAGAAAAGACATCATTGTGTCTAGTACCCCTCTTCGGCCGCGATGTGTAACACCGTGAAACTCGCGGACGAGAAAAGGTGCACAAGCAGAAGGAATGCATACACGGCCATTGGCATCTAGCAAAATTCCTGAGGAATCAGGACATGCATCAAGTTCTTCCCAATAAGTTATGTCTGCCAATGAAGCTGTAGCTTGAATGTCCACAATGTCAATAGCTGGCAGCATAGCACTAGTCAGCACTGTATGGTTGCTATCTAGACTGACCCAGTCTCTGACCCTGATTAGGGTTAGGAGGCATAGAATGCTGATAGGGATACTGGGAGGGATGATATTGCTGTGATTGCTGCTGTTGTTGCTGATAGTGATAGTGATTGGGCTGCTGGTATTCACCCTGCGCGTTATTATCCCACTGCTGACTTCTTCTCTGATCATTCTGTTTCTTTCTACATTCGTTTACCCAATGTCCTGACTTCTCACAGTAGTTACAGATTCCTGGTCTGGATTGACTCCAACCCCCTCTATTTTGCTGACTTCCTTTATTCTGCTTACTCCTACCCTTTCCTTGTACAAACACACATGCCGTATTCTTTCTCCCATCTGGGAACATACCATCACCTTCCAATGTCCTGATCTTCTCACCGGCAGCCCTGACAATCAAGCTATTTCTGTCGCATAAATGATTTTTTAGGACATCTCTGCAACCAGGCAGGCAATTATTCAGAAAAGTGGACAGGAAAATTGGATTGGCCGCACCCTCATCCAGATCCAGTCCTCCCACACTGACCCACACCTCAGCAAACCGTCTATAGAAAGTGGGGACTGTCTCGCCCTTTTCCTGCTTACAGGCAGTGACATGAGACAAGTCACGATTGGCAGTTCTTTTTTCCACCAAATATTTGGTCAGTTGCGTGCGTAATTCACCAAGCAACTCATCCTGGCGATCTCTCCAGGGTAACGTGACATACACTTTGGATCTGGTAATAGCCCTGTCCTCATCCTCAGCTTTTGTTTCTTTTTCATGTCTAACTTTATCATTCTCATGGCACAACGCAGGAATTTTCTCGGAAATTTCAGCATCATCATAATCCTTACCCATTTTGGCTTGTAATACAAATCTGTAATGTGCCCCAATTAACTGGCAATGACGCGAACTCCTAATTAACATGTCGACAAAAGCCATGGGGTTGTCAACACCAGGTAGCAAAGAGATCAGATCTTTCAGTGCGCTGGGTGAGGGAGGCACAATGTCAATGCCTCTGGCTTTGGCCACCCAAACTGCAGCTACATTCTTTGGGGGGTCTATTGTAGACCCTTCACCCGGACCTGCATCTTCAGGTCTGTCATAATTATCATCATTGCATTTATTGCGTTTCTGTGCCACTGTTTTGTTGAGGGATAAATGTTAGAAGGTGGATCAACAGCACTTACTGGTGCTGGGGAACCGCATGTCTGTTTTTTAGCTGGTGCCTTGCTGGGACCCAGTTCAGCAGGGGCAGTAGGGGCCGAAGGGGCAGCATAGGGGGGCAGAGAACTGTAACAGTTATTACCCGCGCCCTTTTCACGGCCCTTCGGGGGTTTTGGAACCGTCTTTAACACAGCTTTAGGAACATAGATATTCTTTTTATCGTTCCAAATCGAACTCATCTTATACCATGTGTCATAGGCCTCCTTCATATATTTTATATCCCATTCAGAATCTCCCATATCACCATAAGTCATGTTGTAGGCAGATTTTAAATAACTGGAGTCGAATGTGCCCTCCCGTGGGTAATCTCGCCACCTGGATTGACCCTCAGTCCATCCCGCTAAATTTGAGATATATGGTTCAGTGTAAAATCCCCACCCACATTTATTCATCCAGTCCACGGGGGTATCACTGGGCTCAGGCTTTGGATAAATTTGACCCATGATGAGAAAACCCACTGATGACAATTTGTTATTATGCCCTAATCTATTTTCTGAAGCGCTTCATCACACACGCCGGTGTGATCTTCCACACAATGTGTAACCCCAAAGTTAATTGAGAATTAGGCACAACTATGCAGGATAACCCAACATCACATACGCCGATGTGATCTTCCACATAATGTGTAACACCAAAGTTAATTGAGAGTTAGGCACAACTATGCAGGTAAACCCCCTAGTCTACAAAATTCTACAGATAAACCAGGATATATCTAATCAGGTAATGTGAATAGAAATTCTCTTACCTGACCAGATATATCCCGGACGAGCCCCCAAACTGTAAGAAAATTCTCTTTCTCGGGTCCCTTTTATCTGTTATTGTGTCACCAGTGAGTGTCTGCATCAGAATCGTCCGAGCGCTCGGAAAGATGAGAAGAAAATCAGCTGAATGGTTCAGTATGATTTAATTCTAACACAAGGGAGGAAAAACCAACATTATATACACATTGGGGACACGCCTATGGCGGAGCCCTAACACAGGAAGGTATTACCATAAAAAGGGACAAAACAGTGAGACAAAGACCGCTTACATCTGGCAAAGTGTGTGTGTGTGTGTGTGTGTGTGTGTGTGTGTGTGTGTGTGCGCTTATCTAGTGTGGTACGTGAGTGTCCTTGGAAGGGTGGCTGGTGTATCAAAAAGAGGAATGTTCACAGTCCAAAATCAACCTTTCAGAAACACAGCAGAGAGAACAAGAAAAATAGATCATAAGAAAAACAGATTTTACATCAATAAGCATAATAAAATCCTTCAGTATGCGATATGACAACACAAAGCTGCTTGTATAAACAGAAACAGACACATGATTCATGAACAAATGACTCCCATGAACTGGTTCATTTGAGTGAAATTGTATGTAATGACCTCTAAAATAAGATTTAGGCAATCAAGCAGGATCAAATGACATTTTAAAGGGATAGTCAACGTATGCTTATACTTTTTGGTTTTGCCCTGAGATCTCCTGAGTTTTGGAAGAATATTTTTCAGTTTTATTCCAATGTTTTAGGAGAAAGCATTAGTCCAGATATTGAATTAGCCCTGTTTGGATGCTCTGACCCTGTGCTAGCATGGTCACATAATCAGCAAATGTCTATTATGTTTGGTATGGTGATGGCTAAAAGAGTGATCTTGATTGATGGATTGGAAGTCCACTTTTCCACCTACTTTTCATAAATGGCTGACTGAAATGGTTGCCGCACTTAAAGTCCCCAAGAAATCAAACTTAATCATATGATTTTGTTAGTTCACATTGCTAGTTTTATGGTGAATAATTCATCTGTGCATGTCATTAAGAAAAAAGTTTGCTCTTGTAATCTTTAATTAGTTCAAAATTACTTTTTTATTTTATATTTGGTCGAAATGTCATTAGTAGTTTAAACATTTCTTTTTTTTTTACTCAAACTATCACATATCTATAAATGCATAGAGAAATTCACAATTACCTATATTGTTCATAGCCATACAGCAGGGATGTCAAACTCAATTCCTGGAGGGCCGCAGCCCTGCACAGTTTAGTTCCAACCCTAATTAAACACACCTGAAAACTGATCAAACTAATTGAGTCCTTCAGGCTTGTTTAAAACCTACCAGTAAGTGTGTTGAAGCAGGGTTGGAACTAAACTGTGCAGGGCTGCGGCCCTCCAGGAACTGAGTTTGACACCCCTGCCATACTGTGTATATTTTTATATATTGGCATGAAAGTTGATTATATATGTGTTTGTGAATATTGTTTAGAGCTTATTGTTTCAGATTTTTTATTGTAACAGAATTTGTTACGAAGAAAGTAATTAAGTATGTTTGGTATGTTCTAGAATAACAGGGAGAAGTCAAAATCACAAATTGTAGCTGCAAATAACAAAAAATAAATAATAATGACTTGGTTTTTTTGTTATACCCTTAACTGTCAACATATCCTGGGAGATACAACTCATAAAATCCTTAAATCATAAATCAAATATTTAAAAAATATTTTAATATGTTTTACCTTAGTCGAGATAATATATAAAATTACATAAAAATGATTTTTTGCTTATTTTTCACCACTGACTGTTTAAGGATTAATAATTTATAGATATCTGGAATAGGAACAAGATAAAAATTAAGTGAGAAAAACATTTTTGCAGAGTATTTTTTGAGTATTTATAAATAATTTTAATCTTCAGTGAGCGGGAAGAATTTGAAGCAAAGATAATTTAAAGAAGACTGGCAATCTCTAGTGATATTATTGCAATAAATAAATGTTAAAAACATCAAATGTACTAAGGTGTTGCAGGTAAATATAGATGCATCCCCTTATGTTGCCATTTTTGGGGTTCCAAAGATTTGGTCCCAGTTTAATTCTAAACAACTTTGATATTTTGGCCTTTACCTTATTATTAGCCAGGCGTCGTATTCTACTTTACTGGAAATCAAATAAGCCTCCAACTACATCCCAATGGCTTGTGGAAACCATGCATTTTCTAAAGTTGGAAAAGGTTAGATACTCTGGGAAAACTAACTTCTTTTTAAAAGTGGCAATGTTTTATTAACTTACTTTAACTCTCTTAAGGTCTTGCCTTCCATTTAATAGATGCACTCTCCTTCCTTTTTAATTTATTTATTTCATAGTAATTAAATTTTTGTTTGTTTTTAACTATTAATATTTTACACTGTTTAATTGTAAATATTTACTTTCAACACTGACGATGTATCTGAACATTTGATTGTGATTGTTGAATGTAAGCATTTAGTTGGTTGTAATTTTCTGTACACTTTTATTACTCTTGTTTTCAGTTTTCATTTTTCTTTTGCACTTATCATTATTATTAATTTTTGTATAATTTGTATATTTTTTTTCTTCTCTTTTGTATATAAAAAAAAGCAACAAATATAATGATATATAACTATTTGTACTGAAATAGTGTTTGTTTTTTTGCAATAAAAAATTTGAACATAAAAACATCAAATGTCATCTGGGTTTTTGCTTGTCAGGTATAGTTAAATGGTCTTTGGAACTTTAGAAAGGAGTGAATTGTTTGTTCTGCAGCTGTCTGGTAGTCAATACCACTGCATTCTCATCAAAGCATATCATTAATACATATTGCACTGCATTTTTCTGGTTATAATTTTGTTATTTTCAGAATGCAACTTTATATATAATCAATACAACAAAAAGCATATCTCTTTATGAAAACGTATAACTAGGCTACAATTAATCGTTGCACTATCCAACTATGTGTTTTTTTTTTTTTTATTAAATGAAACTATATTAATTTGCAATTGGGCTTTTGTATATCTGAAAAAATATGGTGAGTATCAGTTGTTTATATATTTAAACTCACTTTCTGATACATTAACTTAGCTTTTATATTTAGCTAAAAAAATTTAAAAGTATATTTATGAATAGGAAATTAAATATTCTGCAAGCGTTGACTTCCAATGTATTATTTCGCCATGTATCTTTCATGTCATCTTTTATGTTTTCATGTTTTGGATCGAGACCACGTCATGTTTACAGCTTATAACAAATGCAAGAGTATAGCCTCCGTGTTTAGGGGGCTAGTTTTAAGTAATGGAACAACAAAAAGGTTGCTGTTGGTGTTCAATCTATGATTAAATCTGTTATTTTCTCCAGGAGTGATTGAAAACACGTCCTACATTCTCAACAAGTTTTAATTGGAATCAAATCACATTGTCCTCAGAGAAGACATCATGTTTTCCCCTGCGATCTTGTTTCCGGTACGTCCATTCACTGGAGTTTCTGTGTTTGAGGAGCCGATCATTGAGTTTAATAACAGGCAAGGCCGATGTTTCCATGGTCCGACATTCTCCAGGTGATCCAATCTCCAAGTTCACTTGACTGGAGCTACATATGCTTGAGAACAGAGACGAGCACTTCAGCGTGGGAATTCCTGACCCTTCTTCTAAGCAGCGGTTGCAAATTTCAGACGAGTCCTGTTTATGCCTGTTTGAGTTTGCTCGTGAGAATTGTTTCGAAGGACTGTACCCCTGCCATTTGCTTTTCATTTTCTCCAGTTCCATATCCCGGTTAATATGGAGAAGTGCATAGGCACAATTAATGTTGAAAAGCGCCACCCCTATGATGACGGGACCAATCAGCCTCAGCTTCTCTGAAGAGGTGCGTCCGGTTGAAACATGATGTGCTGTTTGTCTGCGGGGCTGAATGTTCCAATACCCGGCCGCAGTTAGGTAGATTCCTACTAACAACAAAACTACAGCAAACAACAACCAAGCCCCTGCTCCAGACCACAGACGCAGTCCATGAATCATAAACCTTGTGTCCAGGTTTGGGGGTGAAGGGTTTGACTCTGGGGCTTTATTGGCGGGAGCATTTCTCTCAGACATTCTCCTGGGAAAAGAAAAAAAAAGACAAGAAATAAAAATACTGGAAAAATATGCAACAATGTTGTGGAGTATTGAGATAACGATATTTCTTATGATATAACATTTGCCTTCAAAATGTATATTTTTATTGGGCTGCTCAGATAAAAGGGATGATTGGTTGGTTGGATACGATCATTAAGAACTGCTCAATGGACAGATATTGAAGAAGATCTATGCTCACCTATACCTCTGACGTCTCTTTCTTTCATTAACAATATGGGAAAGTTGCTCCCAGTGACAAGAACCTAACATTCTTCGGGCCTGGCAAGATGCAAAAAGGTTTTGTGGCTCCTCTGCTAAAATATCTATGTTAGCTCCTCTGTCCCTTAATCCAAATTTGCAGCCTTCACTTCAAAAAACTTTGTTTACAAAGTGAAGGGAATATGGTATATGTCAGTTTCAAGATCTGTTTATCAATTGTACCCTTAAATCCTTCTCTGACTTGCGGCAAGAGTTCAAGATACCAAGACAGGAGTTTTATAAATATCTGCAGATTCGCCCTTTTGATAATTAGTCATGAAAACAGAGGCCAACCATCCCTAGAGCTCTCCAATACAGAGGAGATTGTGGTGAATTCTGAGTCTTTAAAAGGAAAGATCTCTGAGATTTGGTATGATACTTTGATATTCTGCACTATTAGACTATTACAACTCTTCACTGGGATCACTTAAATATGTGTGGCAAAGAGATTTGGAATATCATATGAATGAGGATCAGTGGGAGACTATATGCCAGAATACTCTCATTCCCCTTTCCAATAACAAAATAGTTGAACAAAATTATAACTTTATGCATAGGATGTATCTGACCCCACTTCGTTTGAGCAAAATGTACTCCAATGTATCATCCAGGTGTCACAGACCTATTCAGGATCAATCATGCATGTTTTTTGGAGTGCAAAAAGCTACAATTTTTCTGGAAAGCAGTACAGGACTTTACGGCCAAAGTTTTGCAAACTCCATTGGACAACCCACCAACACTATACCTCTTTGGTACAGAACTGAACAAGACACTTGATCCTACTCCTATAAAGAGACTCTGTATCATTTCCTATCTAGCAAAAAATGCATTTTGCTCAACTGGAACCAACAAAGGCCTCAAACATTTGAACTGTTCATATAACTCTTGAATGAAACAATGCTCTTGGAACAATATACATACTACTTCAGAAACAAAGAGGATGTCTTTCAAAAAAATATGGATGCAGCTAATGAACCTGTGACTCTGACACAGATGGATTTTCATAATAAGTGTGACTTTACTCAATCACAGCAGAACTTTATTTGTTTATTATGATTTTTGTATTCTGTTTGTGTTTATTTATTTATTTTTTTATTTTTAGTACTTTTGCTGGAATACTTGTGTCCACTGATATCCTTGTCTTTGTCCTTTTTTGTTTTTGTTTGTGTGTTCATTAAAACCAATAAACAAATATTTAAAAAAAGAAAATGTTTATTTTATTAGCTCTGTTTTTAAATAATTTATTTATTGAATGATATTAAAATAAACAGGTAAAATACATTTTTCAGATCTAAACTAGACTAAAAAACTAGATATCCATCTATCTCTCTATCTAGATATAGTGGTCATTTAAAAGGACACAAAGTGTCATCTTTCTTTTAGATTTTTACAGGACAGTATTGACAGTTAGTACATATTGAATGCATGCACTGTTAAAATACCTAGCAGGAAGCAATTATTTGTGGGAAGACAAGTAATCCGTGACAATCCTCATGCAATGATTTTTTAAAGTTCTTTGTAATTCCACATTGGTTTACTGCCAAAGCGCTTTCATGCATTCATTTATTCCTTCATTTTCCTTCAGCTTAGTCCCTTTATTAGCCACAGAGAAATGAACCAGCATATGTTTTAAGCAGCAGATGCTCTTCCAGCTGCAACCCATCACTGGGAAACACCCATACACTCTCATTTACACTCATACACTACGGCCAATTTAGTTTATTCAATTCACCTCTAGCTCATGTCTTTGGACTATGGGGGAAACCGGAGCACCCGGAGGAAACCCATGCTAACACAGAGAACTCCACACAGAAATGTCGACTGGCCCAGCCGGGACTCAAACCAGTAACCTTCTTGCTGTGAGGCAACAGTGCTAACCAATGAGCCACCATGTTGCCCCCCAAAGGATTTTCATCTATGCTTTCTAAGACAATCTTTTGACATTTTTTTTAACTGAAGCTGTTTTTTATTATTATTTAATAACCATTTTTATTAAATATGTCAACAATTCATATGCTTATTTTAAAACCTACAATAAAATGCATCACCTTGTTCTGAACAGTCTGCTAGGAACTACTTTTTTCTATGCTGTTCTGCCATTCTTTACACAAATACTCAAATGTTAACACAGGAAAGAAGGGATCAGATGTACTAACCCTGAAATAAATGTGTTGGATTTTCAAGTAGAAAATAGCTATTAGGGTGTGGAACTGGTATAGCACATTTCTTAACACTGCAAACACACTTTTTTCTGTTTTTTTTTTTTTACCATTTTTCTTTCTTTCTAAATCATACAACCTTATTTTATGTAATGATAACAATGTTGATTTAGTGAAACAATTGAACAATTTCAGTTTCACTAAAATGTTAATGCATACATGCATAATCTGTATTCTGTAGGCCTACCAAAGAAACAATTTACAGCAGCTTCCTTCAGATGTTTCATATCTTAAAATGCAGCTTTGGACTAATGATTAAAATAAAATGAGCTTTAGCATTACTGAAAAAGACAACAATGTTCTATTGACCATAGTATTGTATAAATGTGTTATAAAAGTTTGACTGTGAACACTCAAAAGTAAACTGACTGTGAAAGAATAATTTTTAATCATTATAATGACAAGTCTATTGGTTTAAAAAAAACTTAAATGTTTTCAGTTGGTGTCATGTCAGAGGTCCTACATTTTAATGCAATATGTCCCAAATCATTCTGGAAACCATTAATATGTAGAATAGTTTTAATGGGTAAAAGTTAATAGTTTGTAATGTCTAATATTTGTAGTGGAGACCATTTGAACTGTTTTCTATTGTTTGTTTGTTTTCAAATTTGTTTTTTAGTTGGGCGAAGAAAAAACATTGGCTGTTATGAAAAGTTATCCCAGACATTCAAAAATCTGCATGAATGTTGTATCAATTCTGTATCGTCTTGGAAAACGTTTTATGTTAGACTAAAGTGCATGTTTCATACACATTTCCGCAATAAACTATACACATTTCTCTGTAGTCTACCAGCTGTCAGTGTTCGGTGAGTGAGCAAAAAATGGCTTGTTTTAATAAGTTCCATTACACAGCTAATAGAAAGAAGATTTTAACAGGAAGAAATACACATTATACCTGCAAAAAAGCGAACCCTCGTCGAGTGATCTTAACCAAATTACGTTTCCAAGTACATTACGCAAGCTCATTGCAGCCAGCAAGTCTTTTTTTCAGTACGGCTATGTTCATACTCCTTATGAATGTTAAAATATATTAATTCCGCACATTAGTACCTGAAGTTTGTCGCTTCTATAAGCCGTGACGAAGAGGACGCGAAACTCCATCAGTCTTCATCCGAACCAGACGTGTGTGAGAAGAGGAGAGGAGGAGGCGTGTTTACTTTCAACCGGTCAGTGACGTGAGTGAGTAAGCGAGCGAGCGAGAGAGGGACTTTAACGTACAGTACTCTAAACAAATCCTTAATCATATATTTAAAAAAAAAACAAGAACAACGTTATATATAATATTATATATAATATTATATATATATATATATATATATATATATATATATATATATATATATATATATATATTTTTTTTTTTTTTTTTTTTTTTTTTAAATGTTTAAAAACAATGGTGGGCATAGTTTGTTATTTATATTTAGTTATATACATATATTTATAAATATTAAGTTATATACATATATTTATAAATATAAATGACAAACAATGCCCACCACTGAATATACTGCAACCCCAAATAAACTGTTAAAAAAAGACTCTCAATAAAATAGGAGGAAGGGAGGGAGAGAGAGACTTTAGAGGGTCATGGGAACTCGTGTGTGTCCGCCGGGTCCCACGGTGGGCAAATAACCTATTCTTAGAGTCTCTGGAGATCCAAGAACATTTAAAGTCTTTCCCTCACTAATTCAGATTGGTATTATCATGTATTATTCTATTTTTCAAATAATAAATATTCATATTCCACATTAAAATATAGTATACACTGGCCTACTCCTGGTTGTTGGCATTTAGCTATGTGTGCGAGATGCTGCATAGTTAGTTTAATTACTTTTGTGTGATCATTATGCAATGTGACAGAGCAAAATAAATTAAAATGATTAAACAACTAATTTAACATTATAGTAACGTACAGGCGAATTATGTTTAATTATTTTTTAAAGCTTTTTAATCACAATAATAATTGGACACAGTTTGGTTCTCCAAATAAATCTCTGTTTCTCCTTATATTTCTATTTCCTTTTCTACACATTCAAATCCATAAATGAAACAAAACAAAACGCCTAAGAAAAAGTTTTGAACCCAATGACAAAAACATAATAAAATAAATAATAAAATAAAATTACAAAAAACGTAAAACATTTACATGCCAACGTTTCTACACAACAACTACAGGATCACATGAATTTATGACTGATTTAGGGCTATTTTAAGGCCTTCAGTTGTAGATTGTGAATTAAGACCCTGTTTAAAGGGGTGGTCCACAGTGTATTTTAGGACTTGGTTGTGTTTATAAGATGTAAAGCAATGTGTGCTCATTCTTTATTTGTAAAAAATCACATTATGTTTTTATATATCTTACATTGATTATATACTGCTACTCCGCTAACATTAAAACGACTGTCATAGCTGAGTCAGACAGAAAATGAAGGACACAGCTGAACTTCATGCCTGCTCTCTAAAAAAAAATCTGACGAGTGTCTTTTACATATTCAGAACAAGCATGTGTAAGAAATATGAAATGTTCTCATATCTTTTGCGAGTTTGTAATTTGAGATGTAGAACGCAGGGAAAGCCGCTGCATAGAGAGACACTGCAGTGCTGCTGAAGATTGTGGGTGTTTACAGGGGTTTGATGGATAAATATGAATTTGTAGCTAAATTGTTAACCAAACAGCATTTCCTGTTATTTACATCTTTGTTTACACCCTTGCAACAACTGTTAATGCTAGAAACTGTGCATGTAATAGATCAATTTTAACAAATAAAGATACTTACAGGTTGTGGCTCACAATCCACAGCTTCGTCGGCTGGAGGAGTCTTTAGCCGAATCCAGCACTGAACTAGGAGAGATTCTGGAAGCTCTCCTTTGTCAAATGCTAGCTATATATATATATATATATATATATATATATATATATATATATATATATATATATATATATATATATATATATATTTATAATTCTCTGGAACATAATTCAAATTAAACCGTAAGCACACTTCTCTCTTTGTGCCGTGTTCTTTGAAAGCCCAAATACAGAGACAGAATGAGCTCTGTGGAAATAGCAGCGTTTGGACGCCATTTTAGCTTTCTCTGCTATAACATTACAGCGCCTCTGGTCACGCCCCTTCGCTTCTCTGTGCTGGGTGAATGCATGTGGTGATTGCACGTAACCTGAAGTCCTTGTGATCTCACTAACCCAGATGTATTTTTCTTGTAGTCCCCAAACTTCGTTCGCTGCAGGCTTTGCTAAGCTAAAAAGCCAATGTCTACCTTTGCATTGAACTTTGAGCGTATTACATTCAGAGCTGTTATGTTCACACAGCTACATTACACATTAACTAAAGTTTAAAATATGATATCATAGTGAACCACCCTTTTAAGACATTTTATTTGTATTATTTTATTTATATGGGCATTCTAATGGGCATTGCTGTGTTCAGTTTATTAGGTCAGGAGAGAGCACTGCAGCAGGATGAGGGAGAGGAGGGATTGTGACCTTAGCAAAGGATTGGGAAATGCGGGAAGACCTTAAAAAACAGCTTAAATTCCCAGAGGAGATAGCACACACTAGCCTCAGAGCATGGTCTTCTGGTCTATAGGCACCAAACAAATGGTGCTTATAGAACTAACAATACCCAGGGAGGAAAGAATGGAGGAGGCCCATGAACGCAAGCTCAAGAAATATCAAGGTCTCATACTTGAGAGCCAGAAGAATGGATGGAGGGCCTGGAATTTACCAGTAGAGGTTGGTTGTAGGGGGTTTGCGGGGCAGTCACTCAGGAGAGCCCTTGGACTGCTGGGAATTGAAGGAATGACCAGGACCAGACGGAATCTGCGGACGTTTTTTGCTATTTCTGCGGAGAATTTTGGTAAAAATCTGCGGATTTCTGCGAAATTATTTTAGGAGTATCATAACTAAAACCTTAAAATGTGAAATAAAAAATAATATCTTTTAACATTTATTTAATGTTTAAAATGCAAATCCAATTAGATTAACTGTAAATAGTTAACTGTAAGTAAATAAACAGAATTAATGATGGGCTAAAAATCTGCGAAAAATCTGCGGAATTCTGCGCGTGCAGATTCCGTGTGGGCCTAGGAATGACCAAGAAACGGCTGGTAGGAAAGGTCACTTAAGAAGCAACATCTTGCTGGATTTGGCTACAAAGGGAGGTTCAGTGGAAGATCCAACCTGTTGAAAGACAAACCACATCATAGAGTTGGGTGGTGGTCAGCAGGAGTAGATCCAGGATGCTGGATCTGCTGTCGAGCCCTCCCAAGGTGTCATGGGCTTAAATCGGTGAAACACCAAGGAAAGCAACCAACCCTCATATAAAAAGTATCCCTAACTGGTGCTGAAGGAAGAAAGGAGGGGGAAAGTATGCCACTGGCCCACAGTTGGTGCAGCGCAGAGTACCTGTAAAGGTGGGCCAGTTGCAATGGTCCCATCGTATTTTTCTTTTTTTTTTTACCATCTGGTTTTTTGATTCCCAAATAACTCAGAATTCCATCTCTTTTCATAAGCATAAACCTTCAGTTAAATTAGAAAAACCATATGAAATGAAATATAGCTCCATTTGTATCTAGGGCTGGGCGATATGGCAAAAATGCAATCCTGATAATTATTTTCCATATTGAACGATAACTATATATATTTCGATAGAAGTTGTTAATGCTTCCAGATTTAAAAGAGTACCCCAACAATGACTGAAGCCACAAAAATTAGAGGGTCCATTAAATGACAAAGTTTTTGGCCGATAAATGTTCGGTCTAATATCAACACACTTTTAGATTCCCATTGTTGCACATTTCTGCTGTGTGATTGGCCCTTAGATCAATATAGAGTTAAAAAGTACAAAGCTTATCATCGCTATTGACATACATTTATATCGCGATTCGATAAAATATCGTTTATCAGCCAAGCCTTATTTGTATCTATTAAGATCTTTATGATCTTCAAAAAACACAGAATAAACCAAACAACTCTGTTGGAAATCCTTATTTATTCTCCTTCAATCTATCCATTCATCCATTTGGGGGAAAAACACATTCTGTCAAACATAACCCATCTGCTTAGACATACACACCCAGACACAAGCCAAAGCTCTGCAATGAGGATTTCCCCACATCTTGATTTTTCGTCATTGTCCAAATGCCTTGTAGTCAAATTAGCTGAATATTATCTGTATTGAATATTAATTGCTTTGTAGAACCATTCTGGAATTCCTCACCGGTTTCTCACGCTAATTTGATCGAGTATCCAGACCTTAATGCTATAAGATAAACCGGCATATACTGTACATGTATGTATAATTTCAGAAGCACCGCAAATCCAAACCAACGCATGAAAGCAGATTGAGCAAAATCAGCTGTAGCAGAGCTGCACCACACAACAGATTAGCTTTTACTCGGTCAATGACAGGACAAAATGTCTTGGTGCTCAGGAATGCTTGTACAAGACAAAATATCTCAGGGTCTCAGAGGCTTAAAACACACACACACGCACACTCTATTCTGTTTGTACAGTCAGCACACCGTCCAAAGCACTATACAATGTTTTCAATTTACAAATGCCTTTTTACAAGATCACTCATGTGATTACAAACTGAGACATTCAATTCCAGATCTGCCCAGAACAACAATTCCCTGACATTTAATGCAAGCACACATTATTCATTTTACACACACACGTGCTTGCAAAGTCTTTCACACACACACACACACACACACACACAAACACACACACACACACACACACACACACAGACACACACAAAATCCCGCTGCCCTCTAGTGGTCTCAAACAGGCCAATCTGGATCATTTGGGATGTGTGTTTGATTACAAACAATGGTCTTTTTGCATTTTTAAAAAAAAATATATATTTCAAGTAAAAGCTCCACCAATCTTTCCTTTCGATTAGCCGTCATGTTAGCAACCGTAAAAAGATGAATATCTACAACGCAAGGTTCCAGTTTAAGCTTTAAGCATTTTAAGGTGCTTCAGTATAGTGTCCACATGCACCCCCTCCAGAGAGTAAAATCAACAGATGATCAGATAAGCATTCAGATCACCTGTTTCACGAGACTTATTTTAGAGGAACTGGGAGGGGTGACCTCATTGATCAGCTTTTTAGGGATGGAATTTTTCTGATCACGTAGAGTTTGTTGAATTGGCTGACTGCCAAAGTCTGTCCATCATAGTAAGAGTAATGACTGAGCATTGGTCAGAAACACTTGTGGAGGGACGGAGCAACTTTCAGACATTACTCCTCGTCTGCGCTCTTCAGCATGAGGATAGAGTTATAGATTTTGAGAGCAGGACCGAGCTTGATGCTCAGAATCTTTACAATGTCTGATTGAGTAAGGAGCAGGAAGGCCTCGCCATCAATTTGCTGTAGGAAAAAGAGAGAGAAAATAAATATCTTAAAATAAAAATAGTGAATATCTTTAAATGTGGAAAAAAAATTAAATGTGTATATTAAAACGTATAACACATTAATACTACACTGTAAACCCTAATAAGTTGAGACTACTCAAATGATTTGAGGAAAGTGATTAACTTAAATGTTTAATTACAGATAACTTAAAATTTCTATTAGACTAAACTTCCAAATTTTCAGCTTTACTTACTCCCAGGGCCATTTATATCAGAGTTGGTATTTAGCCGCACCATGTTGTTGTTTCATAACAATTTTTACGAGGTGGGTCTTTAACCCCCCCAACCTGGAGGACCAGGACATACACAAATACACTATGGACAATTTAGCTTGCCCAATTCACCTATAGCAGATGTCCTTGGACTTGTGAGGGTAACCGGAGCACCCGGAGGAAACCCACGCAAACACGGGGAGAACATGCAAACTCCACACAGAAATGCCAACTGACCCACCTGAGGCTTGAACCAGTGACCTTCTTGCTGTGACGCGACACCGCTACCCACTGCACCACCGTGTTACGCTTGCATGTTTAAATATCTACTTACTAATTTAACTTTTCTCTTTTGTCAGATGGGTTCAGGTAGTGCCTCTAGTCCTGCTGCGCTTCAGTAAAATTCAGCATCACAAGCAAATTGACCACCTTGTGTCATATAACATATATCGACCAATCAGCACGGTTGTCAAGGCAGAATTTCACGCACAACCAATCATTTTAAATAGAGACACGGTGAAACGTTTCAGAGAAGTTTTTTTACAGCCTAAAGCCGAAGTCACACTAGAGTTTGAGTTTGCGAAATTCTGTCGTACGGCACTGCGAAAAGGGGCGGGATTAAACAAGATGATTAGACATTAAAAAAAGCGAGTGATTGCTCCATGTTTTAAATTTCTGTTCAGAGAGGTCATGTTTTGACCCTGGATTGGTCTCATGCAGTCAAGTGATGCGATTTCGCAGGTCAGAGTTCACCAAGTTTGAACTTTGCACCGCAGCAACCTGCGAAATCTGACGCAAATCTGACTCTGCGTTTCTGGTATGACGCATTCACGTGCGTATGAATGGAAGTCTATGGGGAGCAAAGTCCAGTGTAACCGGGCTTAATGAGTAAATTAAACACACCTGTTTTGATGCCAAACCTTGGTATTTTAAGTAATGTCAATTATATGAGCTTAACATTTTTAGTAATGACAACAGCTGGGTTTACAGTGTAGGGCTGCACAATACAGTATATTGTTTCAGCACTGATGTCGCAATGTGCAAATCCGCAATAGTCACATTGCAGGATATTCAATTATACAGTAGTCAACATTTGAAGTGGTTCAAAACCTTCAAATCATCAAAGTTGTCCTGAAACTATTGAACAACATCAATTTTTTTGTCTTAGGACAATTTTGAAATTTGTTTTGATCCACTTCAAATGTTGACTAATGTAGTTGACCAAACACCAGTTCAAAACCCTGCGAGTCACTGCAAAGTTTAATCTTAGAGTGAACGCTTTCATTTGCATGTGTTATTTAGGTCTATAATTCAAATGAATTTCAATAATTTCAGCATAAGAAATTATCATGTTTGTAGCTTAAAGAATTGTATATAGAGATATTTGAAGAGAACTGTCTATTATTGAAGATTACACTGTTGTATTTTACATTTGATTATTTAAAACTGTGTATGAACACTGTCAGATTTGCCACTGTTTTTGTTTTAATTGTATCTTTGTCTCGGTTTTATTTATATTATGCGTGTAAATAGTTTTTTTATACTTTATGCAAATACACCCTTCTTCAAAATCATCCTTATCAATGTAAACTTGGGAATTCTTTCCAAAAAGAGCTCTAGTCAACCATGTGGTGAAATTGCATTTATACCCAAAAATAAAGTAAAACCAAATATCGCAATGTCAGATTTTTCCAGTATTGTACAGCCCTAATTAATACACACATATGTAAACTAAAACGTATTTATATATACAAAAATAAAAACTGAATAAAATGACAAAAACACCATATTACTCCAATGAGAATTTAACACAGAAAATTAAAAAAAATACTATAAAAATAAATGCACCCTTTTATAAATATTTTCAACAATCTTACTGACTTGTACACCTTAAACAATAGTATACATTGGCACTGATGGGTTTTTTTTGTTAATTACCTCCTTCCTGAAGGTGGGAGCATGCTCTCTGCAGCCAGGAAGCCCCCGTACAAAACTTGCAACCTGAAAAAAACAACAACAAAAATAAATAAAAATGTACAAGACCTCTATACAAACTTAACTCAAAAAATTTTAATCACCAAACATCACCTCCTCTGTGTTCCACTTGGACACTCTCTTGGCAGTGAGGCCTAAAGCTTCGGGCAACAGTTTGCCATGCTTCTCCCAACACAGCTGAAACCTTGGCGGCTCCCATCCACAAAACACAGACTCATGCAGGAACTGCTGGAGAGAATCTACAGACACAAGTAAACTTTCATCATGACGTGCCTTGAAATTTTTCTCACGTACAATAAACCAGCTGAAAATACATTTGTCCGTAGTTCTTAGAAATGTGCACTTTGCATTCAAATAAATTCAGAAAATGGAAACATGTTCGTCATATAGGGGGGGGTGTGCTAATCAGTGTTTCTCAACCCTGTTCCTGGAGGACCACCAACGCAGCATGTTTTTGATGTCTCATTTGTCTGTCACACCCATTACAGGTCTTTCGGTCTCTGCTAATGAGTTGATGATCTGAATCCGGTGTGTTTGGTTAAGGGCACATGGAAAATATGCAGAGCTCGTGGTCCCCCAGGAACATGGTTGAGAAACACTGTGCTAAATCACTGTATGTATTTTTAGGAAAATAATTCATATACAGTGGAGATCAAAATTACAGAACCCACAATTTCCTAAATTTTATGGTCACTGCTAAGTCCTATTTGATGTAATCTCAACAGTGGTAACAAACAACAGGGTTTAAGCATATTATATGAGTTATGTACAATCTGAAGGACTGTCTATGAATTATTAAGATAGTTCTACATTTTTTATCCTAATATTGATCAAGATTACAACAGCGATCCTAATTACTAACACTTTCATATAGCTCCTAGTTATTGGTGTTAATTTGGCACCTGGTGGGTCCAAAATTGTCCAACAAACCCTATTCAACAGTCCGCCAACTTTCCAGTTTTTTTACAAATTAGGTACAAAAAGAGATCAGAGCCAGCACCAAATGGGCAGGTCTCAGGTCAGCTCTGAATGGGTGAGACTGAAGCTCTAAGTGGGCTGTACAAACATCTTGGAGCTTTTGATAGATTTATTTAATGTCTTGTAAATGACACCTAGTGCAACCTATTGTGTTTTCTAAACATCCACACATACCACAACCCTAAACCTACTCCTTACAGAAGGGGTGTTCCCTGCAGAGTTTAGTTCCAACCCTGCTTCAACACACTTACCTGTGGGTTTCAAACAAGCCTGAAGGACTGATCAGATTAAATTGTGCAGAGCTGCAGACCTGCAGGAGTTTGACACCGGTGCCTTACACTAATGCAAAAACTATTGCATTAATTATTGCTGTCCAGTGTCACTAAAGTGACGCTATATTAATGTGCGCCTTCCTAGTAGTAACAGTAGTACACCCTCTAGCCTTAAACTAACTGACCTAACACAGAAGTCCCTCCCATTTGGAGGTCTCCGGACTGCACTGACAGCAAGATGAGTCCTTCTAAAGTGACTGAAATCCTCAGCCAGAAGGATATTATCCAAACAAAGGACAAAGGGATGAATCTTTCAGCCATAGTAAGAGAAGTTGGCCTTTCCAAACCTGTTTCTAGAACTTTGGATCTTTATAATATGACTCATATTGGATGTAGCTTATTCAGATCCCCTAAAAAGGCTGGTCAACTAGAAAAGACAAATATAAGAGAAGAGGGGGGGGGGTACCCCATCACACAGCAAAACAGGTCAAGCAGTTTCCTGAAGCTGAAAACACTTTTATACTACCATAATATAACAACTAAAATTCCTTGATTAATAATACATTATTTTATAAAAAAAAGTGCTCATAAACTGTTGTATAACTTTGATCTCCACTGTAAACAAAAAAGGTGACGCGGTGGCGCAGGAGGTAGCGCTGTCGCCTCACAGCAAGAAGGTCAGCCTCGGCTGAGTCAGTTGGCGTTTCTGTGTAGAGTTTGCATGTTCTCCCCGCATTCGCGTGGGTTTCCTCCGGGAGCTCTGGTTCCCCCCACAAGTCCAAAGACATGTGCTATAGGTGAATTGGGTAAGCTAAATTGTCCATAGTGTATTTGTATGAATGAGTGTGCATGGAGGTTTCCAAGCGATGGGTTGCAGCTGGAAGACAAATGCTGGATAAGTTGGCGGTTCATCCCGCTGTGGCAACCCCATATTAACAAAAGGACTAAGCCGAAAAGAAAATGAATGAATGAATGAATGTAAACAAAAAATGCATTAATTTAATGACCTCCATACAACACAAATGAAGTCCAAATAACCTACACTCTAAAAAATATCTGTTAATTAACAGTTTCCTTATTTCGCGATTCACAAGTGTTTTCTATTGATTTATGATGTGAATTGCATTATGGGACCTTGATCTCTGCTCTGTTGACTTTTGATGTTGAAAATTCAACTCTATAGTTTAACAAAGGGACTTTGATTGACATTTTAGTAGTTTGAAATAATATACTGTATAAGAAATAACATACAGAGAAATAAGTGTGTAATATTAAAGAAAATGTATTGGCAGTTTATTACATAAGGTTATTGTACCGTAATATACAACACCAACCCAGACAATATATCACTTTAAACCAGGGGTGCTCAACCCTGTTCCTGGCGATCGACCTTCCAGCTGATTTCAGCTCCAACCCTGATCAAACACACCTGAACCTATTATTTAGAACGTGAGGAGCACTTGATAATTACAGGCAGGTGTGTTTGATAAGGGCTGCAACTGAAAACTGCAGGAAGGTCGATCGCCAGGAATAGGGTTGAGCACCCCTGCTTTAAACTATTAAAAATGTCAATAAAAATCCCTTTTTCAAACTTTTCGAGGTTAAAAGTTGTTGGAAGAAAGATCAAGGTAATGCAATTCAAAAGCATAAATAAACAGTGAAAAATAAAATTAAAAACATGAATCACAAAATAGGGAAAACTGCTCATTTACTGATGTGTTTTACAATGCACCATCTGATTGATAAGTACCTTTTCCGTCTCCTTCCTGCTTCACCTGGGGTACCTTGACACATTTAGGAGCAGTGGCAGTCCTGCAGTACATGAAGATTGAGGAAAAAATTAAAATTGAGGGTGTGTGTGTGTGTGTGTGTGTGTGTGTGTGTGTGTGTGTGTGTGTGTGTGTGTCAGACAGTCGGGTTTTCACACTAAAAATGACAAAAAAGCAAAACTGAAGATAACAGAGCACACTCACACAACATGCTCGCGCACGGGCCGGGCTTGCGGACAGGCATCAGTGGTGGTGTCTGGGGGCTCTGGAGTGCTGGCGCTAGACGTGGGTTGGTGTGTTTGAGTGAGTGTTTCAGCACGCCGGTGACGTGGGGGTCCACTGAGGGTGACCGGTCTCTCCCCGCTCAGCCTGTCTGGAACCAACCCGTCCTTATTAAAATTTATGTCCGAGTATGGACAACTCACCGCCCTGAATAGAGACAGACTTGTTTAAATTAATAAGCATTAATGAGATGTGTTCCCACCAGTATGTGTAAAACTTACGTGTAATGTGTCCCATACCGAGGTCCTCTGATGTGTCCGACTCCATTGCATCCTGGGGTTGGACAGCCTTGTCCTGGAGGAACTGGAGAATCTCTGGTACCTGATGGGGTTACGGGTTTGAGAATCAGTCTAGTGTTTACATGTGTAAATCATTAGATCTGTGCATCTCAGACAGTACATTACCGTTGGGGTGTTGTAGAGGATGGCCTGTCTTCTGACACCAGCCTACGGGGTGCAGTTCTGGGCTGTCGGCGTCTAGCCAGTAATCATATTCATCACTCCATCCATCGAAATGGATCTGTTTGTAGAGAAACACACAAGGAGTTACCACACAAAGACTAGTATATTAAAGGTGGAGTTGGCCATTTTGGAATGGTTAGCAAACACAAGCTAGCACTGAAAGCCAAAGACTCTGCCCTCCATGGATAATCACACATAAATAAGCACAGTAGACCAGAGGCTCAGGCATCAAGTTGAAAGTCAGACTACCTCCTGTCTTTTTCATCGGTGTAAAAACATTTTTGAAGTAAGTACAAAGTATAACAAAGTAAAAGGCAAAAAGTGGGAATGTGTTGATAATGTGTCCTTGTCTGTGGAAACAGAGTGAGCAGAGGTATGCAAATACTTATGTTTGTTTACAGGCTGGTAGGACAGCTAATGTGAAATAAAAACATTTTGATTGGACTATTTTTTCTTAGTGCTACAACATCCACATAAGATATAACTACATATTAATAATATATTTAGACCACTTAACGTAATGAAGATTGAGATCTAAAGAGACTTTTAACCAGCATAACAAGTTTTTGAACCAAAACACCGACCAGCCTTTAAATCAGGGCTCACCAAGCCTGGTCCTGGAGAGCTACCTTCCGGCAGAATTCACCTCCAACCCTGATTAAACACACCTGAACCAATTAATTAGGACCAGAAGCAGCACTTGATAATTACAGACAGGTGTGTTTGGTCAGGGTTGCAACTGAAATCTGCAAGAAGGTAGTTCTCCAGGAACAGGGTTGGTGACCCCTGCTTTAAATACTATATTTCCACCTTGGCTTTTAACTACACTACAGTAACGAGAGGATGTAGATATAATGTGTAAACCTTGACTCTGTGTTCTTCTGTCTCAGAGATGGTGGCAACACGGATAAGCATGGCATTACGTTTGTCCACTGCCTCCAGCTTCACCCCGACTTGGAAGCCATGTGTTGGTCTCTAGATGGCCATAAAACATAACAAAAAAAACAAAGGTCAAACATGAAACACATCAAAAAAGATGCAACTACTTAATTAAACACAAAATATGTAAGAATAGAACATAGATCATCTATTTAATAATTAATTATAATACATACACACACACATACACTTTGAGACTACTGGTGCAGAAATACTATGCTGATATTTTTGATCAAATGGTCCAAAATTTTGAATCAGATAAAATGTGTTTTAGAAAACATACTTTTTAATTAAAAATCTAAATCTTAAAATTTTGTAAGTTCAATTACCTGACAGCAATGTTTTGAGGGACTGAATACTTCAGAAAAAAAGCTTTCAAGGTGCTACTATTTGACAGATATGATGGATAATCATTCAAATACAGTAAATTGCAAGAAGTTAATACTAACTGCTTTGGTTCTAAAGATCACGTTACATAGTCACATCACAGTGCTCATCCAAATTAGCATTTTTGGCATGATTTTATTGTCTACACAGAAAACTTTCCCTAAAATATTTCCATTTGTAGTATATTGTTGCCATGTAAACATATCCTTATTCTCTGTAAATTTTAGTTGTACAGGCTCTTAGTATTTTTCAAACCTCACCTGTTTAAAGGCTCTGGCAGGGGCAGCCTGCGTTCCAGTTTCTTCAAGGTACTTTTCCCAGGAAAAGCCCTTAGGGTGTTTATACTCTAAAACAGAGGCACAAACAAACTTCAAATAACCACAATATAACCTGCCATGCTCATAAGTGATCCCCTCAAACTGAACGAGTGAATCAATCAATCAATACATAAATAAGAGAACTATCCCTGCAGGCATTGGACGTCAACATGACGTTGTATCCCAAAGTCTTGGAGACATTGGATTTTGTTAGGAAATGAAAATCGGGTTGACGTCACAACCCAATGTCAGGCCGACGTCAATGTCCAATGTTCAACCAAATATCAACATAATTTGATGTCATTATTGGACAATGTCATCAATGTCTAATCATGTTACACCTTGATGTTGTCTGGACGTTACCACTATGACATCTTTTAGACATTGGATTTTGGTCACTTTCCAACACAACCTAAAATCAACCAAATATCAACGTAATTTGACGTCATTATTGGACGTCAAAATAACATTGTCCTTAGACACTGACTAGACATCGAATTTTGGTCACCTGACGTCATGACCTAAATCTAACCTAATATTAACGTCTTATGATGTTGTGTGCCTGCTGGGATATTTGGGACTTTCAAATAAAGTTCCAGAGGTCACGATGAGGTCAGTAATCAATTTGAAAAGAACTTACTTGATTTTAATTGTATTATATTATTAATATATTTATATTAACAACAAAATGTGGTTCCCATTACTGGGAAACACCCATACACTCTCATTCACACACATACACTACGGACAATTTTAGCTTACCCAATTCACCTATACCACATGTCTTTGGATTTGTGGGGGAAACCGGAGCACCCAGAGGAAACCCACGCGAACACAGGGAAAACATGCAAACTCCACACAGAAATGCTATCAGCGACCTTCTTGTTATGAGGCGACAGCACTACCTACTGCGCCAACTTATTTTGTTTGTATTCAACACATTTAAATTCAATTCAATTCTGAATTACATTTCTCTGAATATAACTCAATCTTAAAAGTAATGCTAATGGATGTACTGCCTGCAGGGGGTGAATATTATTGAAATGATGAATATTGGGAGTCTAACCTGTGGGTGTAGTGAGCGTTAACTTGACTTCCTCACAGTACCCTACTGGATGAATGTATGGACTGCTGGCATCACACCTGAGAACAAACAGAACACATTCACCACCACAGGCACTCACTAAGCCCTTCATTAACTCAGCAATTCTGCAAACATCTCACCAATAATCATGCGTATCGTCGCAGTGGTCAATGTGAATGAGGAGTCGGTTATCGACAGCAGCACCAATGGTCGCAACACAAATGTCTGACAGGTTCTTCCTGTCCACGGCTTCCAGCTTCATCCCTGCACGAAATCCTGATGGCGTGACTGACTAAACACGGCAGATTACACACGATTAATGAAGTCACCATCATCCCTGTTAACAGAAACTAGCACTGATATGACTCTTGAAGTGTGTGTGCTTCAAATGACATACTGTATTAAGACTCTTGAAGAGATGTTTGGGGGCCAATTGACCTCTACAGTTTTTCACATATGTGTTCCAGTTAAACTCCCCATCTTTGCAGCCTGTAAGCAAACACAAAAAAATAGGGATAGTTCACTCTTAAAAATAAATGTACTCGCTATTTACTCACCCTCAAGTGGTTCCAAACCTTTCTTTATGCTGATGAACATGAAAAAAGATTTTTTGAAGAAAGCTAAAAACCGGTAACCATTGACTATGGAGGTGAATGGATACAGGCTTTCAGCTTTCTTCCAAATAACACATTTTATGTTCAACAGAGGAAAGAAAGTCAAAGGTTTGGAACAAGTGAAGGGTGCATAAATAATGACAGAATTTTCAGTATCCCTTTAAAAACAACATACGGAAGATAATTTACTGGGTTTTTAAATAAACTGCATTTTTAGCAGCACATACACATGTTATTCGTTCCAAAATGTTATTAAATGTGTATTTACACATTTATTGTTTGTAAAAAATGAAGTTTACAATACTAAAACAAACAATACATTACAAACAATAAATGAATCCAATACTAAAACAAACATCATTGTTTCACTTTGTTACATCATTCAGACTGAAATATTAAGAATTTAACACGTTGATAACTGATAAAACATGCATGGCAAAATTTGTCAGAAGTCAAAAATCTAGACCAGGGGTGGACAAACTCGGTCCTGGTGTCCTGCACAGTTTAGCTCCAACTCTAATCAAACACACCTGCTTATAGATTTCTAGTGATCTCAGAGACACTGATTAGCATGTTCAGGTGTGTTTGATTAGTGTTGGAGCTAAATTCTGCTGGACACCGTCCCTCCAGGACCGAGTTTGCCCACTCCTGATCTAGACTAATATCTGCTAAATTATTTGTTTTACTATTTTTAAATAAGAGTTTTAATTTTGCATCACACACTCCTGAATTTTATCCATTTCAAAATGTTATTCAAATCATGTATTTACACATTTATTATTTATATACAGGGTGGGCCATTTATATGGATACACCTTAATAAAATGGGAATGGGTTCCTGAATACAGTTTCTTGAAAAGTGGATTGGTCGTCGTGAGCCGGTTGAATGGCCCTCAAGGTCTCCTGATCTGACCCCTTTAGACTTTTATCTATGGGGTCATCTGAAGGCAATTGTCTATGTCATTTATTAAGGTGTATCCATATAAATAGCCCACCCTGTATAACCATGTAAAATACAGTGCTAAAACCTATTTTCAATTTCAGAATAACAACTAGTAGACTTCATCATGACAGCATTCAGACTGAATTACTTACAATTTACCACATAAACGCACATCTATAAAACATCTTTAATGCAACAAAAGTAAAGCTCTGCACAAGAGCTGTTTTGCATGTTGTATCCTTGACAACACTTATTTTTCCCTGTATATCCATCTCTATTAGTACATTAAGCACCTTTTGGCAGCAAAAGCTTGAGGCTGGTTTTCTCACACCACCCTGGAGGCTTCACATCCCACGAGTCAGCATTAACCCAAAAGTCATAGCACTCAGGATAACCATCAAAATGAAGCCGAATCCTGTAGCCTTGCACCTGAAAGCAATATCAAATCATGTCAGAATACACAGGATAACATACTGAGTTTTGTACTTGAACAATTTTACTGAACCATTTTAATCCTGTTTACCTCCGCAACAGTCAAAACGCAGAAGAGAGCAGGATGACTGGGGTCCAGTCCTTCTAATTTCATGCCAACTTTAAATCCATTCCTGCTTTGAGGAAATGACTGGTGCTGTTGCAAACATGTTACATTATTATTATTATTATTTTTAATCATAAATAATTGTTTGCTATCTAAAAAAATCTTCTTTCAAGTAACACTTTTTTTTTCTAATGATGAAATTGGCCTGACATCAAACTAACCACCCTAATAAGGATATAAAGTATTCTGTTAATTATATAACTGTAAAAAGACACACGAGTCACACATGCTGTGTGTCTGACCTCTTTAAAGAGTTTGAGCGGAGCGGCGGCAGCTCTCTCCTCCTCCAGATAAACTGACCAGCTCCAGGTTTTCTTCTTCACAAGAGGTGCCGTTACTGTGGAAACAAGACCACAAAGATGTACTTTATGTGACTTAGAAAAGCATCCATATGATTACTTTGATAATTGATAATACATATAGAATACTTTGATAGTTGATGATTAATAAAAATACAAGTCCATTCAAAAACTGCATTGTGAGTCAATATTAGTGCACTAATGTTAAGGACCCTATTATGCACAAGTGTTACAAAATTTTCTATTAAATGATGTGAAAAACATTATCATCATATTGCATTACAGGTATTGGATTTGAAAATTAGATTATGAATTTGAAACATTATAAGGTATTTAAATTATAAAAGTGAAATGATGAAATGCTTGATACCCCTTTTACACATACATAATTTTCTGGGAAAATTACCGGTAAATTACCATGAAAGATCACGAAGAGGCCCTTTTTATATATACCGGAAAATTTATATCAGCAATAAGAAGCTTTGAAGGGCACTAATTACTCACTTAATGTGGATTAATGATGTTTTTCAATTCATAAAGCTGGAACAAATTAGACATTGTCTGAAGGGTTTTACCAAAAACATTTATAAAATTTAAGGTTCTCTTCTTGAATATATGAAAATACATATAATATGGGAATATATGGAATATACTCCCTGCATACTGGATGATAGTTAATTTTTACATACATGCTGCCGTGTGACATGTCATGTGACCTCATGACCAGGCTTTTAGTTTGGTGTATAAACAATTGTTCTGGTTGGCACAAGATTATTATTATTATTATTATTTGTATTTTTGCTTTATTTTTTTCTATATATATATTTTATTATAAATATATCTGGGGGACAATTATTGTCACAATCATTTAGATCCTTGTTTACCTCTCTCTCTTTGTGTCAAAATGTACAATAATATTCTAAAATGTGTGATATTTGTACATTTTAGAAAATGTCTATACAAACAGGAAGTGCAGAATTATTAGGCAAGTTGTATTTTTGAGCATTAGTTTTATTATTGAACAACAACTATGTTCTCAATTAACCCAAAAAACTCATTAATATCAAAGCTGAATATTTTTGGAAGTAGTTTTTAGTTTGTTATTAGTTTTAGCTATTTTAGGAGGATATCTGTGTGTGCAGGTGACTATTACTGTGCATAATTATTAGGCAACTTAACAAAAAACAAATATATACCCATTTTAGTTATTTATTTTCACCAGTGAAACCAATATAACATCTCAACATTCACAAATATACATTTCTGACATTCAAAAACAAAACAAAAACAAATCAGTGACCAATATAGCCACCTTTCTTTGCAAGGACACTCAAAAGCCTGCCATCCATGGATTCTGTCGGTGTTTTGATCTGTTCACCATCAACATTGCGTGCAGCAGCAACCACAGCCTCCCAGACACTGTTCAGAGAGGTGTACTGTTTTCCCTCCTTGTAAATCTCACATTTGATGATGGACCACAGGTTCTCTATGGGGTTCAGTCAGGTGAACAAGGAGGCCATGTCATTAGTTTTTCTTCTTTTAGACCCTTTCTTGCCAGCCACGATGTGGAGTACTTGGACGCGTGTGATGGAGCATTGTCCTGCATGAAAATCATGTTTTTCTTGAAGGATGCAGACTTCTTCCTGTACCACTGCTTGAAGGTGTCTTCCAGAAACTGGCAGTAGGACTGGGAGTTGAGCTTGACTCCATCCTCAGCCCGAAAAGACCCCACCAGCTCATCTTTGATGATACCACCCCCAAACCAGTACTCCAAATCCACCTTGCTGGCGTCTGAGTCGGACTGGAGCTCTCTGCCCTTTACCGATCCAGCCACGGGCCCATCAAGACTCACTCTCATTTCATCAGTCCATAAAACCTTAGAAAAATCAGTCTTGATATATTTCTTGGCCCAGTCTTGACGTTTCAGCTTGTGTGTCTTGTTCAGTGGTGGTCGTTTTTCAGCGGTGGTCGTTTTTCAGCCTTTCTTACCTTGGCCATGTCTCTGAGTATTGCACACCTTGTGCTTTTGGGCACTCCAGTGATGTTGCAGCTCTGAAATATGGCAAAACTGGTGGCAAGTGGCATCTTGGCAGCTGCACGCTTGACTTTTCTCAGTTCATGGGCAGTTATTTTGCGCCTTGGTTTTTGGTTTGGTTTTTCTACACGCTTCTTGCGACCCTGTTGACTATTTTGAATGAAACGCTTGATTGTTCGATGATCACGCTTCAGAAGCTTGGCAATTTTATAAGTGCTGCATCCCTCTGCAAGATATCTCACTATTTTTGACTTTTCGGAGCCTGTCAAGTCCTTCTTTTGACCCATTTTGCCAAAATAAAGGAAGTTGCCTAATAATTATGCACACCTGATATAGAGTGTGGATGTCATTAGACCACACCCCTTCTCATTACAGAGATGCACATCACCTAATATGCTTAATTGGTAGTAGGCTTTCGAGCCTATACAGCTTGGAGTAAGACAGCATGCATAAAGAGGATGATGTGGTCAAAATACTCATATGCCTAATAATTCTGCACTCCCTGTAAAGTTGGGGGAAAAAGGGCACCCATGATGAAAATCCACTTTTGTAGGCTGTTTGGACAGAACTGTCTGTATGAATCAAGTGTTCACTGTCGTATCGGAGTGATTTAAACCCAACAAGTCTCTTTTTTAATTTCCTGACGTTAAAATAGAACCCAAATGTCAGTGATTTTGAGGCCCACCACAACGTGACGTAGGAGTGCGGTTTCCCCTGCCCACCAAATCAATTGACAGGCGGCATGTTTCTATAATAACATGAATACACATGTCCACAGAACATTTTTTTGCAAATAAACTGGGGTTAAAATATCTCTCTGTGATTTTTATAAGTTTAAAACAGATCATGTTTTTAAACGGCTGCATGGTGTCAGTAAACTCGCATCTTTGTGTGTGTGTGTGTGTGTGTGTGTGTGTGTACTGCAAACACAGCTACAATGCATTTAGGCAACAAAACGGGCAGAATTTAGAGACTATAATAAATGATCTAATGGGTAATTTGGGCTGAAACTTTACAGACACATTCTGGAGACACCAAAGGCTTATCTTACATCTTGTAAAAGGAGTAAAATAGGTGCCCTTTAACATTGCCAGTAAACTGACAGACATCTGCTGTGTGTGAACATGCGTGTTTTTTAATTTACCGGTAAATTCCTTCTAGTAATTTTACAGCAAATTACCAATATTACTGTGTGCACTCAAAAAAAAAGACTTTTGCTGTTTGTTTAAACTACTTATTTAAAATGAGTTGAAAAAACTCAATTCTTACGTTTTTTTGGGGGGAGACAATTTAATTGTTTAATGTTCAATCCACTTAAATTTGTAAAAAATGATTAACTTAAACAACCTGTGGTGGGACAACATGAAGGAATTGTGTGCAACCCAGCATTTTGTGAAATGTGAAAGGAGCTAACGTCTGACAGGTGCAAATGTGTGTTTGTAAGCTAAATATACATGACCAACCTAGTCTCGCAACTTTAGCTGCTCGTCTGCCCTTTGAGGACTTAACTCTCTCCTGAAAAATAAAACCAGAAGAAAAATCAACATTGAGGAATACAGTACATGACTACAGTACTGAATATGTGAGTGTATGCATTACCTCTTCCTCTTCTATATTCTCCTCCTCCTCATCTTCAGACTCCATAAACATCTTCTTCTTCTTTCTCACACGTTTACCTAAACGCTCGCCTTCGAATGCCTCAGCTGGGGTTGACCTGCAGATACACACATATACTAATAGTGTAAACAAACACAGCTTAATCAGTGCAACAGGTAGATCTCTGGAAGTGTTAAAACCACGCACCTGCCACTAGAAGGCTGTACACAAGAAGCGCTGCAAAATTTGCCCTGTAGGAAGGATTCCCGTGAGCCAGAGAGACCACAGGACCTGCAGTTTACGGGGGCTTCGGTGACAGGAACGATAGCGTTGGGAACAGTGTTCATGCTGGGGTTTTCAACCACGCTGCTGCCCCCGCCAGCCTGCCTTTGGGGCTCAGTGGAGGCTGGAAAAAACAAGATAATCTGAGCTTTCCAGTCAGAATTGAATAGTAAATTAGGGGGTGTACATTATTTATCAACTACAATAACATTGTAATTGCTGTTATTAGCATAATTGCTGTTTCACTTTGCAAAAAACAAACAAATAAATAAAAACATCTGTTGACAGTGCAAAAGCATTTGCTACATGACGCATTAGCAGTATTAGAATGAGCCTATAATTCAGGATATAGAAGCAAAATGATCCCTGCATGTTTTTATTTAAATATAATTTGATATAGCAAGACAAGATATAATATGTTTTCAGGAATCAGATTGTTAGTGTGATCACAAATATGATATTGATTTTATACAACAGTTTATCAAACAAGAAGTAAATACAGACTGTTTGGTTTTAAAAGTCTTGTTGTACACATACTCTACCTGACAAAAGTCTTGTCGTCGATCCCAGTTGTAAAAGCAACAAATAATAACTTGACTTCTAGTTGATAATTTGGAAAAGTGGAAGAAGGTAGATTTTTTATCTGTTGAACTGCATCCCAATCATCACAAATACTGACCTATTGGAACCCACATGGACCCAAGATTCTCACAGAAATCGGTCAAGTTTGGTGAATGAAAAATGGGATTACATTCCATATGGGGGCGTGCGAGAGACCTGCAGAGTGGATGGCAACTTCAACAGCCTGAGGTATTAAGACATTTGTGCTGCCCATTACATTACAAACCACAGGTGAGAGCAAATTCTTCAGCAGGATAGCGCTCCTTCTCATACTTCAGCCTCCACATCAAAGTTCCTGAAAGCAAAGAAGGTCAAGGTGCTCCAGGATTGGCCAGCCCAGTCACCAGACATGAACATTATTGAGCATGCCTGGGGTAAGATAAAGGACGAGGCATCGAAGATGAATCCAAAGAATCTTGATGAACTCTGGGAGTCCTGCAAGAACGCTTTCTTTGCTATTCCAGATGACTTTATTAATAAGTTAGTTGAGTCATTGCAGAGATGTATGGATGCAGTCAACCAAGCTCATGGGAGTCATGCACAATATTAATTCTATTTCTACTGAACCTTGACTTTATATTCTAGACTTTACATTATTTCTGCTGAGTGACAAGAGTTTTGTCTAAGCAAAGGCAGACCTTACTGTCCAAATAAATAATTAAAAATCACTTCTGATACCAAATGATCAACTAGAAGTCAAGTTATTTGTTGTTCCTAAAACTTGGATAGGCGACAAGACTTTTGTCAGGTAGTGTACAGTAAGTGTATACTGAGCTTATATGCAAAATTTGCATAATACAGCACTCAAAAGAAAACGTGCAAAAAAAACTGAAGTTTACTTTCTTTCCATTTACTCACCAGGAGTACTTGTCTGATGATCAGTATTTGACTGGATCTTTGCAGTCTGATTTGAAGTTGTGTTTAGTTCAGGTGGATGGCTGTTGTTTGTGCCTGTAGTTTTAGGCTGTGGGTCTGTAAGCTCTGCATGTTTAATTTTGGGTTCTGCCTCTGTGACAATCTCCAAAGTGCCAAATTCAGTCATCCGAAACTGAAAACAGTCAAGAGATTTTTCATTAGCAACATTCAAATATGTTCCTCGTGTCACTGTTAATGAATTAGAAAGATAAATACATGTACCCGAATGTCACTTCCAGGCAACGTGGCTATGCCGTCCTTCCAGTCTAGAGCACTCATCATGTCAAAATCACCTCCTGTGGCAGGACCATCACTCACAGATGTCTCTGCCATCTTTTCCTGTAAAACATAGTTGCAAGTTGAAAAAAAAAATTGTAGTGTTACAACACAGACAGAGACAACAGTGTCAACAAATACTTTGTAATGACCAACCTTTAGTGATTAGGAATATGGTGATATGGAAATTTTGACCAATTCCAAAAACTTTATAATTGTAAGCCAATACAAGATTCATAAGCAGATAAATAAAATTGTGATAAGAAGTTTTTTTCTGAGCCTGATGCAAAATAAATCAACAAATCAAATGATCAATGAATTCAGAATTCTCAATTTATTGACTCAATCTTTTACAATTTGTGCTTTCAAACCTATTTTTATTTATGTAGACTAAAAATAATAATTCTCTACATTTAAATCATTTCTGAAAAGTAAAAGCATTTAAAAAAGCAAAAAGCATGTACTTCTTAGCTGTACTAAGCTGCACTTCTTCAGGACTGTACTTCTTCAGGACTCCATCAAACTACTGAATTTACATTACTTTTCCAGACATTTCTGATTTAGTAGCTAAGACTTTCAATAAAATATAAGGGGGAAAACACATGCTGTTATAGGTTCAAACATTTTAAATTTCTCATATATCCAAAACTGAAGTCCTTCAAATAAAAAAAACTAATCAGTTAAGGGATTATCATGATATCTGTTGTTTCATACATCATTTGTTTTGTTTTGTATTATTTAGGATGTTATTAAATGTTGAGCACCTCTTGGTGTTTGCAGATATACAACTGCGTTTTGGGACTCAAATATGTGCTGTGATTTTTTCTAGATAACTTTAAACGCAATATAATGTGAGAATATGATATAATTGGTGAATCTCCACAGCTATTTGATGAAATGAATACTTGAAAACAATGACCACTGCACCAAGTCTGAACGTCAGCGATCTTCACAGGCCTGATTATAATCACTTCCATGTGGCAAGTGTCGGACAATGCACCAATACTTTTTAAGCGCTATACAAGCAGATATCGTTTAAGTAATCAAAGACATCGTTTTCAACAATGAAAACGCTTCGAAAACATTGTTTGCCTGTGGATGATGAAACGACCGCAACTCAGGTTTACGAAACTGCGCGTCGCTTGTAGTTCCACCTAATCCCGTTGGAGGGCGACTAGTGCTTACAGTACGGATTGCACCAAGCACTTTCAGAAGGACAAAAATATGTATTTCAACATAGTTGTGATGTTAATTTGTACGAGCTAGTCATGTATACAGACTCTTACTGACACAATTAAACTACTTTGCTGTTTAGTAATGAATAAAACCGAGGAAAAGTAAAGTTAGATAAACAAGTTCGGCTTTTCCTAGTTTTAAAAGATTCTCCTTAAATCTGTGCTTTAAAAGCGGGCGGATGCTCGCAAAGACAAGTCAAAACGCGCATACCCGTGATCAATTTGTTTTCAAATAAGAAATCCGTCATTTAAGTGCGTTATCATTCGTATACAACAAGCACTACTGTAATAACGTTCTTGACCTGTCGTTTATCATAAATCAAAATTGCATCCAAATCTCAGACTGTACAGTAACGGCGCCCGGCAAACATCACTTAAAAGGTCATCAGGTTTATTAAAAAACATTGTTTGGATATTTCAAGTGACGCCTGAATTTATTCTGAGCATAAATAAAGTGCAATGCGCGAGCGCCCATTATTAGCATTCGACTGACACACAAAATGGCGGAGGATAGCAAAGGGCCGCCGACACGTTTAAAGTATGTAAATTATAACAGTTCTCTGGACTGTTTCACGTCGCTCAGACCTTCAACTAACCCAGGAAGGCCAAGTGTACAACTTGTTTTATTAAAACGCAATGTTTTCCCCTCCGCTAAGAAACTCCTTACTTTCCCCTTGTCACGGAATGTCGTTAGCCCTACTGATAGCCCTGGCTAGCTGTAACATTAGCAGGGCAGCCTACAATAAACCAAATCAACAGTTTCACGTGCTTATCCGAAAGAAAAACATTCCCCGAGACACTTTGAATAAGTTGCCATTCATCCCGATACAAAAATAACAACTCGGCTGCACGCAGACGCGAGGAAATAAATAATTGCATGCTTTTAATTTCTTCTGCACAAACTTGTCACTTCTATTTATCTTTACGGTTTTTAAAGGTCGTTGAAAATCGCCGCAGTGGTTGAAAACTGTTAAACAACAAACGCACTCTGTGTTAGTATCGTTGTTTACTGCGTGGGTGACGACACAAACGTCATATTTATTGATAAACGTGCAACTCACCTCGTTTCTCTCTTAACTCTTATTTAGAGCTGGATGGCGGCGTTACTGCGCATGCGCCGGTTCATATGTGTCTCTCCAACTTCTACAGCCTCTATAAACTTCATCGCAACGTATGTTTGTGAAGGATGCTCTTCATGATGCAAACAATCAGACGAACTGAACCACCTAGAGTCCTTACGTGACCCCAGAATTCATTTGTGTGCTACGGTTTATTTTAATTGGTGCATACGTTGCTCTAAGGCCTTAATATTAAAGATATAGGATGTGATATTTGAATAGCCTTACGGTTTTTACGCTCTTAAAACAAAAGAGTCAGCTTTATTCAAACGGGATCACTAATAGTTGTATTTAATGTTTAATGCAACCTTGCAAGTGCGCGTTCACAGTGACGTGCTGTTGTTTTTAAAGTGGGATTTTGTATCTCTTGTGTAGTCTTGGTATGGTGATCCTATGATTTGATTTCCTGTAACTATCACGTGTTCAGGTTTTACGCAGCAAATCTTTTTTTTTTTAAAAAAGGCGTATTACGGTCATATATCTAATAATAAACAGAGAACTATATATTATTCGCGAACCAACAGCGTTTCGAGCATCAAAACGGGAGTTCAAAATGTTTAAATACAATGTTTTAACAGCCGCATTGTGCAGAGAAAGTGTCGAGAAGGAAGAAAGCAAACACACCACAAGATGGCGCTGTGAGCTTAAAAATTGATATTAATGTTGAAAGGTGAGTGTGGAGGAGCAGGAGACTCTAAATATGAACTGAAAAAACTAAATTTAAGCATTAAATGTATATAGATAAATTGCCCTTTAGCGTCTGTCAAATGCTTAAAATAAGATTTAAAGTGTGTATTTAAAATGATTTAGTAATACTTTTTATTTTTTGATTTATTCACGTTATAAAATACAATTAAATAATTTACATTTAAATGTGTATATGTATTTTTAATTTAAAATGATTTTTAAATGCATTGTTTTATTAAATGACATTTAGAAATGTTTATTATTTTGTCATTTAAAGATTTATTAATAATCTACTTTATATAGAATTTGTTTGATTAACGTTTTAAAACATGCATTATTTAGTATCTTTTTATGTCTATTTAGTAATACAAAATACATAGTTATATATGTAATGCATTGTTTTATTAAATGACATTTAAACACAAATTAAATACATTTAAATGTCTACTAATTTATCCATTAAGAGTTGATTTATTATTAATGTACATTTTATTGTTGGGTAAAAAATCATGTTTAAAAAACATGAATTATTGTCTATTTAGTTATATGTTAAATATTGTTTTAAAATTATTTCCAAAGTAGTTTTATAAATTGAAATTTAAAAACATTAGTCAAATAAACTAATATATATATATATATATATTTGCTCAGCAAATATTAAAATAATATTTTATAAATAAATAAATAATTTATTAAAATAATATTTTAGTCACCAACATACTTAAAAATTGAAAGATAATACAATTAGGTTCAAGCTAAATATTGCAAAAAAAAAAAAAAAAAATCAACCAAAATCAAAATTTCAACAAAATTTTCGTTTCTCTTGATTTTTCCTCTTTTTTAAATTTGTATTTAATATTTTTCTATAACATAAATTTAGGTGTACTATTTGGACCGTTATCGTAAGTTATTTTGTTAGATAAGCTCCAGATTTGGCTTCAGTACTGACTAATCTAATGTATATGCACAAATATAATATTGTATAGCTTCCTATTAAAATAAGAATTTAAAAGATAGATTTGTGTAGGGTGTACTTGTATATGCTGAGCACTATATATATACTGTATATATATATATATGTTATTTATTTATATACATTTTATGTGTGAATAATTAAATTTAATAAATTGATTCTTTGTTTTATTTTTAAGTGTCACTTCTGGTCCTCTATTGATGAGCGTGTTGTTTAGTTGAAGCCAAACTCAGACACTATAATGTCAATGCGATTTATAAAAATATCATGAGCACTCAAAACAGCTCAAGATTAATTTCGATGGTCCGCTGATGACAGCTGTTACGAAATCATTGCAGGTCTCAAATACAGAACAGTGTGTGCACAACTACAAATTGTAGACCTTATTTTTTTATGTAAACATTATCTTTTATTTAAAACACTTTATCAAATACACAGACCTTTCATAATAAAACATATCCCATACCCGTGCATTCTTTCTACAACACTCTTGACAGACTTTCATCACACTTCCCAATTCCATCTTCAATCTATACATAAGTAATTTATCATTCAGATTTAATACTCTTTCCCTCTCATAGCTCGATCTATTTCTTACTGTCTTTTTCAACCTGCAGTCTCACTTCATCACAGTCAGAATGCCACTAAATTTGTATTTCTGTACAAATCAACTGTTTGTTTTATCAAATAAATATTAAATAGGATTTTAAAAAGAATTCAATAGCATATGAATGTCTGGAAAACACAGTCGGTTTTGATAGAAACGTTGTATTGTGCAAATGCATTGGTCCAGCTAACCAAAAAAACTGTGCTTCAGAGTTTGCTCAAGTTAAACGTCATTAGAAATCTTGTTTGGACAAAATGTCTATTGGTCTGACAGAATGCTGTCTTAGTGTCCACGAGTGAGTGAGAGAATGTTTTCGCTGATGTAGGTGAAGCCAGGAAAGTTCGCTCCGTGCTCCTCACAGGCTCCGAGTGAGTGTGGAACAGGAAGTTCAGTAAACCGAGGGTCAATGTTCGTGAGGTCACCAGGGCCAGACTGAAATACAGACATTCAGTACAAATGATTTACACAGTATCCACGAGAAACTGTTTTTTACTTCTGTGGAAAACAAATTAAGATATTTTGAAGAATGTTTTGACCGTGCATTGACAATTTAGACCCTATTGACTTTCACTGTATGAACAAAAAACCCTGACATTTTGAAGAACGTTTTAATTAATTCAGTAAAAGTCAACCTATTGGACCTTATTTGCTTTCACTGAACGAGGAAAATGACATTTTTCTAAATATAGTTTGATTAATAATGTTGTCCATAAAGTGAAAGTGTAGCTGTTGATTTGTATTGTATTAAAATAATTGGGTATAATGCAGTATTTTTTGTTTATTATTTTTAAGTGAACAACCTGATTAAAGACAAATATCTAGTAAAAAAGAAAAGAAACTCACCAGTATAGGAACATAAGGAGGCTGAATCTTCTTCGCAACAAGTTTATCCCACTGAATGGGTGAGAAGAATGCATGAGACTGCAGCTCAATCTAAAAGCCAAAAAAGACATGACATTTAGCCACTCTCGAGATAAATGAATTTCAGATTGTGTGCTTGTGCATGAATGTGTGTGTGTGTGTGAGCTTGTTGGGTTACCAGGTCACGTTTGGCTCCGAGTCTCTTGGCCCTGTCCCTGTTTAGCAGTCTCTTCAGCAGATCTCTGGCTGCGCTAGACACCCCGGCCTTTAGTGCCAACGGCTGATAAATAATATTTCGGAGCATCTCAAGACGATCTGCATTGTAGAAAGGTGGCTGAAAAGAGAAAAAACACACGCCCACCTTTATTATTGATCTATGTTACCTCTCAGAAGTTTGGAATCATTACAATGTTATTTATGCTTTTAAAAGAAGGCTGTTCTGCTCACCAAGGCTGCATTTATTTGACCAAAAATTAAGAAAAAAAACTGTAAAATTGTGAAATATTATTGCAATTTAAAATAATAGTTTTTTATTAAATTTAGTTTAAAAGTAATTTATTTTGTGATTTAAAGCTGAGTTTTCAGTAATATTACTCCAGTTTTTAGTATAATTTTACAGTTTAATTACATTCTTATGTTTTATGTATTTATTTATTATTAATTACTTATTATAATTATATGTATATACTTTTAGTAATCAAGGACACATTAAATTGATAAATTATTAAATTAAATCCTTCTAATGTTTATATATATAATCACATATACATAATAAATATATAAATATTACACACATATACAGTTGAAGTCAGAATTATTAGCCCCCTTTGATTTTTTTTCTTTTTTAAATATTTCCCAAATTATGATTAACAGAGCAAGGAAATTTTCACAGTATGTCTGATAATATTTTTTCTTCTGAAGAAAGTCTTATTTGTTTTATTTCGGCTAGAATAAAAGCATTTTAAAGCAAAATTATTAGTCCCTTCAAGCTAATTTTTTTGACAGTCTACAGAACAAACCATCATTATACAATAACCTGCCCAGTTACCCTAATTAACCTAGTTAAGCCTTTAAATGTTACTTTAAGCTGTATAGAAGTGTCTTGAAAAATATCTAGTGAAAAAATATTTACTGTCATCATGGCAAAAATAAATCAGTTATTAGAAATAAGTTATTAAAACTATTATGTTTTAAAATGTGTTGAAAAAATATTCTCTCTGAACAGAAATTGTGGAAAAAATGAACAGGGGGGCTAAAAATTCTAACTTCAACTGTATATTATCTATACAAACCTTTATTTTGAATGCAATTAATTGCGATTATTACTTATATTATTCTTTAATAATATATATTAAATCAAATGTATCCATTTCCACAAAGCTCTGAAAAAGGAAAAAATTATTCAACATTGATATGATTTGGTAATTGATCATAATAGAACAGCAAATCAGCACATTATAATGATTTCTGAAAGACTATATAACACTGAATACTGGAGTAATGTTGCTGAAATTCTGGCTTTAAATCACATACAATAAAACTTTAAACTACACTCAATACGACAAGTTATTTTACATTGTAATATTAATTTTCCACTGTATTATACATTGTTTTACTGTATTTTTGATGCAGCCTTTGCCTTCTTTTTAAAAACATTACATTTTTTACTGTTTTCAAACTTTTAACCATTATCTAAATAAGCATTAATTGGTGGATTTGTTTACCAGGCCGTAGAGCATTTCATGAAGAACAGCTCCCAAACCCCACCAGTCCACCGTCCTGTCATACTCCTCCTGAAGCAGAACCTCTGGTGCTAAATACTCAGGTGTTCCACAAAACGTTCTGGTGGTGCCGCGTCCGCTCATGCCCTCCTTACACAAGCCGAAGTCGGTCAGAACCACATGACCCGCTGAATCCAGCAGAATGTTTTCCGGTTTCAGGTCCCTGTGAGTGTGTGAGAGAGATGGATTACTGCAAATCTGCTGAAAGTTTCATTATGTTTTCACTATGCACATATGAATAGGCTAATCTGCATGATACAGGCACATATATTTAGAGAGTGTTGGTGTACCTATAGACAATTTTTAGGGAGTGTAAGTATCCTAAAGCACAGGCCATCTCAGCAGCATAAAATCTGGCTCTGGCTTCTCCAAACACCCCCTCTTTCTGTAAATGGTAAAATAGCTGCAACAAACATAAAAACAGACATTCATTAACACACTAATAGAAAACCAATGTTGGTTTACACACATTTTAAAAAAAGACACCCAGACACTCAGAAAGAGGCCCAATTTAATGTAGTTTTAGCAGGCAGTAATTATAATACAGTATTAATAACTATAACATAGTATTTATGGGAATTTTCAGCTATAGGTGTTTTGTGGCCCAGTGTTTTAACAAACAGTTGTTTAAGAAAAAATATGTAATGATAAAAAAAATTCAATATTTGCAGCAGTTTAATTTAGACACTTATCTCTTAACTTTCACCACTTGAAATTTATTTAAGATATATGCATATAGAGTTTCTCAAGATAACTTGTATAAAAAATTAAATATGTACTGAAAAACTGAAGAAATCAAATATTAAAAATAAAATAAAATTTATCTTAAAATATAAAAAATAATAAAATATCACTATTCTAAAACAAAGCTTTGTATATTCTATCCTTCCTTATCTATCCTTAGCACATCCTTTTTTGGTCCTGTGTTCAAATTCAGAGCTTTTATATTAAAATATTATTATTATTAAATATTAAAATATTATTATTATTAAATATTATTATTATATTATTATTATTATTAAATATTTCAGTTATTTGCTAAGGCTTACGATTGTGTTTTACTCCCTGACCCAATGATAGCAATTTTTAGTTTGTCAGATTTTCTGGAGGATCTCAACCAAAATGTACGGTTACCTGTTCAGTGTGGCATGGTCATAGCTAAAAAAGTTATCATTTGTTTCTGGAAGAAAAATATTAGGCCTCTTTTTTTCTGACTGGCAGATATATCACGTCTGGGAACTCAAAATTGGATAATATGTGAGATCCATTTTTTTTTTCTAACACAACATAAAGACTTATAAAGACAAGTCTATATAAAGACAACTTATAAGTCTATACTTATATAGACTTATAAAGACAACATAAAGATATTGTTTAATTTCTGAAGATTTGTAAGTGTTTTGTTTGTTTGTTTTCTCTCTCTCTTTACATACATTGCTGTGTCTTTCTGTAGGTCATATACAGTTGAAGTCAGAATTATTAGCCCCCCTGTTTATGTTTGTTTATTTATGGTAAACATAATTTGGAAAAAATATTTAAAAAAGAAAAAGAAAATTCAAAGGGGGCTAATAATTCTGACTTCGACTGTATGTCTTGTATGTCCCCATTTTTCCTTGTTTCATGCATTATTTTACATTTTGCACAGATTATTGTTTCATGATGGGTTTGTCTGTCTCTGTGTTGTTTGTGTTCTACGTCTGCACAAACTATAATAAAAACATATAAAAAATAAAATAAAATAGTAGTTACAGTTTTAAATTAGTTAATTATACACTAACTATTTAAAATATTATAATAAAGGAAATATGTAATAATAATTATTATATATTGTATGTAACAATAATTATTATATATATTTAAATATATTATATTAAATATTATATAAATAACCCTAACCCTAGTTAGGGAGTGCTTCTTTAAAAATGCATTTTCAATCAGACTAAATAAAGCATGTCTGGTAAATGTTTTGGTTTGGTTCTAAAATCTGAGCAGTCTGGTTTGGCAAAGACAGGTCTGATATAACAGATCTGGATATTCATCCACTCAAATGTTGTGTGACTTGTCAAATTAATACTGAGTTTCCCATAATGTCATGTATATTCAAACACAGCAAAACAGCTATAGCTCATTTATAATCACATATGATTTGATTGGCTAAATCCTTTTATTGCCATATGACTTATACTGATGACTTGGATTAATTATGGATTTTTATTCTCCATTCTTCATCTATGTTATGCTGCTTTGACACAAATATACATTGTAAGAAGCACTAATAGAAATAAAGATGAATTGAATTGATCATAATAAACAAGTTTAAATGTGTGTAACTAACTCCTAAACTATTTTGTACTCAGAGTTGAGCTAAATCTGATAAAACCAAGTTTGAAGAAGTCTTTGTTTGAAGAAACGATGAAAGAATTCTTTTCGCCTTAGTCCCTTTATTAATCTGGGGTCGCCAAAGTGTATTGAATCACCAGGAACTATAAAATGTATAAATTAAGTATTTACCTTTATTATTATTATTTAAATGCATAAAGGTCAGGTGTGGTTTATGGTTCATAATTTAAAACCAGCTGTATACAGAAAAACAGAATATGTCAATGGAAAGTTTACATTTAGATGACTAGAAGTAAACACACCTCTCCTCCACATGCGTAGTCCAGCACTAGATACAATCTCTCCTTAGTCTGAAAGCTGAAGTGGAGCTTCACCAGGAATGGATGATTAAGAGTCTTTAACAACACCCTGTGCTCACACATGACATTTCTTTCCTGTAAAAAACAATATAGTGAATACATTTAGACCCATTATGAGTCAAATAATTATAGTAATGAACTCATACACTCGCACTAACCTCCTTTCTTGTTAAGATTATATGCTTCTGTAAAACTTTGACTGCATAGTATTTGCCATTTTCCCTGTGTGTGGCCAGGAATACCTGAAAAAAAAGTCAGTAAAACAAAATTTTAACAATATTCCTATATTCTAGATAACAAAAAGCAGGGCAAATGTTTTTAAATATCATACCTTGCCAAAGCTTCCTGTCCCGATCACCTTCAAGTAGTCAAAATCCCCCGCAGATACCCTAAAAGCATATAGAAATCATGCATATGTTTGTGCCAATGCAGACTGATGCATTATGTGAGTGGGCACACAACTTACTGAGACTGTGGCTCCTCTCGTACTGGATTACTATAACATACCTGGAAGAGAGAGAGAGAAATAGAGAGAGAGAGAGAGAGAGAGAGAGAGAGAGAGATAGGGAGTCAGCAGCTTACTCTATAGTGACATTTGAAACCACACCACGTTCGCTCGACTTCCTGTGACATCTTTATCTTACTGTAAGTCAACCATTTACAGTAGCACAAATCATTGAAATTTACTCGACCTTTTGTATGTGAAAGAACGGGAGAGCTTTTAAGATATTTTAATCTGTATGTAGGCCTAAATCAAAGTCTGAGGCAACTTGAAATTTGCAATGGAAGTTCACTTACAGCTGTGGCTCCGTCATCATCAGAAAGACTGCCCTCTGGTTGCAAGAAATCCATCCTGGAATGATAAAAACTGTATAAGAGAAATGTGTGTTTCAGATAAACCTGGAGCTTTAGGTTTAGCCCCTTTTTCCTAGAAAATGTCTCAATGTCACCCAGCACTGCTGTTACAGAATTTGGCAACCGGTTTGACTTTGGAATGTTCCTATAAGTAGGTCATGGTCTTAAAAGTGCCCTGGTGGTCAATCTGCAATGGCCATGCAGTAGTAGAATACTTGAGTCAGTCTTGAGTTTTCAGCTGATCCTCACGGAAATAATGAAATAATGAGCCGATTTTCTGAACTCTGTACTGGAATTCATGGAGAGCCATATGTTGCTTCTCTTTTAGCTCACGCAATGGAAAATGATGACTAGGAAGAAACTCACTGGTGGTAGATTGGGTGACTGGATCTGAGCTTCTTGTCCTTGATTAAAGCTGTGGAAATAAAATGTTAAAATCTTTTATAATATGTGAAATACCTGCTGTATTTAATGGACATAGAAAAAACCTTTGTAAGACAGTCCAAATATGTGTATTTAAACACAATTAACCTGACCTTCACATTGGTTTATATTTTAAACAGTTGCAAATTCTGAATGGTTATTTTATGTTAATAGAGACAGACGATAGATAGATAGATAGATAGATAGATAGATAGATAGATAGATAGATAGATAGATAGATAGATAGATAGATAGATAGATAGATAGATCTATTTAAATATTAAAATTTTTCTATCAAATGAACAAATTTAATCCCACATCTCAAATATGTAATTTTCTAAAGTTTAAGCAAGTATTTGAACTTACCTGTAAAATATGAAACTATCCCCTTCATTTTCGCGTAAGTGACGGGACTCTTAGCTTTTTTCACCATGTTTCTGACGAGAAAGAAAGCCCTGTTTGACAGCTGTGAGTAGAGTAGTGTGTCCGCCGGTTGTCCGCTGTCTTACCGGCCAGTTCTGGTTGAGCGTAGCCTCATGAGGGGAACCGTGACCGGCTATTTTTTGCATGACACGTGGTTTCTCCCAGCTGTGACGCCGTGTGCCCCTTATTTGACTGATAACTGGCTTGTCTGAATGGCGGCCCGTTAATTCCCCCGCCTATCTCTTTCTCTCTCACTCTCTGTGTGTGTTAATTTACGAAATCTAATATCTAATTAACTTTAACTTTTTTAAAATGGCTTAAGTTTACCACACGGTTATTAAAGCGTGAGAAATAGCCTATGCTGCGACAGCTAGTCGCGTTTACCTGAGGAAGTAAACTATGCAACGTCAGGCACGTAGCTAGTGGTGGTTCTTTTGTCTCAAAACGTGGACCTTTTTGCAGTTATTCGCCTCGTTTTCTATTTAATTGATATTTAAATACTGCATTTAGTGAAATTTTAAGCACTACTTTTAGCTATATTAGCTTGTGGGATGGTCATCATAATTACACTTTTTGATGTAACGTTACCAAAGATATCTCCTGAAGATTTAGAACAAAGAAATATGAATAAATACTTATTTTTAAAATACATAAGAAAAAAATAAGAATCTGTTAAAGTTTTAAATTAAAAAAACGAACCTATTGTCATTTATTAGGCAAATAACAACACACATTCAATTTTCCTCAGTCAGAATTTGGCCATTTCAATAATAAAATTTGAAACATAATAATAATAAATAAATAATAATAATGGTGTAAAGCTAAACATGTTTTCTAGCCTCTCGTAAAAAATTACATTTGAAAATGCATGGATAACAACAATAGCCAAATTAGTATTCAAATTCATTTTATAATGGGCTGCTTTTTGTGCTTTGCACATTTTTTGTTGGTAATTTTTTGTTTCAAGAGTAAGGTCCAGGATTTAGATAAAACGTTCTTCTAAAATGTTTTTTCTCTATTTATAAACAATACAGTAGTGAAAAAGGACTTTGCTTACGTCAGATTGTATGTTTTCTTGCACATCTGGATGTTGGACTCATAAAAAATAATTGTTTGCATTGATCAAAACTAATTAGCTGAAGTCACACAGAACCAATAGCCAACAAAGGATTCCACTTGGCCTTAAACCCTTTTTCGATGGGTTATATTCAAAACTTAGGATGGTATAGCAGTCAAAATAGGACAAATGAGATCATGTGAAGATGCAACGAAAAGGAATTTAGATGTTACATATGCAACCAGAATCGCTGTATTGTGCATTTACTGCACTGCCAACAATATGGTAGGGGTTATAATCTAATTACATATTTAACCTCTTTAAAATTATTAAATGTATACATTGTGACTGATACTTGTTGGTTTACACTGGGTCAAGGTAGGTTCATTTTCAAACTATGTTTGCTAATTAGTTTATTTTGTAGATCGGTGGTAATTCTTCTGCTTTCAGCATCGCAAACAGTACCACTGAATTAAGCACACATCTGAGGTGATCATTGTTATAGTAGTTTATGCTGTTAACTGTTCAGCCGTGGAATCACAGAAATAAAAACAGAAAATATTCATTTAGCGCATTGCTGTCATGTTGGCCTATATATAAAATAATGGATTTTACTATTTTTTAGGGGGTTTTAACCTTTATAGGACAGTGTAGAGAGGAGGCAGGAATGAATGAGGAGTAGAGTGAGAGGGGAAGGATCTGCAAAGGACCTCAAGCCGTGAGCACCTCAGTGCTATATGTGTCAACACACTCAAGCACTAGGTATGAGAAGTCATGATTTTGCCATGACATGTAAACAAGGTGTTTTCTACACAACATTCCATCAGTCAGAAAAATACTGCTGTTGGATAAAGATGTTAAACAATGACAAGATGACAAGAAGATAATAGCCCTAAGATTACTGTGGGTAGATGTGGGTTTACTGTGAAATAGTGTAAGCAAGACAAACCCATACTAAACCCCAAGCCAGGTTTTGCCCTTTGGGGCCTCTTTGTATCTTGCCCAGAGAAAATCCACCCAAAAGGGCAAATACTTGTGGACTGCCCACATGGGCTATATATATATTTTTTAATAATCTTTTTTATAATCCTTTTGTGAAGAAAAAGTACATACTTTTGAGTGTGTAACATAAGGATATGCAAGCTTTGGGTCATCACTTCATCATTAATGGACCATTCAGTTAACATGCCCTTTCAATCAACTTGTCACAGCACACAATTTTATTTTATAATTAATTTACCACTAAATGGAGATGACGTACATTAATCTGCCATTTGCTTTCTGGCAGACAAATCTTTGTGTAATTGTGGATTCAAAAGTCAATGATTGAGTGTATCTTAATAAAATGTAAGAAATATTATTTATAAATAAATATTATAAAACTTTTATTGAATACAATTTAGGATTTTTCACTTTACATTTTCAATGTTGGACGTATTAATAACACAAATTCACACATTATAACATACAGGGACTCCTATCTTAATTAATCAATCATTCATTCACTCATTTTCCTTCGGCTTAGTTCCTTTATTCATCAGGGGTCGCCACAGCAGAATGAACCACCAAATTAACCAGCATATGTTTTACCCTTCCAGCTGCAATCCAGCACTGGGAACCACCCAAACACACTCATTCACACTTATACACTATGGCCAATTTAGTTTATTTAATTCACTTATAGCGCATGTCTTTGGACTGTGGGGGAAACCAGAGCACCCGGAGGAAACCCTAACATGGGGAGAGCATGCAAACTTCACACAGAAACGCCAACTGACCCCGCCGGGACTCGAACCAGCGACCTTCTTGCTGTGTGGTGACAGTGCTAACCACTAAGCCACCGTGTTGCCAATTAATCAATCATTTAATAGGAAATTTCACAAATTGGCCTCTGGTTGGAGGTTTCATAACTGTTCATGAATCTGACACTTTAACCTACAGTACCTTCAGACATGTTGGGGGGATCCCTCATCAACTTGTCTAGGCTCCTAATAAATTAAGAGCTCTCTTATTGCCATGTTGGCATGTTAAACCTCTCAATCAGTCAACTTTACAGGTTACATAACAGGGATGCCTCCATGTCACCACTGCCAAATATGCACACGAAAACACAGATGGAAACATAAAGCACATGCATTAGACATTAATGGCTGATATTTAGTCTGGGGAACATTTTGAACAGGTATAGTGGCCCTTAGAAACAGTGCAGAGCTACAATAACAGATGAAGAAAAACTTGTTTATGTAATGGAACTTGAAACGGCTAATTAAGTGATTGATTACTGGAACATATTAAATTACAAACAGATAAAATGGTGAGGGAAGGGAAAATCAGAGAGGGGATGAGTAAATAGAGGATGAGGCTGTTATGTCATACTGTTTATGGAACACATTTACGCTAACGGTCAGGGTTTATGAGGGTATGAATTTAAAATAACTTTTGACCTTTGAAAGGGAGGACCTCTGCTGTCTAACATTCTTGAAAAGGAGGAAGGTGTAGCATTTGATATTATATTTAATTACCGCACACTCTAATGCTTGATTCTGATTGGTCGGTATCACCAGTCAAGTATGTTTTGTAACGTTGTATGACTGACCATTCCTTCTATGAACTGATCTCCCGTCATCACACGATGAGAAATTCTAAACATACCTACGACATTGCCGATTTTGTGCCATTGACATTAAGCTTCCTTTCAACTTTTAATGATCATAACTTAGATCTACTTAAAATGTATCTTGTGAAAACCATTTTGAAATTGATAAACTTTCAGCAAGCAATCCTCCCCCTAGTAGACGATATTAAGTTTCAAATTATAAAATGTATTATTTTATAATCAGTTTTGGTGAAGGCGGCAGTGTGGCTCAGTAGTCAGCACAGTCGTCTCACAGCAAGAAGGTTGCTGGTTTGAGGCATTTCTGTGTGGAGTTTGCATGTTCTCCCATGTTCATATGCATTTCCTCTGGGTGCTCTGGTTTTCCCCACAGTCCAAAAACATGCAATATAGGTGAATTTGGTATACCAAATGCGCATTTAGGTGTCACCTCAGCTTTTGTGAATTTGATATATAACTATAGACATAAGACTTAATATATAGATATACTGTATAAATATTATATAGATTATATAGATATTTAACTGAGATATACAACTTTCAAAACTTTTTATTTTAATTGGTCATTTAAAATTGCTAATTACTTTATAAACATTTATATTATATAAATTGTACAGACATTTTTCATTTCAGTAACTATTTGCACTTTTGTACATTTTTACACTTTATTTTTTTCAAGCTGAATGTCATCTTTTTTTTTTTAAAGATTTATTTTTGCCCTTATTGTTTTTATTTTTATAGGACAGTAGTTATTGACAGGAAGTGAATTAGGCTATCACTGCTGACCTGAGTATCATCTTTAAGTAGAGACCAACCAAGAAACAGTACAGGCCTGTAGCCAGAGGGGGTTCGAGTGGTTCGAAAGACCCACCCCCCACTGACAAAGGCCAGAATTTGGCCCCAACAGGAGCACATTTGTCCCATTTTTGACAGTATGCCATCATAAATTGTGAAAATAACCAATAGAAGAAGGCTTTAGGACAAATGTAATTTTTAATTATTTAAATGGACAAATTCTGACTGAGAAAATGAGTTTATTATTTGCCTGTAACATCCAACCTAGAAGCAGGTAAGCTACAGCAACAGACGACCACAACTCCTACTCCTGTCAGCTAACGCAGGATAATGATGTAATTCAGGATATTTTCTTGACTCACTTTGACCCCTTAGCTGAGTACCACAGCCTATTGTTGCTGATTATCTCCATGTTTTCATCAATCTCAAATCATCTTAAACTGGTTTCTTGAACACAACAATGTGTTCACTATTCTCAAATTGCATAAATAGTCACCAGATCTCAATCCAATTGAGCATCTTCGCTGTAATGGTAGATTCACATCTTGGATGTGAAGCTGTGAATGTACCACAAATCATGTCTCAATTTTGAGTTGCGGCAGGAAAGGCATCCACTGGCAAACAAAGAGTAATTGGTGGTTCGTTTCACTGTGGTGGCTGAGGAAATAAGTTTATATTTGCCTATATGCTACAGTTTTTTATTTAAAACAAGTTTTAACAGATTCCTAATTTTTTTTGGATGATAATTAACTTGTATTTTAAAAATAAGTATTTTTTATGTTTCTTTATTCCAAATTTTTTTATGTAAAATTCTAATCTCATAACATTATTTATAAAACTGTAATAACTTACAGTTAAATGCACATTCGTAAAATAAACACTTCGTGGTAAAATAGTATGGTAAGCACTTTGACAAAATTGTAGGAAATATTTTTGTAGCATCAAAAAGTGTGTTTATGATGATCATCCGACCGGCTAATCCAGCAAAGACTGGTGCTTGATATGTCACCAAAATGAACCTCGTAATTTAATAGAAAATGAGGCTAATAATTGCAAAAAGAACCACACCTTTAAATAGGCTGACTATAGGCCTGCAGTAGGTCTGCATTCCAAAGTCTTTAGGAATTACAAATATTTTGGATAGTGCCTTATTATGTGTATGTTCAAAAATCTTGGTGATGGGCAAAAATGTGTACTATTTGTTCTTTTAATACATAAACTGTTTTCTAATAACTATTTTGCATTTCGTCACCTTAGAATTTTACGGTTTTGACATTTTTGTCAAAATTGAGTTATTGACATATTCTTATTAAATGACAACTTGTTTACATTATGGGATGTTTTTTTATAAGTTGTTTACATTTTAAGACTTTTTATTTAAAAAACAAATATTACACACATACTGTTTGCTATATGGAAGGCAAAAACTTTGAAGCTCAATATCTCAAAATAATTCAGAAAGCAGGTAGAACCTTATAATTCCAAGGTGACGATTTGTTAAATACTGTATGATTTTAAATTACGCAACATTTTATGCAGAAATGTTAAACATAATGTTAAATATAATTTATTTTAGTCGCTTTGAAATGATATCGGTGGTGAAATTGGTGGGCAACACCTTTATGATTTATGAAGGCTATACCTTCCAACCAGTCCTCTGATGTCATAGAGGGGGCTGCGGGTTATAGAGAATTCTATTTTTGTCTAGCAGAAGGTTAAGGTACAGTCAGCCCTGATTAGTTTCTGAATCAGAGTGATGACAGCAGAACACACAAATACCCCCACTCTTGTCTCTTTGTCAAATTTCCTCATGGGTTCTCATTGGAAGACACAGTTAACAATCTAGAAACAAAGCCTGAGTGATCTGGTGGCCACCCACACACAGATCTCAGAACAAAACTAATAAGACATCACACTGTAGCCGAGGCACATCCCAAATCAACTTAATGCCTGATCACAACCAGACAAAGCACACAGGGGGCCTTAATTAGATGGCCTTAAATTGATATTTTGAAAAACATTGTACATTAGAATAATACACAAAACCCCCAGTTGTGTCATTGTCCATTTTTATATTATAAGCAATTTATTGCAATGCTAATCTTTAATTTCATGAAACCTCTTGGGCAATAAGCTGCAAAACAGCTTGATTTATCCCTGTGTGGAGTCATTTGGCTATTCTGTATCATCATGATGATGTCTGAGGTGGATTTGCATGCTTTTTAAACTGCTAGTTGTTTATCTTGGCTGGTCTATCCTCAGCTGCTTATTAACTCTTTAATATGGAAGTATTTTTAGGTACTATGGTTGATAACCACCAGATTGAATTAGTCGAAAGTTATAAGTACCTAGGTAATAAATGACATTTTAATGAAAATACTGAAAGACTATGTAGGGCAGGCCAACAAAGACTTTATTGTCTGCGGAAATTAGCAAAGTTTAATATTGATAGGACTCTGATGGTGGCATTTTATACGGCCTATATAGAATCCATTTGAACCTTTTCATTGATTTGTTGCTTTGTTACTTTAAAAGTAAAACAGAAGAACTCTCTGTCTAAGGTTTTAAATACCTGCAGCAAAGTATTTGTGGTAAAAGTGCCCGAGTTATCCTATTTGTATGAAAGCCAGGTGTTAAAGAAAGCCCATCAGATTACATCTGATATATCCCATTCTCTTTTTGATTCATTTCAAATACTTCCCTCAGGATGTCGGTATAGGGTGCTCTTGGCAAGGACCAATAGATTTAACTTTTCAGTTGTTCCTTGTGTGATTGATTTGCTGAATTTGAATGGGAAGAAGTAGATTCTGTTCTTTAGTACTATTAATGTTGTTTAATGTTTGTCTTAAGTGTGTGGTATGATATATGTGTTGTAAATCTATTATGCTGTAGAACAAATCGCCCCAAAAGGGGACAGTAAAGTTTACAGTAACAGTAATATACACTTTTTTCATAAATAAACTCATAAAAAAATGTTGAACAATTAAAAAAACAAAAAAAGTGCTCATTTTTGGGTGAACTATTCCCTTTTGGTTCTTAGTTTTTTTTCCTGACATTTGTTTTAAAATGGTAAAGCATTTGTTTCAGAAGATTTTATGATCAACTCAAGTAACAATACTATTATGGCCTTCAATTTCAGATGCATGTACTGTAAAAATTATGGGTTGCTTTAAATCTCTGGTTGTACCTATCTGTTGGGTTCAGATAGTTCACCCGAAAAGGTGTCACCATTTACCTGTTTCAAATTGTTATGTTTTTCTTTCTTCTTTTGAACACAAAAGAAGACATTTTGAAGGAAGCTGAAATCCTGTAATCATTGACTTCCAATAGTATTTGTTTTTCCTACATGGAGGTCAATAATTACAGGTTTCCAGGGTTTTTTAAAATATATTTTGTGTTCAACAGAAGAAAGAAAATCAAAAAAGTTTGGAACCACCTGAGGGGGAGTAAATAACGAGTAAATTTTTCATTTACTCATTATATTTTGGGGTTATCTCTTACTTTAAATGTATTTCAAAATACGTTTTTAATCCAACAATGTAATCCAAAGTATTTTTAGATAATAGATTCATAATAATTGTAATGATTTTTCTGACTTTTTTGATGAGAGTTTGGCACAGCATCATATTTTTAAAGTGATGTTTTTTGAGATTATTTTAAACGTTATTTAATTTTTTGATACATTTTTATAGAGCAGTTACTAAATTTTGAATTTAAACAATGTAATACAATGTAAAACCATTGTTTACATCTGGGGTCCTCAGGTCTGTCCCTAAAAAATCAACTTACTTGCAAAGTTAAACTTGATCTGTGGCTGGATTACTGCGATCTTCCCTTTCCTTGTTTCCTCTGGGTTTCCCCGCCACCATTTCAAAGTGTGTTCCACTTCATCAGGTGAACGAGGGAAGGTTACATGGACATATCCTCAATCGCTTGATTTTGACCAAGCAAAAAAGGCACTTTCATATGTCCACTTCAGCACCAATATGTCCCAGATTGCAATGGGATCATGATGTCACAACAGTGTAGTTCCCTAGTGCTCAAGGCAAGGATTGAGGGCATTCCACTTTAAACCCATTCAGATGTTTAAACAATGTAGTCGAATACAATGTAGTCGAATGGAGGGCATAAAAATTGGACTTAAATGCAGTCTTTGACCACAGTCTCATGCCTGTAACTTTTTGAATCCTGAAGAAGTTGATTAGCTTGCTCAGGTGTGTTTGATTAATGTTGGAACTAAACTCTGCAGGAAAGTAGACCTGTTCATAGGCTGCTTGCTTGAAGGACATGGGCTGTTAGGACATGGTCTAAAGTCCGAGCATTGTTAAATGGGACAGTCTAACTAACCTATTGAGAATTGGACTTGTTTCCTAGCAACTGTGACAGCTGCCATTGAGCAGGGGCAGCAACATTTGTGGTGAAGTCCAGATGGGATACAGCTGTGGATACTTGGGCATGTGCACATCAATGTAGCATAATTATTGCGACACTGTACAACAATAATTACTATTTGTACATTACAGTGAGGGGTAGGTTTATGATTGAGTTATGGCTAAACAATAATAAAATAAAATGTAATTGGTATTTTAATAAATTATATAAATAATTATTGTTCACTTACACCCAGAGCTGTATCCCTTATAGCAACAACTAATTTCCCACTGGACCTCTTTGAATATTACATTAAACTTCCCAAAAACAAAACTACGGTTAACAAGTTACCTTGTCTAAATATGTTCATGTTATTTTTTGTAGACATTAAAAATAATAACAATAGTTGGCATTGTAATAATGTTGTAATACAATGATACATTTGTATCTTAATATCAAAGTAAACTGAAATCGATTATGTTACAAAGCTTAATCTAATATTTTCGCTAAAGATACAATCCTGCTCTTACTGGCTTGCAGTGAATTTTGGGATAGGCTTGGCTGTGAAGAATCTATCCGTTCTATCCTTGACAGCCTGGGGAAAGAAGGATGCATTTGTAGGCCGCATTCGAAGGAGGCTTTGAACTGGGACATCGTTCGTCGTGCAGCTGTGATGCAATCAGCCTTTGAATGTGGCCTTCGAGGGATGTGGCCTTTCAATTGGGAAGCAGCTCTTGGGACGCCCTGGTTTACATCATCAGTCACCTGTGTCACCTTACACTTAGGCCCACTACTTTATTAGGTACATGTACACCTGTTATCAACCAATCACAACAATTCAGTGCATTTAGGCATGTTCACATTGTGGAGATGATCGGCTTAAGGTCAAACTGAGCATCAGAATGAGCATGAAAGTAATTTAGTTGACTTTAAATGTAACATGGTTGTTGTTGGTGACTGACAGGCTGATCTAAGTTTTTCAGAACTGCTGATTTACTGGAATTTTCACATACTATCATTTCAAGCTAGTTTATAGAGTAATGTCATGTTGATGGTAGAGGACAGATGATTTGAGCTGATAGAAAGTCAATAACCATTTATAAGTGTGTAGAAGAGCTTAACATCCAACCTTAAAGCAGGTAAGCTACAGCAACAGACGACCACAACGGGTACCACTCCTGTCAGCTAAGACAGGATAATGATGTAATGGATATTTTCTTGACTCACTTTGACCCCTTAGCTGAGTCCCACAGCCTATTGTTGCTGATTATCTCCATGTTTTCATCAATCTCAAATCATCTCCTGCTGGTTTCTTGAACACAACACTATATAGTGTTCACTATACTCAAATTGCATAAATAGTCACCAGATCTAGGGCATATTTGCTGTAATGGTAGATTCACATCATGGAATGTGAAGCTGTGAATGTACCACAAATCAGGTCTCAATTTGAGTTGCGGCAGGAAATGCATCCACTGGCAAACAAAGAGAAACTGGCGGTTCGTTTCGCTGTGATGACCCCTTATAAAGCAGGAAATAAGCCTAAGGAGTGCATGACTGAGTGTAAACAAAGGCAACCAGCTAGCAAGGCACTGATAAAGTAGTTGGTATGATTAGATTACTAAAACATATAGCTAGTGGTGGTCAGTTATACTGCTGAATATTTAAAAAATAGGCTAACCCACAAAATGATATTACATTTGATGCTTAAGGCAAGTTGAAAGAAGCTTAGATGCAGATTTTAATTCTTATGTTTTGTCAAGAGCATAGATGTAACATTCATAAGAAATATGCGATATTCTAATCTTTTCAAGTAAGAAAAGTAAGAACATGGTGGTTAAAGATTTCTTTTATTATCATTGTTTATGGCCGCATTTTGGTCTCTTACTCTGATCAGATAGTATTAAGTGTTAAAAACACCACCCAGACTAAGCTGGGAGACCAAAATGAAAAGCAGAAGAATTTTAGAGCAAGTTGTACACACAGGTGTGCTTACTGACTCAAAGAGGCAGCGCCCTAACCGGCGGGAACGCGCACCTGAAATTGCGCGAGCCCGTGAAATTCCTGAGAGTTCTCGCTTAACATGAATCACGCCTTGAAATCAAGGCTAGGTTTGACAATCACATTCACATCATGAAATCTGTAAAATGTGTTGCAACCACCCCAGCAGTGGGAAGGGGAGCATAACAACAAAACTATTGCTACATGATCACAATAGATCCTGCACTCGTGGTCAGCGCAGTGACGCGGTGTTGCCCTCCCGAAGGAACCAAGAGAGAAAAAAATAACATATTCCGGAAGTTTACCGACACCTGCGACCATGATCGCGTTAACATGGAAACTTTTCTCTCATCTCGGGGATTGTAAAAACTTCTAACACTGCAGAGACATTGGGAACAACTCGAGCAGGTAACTTTCTGATGCTTTTCTGATGTATGAATGTCCCTGCTTGAACTCCCAACTTTATGGGCTAAAGAAGAGAAATGCCAAACGACTTATATTTGGCTTTAAGAACAACAAATCGGTTCACTCCTAGACTGTTTATGGGAAATATCGCGATAAAGCTCCTGGAGTAGTTTCTTTTCATTCGAAATATGCTTGTTCGAGCCAAAACGCTGGTGCAGAAGAACTGTGTCCTGTCGTTCACCCCGCTCGGTTTGGTGACAGTTCGGTTCAGATTTGTGACAGAGCCCGAGCCTAAAGCCTGAGCAGACCAGCGTGAACTTGAGTCAGAAATGTAAGACGTCACACCCAGAAAAACCCTCATACAGAAACTTTGAGCTGTTTTCTCGTGTTAAGCTGTCCTGTCTTGCTTTTGTGTTCCAAACTCATAAGATGACAGTATTTAGAGTCGAAGGCTCTTTGTTTTTTTTAGCATGGTTCACGTAAACTACATTCCCGTAAATATCGCGTCGCTCAAAAGTGAGGTCGAGCGTGTAAAGTAGCGATTTTGCAACCGAGCTGCTGGTAAATATTAACCTCCAGTGTAAACGTCAGAGCTGCTCTAAACGTGAGTGAAAGTAAAACATCCACTTCAGACTGCAACTATGCGTTTTATACGGTCAAAAAGGGAAACATACCATTGTATACAAAGACAGATCAGTGAGATATAACTTCTGCATTTGCAAACAGTCACAGAGAGCGTCCACAATCTGGATCTGTGAGGTTAAGTCTGAAAGAACACGAGGTATTTAATGTAGCTTAATCTAGAGTAACTGCAGGCTGTTAACATGTAATGTCAAATAACGTGGTTCCATCCATATGATGGATTTCTGTCTCAAATTCTGATGTCTGTGTCTGGCTTCTCTCTCACCCACCTTTTGTCTCTCTCTCAAATTATAAAGTATTGCCACATCACCAGTTCACATTCATGTTTACTTGTGTAATGTCAAATTTGCACTTTAAAGGTGGCACAGAAGTGTGTCTGAGCTGGCATTTACACAGTAATGCATTGATATATCACCCAAAAAGTGAAAATTCTGTCATTTACTCATACTCATGCTTGTTCAAAACCTGTTCGACTTCTTCTGTTAAACAGAAAAGAAGATATTTTGAAGAAAGCTGCAAACCTGAAACCATTGACATCTATTTGTTTTTCCTACAGTGGGACTCAGTGGTTACAGCTCTTTAGCTTTTTTCAACATATCTTTGTGTTCAACAGAATAAAGAAACTAACAAAGCTTTATAACCAATTAAGGGTGCGTAAGTAATGAGTAATATTTAGTATTTGGGTGAACTACCCCTTTAAGAGGTGTTGTAAATGCATGTACACCAAAATTACAACTGTACACTATACTTACAGTATACACTAGGGATGAGGTAGCATCATTTAATTAGAGCAGACATCATTTAGTCTGTCTCTAGTTTATGCAGCATTATGTATTTTTTAAATTGGCACAGTGCAGCCTTATAATAGGTTATGTAATAGTACAAACATTTAACACACTTGCCTTATATTATTATTAATGTATGTATTTACAAACACTGTAGATTATATCTTAAACAGAAAAGAGTTTTTGCATGAAAAGCTTGATTTATGCTTATTTTTATTAAAAAAATGTACTCTACAAAACAGTGACAGGACAGAATAATGTACGCACACACCTGATTCATTTAGACACATAAAAAAGCTTTGCTTTCTAAAACTTACAGTATGTTTTTATAGTGCAGTGACTTCTTGCATGTCAAAAGATCAAGTGAATTTTTATTTCTCAGTTCATGACACCCTTAAAGGAATTATTAATGCAGTTAAGGTCTAATCAGAAGTGCAATAGCAGCAAGTGCAGGATATAGGTATAAGTTATAAAGTGCAGTTATAGAAAAACTATGGGTAATATTTACAGATGGATGTACTACACTGTAAAACCCAACAGTTACCTTTATCAAAGGAAATGAGTGTAGTTTACTCAATTTACTGAAAGTTGATTCTACTCATTTGAAAATAGTTTTGAACTCAGTGTTGAAGGTATTGAGTTAATTAAATACCTCATTACTTCAACTTAAATGGAGTAAGTTCACTACACATTACAATTAGTTTTTGAACTAAAATGGTTTGTAGCAATCGATTTCCACAAATGGTTTGAGTTACCTTAACTTTTTGGGTTTTACAGTGTATGAACATTATATACAGGTTGTATTAACTATGATATAATGTTTATAGTACATCTATTCCCAAAAATACAAGTATTATTGAATTTAAAATACATACTATAACTACAGTGTATCATATTCAGACCCAATTGTTCTGTAATAAAATCCTGTAAGTTTAATAACTTAAAAATGTCTTAGTATAAATACAGCTTATGCCGAAGCCACTTACAGCCAATATGACCACAGCCAAACTCCGCCTTCTCAGAAGTTCAGCAATGCCTGCTTTTGCATCACTGCCTGTCTAGGCTCCACCCACTGATCCTAGTATAGATAGCTGCCAGCTGCTTTCTCGGCTCTCACATGGTAGCCCACTAAAGCTAAGCAGGGCTGTGCCTGGTCAAACAGCAAAGCACAAACAAAATGGCATCCCTTCTGCTGCTTGAATTCGCTCACTAGTTTCATTCACTCCTTCAAGTGAACTATATTAGTGGACTAATGTAAGGAATAGTGAATGATGGTATAAGGGGCAATACAGTATTGGTTGCTGCTGGAAAAGGTGTTTTAGAGGTCAGCTGGGGGTGCTTACCCTGTGGTCTGTATGGATCCCACTGGCCCAGTATAGTAACACTATACTGTAAAGCCTAGTTTATACTTCTGCGTCGAGTGATTGGCGTGACCCACGGCGCATGCCTTGTGCGTTGCCGTGCATTTATACTTCTGCGTGCTGTTTGTGTTGCTGTGCAAAAACGCTTCCAAAACACTAGCTAGCAGTGAGGTTCTTATGTTCCTCTGTGTCGAGTTTCTTCGCTGGTCTTGTTTTTTCTGAACTCTACCTTAATGTACAAGTGGGTCAAACTCGCTCATTTTAAGGCTGGAACTGCTGGACATGCAACAACTTTAATCATAATGTAGACACAAAACAAAACTTTCTATCTGGAGCTCCTTCATGGCACTCGACTCTTGTAAACACTTGTTCCAATGGGTTTGCACGGCTTTCGGTCCCGCCCACACTCATCAGAGCTACCAAGCCGACCAATCACAGAGCATGCGCTATACGGCGTTGCGACATGTAGTTACATTTTTCGAGAGGTGCACGTCAGCGTCATTGATGGTCACAGTGAGGGCTATGCGACCACGCGAAGGCTGCGCTGGAGCATACCCTTGTGCTTGATGCAGAAGTATAAATCAGCCTTGAGGAACACTATACTGTTCAGTGAGCACCATCCTTCGGATAAGGTCCTGACTTTCTGTGGTCATTAAAAATCCCAGGATGCCCTTTGAAAAGAGTAAGGGTGTGTTCCCGATAGGGCTGGGTGATATTTTTTCCATATTGAACAATAGTGATAAATTTTGTTAAAGCTTCCAGCTTTAAAAGTTATTGTCCCAACATTAACTAATGAAACAAAAATTAGAGGGGTCAATAAATTACAATTTAAAATCTAGTTTATTTGCAAAAACATTTGCAAATTTGGCCTTAAATTAAAACAAATAGTAAAATACATTTAAAAAAACTAATCTGGCATCACTAGGTAAATTAAATGTGCAAAAAAACATAAACGATAAAAATATACAGTACAACTTCCAGCAAGTCCACACCAATTGTAAAACTTTCAGGTTTTTTTTGGGTGATACTTTTTTGATGAAAAAGTGATTGAATTGGTTGGTTGTGTTGCCAGATTTGTTTTTTTCACAAACCACTGACATACTTTACAGTTCTCGTCACAATTCAGATAGCTAAACCACTTCCATATAACAGAATTCGCGCTGCCGTTTTTGTTGATAATTTCAACATCTTTGGATAATAACTAGGGCCAGACAGAATCTGCGGACATTTTTTGCTATTTCTGCACAGAATTTTGTAAAAAAATCTACGGATTTATGCAGAATGATTTTTGAGAGTATCGTAACTTACAAATGGCTAAATTAAATAAAAAATAGTACCTTTTTAACTTTTATTTAATGTTTACAATGCAAACCCAATTAGATCCACTTATTTGGTAAACAAAGCAAGTCTCTCATTTAATATCTGTACTAAAAGACAGAAAATATTACTTTACAAAGTGTATTGTAAATAAATCATATGAACATTTTAATATTAGTCAATTCTATTACTGAATTTAATTTAAAAACTGAATAAATATTCATTTACACACTTTTACACAAGTAAATAAATAGACTCCGTGATGTGCTAAAAATCGCACATTTCATGTGGGCCTAATAATAACTCATGGTTAGTTTACTTTCGTCACTACTTTCACTCATTATTTCTTTATTTTTGTCATCTTGTTGAGTTTGTTAGCAAAGTGCAGTAGGAAATGGTATTTCGACTTCATGCTGATTAGTTGTTGTTGTCGCATATTGCTGCTGTGTGATTGACTCTTAGATCAAAATTGAGTAAAAAATGTCAAGAGCTTATCATCATTATCGAAATAAATTTGATCACAATTCAATATGATATCGTTCATTGGCCCAGCCCTAGTTCTCGATATCCTGGCCAAATTTACCTGCTGGCTTCTGTCCATCGTGACCTCCTAGTCATGCCCATATAATATAATTGGCTTCATCACTCTGTCTCCCCTCCTGTCTTACTCTGATAACGGATGAGGAGATTCAACCCCAGCATCTATAAAGTGCTTTGAGTACCCAGAAAAACACTATATAATTGTAAGGAATTATTATTATTATTATTATTATTATTATTATTATTATTATTAATATTATTATTATTATTATTATTATTATGTAGGTAAATAATGAAATAAAAAATGAAGGTCTATTGCAGAGACCGAATGACCTGCTGTGCAATACCAGACTTTGTATTAACATCCTTCCAAAAATTAGGAAAGAGTGTAAACTTTATTTTTAATGAAGTTTCAGATCATTTAAGTTCCCTGAAATCGAAATAAATTTTTAGGTGTTAGTATCAGTATGTTAGTCTTAAGGATATCTATAATCTAGTGTGCTCCAAAACAGTGACAACATTCACATTTATAAGATGGATCAACCATTTTTTTAAACATCACCTCATTATTCTCATCAAATGTTCTGACCAATCAAATACTTTCTAGGATCTGAGATGTCCCACCCTCTTCCAGATGCTTCTTATTTGCTTTTCATTTGATACGCTTGATCTCAACTGCTCTTAATGACTGAGCTTTGATTAATAACGATATGTTATTAGCTGTATTTTTTAAAGTAGAGAAGCTACACTGTTTCACCCTATCTACATGTTTCAGTTGAAATTACATCACGCATCAAATGAAAAATGCACATTTCAACAGGACCATTAAGAAGTTTAAACATCATTAAAAACTTGGTTCTTTGTTCACTTAGTTTTACCATCAATTTACATACCAACAAAGCACAGTTTGACACTGGATTTTCATAAAGAACATTTGCTTAGTATTTAAGCGTATCAACCAAAATCAAAACAGCATCCATTCATGAAGGGTGTGGGGTAGGCTGTCAAACACACGTCGGTGGGTTCACTGCCATCCATACAAACTTTAGGATGTAATCTTAGACGCAAAATTTGAAACATTTTAAGTATGCAAAGCTGTTAGCCAAACTTAAAAGTGGGCGTTTACTTCCAGCAATCTGCCTTGCCTATTCAAACTGTGTTTTCCAATTTTCCTAATACTTTTAGATAATGATGTTTTCTTTATAATCATTATAGTGAAAAGTATAATAAGAATGTATAAAAAGGCGTCTCATGACACTATGACAGACGCATGACTGTCCTCCTCATAAAGAAATGCAGGACATATAGGAATGAGATTTCAATTCAGCTCATGTTTATTTCTATAGCGCTTTTACAATGTAGATTGTGTCAATTCAGCTTAACATAGAAGTTTTAGTGAATTGAAACTGTCAGTCCAATTTTCAGAGTTTAAGTTTAGTTCAGTTTAGTTTAGTGTAGTTTAAACTTCACTGCTGTAAGTCCAAATACTGAAGAGCAAATCCATTGTTGCGCAGCTCCACAAGTCCCAGTCAAGGAAGTCAAATTTTCACTACATTTCCTTCTTTTACTATGGTCACTGACTGGAAAAAGAAAGTATTTATCTGTCTCAGCCTGGTAGTAAAGCAGTTCACATTCCTGGACTGTGTTGGGAGGAGAAGAGATGAGTGTTAAAAACAATGCAAGAACATGTTTAGACCTAGAGAGTGTGAGAGAGTGCGTGCGGGGAACAGAAAAGGATGAGTAAGAGAGAGCTAATGAAACCCAAATGCTTGTTTTAATTCTGACGTCATAGCAAGCAGTTTTGTTCTGAGTTCATCCAAAGCCTGTCCCACTCAACCTGATCTTACCAAAAAGTACTAATAACCACTAAATAAATATGTTTTATATCTTATTTGGCCGATTGTGTCACATCCACAGTATCTGCGCTGACCTGTCCATTCATTATTCTAGGGTGGAACATTGTATCAGGACATATAATCACATTTATGAGGGATTTGCCAAGCCCTCGTCATCAGATGCAATTCACAACATGCTTTTTTAAATATCCGTTACACACCGAATGAGAATGTTTATCCCGTATACAATCGTTTCACACCATTGGAACGGTATGTACAGACATTCTGTGCACGTGTCCCCTTACTTTATTACTGGCAGTCATCAAATTCGTCATCGTCACTTTGCAAGTGCTTGCGTTTAACCTGTCTTGACTCTTGTTTTGGCAGGTGTGCATGTGTGGTAGTGTTCTGAGATGACATCCCCATGGTGCGTGCTCGGAAACAAGATCACTGCTCTCGGACGTGCCGATCTGTCCAAACATACACACATGCCACGCTCCGGCCTACTGTGTTTAGTGCTCTTCCCTGATGGCACGACGCAAAATTTTACTGTCAATGTGAGTATAATAAGCATAAGTATGCATGCAGATGTGTTTGGGTTGTATAATGAGCAAAAGTTGGCTGAATGTGCACATTTGATTGAGCTTGCCTGTGGAAGGGTGGAGATATTATATTATACATGGATGTTATTCTTCTTATGTTCCATACTACCCTGCTGCAACCTTGGCTTTATATTCTGAAGGAGACACACGTACACACATATTTGAGCAGCCATGAAGGAGTCAACAGAAAATAGGGTCTTACATTAAATCATGAAAATGAGGGCAGTGGGACTGAGGACTCTGCTCGATGAAGGTCAAAATGAGCAGAATATAAGTGTTAAAATTTTGGGTCATTTAATTTGAATGTACAAATCATGCTATTAACAAAACATTAACTAAGACTTTTAGCTCCATAAACTGCTAATTAGCTGCTTATTAATATTGTTAAAGTAGTAGGTTTATGTATTGGGTAAGTTTAGAGATATAAATAATGATCGTATTTGTACTTTTTATAAGTCCTCATAAACAGTTAATATCATAATAACAGTCAGGTAAAAAGCCAATAGTTAATTATGTGAATTGTTACTTAAACTAAAGTGTTACTAAATGTTGATTTGATTTTATATTCTTATTAAATTTGACTATTTATCTTGTTTAAAGTCAAGCTGAGCTTTATATTCTTTCCACTACATGTGTGGACATACAGTGAATTGTAATGTCATGTCTTGCAGGACCATGGTACAATGTAAATATACACAATCATAAATACATAGCTAGCATACCGAATCAGTAATACAACTACACGTATACAATAAACAGTTACATAAATAGTTTTAACCAGATTTGGGGCTAACGCATTACAAGTAATGTGAGTTACACAATAATATTACTTTTTTTAAGTAATGAGTAAAGTAACGCATTACTTAAAAAAAAATAAAGTAATACTATTTGAGTTACGTTTTAAAAAATGTAATGCAAGTTACTTTTTTTTTAATTAATTAGCTTTTAAAAAGTAAATTGCTGAATAAAAATTGAGATGAGAATGCAATCATTATTTTGAACACATGGAAGAAAAGGAATTGCACTTGAACTGGTTTGTACTAGGGCTGTGCATTTAATTTAAATCATAACGAAATTGCGATATGGATATGCTCGATTTCTAAATCGCATTATAGCACAATTTTCCTGTAGTATGCTTTTTGAACCAATCATAACGCAGTGCGCCTGAACAGAGCGAGAGAACAGGAGACTGAATTGGCTGCATAAACAGGGATGATGAGTTCAGCACAGGAGGACTTGGTGCCTAGCAAAGTCAACATCTGTGGTGTGGGATTACTTTGGATACAGGAAGGCTGATGTATCGCAAAACCAGGTAATTTGTAAGTCACTCTAAAAGCCTGTGGAAAGCGTAAGCGAGTCGCTTCCTTCAGCATTTTCAGCGTGCTTTGTGCTCGCGCTCCTTTGTCGTTTGTCATTTCTCGCTGGCCATAAACTGTTTTCTCAGAGGATGGCAAACTAACATAAGATTGCTGCTATTCTGATCTATTTCATTTATGGAGAAAATTAAAAAGCACTGCAGTGTTTGGGTGTTCTGTGTTTGTCGGAGGGAATTAGCCTCCTGAAATTTGTATATTCCATAAAAAGTATGAAGCTGATTGGTCAGTCCTTGTTTTCGTGACTCGCGGTGCGACATTCTGAAAAGTTAAATTTAAAGTTTGTTTACAACTAGGTGCGCCTGGAATACACGAGCGCGTCGCTCTTAATATGTGCACGCAAGCCTCCATTACAAATAATGGACTTGTGCATGCAAAGGACGCGATATGTGAATGGCCTATTTCATCCCAGCGTCACAAAGAGGTATATAATCTATGCATGGCAAAAAAAAAAAATCTGGACATGTAGAAAAGTACACGCAACTACTTCTTACATGTGCTCAAGCAGAATATCAATGCCTTTCCTGCCTTTGACGGCACACACACACACACATACAGACACCCACAGACAGTAATCTATTTATTTGTTTTGCCATAGGTCTGATCTAGAGTTCTACAGTCTGTTACAGCTTTATTAGGTGATTTTTATTTTATTTCTGTTTTAGAGAGATATTACAGGTCTTCGATAAAGATCTAATTATTTTCCTTTGGAAATATGTTTCAGATTCACACTGTAAAACGTTTGTTTGTGTCAAAATTGTGATTAAAATCGAAACCGCAATATTGTTCAAGAAAATTGTGATAGGTTTTACTTTGCCCATATTGCACAGCCCTAGTTAGTACTTCACTAATAAGACAAAAAGTACAAAAGGAGTAAACGCACTGCTTTAAACATTCATTATTTTGTATATATATATGGCACTTATAGCTGCGGGCTCAGGAAGTTCTCAGAAGAGAACATTATCCTACATTGTAACTATTCAGTGTGCTTTTTTAAGGTAGGCTACAGTAAATAAAGGTGTAAGTTATACAGTTTGTTGTTAATTACAGAGCTCCTCTAGAAAAAAAACTAAAGAAAAAAAAAAAAACCTGCAAGCCTTAGCCTGGTAAGAAAAAGTAATGCAAAAGTAACTCAGAAGTACGGTAACGCATTACCTACCATAAAAGTAACTTAAGTAGCGCAACTAGTTACTTTTTAAGAGAGTAACTCAATATTGTAATGCACTACTTTCCAAAGTAACTTTCCCCAACACTGGTTGTAACTATACACACCTATATAACTATAGACTATATAAGTACTTCATGTAATACAGAACAATATTGTGGAACATATTGTGTAAAAAAGTATGTATAGTTACCTTTTTAAATTAGTGCAGCGAAATGAACAAGATCAATGATTTTCCATAAAAATAAAAAGTTTGACACAATTTATATTATTATTTATAACAGGAAATGTTTCTTGAACAGCAAAACATGGTGTATTAGAATGATTTCTGAAGGATCTCGTGAAAACTGGAGTAATTATGCTGAAAATGAAGCGTTATTTTTGCAGGATGAAAAAGCATTTTATAGTGTATTCAAATAGAAATATGTGATATAAAATGTATCAATATTACAGTTTTTACCTGATTTCTGATCAAATACCAACAGCCTTGCTGAGCGCAAAGACATTAAAAAGTAATACAGATTTACAGTAATACATATTTGTAGAATGATGACCATGTTATTTTGCATTTGTTGTTCAATTTCTGTACCTGAATATTCAATTCAATTCAATTCATCTTTATTTGTATAGCGCTTATACAATGTAGATTGTGTCAAAGCAGCTTCACATGGAAGATTATAGTGAATTGAAACAGTGTCAGTTCAGTTTTCAGAGATTAAGTTCAGTTCAGTTTAGCTCAGTTCAGTGTGGGTTAATAATCACTACTGAGAGTCCAAACACTGAATAGCAAATCCATCGATGCGCAGCTCTACAGATCCCGAACCATGCAAGCCAGTGGCGACAGCGGCGAGGAAAAAACTTCACCAATTGGCGAAAGTAAAGATTTTAAAAAACCTCGAGAGAAACCTGGCTCAGTTGGGCACGACCATTTCCCCTATGGCCAAACGTCTTGTGCAGAGCTGCAGTCTAGGCGCAGGAAGATGGACCTCAGCGAAGACTCGTCTGTCCTTGGAGCATCACAGGATTCAGTCATGCTCATGAATACTGTTAGACACCCCAGAAAACCATAAAGAACATTTATTTTTTGCTCTGTCGTATTTATATATGCTTGTTAGGGACTGAGCACCTAGGTGCGTAGGCCCTATTGGAATTGCTCGGTTTATTATTTACTATAATTTATGTAGATGCACTGCATAGAAAGACACTTTATCATCCAGTCATTAATCGAAATTAATGAAATCTTTCCAATTGGAGCTATTCAAAGCATCTGTTGAAATTATATTCATATCGTAATATATATATCGCAGCAAAACAAAATATCGCAATGTCAGATTTTTCCAATATCATGCAGCCCTAGTCCAATTGTTTGTGGTAGTGTATGTGCAGAGCCTAAAACAAACATTTTGATCATTTTAAAACTATCTATCCCTTTAAGGGCTACAGTACAAACCATTGTTGTCCAATGACTTGCCTTAATAAATGTGCCTAGCTAACCTAGCTAATTAACTTAGTCAAGCCTTGCACATTAAGCTGAATACTAGTATCTTGAAAATAACTAGAAAAATAGTTATGTAATAGTAATAGTTATGTACTGTCACCATAGGAAAGACATTAGAAGTTAGTTCCGACAGTTATTATGTTTAAAATGTGTCTTGGAGAAAATCTTCTGTTAAACAGCGCTATACACAGTTGACAGTCATAATTATATGGCCCACCTTTGTTTCTAGATATTAATATCAGCATCAACAACAGAAAAAAACCTCTACTTGTTGCAGTGTTTTTGTCATGTTTTTGTACATTGTCACTATGTATCAATCATGATATAAATATAGGTTTGGTGAACTGCCGCTTAAAAGGATAGCTTGTTTTATTGCCTTGCAGAAACATGATGCTGGTCATCTGCTGTTTGACTTGGCTTGTGAACACCTAAACATAGTGGAGAAACAGTACTTCAGCATGCAGATCAGCGAGGACACGTCCAGTTCTCCGGTAAGTGAATGTGTGTTTGTTGAATGAGAGATCAAGCGTTTATTGCTATGAACCACAAGTTGTGAAATGCAATGCCCTGTCTTTAAAAGAGATAATTAATTGATAACTGATTATATCTGTCATTTCAGAGGTGGCTGGACCCCAACAAACCCTTTAAGAAGCAGCTGAAAGGTGAGAGAGAAGCTAGACACCAATACTGAAGGCTGCGTAATTAATGTTTTTGTTTTATGTTTTAGGTGATGATTGTTGTTGAAAATCATTTTGGCTAATATTCCACATTGCACATTTGCCCATATTTTACCACTTTAGGATTACTGAAAATGAACAATATTTTATAATATATATGTATATATTAATTGTACAATTATAATTAACATAATAATTATATAATTATAATAGTTATAATCTGGGTGGCATGGGGGCTCAGTGGTTAGCACTGTCGTCTCACAACAAGAAGGTCGCTGGTTCGAGTCCCGGCTGGGCCAGTTGGCATTTCTGTGTGGAGTTTGCATGCTCTCCCCAAGCTCGCATGCGTTTCCTCCGGGTGCTCCAGTTTCCCGCACAGTCTAAAAAGACATGCGCTATAGGTGAATTGAATCAACTAAATTGGCCGTAGTGTATGTGTGTGCATGTCATAGTGTATATGGGTGTTTCCCAGTTCTGGGTTGCGGCTGAAAGGGCATCTGCAGCGTAAATTATATGCTGGAATAGTTGGGGGTTCATTCTGCTGTGGCCTCTGAAATAGACACTAAGGAAAATGAATGAATAATAGTTATACGTTTATAATATAATAATAATCCTTGAAAAAATACGTTTATAGTGTATATTACAATGTTCGAATGTCTTAATTTACTCAATTTTACTTAATTTTTTTTTGTATAGAAACGTTTTATTTATGTATTTCTTTGGTTAGTTATTTATATATAGCTTTTATTTTATAATACACATAAACATTAACCTCTGCTTATCAGCATTTTATTATAGTGCATTTTATCATTTATTTATTTTTGAAACCTCTGAACAAGTTTATTTTGCTTAACTTATTGGCAGATTACAGAAACGAGACCTTTTTTTACCTGTCTGGAAAGGCTTTTTGATTTAATTTTTTTTAAATATTTAGACTAGAAACAAGACAAAACCTCTAAGTAAAAAATGCATGTATTTTTGCAGTGTTTCATATATATTATCAAATATACACTACCGGTCAAAAGTTTGGGGTCAGTTTTTTTTTTTTTTTAAGAAAAGTATTCTGTTTATCAAGGTTGCATTTATTAAATGTCAAAAAAACAACTGCTTTCTTATTGTATAATTATGCACTCCCTGTATATATATGTATACATATATATATATATATATATATATATATATATATATATATATATATATATATATATATATATATATATATATATATATATATATATATATATATATATATATATACATACAGGGAGTGCAGAATTATTAGGCAAGTTGTATTTTTGAGGATTAATTTTAATATTGAACAACAACCATGTTCTCAATAAACCCAAAAAACTCATTAATATCAAAGCTGAATATTTTTGGAAGTAGTTTTTAGTTTGTTTTTAGTTTTAGCTATTTTAGGAGGATATCTGTGTGTGCAGGTGACTATTACTGTGCATAATTATTAGGCAACTTAACAAAAAACAAATATATACCCATTTCAATTATTTATTTTCACCAGTGAAACCAATATAACATCTCAACATCCACAAATATACATTTCTGACATTCAAAAACAAATCAGTGACCAATATAGCCACCTTTCTTTGCAAGGACACTCAAAAGCCTGCCATCCATGGATTCTGTCAGTGTTTTGATCTGTTTACCATCAACATTGCGTGCAGCAGCAACCACAGCCTCCCAGACACTGTTCAGAGAGGTGTACTGTTTTCCCTCCTTGTAAATCTCACGTTTGATGATGGACCACAGGTTCTTTATGGGGTTCAGATCACGTGAAAAAGGAGGCCATGTCATTAGTTTTTCTTCTTTTAGACCCTTTCTTGCCAGCCACGCTGTGGAGTACTTGGACGCGTGTGATGGAGCATTGTCCTGCATGAAAATCATGTTTTTCTTGAAGGATGCAGACTTCTTCCTGTACCACTGCTTGAAGAAGGTGTCTTCCAGAAACTGGCAGTAGGACTGGGAGTTGAGCTTGACTCCATCCTCAACCCGAAAAGGCCCCACAAGCTCATCTTTGATGATACCAGCCCAAACCACTACTCCAAATCCACCTTGCTGGCATCTGAGTAGGACTGGAGCTCTCTGCCCTTAACCGATCCAGCCACGGGCCCATCAAGACTCACTCTCATTTCATCAGTCCAAAAACCTTAAAAAATATATATATATAAATATAATAAAATATAAATATATATAAATGAGATATTTCTTGGCCCAGTCTTGACGTTTCAGCTTGTGTGTCTTGTTCAGTGGTGGTCGTTTTTCAGTCTTTCTTACCTTGGCCATGTCTCTGAGTATTGCACACCTTGTGCTTTTGGGCACTCCAGTGATGTTGCAGCTCTGAAATATGGCAAAACTGGTGGCAAGTGGCATCTTGGCAGCTGCACGCTTGACTTTTCTCAGTTCATGGGCAGTTATTTTGCGCCTTGGTTTTTGGTTTGTTTTTTCAACACGCTTGTGACCCTGTTGACTATTTTGAATGAAACGCTTGATTGTTCGATGATCACACTTCAGAAGTGCTGCATTCCTCTGCAAGATATCTCACTATTTTTGACTTTTCGAAGCCTGTCAAGTCCTTCTTTTGACCCATTTTGCCAAAGGAAAGGAAGTTGCCTAATAATTATGCACACCTGATATAGGGTGTTGATGTCATTAGACCACACCCCTTCTCATTACAGAGATGCACATCACCTAATATGCTTAATTGGTAGTAGGCTTTTGAGCCTTGTAAGGAATCAGCTCTTTAGTTTAAATAACATTTAAACTCTGGGGATTTGAATCTAAAGATTCGAACATGATTTACATAAAATTATTTAAAGCTTACACTTAACCTAGTCATTTGTCCAGCAAATAAAACGGTCAGTGTAAAGCAATCCTGTATTATATTAATTTTGTGGCCAACAATTAACAATATAAAAACAGTATCTAATTATTTAATGAGCAAGGTAAGTATCTGAAGCTGAGACATTGACTTATAAAAGCACACAACACACCAACACGGATCTTAAAAACGAAACACAAGTTTATTGCTACTCTATAACACAACATACTAAGCTACATAAAACAAAGAACGCACATACATACACACAAGCAGTTTTGAGGAGAGTTATGACGGAGAGCGAGTAAGGATTCAACTTCTAGCTTTTAGCAAGTTCTTAGCATTGCAACCTGAGAGAAACCATAAAAGCAGAGAATTTCGCTATTCTTTACTACTTAAATATTATTCACACCAGTTCAGCAATGGATAGAAGCATTGTTTGTGTTACTTGCGATTCTGATGGAATTTCGGTTTCCTCGAATGGTCCAAAGGGAGATCCCGGCGGAGCTGATTGATCAGCGTAGCAACTTCAGTGACGTGCTGGAATTCTCTCGTCGGTGGAAGTTTCAGGGAAGTCCTTTGTGCTCTCTGCAGAATTCCGTAGTTATGGCAGTGTTTCAGAGTTCTGATAAGTTGACCCGGTTGCTCAAGCAGATCCGGGGGTCAGCGGGCAGCGAGTGAACGTCGCGGTTTGCTCCGCGCTGCGACGAGGCTTCCGGCCAGGCGATGTACGGCCAGCACGGGAAGAGCGACGAAGGTGATGAGAGGCAAGACCCGGCAAAAGACAACGAAAGTTTCATTGTTCGAAGCTTTATAGGCTTGGGTATAGGTGTGGCCTACACAGGGATTGTCCAATAAGAGAAGCTGCGGGGTGGGATCACACCCCCATTCCCTCCCCTAGGAGGATGGATTAGCACCTCGTGTGAGGATCATGCATTACCTGCCTTTAATCGGAAGCTTTTACAATAAAGTTTTATAACATGGACATTTTTACTAGTATGGTTTCTTCATATTATCCAATGCATTTAAAATGTTTCAAGCTTTTAATTAACACTAAATATGGTACGTTTCACAAACGTTCTGTAGATTTCATGCAAAAGCAGCGGCTTTAACTCATTACCTCTTCATAATGGTTATGTTAAACACATGGGACATGTACACACAAAAACCTACAGAAACGTAAAACAAACATACATTATTCAAATAAACACAGTTTAAATGAGAGTCAGTTTAAACTGGAAGTTTTCTGGCCACTTCTGTGTCTGCCTAAAAGTGTGTATTCCCTTGGTAGATGGCGTTTGCAGGCGTGAACCAAAAGGTAGAGTTAATTAGCACGTGTTCGTGATCGCAGCTGGTCATGTGGATTGCTTTGAAATTGAAATCGTAGTTCAGACACATAGGCACCGTTCCATCTTTTAAGAATAATGGGGTGTGTGATATGTTCAGTTCTGGAAAGATCCGGCGACTCCCCACAGCCTATACAGCTTGGAGTAAGACAACATGCATAAAGAGGATGATGTGGTCAAAATACTCATTTGCCTAATAATTCTGCACTGCCTGTAATTTATTTATTTACAATTTATTATTTTGTTTATTTGACAAAATAAAATAGGATTGTTTTATATATAAAATAATATAAAATAATTAGATATAAAATTAAAATTAAAATCAGTTGATCTGTATGAAGATATGCAGTTGTGCTAAAGTGAGGGTTGCTGACGCAATGCTGTCTAAATTCTGTGGAAATCCGCATGACTTTCAGCAGAAATTCTGTGGGAGCAGATTTCATGCATAACCATATTGAGTGTGGAGATGTCTGATAAGGGTGTGTAATAAGTTATTTCACAGGGGCATAAAGAGTTATGTTTCCCTAAAAAGCACATCAAGAGACACATGTTTGTTTTCCTCCTGAGATTTGGAGTAGGCTGATTTAATGAATCCACTAAGCTGAGTCACCAGACGTGATGTGCTTTCAGTATTAAGCAAGAGACCGTGATTGTTGCTCACGCTTTAGTGCCCACCTTCTGTTTTACCTTCAAATTAGCATCTAATAGCTTTGCTTATATTTCTGGCCAGTTGCCAATACAATGATTTCCTTTCTTTTTGTTTTAAAAACTGTGAGACTGTGCTTATGTTTAACTGTGATCAATGAATCTGTGTTGTCTGCATCATGTTTTGGTCCTTTTCTTCTGACTGTGTTGTGCACTATTTCTCTCCTAATGTTCTCTCAGGATCTCCTCCATTCTTTTTAATGTTTCGAGTACGCTTCTTCATCTCTGACCCAAACTCCCTCCAGCATGAGCAGACTAGGTACATCTCGCTGTTTATGTGCAAATGAGAATGAAATACATATGTGTTTTTTATATATATGTGGATAGAGTGAGAGTTTTTTCATCCTTATTTTGTTTTGTAGGCATTTCTATTTCTTGCAAATCAGGAAGGACATCTGTGAGGGAAGGTAAGTGCTGAGTTCACCTACATCTACACTTGCATGTAAACATACAAAGTTTTTGGTTTTTTGCTATATTAGGTTCATCTTAGGTCAGACACAAAATAACAAACACTGTAAATACAATATAAATAATAAGGATACATATAAACATACACATTCCCAGTGCTGGGTTGCAGTTGGAAGGGCATCCGCTTTGTAAAAAATATGCTGGATAAGTTGGTGGTTCATTCCGCTGTGGTGACCCCTGATTAATAAAAGGACTAAGCCAAAAAGAAAATTAATGAAACATACACAAACACCATAAAAATAACACGCACTAGTTCAGTTCACCAAAGAAGAATCTATTAGGAAAACATAATTATTCACTAAATAAGTATATAATTAATAAAGTAAAAAATCACATGCATTTACACAAAGGCATACATGCATAAAATATCCTCTAATAATAATAATAATAATAATAATAATAATAATAATAATATTAAAGAAACAAGTTTCTGATGCCCACCAAGGCATAAAATTGTAGTTTGTCAGAAACTGACAATTGATCAGAATAACAAATGTTTTCATTTATTATTATAGAAAATCGAAATATTCCTGTTCCTATTTTCTGTTAATATTGATTTCTTAACTTTTCTTAACATTTAAACTATTTTGTCTAAAAATGAATATAAACATGTCTAAAACATCAAACCTTTTTGCTATTTAAAAAAAAAAAATGTAATTATATTTTTGTTATGTTTTTTTTTTCAGCTGCAAAAGTGCAGTCTAAAAATGTTTTCTAAAATAAGCAAGTTTCTTAGGCTCCTGCCCGTAGGTTCAGTAATTTTACTTTTATGGCAATGAATAGATACTTTTCATTACCTTAAAGTAATAACTGAACATAAACACAGGATGCTGAGAAAATTGGTCATTTCAGAAGAAACTTTCAGATGCCATTTAGAGACTTTTGCAGCTGAACTCTTGGCTGATTGAATGAATAAATTAATTAATTAATTAATGATCAAAAATACCGGCAACCTACATTAATAAAAACTATTCTGATTGAATGGATGAATGAATGATCAAAAATACCAGCAACCCACATTAATAAAAAATATTCGGATTGAATGAATGAACTCATTCATTCATTTTCTTTTTGGCTTAGTCCCTTTATTAATCTGGGGTTGCCACAGCGGAATGAACCGCCAACTTATCCAGCATATGTTTTACGCAGCGGATGCCCTTTCAGCTGCAACCCATCTCTGGGAAACATCCATACACACTCATTCACACTCATACACTACAAACAGTTTAGCCTACCCAATTCACCTGTACCGCATGTCTTTGGACTTGTGGGGGAAACCGGAGCACCCAGAGGAAACCCACGCGAACGCAGGGAGAACATGCAAACTCCACACAGAAACGGCAGCTGACCCAGCCGAGGCTCGAACCAGCGACCTTCTTGCTGTGAGGCGACAGCACTACCTACTGCGCTACCGCGTTGCCACCAGCAACCCACATTAATATAAATTATTCTGATTAAATGAATGAGTGAACGAGTGAATGATCAAAAATACCAGCAACCCACATTAATAACAATTATTCTGATTGAATGAATGAATGAATGATCAAAAATACCAGCAACCCACATTAATAACAATTATTCTGATTGAATGAATGAATGAATAAAGGATCGAAATTACAAGCAACCCACATTAATATAAATTATTCTGATTAAATGAATGAGTGAGTGAATGAATGAATGATTAAAAATATCAGCAACCCATATTAATAACAATTACTCTGATTGAATGAATGAATGAATGAATGAATAAAGGATCGAAATTACCAGCAACCCACATTAATATAAATTATTCTGATTGATAGATTGAATGAATGAGTGAATGATCAAAAATACCAGCAACTCACATTAATAACAATTATTCTGATTGATTGAATGAATGAATAAACAATCAAAATTACCAGCAACCCACATTAATAAAAATATTCTGATTGATTGATTGAATGAGTGAATGATCAAAGTACCAGAAACCCACATTAATAAAAATAGTCTGATTGAATGAATGAATGATCAAAAATACCAGCAACTCGTATTAATAAAAATTATTCGGATTGAATGAATGAATGAATGAATGATCACATTAATATAAATTATTGTGGATGCTGGTTGCATTGTTCTTGAAAAACTGGTTCAAGTTGTAACTGAGAGGTTGATCTGGTAAAATCAGTACTGAGAATAAATATGAATTTTTATACACTGTGGACAGTGGTACCCTGACATTTAAATAACAAATAGACTACATATTTAATATTGACAAATGCTGAAAAAAAAATACTCCTGTCACAACCGTGTATGATGTGTTTTTATTACAGACTGAAGTGTCCTTTAAGCTCAGCTGTGGTACTGGCTTCTTACTCTGTTCAGTGTAAGTCAAGGAAATTACAGCTCCTCACTGTGTGACTGGCAGCCCTGCCATAGAAACAGCCTAGATATAGCAGAGAATGTGTCTGTGTGCTTGGGGAAAGCCATGTTTCTTCCGACGGAAATAGCTGGGGTTAATGGCCCTGTCAAATGTACAGATTGCAGATTATGGAGACATACAATCTAGTTTTCTAACATGGCATTCTAATACTCCTGTTTGATTGACAGCTGAGCTTGGAGATTATGTCCCGGAAACTCCTGCTGGATACCTCAGTAAAACCCATTTTATCCCTGACCAAGACCAGGAGTTTCTTCTGAAGGTGGAGTCACTGCATCCACAGCACAAGTATGTCAACACACACACACACCCACACACTGTCACTAGTTTTATTCCTTTTTCATTTCTTATTTTGTTGTCAAAAGTGATTGCAACCCTTTATGGTTTTGTGTATTAGTTCAACAATAAAGAAAATATTTTAAAGAATGTTGGAAACATCCAAACAAAATCAATGGCTACCAGTTTTTTTTTTTCAAAATATATTTTCTTTTGATCAACAGAAAAAACTGAAACTGATTTGAGAAAATGATGAAAGAATTTTTGTTTTGTTTTGGGGTGAACAATCCTTTTCATACCTTACAATGATTGTAGTGTTACTATAAGGTTACCTCATTTACTATATGTGGTTTCATGAATATGCAAATGAGTTCCCACTTCCATTTAGGCCGTACTCACACTATGTACAGTTGCCTTGAATCGGGCCAAAGCACGCTTGTCCCCCTCCCGTCTCCCCCGACGGCCCGCACTCACATTACATTTGGGCCTGGGCGCGCTTCCGTCATCGATGACGCTCTGCTCAGTAAGCGCTCTCGCTCAGCACAGTGTAGATTTCTTTAGTTATATTGTTTAAGTTGTTTGATATGCGGTGACACGCAGTCTAATATTTCGCCGAACAGATCAGCCACTTTTGACGCTCATAAACAATCATAAAGTGTTGCAGGAATTAGGAAGTTTGCTGAAGGCGCAGCTGACCTGCAGTGAGGGGCTTGCGTCTTTAATAATCTACGACAGTTTGCGTTTATTGAACAGTACGAATGATTAATTAATCCATATGATACAGTCCCTTAAAAGTTACGTCTCGCTTTCAGTTTCGGGCTCAAGCACGCTTGCACTCACACTGTAAGCGTACCGCACCTGAGCCCAAGTGAACCGCGCTCTGGCCCACCTCTTCCAACCGGGCCAGGGCCACCCAAGTGTACCGTGCCTGAGCCCGATTCAGAGCACTCACACTTCTCAAACGATCCGGGAAACGGGCCTGGGCACGGTTCGGATAGCATAGTGTGAGTAAGCCCTTAGTCACACCAGGTGGCACTACCTGCTCTGCTTTTACTTATAATAGTTAAAGGGACAGTTAACTCAAAGCGGAACATTCTGTCATCATTTATTCACCCTGCATTTGTTCCAAACTTTTTTGAGTTTATTTCTTCTGTTAAACGCAAAATAAGATATATTGAAGAAAGCTGGAAAACTGTAACCATTAACCTCAGTGGTATTTGTTTTTCATAGTATGGATGTCGGCGGTCGGTGGTAGCTTTCTTTAACATCTCTTCTTTAGTGCTCGGCCGAATAAAGAAAATCAAAAACTTTTCTTTTTGGGGGAGCTGAATTCTTTAACAATACACAATAACAAGTAACAATATTGGATTCATTTAGCCAGATTCAAAGGAAGAGAAAAAGTGAAATGTTACTAGAATAATTATGTAGTTTGTGTATTGCTCTCTAGTTTCTACAGTGTCAGACATGGTAATAATAATTATTTGCTTTTGGATTGAGTAGTTTAACTGAATTTTAAGCACCTGAAAATGTGTTGCTAATGTTTATATACCAACCATGATCCCATTCATCATCTCAGCTACCTTCTATACACAACATCCATAGTTTAATATTCTTGAAAAACCATAGATGCGAAAAGCTAATTAAAAGCACATGACATTAAAACCACAGATAGATGTGGGGGTGGGTTGAATCAGTCATAGTCAGACTTGCAGAATCTGGTCAAAAAATGAAATTTAATTTATACTGTAGAATGTCACAGATTTGGCAAAGTTTGGATGAATAATTAAAAAGCAATGCCATATCTCCATACACGACTCCATAAATCTCCTAACTGCCGACATCTTTTTAACCCTTCTAATTCGCCTATGCGTTTAAAATGTAAAACTGATGTAGGTACTGTAACAGACTGCAAAGGTTTTGGTCTTTGGTGTTGGGGGAAATGGAAAAGATCTTTAACATGCAGCTGGTTTTTGGTGCAGATTCATTGATTTTTGGGTATACCTAATGGACGCATTTTTTCATCAGCTAATAAGAAATTGTATGCAGTACACGACGCAGTGGCGCAGTAAAAGAAATTGTATGGCGCAGTGGCGCAGTAGGTAGTGCTGTCGCCTCACAGCAAGCAGGTCGCTGGTTCGAGCCTCGGCTGGGTCAGTTGGCGTTTCTGTGTGGAGTTTGCATGTTCTCCCTGCGTTTGTGTGGGTTTCCTCCGGGTGCTCCAGTTTCCCCCACAGTCATGCGGTCAAAGACTAAATTGTCCGTAGTGTATGAGTGTGTATGGATGTTTCCCAGAGATGGGTTGCAGCTGGAAGGGCATCCGCTGTTGGCGGTTCATTCCGCTGTGGCGACCCCGGATTAATAAAGGGATTAAGCCAAAAAGAAAATGAATGAATGAATGAACCTTAGCTGCCAGAAAAAATATTTTACTTTATTGGATTAGTGATTAAATCTCCTTGACTTAAAGGTTGGCACAAGATAATTTTTGAGTTAATTCCCCTGAAAAGTTTGGACTCCATATTTGGATTATTTGGACCCTAGGGCCCTATCATACACCTGGTGCAATAAGGTGCAAAATGTGTTTGCCCCGATGTGTTGCTATTTTCAGACCAGTGCAACCTTTTGTGCCACTTTGTGGGCTTATAAGTGTTTTGGTCTAGAAAAGAGGTGTGTTAAGGCGCATTGTTGGCGCGTTGCTATTTTGAGAAACTAAAATAGACTGCGCAATTGCCCAGCTGAAAGCAGGTCTAAAGTTCAGCGCAGAGCGCGTTAGTTGTGCGCCTCGCTTACACATTGCTTAATACACACAGGATGTACAGCAATACACAAATATCTTTACAAATGAAATTTTTTTTTAATATTACAAAAATTATTATTTTCTACATAAACATAAAAATCACTACCTCCATGCCTTCTTCATCTCAGGGGGCTTTTTTCAGTTTATTCACGACAACTTGCTTTTGTATAATGTTATTATCAGTATTATTTATTATATGTATATTTAGATTTGTTTTATTAAAAACAATTTTAGATTTGCCCACTTGTCAGGTTTTGTATATATGGGGCATAGCATATGTGTTTGGATATAACTCAGTTTTTGACCACACTTCATTATTATTGTTCATTTATTCGTTTGCTGGAAATTAGAACTGAATTTAGAAATAGTTTTGAAACAAATCTTTGTGCTTAACAAACAAAATTAATTATGTATCGAATGGATGTCTTCAGTGGAGTGTACAACACTGTTTCCTTATCCACAAAAGAGAGGCTGTGTCCGAAACTGTCTACTACTCAGTAGCTACTGCATTTGAATTTAAACTTGCTACTCGGCCGTTAGAACAGTACGTTCTATACAGTATGAATGTCAGTAGTATGAATGGAACTCGGACATACTACATCCGCCATTTTGTCATGATCATGTGACCTACCCGCGTGAGTTGCGTCACTTCACTCCCATTCATGAATTCTCTCATGGGGCATCATGGGATAAGGTAGCATCTATTTGAGGCGCACTTCAGAATCTCACCGGAAGTAGATTTTAGCGCACTAAATAGTATGGAAGTGTGCGATTTCGGACGCAGCCAGAGAAAAAGAAAGTGAAAGTAAAGGCCGATTGGAGGAGGCTTATTCTTTATCCTAGCGCTGCAGATGGTCTGTTTAACTGTTTTCTCGCTAGTGATGCGTTCAGTTTTTCCACTTACAAAGTCCGTCATGCAAATAGCAAATGTGCCATGGTGCAATGCAACTGACTCTTAAAGGGAATGGGAGATGAGACTCTGATTGGTTTATTCTCAAAACACACCCATAACTCATAAGCACAACCCTGTTGACCATGCGCCATGGCGCAGAGGGTATTTTTCCGTCCTTAAAATAGCAAAACTGGATTTGGACGCGCCCTTAATGCTTTTGCGCCCTGCGCCTGTGCTTTAGACTTTGCGCCTAGATTGTTAAAATAGAGCCCTTGTCTTTGCCCTATCATGCTAAAAGGAAAATTGAAACTGTATTATTACCTGAAAATATGTTTTTAGCCCTTTTTCTGATCTGTTTTATTTGGGGTGGTTCTGTTTTATATATAATCTGAGCTTTTTTTCTTTTTTCTTTTTTTCCTCCATTGTTTTGTGTTGATATTTTTCTTTACATGTCTTTTGAAGATGTATTGTTATGTCTGTATTATTGTGAAAATCCAATAATCATAATTATAAAAAAAGCAATGCTGTGCACCTAATCAAACCATTTTGTTTGGTTAAATTTAACCCAAACTAATCTCTTAAATTAAATAGAAGTTTAACGCTCAATAAATAGTTTTAATTTAATTTGACTTTTATTATCCTTTTTTTAACTATTAGCATTGAATTCATAAAAAAAGGGGAAAAATGATATTTTAAAAACATGTGATTTGAAAAAGCAAAACTAAATTTAGAAAAAGAAATGACACTGATTTCATTGTGCCCTAATTGATTTTCACCACATGCAGAATTTAACAGCGCTTGTCTGAATGTGTGTTCAGAGGTCTGTCTCAGAGTGACGCCGAGCTGTGCTATTTAAATACAGCCAGAACATTAGACCTGTATGGAGTGGAGCTGCATCATGCTCAGGTGCAATTTGCATTGAAAATCCTGCAGCTTTAATAACATGTAATCTTGTTTTAAAGTGGTCATGTTGATGAATGATTTAGTTCTCTTTTTTTAAATCCCTGTCTATAGGATGCCAGCAACCCTGCCATTTGGGTGGGCATTACATCAGGGGGCGTGGCCTTGTTTTGTCATTTAATTTGCTCCAGCTTTTTCCCCTGGTGAGTTCGGCCAATCAGATCCCTTTTTCTTCCTCTCTTTGTAATTACATATTTTGACACATGCTTAAATTTTGTTTCTCTCTACTATGCTTGGCATTTGAGAGTGCTACAGCTCTCGGGTTATGATCTGTGTTGTGATTATCATTACAATGAATGATTTACAAACACTGCAGAAAAGTATAATTAGTGTTATTAGTCTAATTAAAAGCCATCAAACCCCTGTTTTGATTATGGTGTCATTTACTTCTGCACACTTTTGAATGCCTGCTTTTTTTCAGGATTAACATCATCAAAATTTCATTCAAAAGGAAGAGGTTCTTTGTCCACATACGCCGAAAACATGTAAGATACGCATGCTTAATCATGTTCGTCCATCAAAACAAAAACAAAATACAGAAATTAGCATAATAAAGCCAGATACTTGATGCCTGGAAGAGTCTGCAAAGGCAATATCTTTGTTTCAGACTTGCTGATTTGTGATTTTGTGTTTTTCCTCATTTGAATATATTGCACAGGGTGAGCTGGGCCACCATGTGGTCTCTCTCTCCATGCCTAATTCACGAACCTGTAAGAACCTGTGGAGATCTTGCGTGGACCACCACACCTTCTACAACAGGAAACCATCTCATTCAGCTTCAAAACTGAGGTGCCCAGACAGTTTTTTTGCTGAAGTTAATTAGAGATCATTGCTGCCAACACCAAATGAGTATGTGAGTTTAATTGCATGTGTTTTTGTTAAAGCTCTATCCCGCTGTATCGAAAGCTGGTTGGAGAGCAAATGTTGAACCCAATGGTGAGGTCCAGCTCAGTGGAACAGCTAGAGACCAAGAGTCTACCTTCACGGTCACCACCCAACACACCTAACTGGTGACTATTCTTAAATATATTATACATCATTTTTAAGGGAATGATTGAGAGCGTTTTATGTATTTTAACAAACAACACATTTTTTGTATGTCTGTATGTTTGTTTATTTTTAAAAAATTTTTAATGAATTACAAAAGTGCCATTTTATTTTTACAAGATATAATATTATAGGTGTCCCTAGAATGTGTCTGAAATTCAACTCAAAATACCATTTGATCATTTTTTATTGATACCATGCCATAAACGTCTCTTATAAGTAGTTTTCATCTCTCTCTTTAAATACAAATTAGCTGCTTATCCCCACTCCTTTTTTCAGAAGAAGGCAGAGACATTGCAGCTGTTACTCAGATCAAACAAATTATCTGCATGTGTTTTAAAGCCTTGTTCATTGTCAACTGTTAAATACACACAAGGTTATGTCAAAGCATAAAGTGTTTTGTATGCCTGTGAATATAAACAGTTGGTGACATTGATGCGGAAAGTTACTTTTGAATGTAATGCATTACAATATTGAGTTACTCCCCAAAAAAATAACTAGTTGCATTACTTAGTTACTTTTTATGGTAATGCATTACGTTACTTTTCGAGTTACTTTTTCTTACCTGACCGAGGCGTGATCTCTTTCAGAACTTTGGGGTAGGTTTAAAAAAAAAAAAATTTATATAGGAGTTCTGCAATTAACAACACACAGTATAACCTACACCTTCAATTACTTTTATCAAAATAATGAGAATACTTCCATCACATAAATGTAAAACTCTGGCCTGCCGTCTTTGTTTCTGTCTGTTTCCACAGGGAGCAAATTCTCTCATTGTGTGCGTGATTCAGTGTGACTACGTTATATTCATTCAGCATTTTTTTTTTTTTAAGTCAATTAATTCATCTAAAAAGTAACTTGCATTACATTTTTTAAAATTAATGCAAATATTTAAAAAAAAAAAAAGTAATGTGTTGCTTTATTCATTACTTAGAAAGGTAATATTATTATGTCGCTCCCATTACTTGTAATGCATTAACCCCAACACTGGTTGGTGAGGAAATGATATGGATCAGTATATTACATCTGTGAAGCAGTTGAACATGACGACAACACACTGCTAAACACAATTCATCCAGCTCTCACCCTACTATAGACGGGAAATTACAGTACTAGAAGAAAACGCAGAACTGAAGATGAGACTTTTAAGGGAGTTCAGAAATAGTGCAAAAAATTGTATTGATCTAAAAAATAAGGTTGCTTTTACACTAATGCGATTTGTTTTAAAAGGCATGTTTTGTTACGTCTGGCATCCCAGCCTGATCTCACGAGATAACGTGAGTATTTTACATTTTGTCAGTTTAGTGGCTAATTTGTTCAAGTTTAGTCATATGAAAATGTAAGATTTTAAAAAGGAGGCGTGGCACCCAACCTTGCCCCTAAACACAACTGTCATTGGGGGATGAGCAAATCGAACTAGATTGTACGAATGAGCTTGTACGAATTCATACGAATTAACCACTAAATCAAAAAGTTACGAATTGCTGTGAGATTGTGTTGGTCATCCACACTACCCCAGGAAACCGACTTGTGAAACCCCAGAGCATCTTTACAACGTTAATCGACACACTTTAGTTTGAAAATTCTGGTTTTCTACATTGATTTATATGGACTGAAATGCAAACCTTAGAAAATGGAGTTGCGGCTGTCCACAATCACTTTATTGCATATCATATCATTGCCTGATTTGTCAAGCTCATCTTATATGATCGTTACACAACTAGTAGACTGCAAGTATGCAAGCCAGCAAAATATGCACATGAATGGGCAGTGATGGGCATTATCATGCGTTTTAGGCTGTATATATAGTGTAAACAGAGATTGTTTTTCTGAAAAGCTAGACTGGACGAGGAGCATTTACATTAAAAAAAAAAAAAAAAACAGTAATTAAAACGAAACAGGCGCAGTAGGTAGTGCTGTTGCCTCACAGCAAGAAGGTCACTGGTTCGAGCCTCGGCTGGGTCAGTTGGCATTTCTGTGTGGAGTTTGCATGTTCTCCTCGTGTTCGCGTGGGTTTCCTCCGGGTGCTTCGGTTTCCCCCACAAGTCCAAAGACATGCGGTACAGGTGAATTTGGTAAGCTAAAATTGTCCATAGTGCATTTGTGTGAATGAGGACATCTGTAGTGTATGGGTGTTTCCCAGTGATGGGTTGCAGCTGGAAGGGCATTCACTGCGTAAAATATATGCTGGATAAGTTGGTGGTTCATTCCGCTGTGGCGATCCCAGATTAATAAAGGGACTAAGCCTAAAAGAAAATGAATGAATGAATTCACGTATAACTTATGTCTTTGAACTGTGGGGCAAACTGGAAAATGAATGAAAGAATAAAACAAAACACTAATGTAAACAGCACCTAAGTAAATGAAGCTGACAGTGTAAAGATCATAATATGCCCCCTTTAATGCTTTTTATGAATATGGTAATAATTTTTAAGGGTCCAAGTATGCTGTTTTTCTTTGTAGGCGGAGCCCTCGTGTACGTCATGACTTCCGTAATCCTCGGCCATCATCCGTGGACAACCTGACTAATGAAATGAGCTATGTGACGGAGAGCGAAGATGTGTTTTATACCTACAGGCAATAAATCTAATATATATGCATGTGAATGTACAGTCTTACAGCCATACATTTCTAATGAGTCATTCTCATAGTAACTTATTAAAACTAAATTACACTGAAGGAAACCTCAGGAGGAGGAGCGGAGGAGTGGCAGCTGGTCTCATAGTGATGACGTCACCATTGAAGAGGATGATCTGCACATCTGGGATAAGGTGAGTGTGATTACACACGATGACGCAAGATCAAGGGAAACGTGGCACACAACAGGGTCTCGCTTCAATAGCTTCATCATCAAGATCATTGCATTAAAATGAGGGGTTGAAATGAAGAAGCTCCCTGTGGCACAGTTTATTGTGTATTGTTGTGTTTGATGAATGGGGCAGTTAAAAGCAATATTAGATTTGCAGAAATGCAGAAAACCACTATTATTTACTCCTTGAGTCATTCCTTAAGGACACGACTGGAAAAATTAACCTTTTAATACGCGTGGTCATAAAGAGGATGGGAAAAGCCTATAAAATAAATGGTACAAGATTATGGTGGGGCAGCACGGTGGCTCAGTGGTTAGCACTGTCGCCTCACTGTAAGAAGGTTGCTGGTTCGAGTCCCGGCTGGGCCAGTTAGCATTTCTGTGTGGAGTTTGCATGTTCTCCTCGTGTTTGCCTGGGTTTCCTCCGGGTGCTCCGGTTTCCCCCACAGTCCAAAGACATGCGGTACAGGTGAATTGGATGAAATTGCCCATAGTGTATGTATGTGTGTGTGAATGTGAGAGTGTGTGGGTGTTTCCCAGTACGGGGCTGTGGCTGAAAGGGCATCCGCTGCCTAAAACATATGCTGGAACAGTTGGCGGTTCATTCCACTGTGGCGACCCCTGATAAATAAGGGACTAAGCCGAAGGTAAATGAATGAATAAAGGATTATGGTGCAATATTATTATTTTTTTTTATTGAAGGAAAATGTATATACAATAAAACAGTAAACATTATGGTTTCCTTCTTTCTATTATTGTTTTAGCCCAACCCCCACCCCCAAGACCTGAACATCCCAGAGCAGCTTAACAAAATAATTAGGGTCAAATACAGTAATTACTAATTACATAGTCTGGAGTCATGCATGTCTTAACATAACAGCGATGGTGGAAAAAATAACAATAATAATAATTATAGTGCAATATTTAATACATTTGTACAGGGTGTCCGCGGGGTCTTAAAAAGTTTTAAAAGTTGATAAATCAATGTAGAGAAATTTAAAGCCCTTAAAAAGTATTAAAAAGTCCTTAATGCTATTTTGCAAAGTATTAATTTTATATCTTTTTAGATTATGCAATGTATAGTTGTATGCTCAAGTTTGCCTGTATTAAATCTGTGAATATCAGGATACTGTGTAGTTTATGAAATCAATAAAATCCTACTAGATTTGACATCATGCTGCTTTGTTTACTGCAGTACCTAAGGCAACACCATTACCTATGCAGTTCTATAGGCGCCAACCTGCTGAATTAGCTAGATTTAATAGATTTTTATTTAGTATATGAATAATGTTTTAGTTTTGGATTAGATTAATATTTAGTAAATATACTGTAAGTTAAAATCTCGCCATTGTTTACAAATGGTCTTAAAATGTATGGAAAGAGTCTTAAAAAGGTCTTAAAAGGTATTGAATTTCACTCTCTGATTCCTGTATATATTCTGTTTGTAATTTTGAGATTGCATTTAATCATTTTAATCAATCAACAATTACATTTTGGTCATAAAACTAGCTCATTTGCGAGTAAAATAATGCCCCAGACATGTCACCCTGTATTTAAATCTATAAACTCTGTGATGTGGTCAGGAATACTGTTTGATTGGATTTCAGAAAGGCAATCAAAACGGAGCAGGAGAGTTAATGTTGAATGAAATAACAGGGCGCAGGATCTAAACTGAGTCCAGCATTTCTGACAGTCAGCTGTCAGAAATATCCTTTTTTATTATGACAGATCCAAGCAGTGCACTGACATTACACTCATGCTAATGAGTCACGGAAAAACTCTCAACTCATAAGAATATGACTGGAAGCTACTTTAATGGTGCCATATATACTGCATTGGTTTAATAAGTTAAATTGTTCTCTGATATCTACATAGTAGGTTTATGGCTTTGATAAGTTAAAAAAATCTCCAGAAACGCTATTATAAGATCCTTTATTACACCATAAAATACCCATAGACTCAGAAGGCCCATGATTGACCATAAATGGCTTGTGTTGTGAATATTACACACACACAGCATGATGTACGCTGAACACAGACAAATTTAAACACAATCAGAGTAACGTTTACCTATTTTGCTCACCAGATCTGTTGTGGATAAAGGCTGAATTCTAATTAAATTTGACAAAAGAGAGTGATATAGATGTATTTTTCCAAATAAAAGTCCCTCATACATAGTAAGTGAACTTAAAATACACTTAAAATAAATAATGGAGGAAAATTCATACCTGCCAACATTTGGTTCGTAAATTCCGGGGGGGGGGAATTACGTCATACGCTAATTTGCATATTACTGACGTCATCGCATTCTACCATTCTGCCTATGATAAATAAATGGGGTATTTTATATTCGCACTATGCTTTATGTAAGCATGTCAATTTAACTATATGTATTGCTGTTTGAATACAGTATATCATTATAGATGAGTAGGGAATTTGCAGTAATCTCTCAGACAAGTTCTGAAACTCTCCCTTAAAACATCTCTGATTGTGCAACAAGAATAAACGGTCAAATTAAATTGTTAAAATAAAGGAGAAGCAGATCGGGTTGACTGTACAAGGGAAATACCTTCAAACTGCCACCTGTTCTAAATCATTTGCCGTCGGTACGCTGAGAGGTGCTCTGCTCTCAGGCTGCAGGGGAGGCTCGTTGAGAAGAGTAGGGACGGTACAGTAATGGACAAATGACAGTCTATAAAAATCGCCAGTAACACACAAAAAAAGTCGCTAGATTTGTCGCTAGTCGCTTTTTTGAAAATTTGTCGCTAAGTTGGCAACACCGGCGCAAACTGAAGAGCGGGAGGAGTGAGAGAGTGAAAGGTTTAGGGAGATGGGGGCGCGCGAACTGTAGCGCGCGACCGTCACCGGAAGAGCACAAGCGCCAAGTTTCAGCCCGGACTGTACCAAAATGCTGAGAAGCGGGGGGCGGGGGAATTCCGGGAGTTTACCGGGAGACAGACCAATACGGGAGACGGGTCTGAATACGGGAGACTCCCGGTAAAAACGGGAGTGTTGGCAGGTATGAAAATTATCATTGTTGTCTCACTAGAAAACATTGTTGCTTATCAAACGCAGCATGAGGCATGCATATTAATGATCTCAGAGCTTGATGACATGGCTGCTCGTCAGGTCCGGATGAATGGCCCAAATTAGGCTTACATGCAAATGTGGAGGACATAGCCCGTGAGTCTTGTCACAGTTTATTATGTCCTCTGATTAGCCCGTCGTCCACCGGTGTCCACAGTGGCGTCCGAGGCCTACGGTATGCCCATTTCTATACACTGATCTTTTATTATTCTACTACGCCTTGGTATACCCAGATTTTCATTATAGGGCACCTTTAAAGCAGTAGTAAGGCACAAAATCTGAGACTACAGTAAGATTTTGATTTTCAATTACTAATCAGTTTGAGGAACTCGGACACCTAAATAAAATAAAATAAAACCTAAAAATAAAATAAATACATAAATAAAAAGAACGCAAATAAAATAATTACAATTACTGTAATTATATACTACAGTATTTCTAGGTTACATTTTATGGTAATGCTCTCATGCCAGTTTATGTATTCTACAGAAGAAATTTCATGCTATCAGTGTGCAAAATAGCTTGAGGATGTCTTCTGACAAAGGAGCAATAACATTCTGAGGTCATGTCATTTTTATTTATTATTATGTGCTATAATCATACCTGCCAACACTCCTGTTTTTCCCAGGAGTCTCCCATATTTCACACCCGTCTCCTGCCACCCAAAGCTGCCAAAAAAGCCCTAACAGGAAGAATAAAGAAGTGCAAAATCCCACCTTCAGATTTAAAGCCACTAATAAAAGGCTATATTCTTAACAAATGGCAAGCAGAATGGGATTAGTGCTCAAAAAATAAACTTTTTGAAATCCAGCCAGGAGTAGGAAGAAAATCAAACTTTTTTAGCTCAAGGGATGATGAGATTGTTTACACAAGATGCTGTATTGGTAACACGAGACTCACTCATGAGCATTTACTAAAAGGAGAAGTTCCCCAAAATGTCAACATTGCAACAGAAACCAAAATGTTAAACATATACTTTTGGAATGTCCTATATTTAATGTTATCAGACATCGATTTTTATCTGGAGAAAATTTAAGTGAAGTTTTACAAACAAATTTTGAGAGGAGCACATGATATGATTGATTGCGGCTGGCCTCTCATCCGTAATCCGTAATAATCCAAGATTGAATTAAGCTTACAATAAATAGACCGATTTCACCCTACTATCTTATCATCGTTTTGGAAGAATCAACCCTTCCACCCCATCTCCTCCTTTTCCTCCCTTTACCAGGGGGAGCTCTTAAGACCTACCTGATCTCGGACCCCTTATATGGTTATTGACCAGGTGGGAGTCCTTGGCTCAATTATCTCCGAGCTCAGGGTTCAGCATGCTAAACATGCTATTAGCGTCAAGCATATCTAAATGTGAACTCTTGAAAGGTAATATTCTTAAATGTAAATCCCTAAAAACAAAAGTTTTAGATTTTTATCTTATGCATTTTTTTATGTAGATGTTTATTTATTGTTATATTTTTTTCATAGAAAAAAATATTTAAAAAATTGATATATTATTATTTATAAAAATGTATTAATAATTATTGATAAAATGTTTTGCAATCCTAAAAAATGTTTTAGATTAGTATTTTATGTATTATTTATTGCTGTTGATGTCTTTTTATTGTTATATTTATTTCATTATAGAAAAGCAATACTTATAAAATGTAAATTTGATGTGATTTTGCCATGAAATAGCCAGAGAAATTCAGTCAGCAATAAATTCAAAACTCTTTCTCTTCCGCCACCCTCCTGTTTTGTTATTTCTCCTGGAAATCCCCTGTAATTTGTATGGCCCAATCTAATTACAAAAAATCCCTTTTTGGTCCATGTTTGTCAAGTTGCCAGGTCTTGTATGAAGCTCATCACCTCACAGAATTGATGAAATATTCAAATCTAAAGCATTTTTACCTCAATCTGTACTCTCACATGGTCGCCCACTGAAGCTAATCAGGGCTGCGCCCGGTCAGTACCTGGATGGGAGACCACATGGCAAAGCTAGGTTGCTACCAGAAGTGGTGTTAGTGAGGCCAGCAGGGGGCGCTCAACCTGCAGTCTGTGTGGGTCCTAATGCCCCAGTATAGTGACGGGGACTCTATACTGCTCAGTAAGCACCGTCTTTTGGATGAGACGTTAAACCGAGGTCCTGACTCTCTGTGGTCGTTAAAAATCGCAGGATGTCCTTCGAAAAAGAGTATCCCCTGGCCAAATCTGCCCACCGTCCATCATGGCCTCCTAACCCTCCCCATATCATAATTGGCTTCATCATTCGTCTCCTCTCCACCAATCAGCTGGTGTGTGGTGTGCGGTCTGGCGCAAAATGGCTGCAGTCGCGTCATCCAGGTGGATACTGCACACTGGTGGTGGATGAGGAGATTCCCCCCTATGTGTAAAGCGCTTTGAGTGCCCAGAACAGAGCTATATAAATGTTAGGAATTATTATTATTATTAACATATGTTACAGCCCGAATCCCAAATCTAATGCCTGCGCAGAAATCAACAGGTTATTTAATATTTAACCTATTTAATATTTAACCTATTTAACAATAATGATAATTTTTTCAAACATTCATTCATTCATACATTCATTCATTTTCTTTTGGCTTAGTCCATTTACTTATCAGGGGTCGCCACAGCAGAATAAACCACCAATTTATCCAGCATATGTTTTACGCAGCGGATGCCCTTCCATCCTCAACCCAACACTGCAAAACACTCATACACTCTCACCTTCACACACACACACACACACACACTACGGCCAATTTAGCTTATGCAATTCACCTATACCACATGTCCTTGGACTGTGGGGGAAACTGGAGCACCCGGAGGAAACCCACGCAAACATGAGGAGAACATGCAAACTCCACGCCAACTGACCCAGCCTGAGTTTGAACCAGTGACCTTCTTGCTGTGAGGCAACAGTGCTAACCACTGAACCACCGTACCGCCATTGTCAAACATGCTAGCATTTAATTAATTTAAAGCTAGAGATCCTCAATTTTTATCCTAATTTCCTCTTTTATGGTTATCTGTGCACAGAGTGTGACAGCGGATGGTGATCTGCTGCTTGTGAGGATCAGCCCAGATCAAGATGGCAAGTTTGGCTTTAATGTCAAAGTGAGTTATTCATTTTCATATTGTTCCAATTGCCTTCAGCTAACTTAGTTTGGGAGCTCATGTATCAGGATATTCTCGGTTAATGTTTAGGGAGGCGTGGATCAGAAGATGCCCCTGGCCATCTCTCATGTTATCCCTGCATCTCCGGTAAGCCATAAAAAGCCCCGGCTGTTTGAGATTACAAATGGGTGTCAGGATTTTTCTGTTTGCTCAAATATTGGCTGTGTTCGCAGGCCGGTCGCTGTGTGCCTCCACTGATGGAGGGAGATCAGGTGTTGCTGATAAATGGACGGGACATTTCAGAACACACACATCAGCAGGTGGTCATGTTCATCAAAGCAAGCCGAGAGTCACACAGCAAGGAGCTCGCATTGCTTGTGCGCCGCAAAGGTGCAGTTTTGTTGTTGTGCATGTGTACGTTTATATTTGGGCAAAATAAAAAATGCTGTAGGTAGAACTGCTTTGATGTAGAACAAAATGATTAATCATTAATAGATTTGTAGAATAGGGGAGAATAAATAAGGTCATTTTCATTTTTGGGTGATATTTATAATCAGCGTTGGGACTAATTAGTTACAGAATATCTAATTACCACGTTTAAATTACTTATCCACTGTAAAAAGCATTAAAGGAAAATATAATTAGTTACTTATACTTGAATTCTTTATAAATGAATGGAATGGAAAAACTGAACGCTTCACTAGCAAGAAAACAATTAAACAGACCATCTGCAGCACAAGGATAAAGAACGAACCTCCTCCATTCGGCCTCTTTACATTCTCTTTAGTGTACTTTTACTCTACTTTACTGCTTTACTTTCATGGAAAAGGCAACGGTGTTGTACGCACTCCACTGAAGACATTCATTAGCCTACATAATTATTTTCAATTGATAAGCGCAAAGATTTGTTTCAAAACTATTTCTAAATTCAGTTCTAATTTCCAGCAAACGAATAAATGAACAATAATAATGAAGTGTGCGTATAATAAATATTACTGCTAATAATATTAACATTATACAAATGCAAATCGTCATGAATAAACTGAAAAAATCCCCCCAACATGAAGACGACATGCGGGTAGTGTTTTTTTTTTTTTTTTTTTTTTTTTTTTGTGGTAGTGCTTTTTATTATTGGTTATTATTTATTTAAAAAATAATAATTTTTGTAACATTTTAATTCTTTAATTGTTTTCATATGAAAAGATATTTGTGTATTGCTATACATTCCGTGTGTCTTAAGCAATGTATAAGCGTTTGGACCTGCATAGGCGCATAACTAATGGGCTCTGCGCTGGACTTTAGACCTGCTTTTAGATGGTCAATGGTGCAGTCTATTTCAGTTCTTCAAAATAACAATGCGCCTTAACACACCTTCATTTCAGACCAGCACGCCCATGAATCCACAAAGTGGCGCAAATGAATTGCTATTTAAACAACGTATCTGAAAAAACATGAAAATTGAGGTTGCGCTGGTCTGTAAATAGCAACAAATCGTGCCAAACACGTCTTGTGCCTTATTGTGCTGGGTGTATGATAGGGCCCTTAGAGTTTAACTTCTTTTTTTGCAGTTCTGTTTGTTAACTGAATAATTCTATATTTGTTATTAAAATAACAGGATTAAAGTATTGTTTTATTATTCAGCAATAATACAGTTAAAAGCCAATATTTGAATCAAATTTAAAAGAGGTTCCTTTGTATTGAGGATTGATTAGAGATTAATAGTATTTACTTATTGAGTAAATTGCTTTTTTAGAAAAGACAATGGTAATGATGTAATTATTGATTCATTTCTTTTTTGAAGTAACTTCAACCCAACACTGCATATAATAAGTGGGCATGGCAACACTTAAAGAGTTCTAAACAAACAAAAACAAAACACCGCCTCTGTTCAATAATGCTGACAGCAGTTTAGTTAAAATCTCTGGCCATAACAATTCTTTTATGTTATTGTTAACATTTCCAGGTGTCTCTTTACGAGTCGAACCCACACTACAGCTCGGCCTCACCCTTCCGGGTGAAATATCCCCACTGTCCACTCATCCATCTGGAGAGACATTAGAAGAGTCCATGGCCCGTCTGGAAAAGGGTTTGGTCACTGGCACGCTGCTTCTGCACTTTGAGGTTGGGCCATGTGAATGTTTTACAGCATGTGTCAGTTGGCATGTGTGTGTGCATTGCTGATAATTGTCATCTGCGCATGTGTTTGTGTGTTTTGCTGCTCACAGAAGTTGTACAGGAAGAAAGAAGGAATGTTAATGTCTTGCGCAAAGCAGTCTGAGAATATGGACAAGAATCGGTACAAAGATGTGTTACCATGTAAGTTGTATTGCTTTTCATGTCCAGCAAGATTAAGTTAAACGGAAGGCACAATATAGCATAATTGTGTTATTTGGTTATTATATAATAAATAATGACGGCGCAGTGGCGCAGTAGGTAGTGCTGTCGCCTCACAGCAAGAAGGTTGCTGGTTCGAGCCTCGGCTGGGTCAGATGGCGTTTCTGTGTGGAGTTTGCATGTTCTCCCTGTGTTCGTGTGGGTTTCCTCCGGGTGCTCCGGTTTCCCCCACAGTCCAAAGACATGCGGTACAGGTGAATTGGGTAGGCTAAATTGTCCGTAGTGTATGAGTGTGAATGAGTGTGTGTGGATGTTTCCCAGAAATGGGTTGCGGCTGGAATGGCATCCGCTGCGTAAAAATGGTTGGCGGTTCATTCCGCTGTGGCGACCCCGGATTAATAAAGGGACTTAGCCGAAAAGAAAATGAATGAATGAATAATAAATAATAAAATCTGGAGGGTTTATTAAGTGGGATTGTTCCACTTAAAAATGTAGACAAACAACAGCTAGGGCATTTTTTTATATTGTAGTTCAGACAGTAAAACATGGCACTAACAGCGGTAAAGTTTTCAGTTTCCAGGGAATGCATGAATTGGTGAAGTGTTAATGGAGTAATGCTGCCTTTTTGTGATTTAGAAATAATCATAATTGAAAATAGACATCAATGGCTCATATTTATAAATAGAAAACTCAAGATTGTGTTGATACACAGTGTTTTTGTATAGTTTATAGAAATAGTTGACCCGAAAATAAATAAGATATCTACTATTTGCTCAACTTCAAGTGTGTCCAAACAAGTTTGTTTTTCTGTTAAGCACAAATGACGATTGTAATGAAGTAATTAGATGGCTTTCTAGCCACCAGAAGAAGGAAGCGGATAACTGATGAATGTTTAAAGCACTTTGATAAAGAAAACAAACGGGTGGTGGCAGCCCCACATGAATGACAAACTGATAGTAAAACCAAACATAACATGTTACAGGCCTGGTCCTCTCTTCTTCCTCTGTCGTCACTTTTCCTTTTATTCTTTCACAGTCCTCTGTGAGACTCAAGACCGGTGTGGCACATAGGTGACGCTCGTTAACACTCACACCACCGGCATCATGCTGCGGTCACACTAGAGTTTGTGCGTGCGCAATTCTGTTGTATGGTGCTGCGAAAAGTGGCGGGATTAAACAAGATGATAAGACACTAAAAAAAGTGAGAGATTGGTCCATGTTTTAAATTTGTGTCCAGAGAGGTCATGTTTTGATGTTCGATTGGTCTCACGCAATTATGTGATGCAATTTCACAGGTCAAAGTTCACCAAACTTGAACTTTCCAACACAGCGAACTACAAAACTTGTCGCATGAGCTTGCGTTTCTGGTCTGACGCTTTTGCGTGCGTATGGGATGGAAGTCTATGGGAAGAAAAGTGCAGTGTGATGGCAGCTTCACTCTGCTCTAACGGATCTTGGCATTTATTATTTCTCATGTTATTTATTGTTATTAATGTGATTTCTTACAGAATAAAAAAGCAATTAGTTATTTTACTTTTAAAAAACGTGAATAAACCGTTGCCTTAAAAGTGACAAGTTGACTTTAGTTTTAGTAAAGTGAGTAAACCTATTATTTGAATATTTTAAGTTGAATAAACTTAATTATTATAATTATACACAGTTTATTTACTTAATTATTTTAAGGCAACGGGTTTACTCCCTTTTTTGGGTAAAATCATCTAATAACTTTATAAACAAAGGGTTTACTCACTCACTTTAAAAAAAAAAAAAAAAAAGTCAATGAATCACTTTTTACTGTGTATAATTCAGTGTAGATCAGTTGCAGAAGTTAAAGTGAAATTGTTCACGAACTGACTGTGATACGAACTGACCCTTCCGACACTTCAAGAACTGTACTCTTCCAGAGTGAGTAAAAGGGCTCGCAAAATCACTCTGGACGCCTCGCACCCAGCACACTATCTGTTCAAACTTTTACCGTCTGGTAGGCGCTACAGAGCACCAAGCAAAAAAAACAGCCAGACACAGGAAAAGTTTCTTTCCTCAGACCATCTACCTCATGAACAGTTAAATATTCTCCTACTGTGCAATAAACATGCAATACCTCTCATACGCACTTGTACACAGCACTTTATAACAATATACAATGCAATACTTTCTCCATTTGCATTGGTACACAGCACCTCATAACCTGTATATTTACAACAAACCTGTACATACAACTCAACATCCAGATCTTTTTGACTAACTGCATCTCTGTTTAATGTTTATCGCCTTTTTCTTTTCTCATATTTAATTTTGTGTTGTCACTTGTCACTTTATGTACACTGGAAACTTCTGTTGCCAAAACAAATTCCTTGTGTGTGTGAAGCACACTTGGCAATAAAACTGATTCTGATTCTGATAGTTCAGAATCTGTTCTTTCTTTTAAGGGTGGTAGTGTAACTTTATTATGTACTTTATTCTTACATGCTGCGTGAAAGGTAATATAAGGCCACTTAAAGTTTTATTAGCATTTCCAACAAAATTTGCATCGCTTTTTCTTGCCGTTACACTCATGTATATATTTATGAATCGAAATCATCAATAATTTACGCAGATTTGATGTATTTTCCCCAATGAAAACAGCATTTGTTTGGATTATTCTTCAGTACAATAAAGGCTATATTAGGATATCCCTAAGAAACTGGGAAGAACGAACCTGGTGTCAAAACAACCTTTTAAAATTCAAAAAGAGCCTTCAAAATAACAATTGAAAAACTGAAAATATTTTTTCAGGAGGTTTGTACTTTACAACAACTGCATGACCGTGATGAGATTGAACAAAGCTAGCACACTTGAGTAGATTAGGCCTAAGGTCAAACATATTATTTTATTAATATGCGTATAAGCTCTCGATGGGGAATGAGGCATAATGCCCTTTAAAACTAGTCTTCAGAGGTGTTTTCACGTAATCCGCAAATCCCTCTTCTTCATTCTCTCCCCGTTCATTCTTTTCTTTCAGATGACATCACCAGGGTGGTGCTGCAAGAGGAGGGGGAAGATTACATCAATGCTAGTCACGTGAAGGTATGTCTCATCCCAGTCATCTTTTTCATTGCTTCATATTAGTGTTGAATTGAAAAGTTTTGATTCATGATTCTGGGTGGCTAACTAAAGACTTAATGATATGTGTTTCTTTGTGTGTATGTGCGTGCGTGTGTCAGACTGAGCCAGCAGGTTGTGTTTTGCAGTACATAGCAGCTCAGGGTCCACTGCCACACACCTGTACACACTTCTGGAGGAGCGTGTGGGAGCAGGACGTCAATGTCATCATAATGCTGACTACGCTGACTGAGAGAGGACGGGTACTTCAGCACGTGCTCGCCTCACATGAAACAAAAACAGCCAAAGCGTTCCATCAAGTGCTGCAGTATTAATAAACATGAACATACTTAAAGGGCTTAGTTGACCTCAAAAAATTCTGTCATCTTCTACTCGCTCATGTTTTTCCATCCCATAAGAGGTTTGTTCATCCTTAAAACACAAATGAAGATATTTTTAATCAAATCTCAGCCATTTCTGTCCCTCCATTGCAATGTCTCTGGCCTTCACAATGTTAATAAATAGAACAGAATTTTAATCCATTTAGGCTTTAAATAACATTTGAACATTGATCTGCAGATTTGGTCATGCAAGCTAAAGCATGCTTGATTGATGCGCAAGAACCAATGAGGTTTAAGTGCGTCATGTGACACATTTAAGTTTCCACAAGAACCAATGAGGTTAATTTTTGTTGAAGGTTCCATGAAGTTAAAAGATGTTAGTATCAGTATTGTTAGTTTTTAGGATATCTATTTATTATTCTTCAATGCGGAAGTGCACTCGTTTTTGCAATTGTTTTAGAACTTCCGATTCAGTTGCCTATGGGAGAAATGACAAGGAATAATTCATTCATTCATTCATTTTCTTGTCGGCTTTGTCCCTTGCGGGGTCGCCACAGTGGAATGAACCACCAACTTATCCAGCACGATTTTTACGCAGCGGATGCCCTTCCAGCCGCAACCCATCTCTGGGAATTTCCACACACACACATTCACACTGTTACACTACGGACAATTTTAGCTTACCCAATTCACCTGTACTGCATGTCTTTGGACTGTGGGGGAAACCGGAGCACCCGGAGGAAACCCACGCAAACGCAGGGAGAACATGCAAACTCCACACAGAAACGCCAACTGACCCAGCCCAGCCGAGGTTCGAACCTGCGACCCAGCGACGTTCTTGCTGTGAGGCAACAGCACTACCTACTGCGCCACTGCGTTGCCCACAAGGAATAATAAACGGTAGAAAACAGTCAAACAAGTGTTTGCATGACTATACAGAGAAAATAGAATAATATAATAAGAAAATATCAGTTTGCAACATCAAGCAGCAACACGAGCTGTTTTTAACATCTAAAAATGAATGGAAGTGAATGAGACCAGAAGTCTTGAGCCAAAAAGATTCAAATGGATGCGCCCACTCGTACATGGAGAATAAGGCGAATAAGCTAGTGTGCTCCAAAACGGTGACAAAATTCGTGTTTAGTAGATATAAAATTGATATCAACATTAGGGATGTCCAATCAGGTTTTTTTTTGCCTCTGATTCATTTGATTTTAAGTATTCCGAAACCCGATCCGATACTTCTATAATAGAAAAGGATAAAGAAGTGCGAAGAAACAGATCCAGGATGTTCCTTATTTTTTATTTAATTTACCTTAATTTAACATTTAACAACTCTGTTAAGAAACAGAGCACTTCTGTGAGGTAGCTTGAACAATCAAGTAATAAATAACATCAATTCTTCACTTTTCGACTTTAGTGCAACAGTAAATATATAAATAAATCTAATATAAAAACAAATAGCTCCTCAACTTAAAATACCCGGCAGGCATGTAAACAAAAAAGTCCCAGTGTCTGGCATTTAACCAATAGCGTCTCTGCAACAAAGTGGTGTCATGCCGCACACGTTGCTGTTTCTGTGTGAAGTCCAGAAAGAGGTCTAACTCTGTGTCGCCGCATAACTATAGATGTGTTAAAAAATAATGAGAATATATATCAATATATATTCGAGTCCTGACCGGGAGGTAACATCCGATTCCGAACGAGTCTGAAACCGTGTGATCAGACCCGATTTCCAATCATGCGATCGGATCTGGACATCCCTAATCAACATGTAAAGCATGTAGTTTGTCACTGACATAATTTTTATAATTATGCAAATTGTACTCACTTTTTTAAAGTTCTTTTTTACAGTGTCAGACTATTTAGCACTTCTGTTTTCCAATAATTACTGCAATTATTACAATATTGCATATTTGGTGCTTCATTAAGATTTATTTTACTGTATGTCATTTTGCTAGATACAGAAAAGCTGGGGGGAAAACCAATATAATAAAGGTGTATTGGAAAAAAAGTGATTAGTTTACTTTTTTAAAGTGAGTACAATTTGCATAATTATAAAAATTAAGTAAACTTAACAATTCCAAGTTACAATGAGTTCACTTACTTTATTTTTGTGAAGTCAACTAGTTGCTTTTAAGGCAAACCAACTTGCTTTAAGAAACTTATCATTTTTTACAGTGTGTCCTACGCTCTCCTCATGTTTCAGTAAAGATTACGTCAAACATTGAATATAAAATGCACATTTTAAAGCACTTCACGGGACCTTTAAGAAGATATGGTTGAGCTTCTGTTTATGGCTGCATCCGAAAACTAAAATGTTTGCTTCAGTGGTAGCATTCCAACACAGGAAGGCATTTGAGGTGCGTTCAAATCCCAAATCTGCTTAACATCAATTTTGAAGACAGCAAAGATGTGTCTTTTGATATCCCAAAATCCTGTTTTGTTAATTTCTGAAAGTTAAAAGTCTAAAGATGTCATCTCAAAGCCTTGCTTGGGTGTAAGTTTGGGTGTAAATGTAGGTCTTTGAACAACATTTTCCACTTTTGATTACTTTTCTAAGAAGTTTGTATTGGAGTAAGTTCTCTCTATATTGTACATGATTAAATTGTTATGCTGTCTCAAAAGTCTGTCTGAAATCCATTTCACAAAGTGCCTTTGTTTACAAATGATGCCTCCAGAGTTACTGCCTGATAGGAAAGTCAATTGCCTAAGCTTTTGAATGCAGCCTATGTTTGCTGATCAATGTTTATATGCAAGTAAATAACAACGTTTTAATCTGTTCAATTTTAGTGATTGTGTCTCTACATAAATCTTGAATCACAGTGCTTATTTCATATGGATTTACTTATGAAGCTTTTTATAAACATTTTAAAACAACAGGTTTTTGAGTAAATAGGGCCAGAAAACTCTCTTTTTTTGTTGAGAAAATGAATGAAAGTCTTTTGGAAAGTTACATTTGCAACAATATGTGGGCAAGAATATTAAAAAAAAGATTCAAAATATCTTCATTTGTGTTTTAAGGATGAACAAACTTCTTATGGGATTGAGTAGATGATGACAGAATTTTCATTTTATCATCAAGTACGCTCATGTTTATTCATACTGCAGCACTTCATGTAACTCTTTGGCTGTTTTGGCTGACAGTTTTGGTGAACTTATATTTTAAAACACACAAGCATACTTGTTTTGATGGTTTATGAGGACTCTTCGTGGCATAATTTATTTTATGCTCTTAAAAAAACTACTTTTTATATTAATATCTCTAAATCCAGGCCTCACAGGAAACGTAGCACATTTTGAATGCGAAAAGACTGGTGAAGTATGATTATTATCAGTTTTTGAATTACGAGGACACGGTTTATGTCCTCATAAACCACCTCAACATTGTAATACCTAGGTCATACCCATGTCTTTATACAAATGTGTGTCCTTATAAACCACCAAATCCAGTACACACACACACAAACACAGACATAGTAATGTCCTGAATTCACTTTTACAACAGAAAAACTCACACACATAACACCTAATCAGACGAACCCCATCACACACCTCCAGTCCCCCAAGGACAGCTTATTGTGAGTAGCGTATTCTTCAGCTCGGCTTGACTGTTGCTTGGTAACCGAGCATTCTGCATTCTTTTCCAAAGGGATGATTTAATAAACTTGGTGTTTGAGCAAGGGAGAGAGAGAGAGCGAGGGAGCACAAATTGTGTGTGTGTGTGTGTGCGTGTGTGTGTGTGCTTAGTAATCTTTTTTCCATTTCCACAGACCAAGTGCCACCAATACTGGCCACATCCACCTGAAGTGAGGGATTATGGGTATCTTCAGGTGTGCTGTCACTCAGAGGAGTGCAACCTGGCATACGTTATCAGACAATTAACGCTCACTAACACTCAGGTAACAACAAAATAGCACAAACTACTAAATAGACACCACTAGGGATGCTCATAATAACTCATTCACCGTTAACCAAAAGGGTGCATTTTAACTGATTATTGGTATCAGTTAAATGATTAAAACAATTTTTTTATTATTTTATTTAATTGGCTGCAACTCGCTAGACGGTAACGCGTAATAGGGTTGGGCGATGTTGACCAATTTAGCAACGTACGATGTCTAATGTGAAACATCGCGATGGACGATGGCATCGTCTTTATAGACGGAGGTGAATTAATTATTTATGAATAATTAATTAATTCATAACAAGTGAATTATTTGTAGCCTACCATTTCAACTACCTGGTCTTTGTTTTACCCATAACCAAATCATAAATAAATAAAGATAAATTAGACACAAATTAGCACCTGTCAATCATTTTTTCCGCGGGACGCTGGCATGAGTAGGCAGAGTGATCCGTGTCAGTCGGTGGATGGCGGAGGGGCGCACGAAAGTGAGCGGAGCGGGGGTGTCGCGGACGAAAGTGAAGAGGGTTGGGGAGTCGCTAAAGAAAGTGAAAATGAACAGCAGACAGGGGAGTAGGGCGGTTGAGGACGGAGATCAGTAAAATGAGGTGCATCAGATTTCAGAGGTGCCGGATCCGGCGTGTTCCGGCACAAATTAAGCCCTGGATAGAGACAAGATTAATTAAATATCATGTTTAACAACTATAGTGAGACACGATTCAGCGATACATCCTTGATCAACTGTCCGACGTACACGGTTCGGTGGAGCTCAGACGAGCGCATGACAGTGTGTCTGTGGCTGTGTGTGTGGGTGTGGTCACTTGATGTGCGTTTTCAGTGGACGGAGGGCTGTTCAGAAATGCTAGGTGAAACACCAGTGTGGACGTGGGTCATTTTCGTTCTAAAATGCCATTTTAAAACTAAGCTGTATTAGTGTAAACGGGGCCAGAGTGTGTATTTTTCCTGAGCGGGTTTGCGACAGGGGCGGGGTGGAGGATCGGCGATGCCGGCTCACCATCGTGATGGCATCGTCTATCGGCCCAACCCTAACGCGTAACCGCATGTGCCTACAGACATATTTTGCCAAAGAAGCAAAATGAAAGAAGAATATTACTGGTCACGGTTTGACACAGACGAGTTGATGCCAAACCAGCGCTGATGCTAATTACCTCTGTCTTGGATCTGTGTCATAACAAAACTTTCTAAAATGTAATCTGCTTTGGAAACAAGCCAGCCTCAAGTCGGAGTGTCGGGGTCCTTCTGAGCACTCTCCGGCACCGTTCATAAACACAAGAAATAGGCTATAGTTGTGGTGATTTATTGAACAATCAACAAACCAACCTTTTTTCCATTTGGAAAATTACAGTTATTAATAGATCTTATACAGTATAATAGATAAAATATCCATTTTTAAAATAGCCTACATAAACTACAAATCAAACAAATCCAAAGATTTTCTTGATTTCAGCATAATGATAACTCCGCACCAAACTGAGGCTTTCATTTTATAGCTTATAAATGCAATATCATTTGTAAGCAACAAAGTTGTTATATATTATAGTAGCCTATACTTTACAAAACGTCAACATATGAGCCTTGTCATTGTCTTTCATCACATGCAGTGCACGCGCACATGAAGTGAGAGAGGAAATAAAAGCACACAAGCTCTACGGTAAAACCAGACGCATAAGACATAATCTTTAAAATAATGACTTCTATGAACAGGCACGGATTAAAAATTCAGAGGCCCCTGGGCACAATGTCTTGTAGGCCCCCCTACAAGGCCTCACCTCTATGGTTGAATTAAAATATAAGATTAATATAATATTTTTTTTAAATAAAGTTAATCTATAATATTTTGCCCACGTTTTTAAAATAAATGACATAGTGCATATATTTATAGTCAACAAAGATTTACCTGATTTTAAAAGCATTTAAAGCACACTTTTAAAAAAAATACTAAAAAACTAGTGAAAATGAATGGTTTTTAATATACTTGTTCAAGTTCACTGAAGCAGTACTAAAAATTTATATTTAGGGGTATTTTAATGTATAACTTCTACAAACTTAAAATGCATATGATTTGGATAAACACCTCCAATCTAGTTCTATGAATCTGAGTCTTCCATAATACACACACTTATTAATAATTCCTACTGTCTTCCTCGTGATGAAGAAGAGTAGGCAAAAAGCACTTGATTTTAAGGCTGAAAGTATCCGAAATCACACACACTGTACCAGTTCTCTCCTGTCTCTCTCCTCTTCAGGGGCTTTTTCTGTCTCTCTCTCGGTCTCTCTCTCCTTGAGGTCGGAGAATATTGGTTAAGCAGGGCGACTAACATTGTAAATACAGATGAATTATATTAAGATGTCGCTTACATTTAACACCAGGTGGAAAACAACTGTTTATAGAATATTTATAATTATTATTATTCTTATTAAATACCTTGTGACTCATTTTATATATTTTATATACTTTATTTAAATTTTAAAACAAAAACATTTCCTTTCTATTGAAAATAAATGTATTTCCAATCTGCTATGTAATGGGGGAAAAAAGAAGAACGTGTTCATCAGTCGCTGGATTCAAACCGGGTCCATGATCGTTCGCCTCAAAACACATATCCATGCTCTTTACAAGCTACGCCACTCCCACCTGCTGTCTGCTGCGCTCTTTAGTTATGTTGACTCTGTCGATCAAATGGCGCTGGCGGAAAGCACTTAACTAGCTTATTACAACGAGGTGCGCTATTTGCACTTAGCCTAAATAGACACTACAAAATCAGCATTTTTTTACCCCCCCTCGCAGGGGCCCCAAGTGCGCACGGGCCCCTGGGCCTGTGCCCATAATGCCCATTGATTAATCCGGCCCTGTCTATGAAAAATGTTGACAGAGGTTTGTGATATAAGTATAACAGCGGAGCATTAATTAAATGCATATTTTCAGTGGAGTGATCGATTTGAGGTAGCCTGCTATTTTTATTTGACAGAAGACTAAAAACATATAATGGGGAAAAACAGCCTATGCTGGTTCTTAAAAAGGAGTCAGTGTTTCAAGTGAAAAATATCTAGACTATTTATTTTATTCTTTTTATTTAGTTTATTCTGTTTTTCTATGCTGTTGGAAACACTGCAGGTGTATGAAGATGTTATGTTGTTAATATGTTCGCATGTTAAAATAAATCAGTATATTAATGCAATATTTAATGTGTCAGACACAAAATAGATACATCAACTTTTATTATTTTAATTAAATAATTTAATATTAATCTGTCCAGTTAACGAGTAGGGGTTGTCTGTTGGCAAAATTAACCGAAATGAGCATAAGACAGACATCAAGCATAAATATATAACACTTATTGAACATACATTATTAAAGACCACTTACAATATAAAAAATCTGAGTTTGCAGCATACTTTAGGTCATTTATATGCTATCATATATCTTCCTCAAATTAGTAAGTAAAAAAATATACATATGCTATAAATGCAAACTATCATAAACAAAGTAAACATGTTTTTTGTGCAATTTTTGTTTAATTAAATCCATTTAATAATGAGAATGTCTTCTATTAGCAGGCAGCAATTCATAGACTGTTTACAAAGTAGCATACTACAAAGTTTAAGGAGGGACAACCACGTATAAACACAGGAGTGTAATACCAGCCCAAACTATCGTGGCATGTTTGTGCAGAACACCAGAACACAATCAAATTGCAGTAACCATAGCAACGTTCTGGCGTCTTGCACATTTGGTATCTTCTACTTGTGATCAAAGTAATTTTACAGAAACAAAGACATAATATGGTTGTCGTTTAGTTTTTAACTGAACCGTCACCACAGAGGTGTCGTGTTTTGTTTGTTTGGAAGGCTGCTTTGCAGAGTGCACTGTTGTTGCTGCCACTTCCACTTAATATAGGCCACAATTAAATTGGGCCAGTTTATGGGGTTAAACATTGCAGGTGCAGGTTGTAAAGCTTTGGTACGCGTGTTATTTCACTACCTGTCAGTTACTTTGCGTGCATGTCTGTGCATTCTGAACAGGATTAAGCACTAAAAAGTGAACTGACCATGGAAATGAGCTCATGGCTGTAGGAAGTAAACTGTCTTAATGACAAACAATGACAGAATATGGATAACTACTATGAAGATACTTTTACTGTTATACCATAGGCAGAATTCATTGCATTCCATTCTGATTGGTTCATCCCTATGACCTCTAGAGCGAAAGCTTCAAAGAGTTGAAGAGTGAAAAAAAGGAGTTTCTTGAAATGAACTGCGTCATCTTGTGTCTTCTGCGTCACAAATTTAACTTGCATAGATAATCGTGGAAGTGTGTCTGTAGATTTCAAAAGGGTCCTTTGAAGTGGCCAGTTCTGAGCACTTCAGTTTGGAACAACCCTTGATTGCTCTTGATTGAATGTCCTTTGGAGGCGGATTTATCCTGTTAGGAATGCAGCGTATATTTTTACAAGGAAAAAAACTGTGTGAGTGTTATGTTAGTCACAAGCCATTGCTGAATTTGTAATGTAGAGTAATAGCACAAAACTTTTCTGACTAGCATTTTCTGTCTAGCATAGATTCAACAAGGTGTTTCAACAAGGCATTTCTTAGAGAGTTTGGTTCATATTGACTTCCTCTAGCATAAACATGGCATTTTCACCCACAGAAATGCCGTTCACTAGATATTTTCTATTTTGGACCGTTCTCTTTAAACTTAAGTAATGCTTGTGCATTAAAATCCCAGCAGATCAGCAGCTTCTGAATCTGGCACTAGCAACAATGATCATTCAGTCACTTAAATCATGCTTCTGATGCTGAACTAGCTTTAGAAAATTGTCTTGACCATGTCTACATCCCTAAATGCATTAAGATGGTACTATGTTGATTGGCTGATTAGAGATAATAGTTAAGCAGTTTCAAACATAATTTAAAAGTCTTCCTTCATGTCTAGCAGAAAAAATAAATGTATACAGTTTGGATAAGCTCAAAAGTGACTAAATGAGGACAGAAATGTCATTTTAGTTATTACGTAAAGGGCACCTATTTTACCCCTTTTTCAATATTTAAGATGAATCTTTTTTTGTCTCCAGAATGTGTCTGTAAAGTTTAATCTCAAAACACCTATCAGATTATTTATTATACCTTTCAGAACATTAGAATTTTCTGCTCTGGACACCATGTAGCTATTTTTGTTGCCTGTGCCTCAATCTCCGCCTTGGCTGTGTCAGATAAACAGCACAGTGACAGACATTAAGGAAGCAGATCTCACGTAACGTTTGTAAGAACTACTACAGTAAGAACTTTCCCAATGATTATTTGATGTATTTGTTGTGGAGTTGCAACGATGAGTCACACACAATGTTGTGACAAAGTTCACGCACGCACGCACACACACGCACAAACACAAAATGCATGCGTTTAACTTTGCACTGCTTTTACACTGCAAATGTGACAGGATACAGGTTAATATCCACTGCTGTATGAATATCCGTTATGTTAATTTGCAGAACCTGATTTAACATCCACAAACCGGGATTGAAGCGTAGTCTTTTATAATTGTACTGACATGCGGCTGTGCTGATAAAGACGGTAAAATCACTGTAATTCATTACAAACATTCACTGTTTTAAAAACGTTTTAAACTTGTAAAACTCATTCTTGAGCTTATTTGATGATGATTGATGATCACAGAGAGCTGAACAGATCTTTTAATCTCAGTTGCTTTGCGCACGTCCTGTCTTGTTAATATGATTATACGCGTTACTACGGAGACATGTTAATAAGCAGCTGTCAATCAATTCGGTGGGTGGGGAAACTGCACTCCTACATGACGTTGCTGTCGGTCTCAAAATGGGAGGGATTTAGATCCTATTTTAACGTCCGGAAATTTTAAAAAGAGACTTATGTTTTTATCACTGCAATATGACTGTGGACACACTATACCTACACACAGTCCTGCCCAGACAGCTCACAAAAGAAGATTTTCATCATAGGTGCTCTTTATGCACATTTTCTAACAGTTTTTCCATTACCAAAATACTACCTTGCATTAAATGATATTCATGCCAGATTGATCAAAAATATATAATTGTCAGTGCTGATAGCCTAGTGGAAATCGAGCACATTATAGATCGAAAATTTTATATATAAAGTAACAACAAAAGTTGTATTGTAATGTAAAGTGGCTCAGGTATTCCATTTCATTAAGAAATACTTCACAAAAGAGAAAATGCTGCTCGCCAAGGATTAGTCTCATCAAGCATAGTCTTATTTTTGGTCAAATTCGGTGATTCTCATGTAAATGTTTATAATTACTCACTATAATTACTCAAAGTTTATTTATGGAAATAGAATGGGAATGACTTTAAATGAAAGCTTGTTGTGTGTGAGAGAGCGTCAACGTGTGCTGGTGGATGTGGCAAACAGGTCAAGTACTGCTGTGGCCAGGAGCACAGGACCGTACACATACATGTACATGTACATGCACATACACACTCACTCTCACAAAACAATCTTATCATTGCTGGAGAACGGAGACCCATCTGTTGTCTCTGTTGGTGGGAGTTAATCTGAGCACGGACAGCAGACGGAGGTTACATCACACATTCGTCGTCCATATATGGTGTGTGTGTGTATCTCAAATGAAAATAAAGAAAAGGAGAAAGGAACGGGATGATTGGGGGGTACAGGAAAAATGCCAATGTGTGAGTGTTTGTACCACACAGCTTGCGAACCAATTATTTCTTTCTGGCTGATTTGTCACAATACATTTTTTTTTTCCCAGTTTGGCCTTTAGAGTGTGACTCATATATTCAAGAACTTAAAGATCATTACTTTGCTCTTCACCTACTTATAAGATCATGAATGATAAACTGAGGGGAATTTAAAATGTCAGCGTTTAGATCATTCCAAGCTGAAATGTAGTTTTGAAGAAAGACAGGAATGACATGGGCTTCATTTATAAAATGCATAAAAAGCATTTTGCATCTGATTTGACCCTGATATTCATGAATCTCATACATCGAAAGTCGGGATCGGAAAATGTAAAGGGAAAAACTAACATGAATATACACTAATGAATAGGCATGGGCCGGTATAAGTTTCGGATGGTATAACCTTGGATAAAAATACTACGATTTCACGGTGTAACAGTATTGTGATTACTGCACTAAAATACGTTATTTTTTAATGTCTGAGTAAAAAACACCCACTTTTTTTTACCCCATTAAACACAATATATTTTACTTAGGAAGCATTTCTAATATTTTAGAACAGTAAACATGTCAGGCTAAATTATTAAAATAAATCATTGACTTCTGCTCTCTTCATTGGTTTCAAAAACACTGATTTATTTAAAATGCATTAAAAAAAAACATTTAAAAAAACCTTACATACAGCTGAAATCAGAATTATTAGCCCCCCTTTTTATTTTTTCCCCAATTTCTGTTTAATGGAGAGAAGTTTTTTCAACACGTTTCTAAACGTGATAATAATAACTGATTTATTTTATCTGTTCCATGATGGCAGTAAATGATATTTGACTAGATATTTTTAGGTTAATTAGGTTAACTAGGCAGGTTAGGGTAATTAAGCAAGTTATTGTATAATGATGGTTTGTTCTGTACTATCGAAAACAAATATAGCTTAAAGAGGCTAATAATTTTGACCTTAAAATGGTTTTTAAAAAAATTAAAAACTGCTTTTATTCTAGCCGAAATAAAACAAATAAGACTTTCTCCAGAAGAAAAAATATTATCAGACATACTGTGAAAGTTTCCTTGCTCTGCTAAACATAATTTGGAAAATATAAAAAAAACAACAAAAAAAAAATCTAAGGGGCTAATAATTCTGACTTCAACTGTATACCTTAGGAACGGTATAACAGAACATTCTAGCGGTTTTAAATCCTTGACTTTTCCAAACCGCGGTAAACCTTGAAACCAGTTATCGTCATATGCCTACTTATGAATATTCCAATAGAAAAGCGTGTGTGATTTCTATTAATTAATTAATTTTTTTTTTTTTTGTGTGCTCCTATAACCAATAAGTTACATTTATTCTAAAAGTTTAATGGTAGAATATGGATTATTTTACTATTAAAATATATGGATATTTTAAAATTCTGTCTATAAAATGTTTTCTTTGATTTGTAGAGGTCATCCATTAAAATATAAGTGCAAAAACAAAGTAGGGAAAATAAGTATTGAACACGTCACCATTTTCTCAGAAAACATATTTCTAAAGGTGCAGTTTACTTGAAATTTTCCCTGGATGTTGGTAACAACCAAAGAAACCAATATATGCAAAGAAAACAAAGCTAAATAGTTTACAAATTAAGGTATCCATAATAAAATGAAATAAAGCAGGGAAAAAGTATTTAACACATGAAGAAAGGGAGGTGTAGAAAGCCCAGACAGCAGCTGAAATCTCTCAGAACTTATTCAGCAATCCTTTGCCCTTCGTAATTATAAATGAATATTAGCTGCTTCAGTCCAACATTTACATTATCAGGATGATGACGATGACACCAGGGTGGACATTTCAGCAAGACAATGATCCAAAACACAGTCGAGGAAACTCTGAAATGCTTTCAGAAAAGGAAAATCAAGCTGTAGAATGGCCTAGCCAATCACCTGAATCCAATAGAAAATACAAAATAAAGATCACATTTGATAGACGAGACCCACATAACCATCAAGACTTTTACAGTCTGTTGAAGTCTGTGAAAAACTCACACCAATTTGTGACTTCATTCTTCATATGAGAGTCATCTTTAAGCTGCCATCACCAAAAAAAAAAAGCCTTTTATATAAAGTATTAAGTAGTTTCAGTAGTTCAGCACTTTCTCCTTGTGTTATTTCATTTTTATTACTCATAACTAATTTTTAGGTTTGTTTTGTTTTGTTTTATTTTGATGTTTGTATTGTTTGGGTTTTTACCAAAATCTGGTTCAATTCCATGTCAACAGCTCCTTTTGAAATATTATTCCCAGGAAAAAAACATGACTTATTCAATACTTATTTTTTCCACTGTATATACTAAATCTGGTAACGCTTTCTTTTAAGGTGTTCTTGTTACATAAAGTATGTTACATGTATTTACTGTTTTTGAATGGATTTATGCATAATTACATGCAACTAACATTAAACCCACATTCTAACCCTAACCATACAGTAAGTACATGTAGTTAATTAATATAACTCAGTAGTTAAATGAATAGTCACAAATTAACTAGGACACATTCAAATAAAGTCAGACCCTAAATATAATTTATATGTAAATTATATGAAAATCTTGTCCTGTTTATTGAGAATCATTTGATGACATTAACAGACACTCAAGTACAGCCCCAATATCTTATTAATTGCAATTTTAAATCTTTCTTTGTCACAAGATTTTACCCATTTGTCAGTTTTTAAGTGTTTTTAGTACAAAATATATTAAAATTTAGTTTGATCACTTATACATATACCCTTTTTACGTACATCACATGTATGTACCATTTGTACATAAATATAAATCTTCTCGATCTTGTCGCGAATTATGGTGACAACTATTAATCCTGAAAAACGAACCTTTTTCTCAGGATTAACAGCTGTAAAGAAAACAATCGTCAGTTCCTGGTTCCCTCCTAATCTCCTGTCAATTCAGCAATGGTTATACTATTTTATAGACATTGTTCGACTAGAGCAGATATGACCAAACTAGGGCCATGAAGCAAGTCAGTGTTGAGGAATGCTATTATTACCATTGTTGATAACCATGTTTACTATAAATACTAAGTTTAAGTATAAAAAAAAGGGTTATTTGATACACTTCGCCTCCATTTAATATGCTTTCTATGTATAATAGTACTTTAAATGGCACCTATGATGAAAATCCTCTTTTGTAAGCTGTTTGGACAGGACTGTGTGTAGGTATAGTGTGTCCACAGTCATATTGCAGTGATAGAAACACATTAAGTCTCTTTTTAAATTTCCTGACATTAAAATAGGATCCAAACCCCTCCCATTTTGATGCCCACCGCAACGTGACGTAGGAGTGCGGTTTCCCCACCCACCGAGTTGATTGACAGCCGCGTATTAACATGTCTCCGTAGTAATGTGTATAATCATATCAACAAGACAGGATGTGAGCAAAGCAACAAGGATTAAAAGATCTGTTCAGCTCTCTGTGATCATCAATCATCATCAAATGTGATCAAGAATGACTTTTACAAGTTTAAAATGTTTTAAAACAGTGCCTGTTTGTAATGAATTACAGCGATTTTACCCTCCTTACCAGCACAGCCGCATGTCAGTACAATTATAAACGAAGACACTTCAATCTCGGTTTGTTCAATTTTATTTCAAGAGTTCACACTTAGATATTGCTTGATTGCCGTGCGCACCGCCAGTCGAAATGATGTCGCGCGCACCCAAAGCGAACATCCGCAAACTCCGCGCTGACGTCAGATTCGCCGCGCGCACTCAAGCAAACTAGCGGACGCGTCGAGTACAAACAAGGCTTTAGTAGAGCCTCGGTCTCGAGTCGACTTTCAGGCTGAGCTGGGTGCTGTTGAGACGGGGCTGGTGTTTTAGGGAGAGCGGGGCTTTCTTTCCTGTCCATAAGCTTTGCTGTTGTTGTGTTCGCCGCCTCTGTTGTTGTTGTTGTTGTAGATGGTAAAGGTGGTGGTATAGTAGCTTGAGTAAGTAGCAGGTTGATTTGTCCGTGAGTAGCGTTCGGAGGAGCTGGAACGGACCTGTCGTTAGCTTCTTCGGAATACGAAGATAAGGGAGTAAATTTTTCTAGGCTACTTATAGTGAGTTTGGATTCATCTGATTGGCTAACTAATGATTGTAGATGAGAAACCAGCTGCAGTCAATCATATCACGTGCTCCTCTCGAAATTAGTTTGTGAAACTTCACTCAATTCACCTTTATTTGTATAGCGCTTATACAATGTAGATTGTGTCAAAGCAGCTTCACATATAAGATTGTAGTAAATTGAAACAGTGTCAGTTCAATTTTCAGAGTTTAAGTTCAGTTCAGTTTAGCTCAGTTCAGTGTGGATTAATAATCACTACTGAGAGTCCAAACACTGAAGAGCAAATCCATCGATGCGCAGCTCTACAGATCCCAGACCATGCAAGCCAGTGGTGAAAGCGGCGAGGAAAAAACTTCACCAATTGGCGAAAGTAAAGAATTTAAAAAAACCTCGTGAGAAACCAGGCTCAGTTGGGCACAACCATTTCTCCTATGGCCAAACGTCTTGTGTAGAGCTGCAGTCTAGGCGCAGGAAGCTGGAGCTGGTTTGTGGATGTTAAATCAGGTTTATTTTGTACATTAACATAATGGATATCCATACAGCAGTGGATATAACGTGTATCCTGTCACATTTGCCGTGCAAAAACAGTGCAAAGTTAAACGCATGCGCTGTGTGTGTCTGTGTGTGTGTGCTTGAACTTTGTAACGACATTGTGTGTGACTCATCGTTGCAGAATTAAGTCCACAACAAATACATCAAATAATCATTGGGAAAGTTCTTATTGTAGTATTTCTCACAAACGTTATGTGGGATCTGCTTTCTTTATGTCTGTCACTGTGCTGTTTATCTGATGCAGCCGAGGCGGAGATTGAGGCACACCCTGACAGGCATGTGGGAAAGGTGGGCGGGGAGAACTAGCATTGAAGCCACAAGCAACAAAAACAGCTTCATTGTGTTTAGAGCAGAAAATTCCAATATTCTGAAAGGCTAATAAATAATCTGATGGGTGTTTTGCGATTAAACTTTACAGACACATTCTGGAGACACAAAAGATTCATCTTAAATCTTGAAAAAGGGGTAAAATAGGTGCCCTTTAATAAATAGATCCAGGCGCTGAAAATCCCCAATGCTTTCAACCTAGAAATATTTCTCAAAATGTTTTTGTCTCGATAAGGAAATGCACAGGCATGCTTAGACTTGTCTGCTTTCTTGCGAACTCATTCAAGCATTCTCTTGCACTCAGCCTCGCCCTTCTCTCACTCTATTTGTTTTTTTTGTTCTACAGTCAGGACAGCAGCGCTTAATCACTCATTTACAGTATGTTGCCTGGCCTGATCACGGGGTACCAGAAGATTCCTCAGACTTCCTGGATTTTGTCCAGTCAGTGAGAAGCATGAGGCAGGAGTCTGTGCCTCTAATGGTCCACTGCAGGTGAGGGGACTTCCAGCACACAGGCAGACAGATGTTATCGGGCGCTCGTCTTACACAGAGCCAATGTTTTTTCCTGCAGTGCTGGTATCGGCCGGACGGGTGTTTTGATCACCATGGAGACCGCCATGACACTGATGGAGAAGGAAAAGCCAGTGTATCCCCTAGAGGTCATTACCTTGATGAGAGAACAGAGGGCCATGCTGGTTCAGACATCGGTACAACCTCGTACACACACACACATTCTCACAATATAAAGTTTTAAAAGTTACAGATGGTCTTTCCATCCAGCAGATGATTTTGACTCAAACCTATTCAACTATTAGAGCCAGTGTTGTTGTGTCCAGTCAAGTGAGACTACTCAAACATACAGATTGCCATTTCAATTGATGCCACACAATGAATGAATTATTCAAAGAGAATAAAAAAGAAAAGTCATAAATGACGTGCTTAAGAAAGCTACAAAGCTACACACCTTATTCTTTCACATAAGAGTTGGTGCAGCCATTGGAATCTTATTGTCTCAAGACTTCGGGTTTGATTCATTGTCATGGTTTTAGTCATAAAAACAGCTTGTTATGCTTCTTGATATTGAAAACTTAAGATTTTATTATTATATCATTTTAAATTTTATACATTGTCATAAACACAGCTGGTTCTAGAGCAAGAAGTTTGCTGCTGTTTATTATTCTTAGTCATTTCCAGTTGAAATGACTTGGAATTTCTAAAACAATCACAGAAAAGAGCTTGCTTCCACATTGTAGAATAAAGTCAAGGCAAATGTTTTGCCTCTTTTGTCAGCCATAGTAAATTTATATTGTCCAAAAAAACAAATACAATGGCTGCATCTATATAAGCATACTTCCTTACTCCATAGTAAGTAAAAACTGTATTGTTGTGTCTGAATTCATACATGCGTCCCCTTCTATATCCTCTTAAGGATCCTTCCTTCTATATCCTTTTTTTACATGCATTTTTTATTTCTCTTTGCTATTTGGGCTTATTGGAACCTAATTAGAATAAAAATGTAAGTATCATCTTTTGATATGATGAACTTTTAGAGAAAAATTATGTTCATATATGTGGACTTGTGGTCCGAATTTACATAAAACACTTTTTCCCAAATTTTCTTTTATGCATATTTAACATAAAAAATTTTTTTTAACTTGCTTTAACTATCAGAGAGTAAAAACAACATTTTTTCCCATTTTGGACAGTTAAAAAAAGAGTTTGGGACATTTCATATGCTGCAAAACAGTTGCAGGATGACACTGTATGTCTGTAACAAAATATAAAACATTCAAAGTGTTTTAAATAGCCACTTCAGAGCTAAAATGTGCTGTCCACATATGTGGACACTCTGGCCCTAGGAGGTTATAATATTTGAAAAACAGTATGTGAGCTGTTAAGTATGTCTAAATTCACACACACTAAAAAAGGTTAAAAAGTTGATGACAACGATTTTTTTTGTTACTTTAAATTAATCGGTTAATAGGGTTTCAACTAAATATTTTTAGTTGTACAAACTCAGTATTTTTAGTCAGTTTGCCTGATGTAAGTATTAGGTAGCAATACTTTGTTTTCAGCGCAGTATTCAAAGAACAGTAGGTGAGAAGTACTGCTACATCCTTACAAACCTTTTTAGCTACGAATGCAGAGCCAGTGGACAGTTTACCATTCCATGAGGCCACAGCAGAGAATTTATGATGCAGCTGATGCTGGTTGCTCATGTAATAATGATAACATCCACCCGAATTTCATTCAAACTACTCATGTTCAGATAGAACATACCTTTTTAAGAGTCATGAAGTATGTTCAAATTCACATGTAGTAACTTCTCAGACAGCACATTATTTGGTTTAAATGTTTTTATTGATTCTTCAAGTACACACATTTACAAACCCAACAGCCCTTACCAAGAATAGAACATACAATAGTGTTCCAGCTGTCAGTTACATCAAGCTGAAATTACAGGTGTTTGGAGAAGAAGAGAAAGAGAAATGATTATAATATTGACAGCACACTATTTTGAGCACTTTATTTAAACATTTAACATTTTCAGAAAACGTATCATGTTTTTAATCATCTGAAACATCATGTCAATTGTTTTACAAAGTGACTTGTACAATGCATTTAAAATAAAGTAGAAACATTTACCAAGCATGCAAATATTTCGATTGGTGCTAAATTAGAGTGAGGAGATTTTTTTTTTGTAAAGCACATTTCCAAGATGTCTCCAGTTTCAATTTCACCATATGTTCATTTAGGCTTAACATTTATTATATATGTTGTTTATAATGAAAGCCACTAGTTTCTTTTTTATTCTACTTAAAACGTTTAATACCCTCTGTTCTGATTACACTTGCATTTAAAGGATTTGTTGTGTCTTTTTATTTGTTTGTATCTATTTATTATATTAGAATGATATTATAAAATGTGACCTGTGTACTGTATATGTTTTCTTTTCAACAATGCAGTTTTGACCATGCAGCTTATAGCCAGGTGCAATCTATTTTATAAAAAAATATTGTATTTCCAAATTAGCTGGGCTAAAAGTAGCTGGTTGACTTGATACTTCAGACTTGGGATTTTGAGGTGCGCAATAAAAGGATGCTTTAAGGTTAGTGCACCCAAAAATGAAAACGTATTAATTACTCTCCCTTATATCGTTCCAATTCCCTAAGACCTTAATTCATTCTAAAAACATAAATTAAGATATTTTAGATGAAATCCGAGAGCTCTCTGATCCTCCATATACTGTACAGCAAGGGCCCCGAGATGTTCAAAGTCCAGAAAAGGATCCGAAAACATTGTCAAAACCAGTGTTGGGGACTTTTGAAAGTAATGCATTACAATATTGAGTTACTCCCCGAAAAAGTAACTAGTTGCGTTACTTAGTTACTTTTTATGGTAAGTAATGCATTACGTTACTTTTGAGTTACTTTTGTGTTACTTTTTATTACCTGGCTGACGCTTGATCTTTTTCAGAACTGTTTTTTTTTACTTTCTATTTTTAATAAAGGAGTTCTGCAATGAACAATGCACAGTATAATCTACATTTACCTTTAAAAAACACATATGGTATTTAAATATAAAAATAACATAATATTTTAGGATAATGTTATCTGAGAACGTCGTGATCCCAGAGCTATACATGCCATACTGTATATACAGATTACTGAAGGTTTAAAGCCAGGGGTGTCCAAACTCGATCCTGTAGGGTCGGTGTCCTGGAGAGTTTAGCTCCAACCCTAATAAAACTCACCTGAACCAGCTAATCAAGCTCTTTCTAGATGTATAATACTGTAGAAACTTCCTGGCAGGTGTGTTGAAGCAAGTTGGAGCTAAATTCAGCAGGACATTGGCCCTCCAGGATCAAGTTTGGACACCCCTGTTTAAAGCAACGTGTTTGCTACTTTTGTACTATTTGTCTTAAGTAAAAAAACTGTCCATTGGGACAATCCCCTTTTCCTTTTCTTCCATGTGTTCAAAATAATGAACACATTCTCTCATTGTGACTACGTTAATTCAGCAATTCATTCATTCATTTTCTTTTCGGCTTAGTCCCTTTGTTAATCTGGGGTTGCCACAGTGGAATGAACCGCCAAATTATCCAGCATATGTTTCACGCAGTGGATGCCCTTCCAGCTGCAACCCATTACTGCGAAACACCTAAACACTCCCATTCACACACATACACTACAGCCAATTTAGCTTACCCAATTCATCTATACAGCATGTCTTTGGACTTGTCGGGGAAACCGGAGCACCCGGAGAAAACCCACGCGAACATGGGGAGAACATGCAAACTCCACACAGAAATAACAACTGACCCAGCCGAAGCTCAAACCAGTGGCCTTCTTGCTGTGAGGCGACAGCGCTACCCATTGCGCAATTCACTCAAGTCAATTTAATTCAGCTCGCGTTACTTGTAATGCGTTACTCCCAACAGAATTAATAATAGAATTTTCTTTTTGGGTGAACTAACCTTTTAAGATCTATACAAAACCACAAAAAAACACACATGAAGTAGAATGACAACAAAGCTCAACTTGACTTAACTTGAGAAGAGTGTAATGCTAGTGACACAACCTACACTGTAGGTCACACGACATATGTAGATGTCTGGATTAAATGCATAATATGTAAAACAATAATCACTCCCAGTGATTTAAAAAAAAAATACTTTTTAAACGTTCTAAAAATAAGTATTTCACACTATTTCGGACGCAGCTAATGACACAAACAGGGCAATATGGGAAAGGGTCACTATTGGTGGTTTGAATGTAAAATCACAGTCTGAAATAGCTTTCGATTCAAAGATGCGAAGGTTGAATATATTAACCTGATTCCTGCCATTGCTTATCCTCTGTGCATGTTTGTTTTGCAGTGCCAGTTCACATTTGTGTGTGAGGCCATTCTGAGGGTGTACAGAGAAAGAGTCAAACATAACAGTTGATAAGAAAACGGGGACGGTAGAGGAGTGTTTGAGGACACAGAAGTGAAGGAAGAAGCTCCGCCGCTGTGATCCAGCTGTCAGTAAAGACTGGATGAAAACAAGGCAGGAAGTAGAGGGTGTGCCTTGAAAAAGACGGATGGACAATCTCTTCTCTTGCTGTGGCTCTCCTGACAGCTGTGCGGATCAAGGAAGAACATGAAGCACTTTGACACGTAGAAGCTTATAGGACCCTACAGCGCACTCTCTCTTGCTCTGTCCCACACACAACCACACACAGTGCTATATTTAGGTGAATCTCACAAAATCTGTCAAGACATGTTCAGGTCACATTTCACCCTAAAAACACAAGGAAATAAAAATGTCAAATAAAATGTAATCTATTTAGCAAACTTCAAGTGTGATTTTATTTTAATTTTTTTAAATTAGTACATTATTTGCTGATAAATTGTGCACGTTTACCACCCCTCCCTTATAATTTTCATTACTGTATTAACTCCTTTGCAATTGTATTTGTATAGGTATTGTTTACCTCTGTATTACAGCAATGTTCTTGCAATTACATAATTACATAAATGCTCATATGAACAATTATATTTAAATGTACATACATTTTTCATATTACAGTCATAAGAATGAGTTTTTGTGTTTTATAATAGGAACTGGGGTGAGGTAAAGTGAGCTTAACTGTCTTAAAACACATACGGTACAAACAGTTGTGGTCATTACAGTAAGCTCATTAAACTAACTTCAAATTTATTGGAAGAAATATAAATATATATTTTAATATAATATATTCTATATGTATGTGTGTGTGTAATTGGACATTCTCAGTTTCTCTGGCTTTGCCATTTATAGTTTTTGGGGGGTGAAAACAGCTGTCGTTTCTTTTAAATGTAAAATAGTGTTGTCATTTACAGCATAAAATGACAATTGGTCAAAATAATGTTATTCAATATTATTTTTAGGCAACACAATACCAATTTAAAGATCAATTTTGGTGGTATAATTCTGATTTACATCAGAACAAATGAAAACATTTGTTCTTTTGTTTACTTTCTGAAAAAAAAAACCTAAATTGTGACCTGAACACTTTGTGAGACTGACCTATGAGCAGCCAAATAACTACTAGAATAATTCAATTCACCTCTCTTAATAAATGAATAAATAAAATGTGTAATTCTTATCACGTTGTGCCTGTTCTCTTATTCATGATGATGACTTTTGGAGGAGGGGAGGGAGCTGAAATGAGCCTGCGTGAAATGCTGACGACTGGCGCACATTGTTTCCTCGCAGCAGACTTGACGCAATTGTATTAAGGCTGCTTGATTTGTGCTGGTTGCTGGGGAATTCAGTGATGGTGGCTCGAGTGAAGGTAACCTGACGCCGGTCACTGTTTGGCTTACCAGCAGGTAGCGCTGCCTCGCACACACCGACCCGAAAACGGAAAAAAAGTTTGAGTGTTGCCCTGAGATTTAACGCTTGCGCAGAACAGGTTGCCTGGCCAGTTCCTCTGGTTGACTTACCTGAGAGGTACATCAGTTTCGGTCAATAACAGAGAGCTACTAAGGCGACATCAGTCAGCTGAGCCTGGACTTCTATGAGCGTAAAGAGAAGTTTAATGAAAGCGCGATTACTTTTTGACCGAATCCGAGGTTAAATGTGCGGGAAGACCGGAGTATCTCATCTTACCGTGGCTTCTGGCAGGTGCGCTCGTGTTTTGTCGCCCGTACGACACGAGGAAAAGGAGCTCGTGACAGGTCGCCGACTTCTTCTCTCTGCATTGCACGGCTGAATCCGGTAGACGCCGCCTTTCTTCGTCGTGGAAAGCCTGGGAAACAGCTGGATGCCTTCTTCTTGAGCGGTCCGGTATCGGTGCCGTTTTCCCTGATTAATTAAAGCGCTGTCTCGCGGGGGAAGATGATGGGCTTTCTGCGCAGGACGTTCAGCCGTCGGTCAAAGAGAAACTGTCGGCCGCCGAGCGAGGTAGACGGGACCGGTAGAGGCGGAAACGCAGTGCTCCAGGCGCACCAGCAGCAGGTGATTCACGCGCCGACCGTAGTGACCGGGGGAGCCGTAGTGCACATCCCCGCAGCGGGCAACAGCAAAGACGCCATCACATGCAGAGTCCTGCTGCTGGACGGATCGGATGTCAATGTGGAGTTACCGGTGAGTAGAGGACTTCCTTGTCTTTGTGTGAGAGAAAAGTCACCTTGAGTGTTTTGAATGTGATGTTTAGAGGTAAAGTTAGATTTCGACAGCCTGTCGCTGTGTGGCCGGCCGGATTTCCCCGATATTGGGTCCTGTCCCGGTAAACAGATGGTGCTCGTGCTCCCGTCCTCCTGTTTACTTCCCACCTATAGCGAACGCTCAACCTGTCACACACAAACCTGCAGATCCCCTCGGGCTCTGGGAGCTTTCAGTGAAAATGAAACAACCATGGAGAAAACGCACACACGGAGTTCCCCAGCTGATCTCCTTTCTCTCCACTTGTCGCCAGAAAGTGTTTTCCAGAAATTATTGTTGAATGAGGTCGACGAATAGCCTAGTTCACCGCTTAACCTTTGCTCCCTGTTTTGCAAGTCGCGCCATGAAATGCGTCGATTAGTTTCAGACTGACAGTTCATCTGTTTGTAACCGTGTCCTGACAGTCCTACACGTCCTAGCTTGATTGTTTTGTGTGTGAGTTTGAAGTGAAATGCATCGTTTGTTTTTTTGTTTACACGGACAGGAATTGTATCAACACAGACGCCAACAGTTCAGTAGCCTAATTAACTTGCGTAAAAAGCTGACAGTTTGTGTAAATATACTTCTTCTCAGCAATTGAAAATTGTTTCAAAAGAAACCAAACCGTTTCCTTATCCTGTCACCAAGCAACAAAGAAATGTAGTGAGAAATCAGGTCTTTCATCCACAAAGTTTAATATATAATAAATATATTAAACAATATTAGGCTACTATTTACAATAATAAGATCAATCATTTTACAGATGTTTTCTTAATTGTTAACATATCTGTTTCCTTTTTCACCTTGCTAACATCAGTGTATTGAGGATTTGTATTATTTATTATGTATTTTTTAAGCTGTCAGGATACACTGGCGTCTGTATAAAAGCTGACTAAAATTGATATTAGTGATCATTATAATATTTCATGCAACATAAAAACTATACAGTCTGTATATATAAACAGTCTGTCTGAAATGTCCTACACTCTGAGTGTAGTTTTTTAAAGGACTTACTTTGACAATATGATGAATGTTGTACATTCAGATCACATTATTACCAATATGATACTTTTAATACTCATGTGAGTGTCATGTCAGCTAGAAAGCCACTTACGTCTTTTTACAGGTTTTAATAACTCCTCTTTTGACCTCAGGATATAGTAACATCATTGAACATGAACACACAAAAACATCAGCACAAAGTAACAATTACAAGTATGAAACTTACAATTTTATGTAAACCCAGTGTTTCTGAAATGTTGGGTGAGAAAACACATCACATACAATAGATGTAAACAACAAAATCATAAGTCCAAGGCACTCGAAAAGTAAGTCTTTATTAACATGTTATAATGGCTTTTTAATTTTTTCACTTGTTTTTTGAGTGCCTTGGACTTCTGATTTTGCTGTTTATCTTTATGAATCCTTTATCCAAAGAGCACTGACACATTAATTACCCCTGAAGCACTTTTTGTTTGATTTTGGATTTAAATACAATGTAATGTTTGTAGTTAAAATTTAGATCCACATTTGTCATTTATAAAACTACAGGATACAAAGACACAGTATTGCTTGACTAACGTGTAAATTAATCTGTCAGTTTTTGTAAAAACATTAAAAAAGTACAAATACATGCAATGCACATTTTAATTTTAATCATCTCATAGAATTTTCAACAGAAAACTTACATTGTGAGCTCTTGCTCTGACCAAATCTATTCAAATGCACCAATACTGTTTTCATATACTCCTTTCTCAACTACTGTCATGATGGAGCATGTAAATGTTCTATTAATTTAGTTCGTATCAGTATGTTAGTCTTAAGAATATTTATAAGCGAGTCTGCTCCAAAACAGTGACAAGTCGCATCACCCTGTACTTTAGTTTTTCAATCCAATCTTCTGACCAATCAAAAGTTCTATAGCAGAAATACCCAAACTAGTTGGCCCATGCTAACCTTTGATTTGGCCCACCGTCCCATTTGAGGAGAGAGAGAGAATGATGGGGAGGGTTGGTTGGGGTGAATATCGCTGACAGAGATCTTTGTTTCAAATTGAATGTAAACTTTTGTCTATTTTGTTTTGTAAATGAATCTGACTTTTTAAAAATGTAAATACTGTCACTCGACAGATAGAGGGTAATGCACAAGACATCAGTGAGCAAATCAAATCAATGGCACGTGCAGATTGGTGTCTTCAGCATTGAACTCTATTGTGTTGTTAATGGGATTGTTTATGTTTTTACTGTAATAATTTTATTATAAATGCTTTTTTTAATATACTGCATTAGTTAATATATTTTAAAACAATGTTTTGTAGTTATTTTTAAATATTAGGAAATAATTTAAGAAATAACTCACAGACAATTTAATTTAATACAGTTTGGTATATTTACCTTCGGCCCACAGCCCTCAATTAGTTTTGGTTTTTGGCCCTTCATAAGAAAAAAATTGGGCACCCCTGCTCTGCAGTATCTGACAGGTCCTGCCTCCTTCAAGACTCTTCTCATTTCCTTTTTGTTTGATGTGCTTGAGTTTAACCAGTCTCACTGACAGAGCTGTGATAAAAACAAAACACTGTTTTTTTTAAAGGTCAAAGGCTACTCTATGTTCTGCCCTGTCTTTATATTTCAGTTGAGATTACATCAAACATTGAATAAAAAAATGCACATTTCAAAGCACTTGCTGTGCATATTAATATATTTATATCAACTTGAAAAATAATGCATATGCTTCAATGAGTCTGATATTATATGAATGTGATTCTGTCACCCCCGTGAGTACTGACATTTTTAATCACCAGACAAAACAACAAAAGCTAATGTAGATGATGCATTGGCCAAACGCCCATTTAGAGTGTTTTGTAATCACTCACCTCCAGCCTAAGTATATGTATTTTTATTTTCTTGCTGATTAGAGAAACCCCTCTTGAGCTATCATAAGTCAGAAAACCCGTTTTTCAGGCTCTGTCTTCATAGAAAACAGACTAATTAAAATTACGCAAAAGTGATGCAAAGATAAAGCATCACTGGGCCGATACTTAATCTCCTTTGTTGTATTATGATGACTCTAAGTAACTTTGCAGCTACTCTTAATAGCGTATTAGTAGACTGTTGTTGTGGTTAGTAGAAATAAATGTACACATATGAAGTTATTACCAGTTGCTTCTGTTAAATTGCATTTCAGTTGTAGGATCACAAGTGGTCAGCTAATACCATTCCAATATGGTATTAACATGCATTCAAATATGTCTCTTGTGACCCACTTTGTTCCGATTTGGTTGAGTCCCTTCTGTCTTATTTTGTCAAGCTTTACACCACATTTGCAGTATTGCTTTGTGTGTTGAATAAGTACTATTGACTTGACACATCTTACATCTTAATTCATGTTTTAGTACAATGCATTTAGCGCTTTGGGTCTAAGAAAAGCGCACTATAAATAAAATGTATTATTATTATTATTATTATTATTATTATTACACTTTTTTGGTCAGTCAATGGAGAGTATGTGTTTATTTGTTTTTTATTCTTTTAATGCGTTTGATCACATTAGCGTCTACATTATGAAAGTGACCCAATCAAGTCAGATTTACTACCTTTGGGACCAGCCGAAAGTGGATAAACTCACAACATTTTAGACTTTATTACACCTGTATTTAGTGTAATTTACATCTAGTAAATTTATTTTTATTGTATTGATAAAAGCAGATCTTTAAATGAGGTGGAAACAAGGACTATATAATACACAAGTCATAGACACTTGTATAGTTTTCAATGGGGAAATATGCAACAATCAAGTGAAAAAGGTCTAGGGAAAAAGCCCTGTTTTCTAGTAAAAGAGCCAATCATCGATTGCTATAGACTGATGATTCCCCAAGGGAGGTGCTCAGTCCAGACGTGTATCCTTTATGACAGTTTCCGTAGCTTCATTGCTATGAACCCTCAGGTGTTGACAGACGGACTGGAATTTCAGTGAATACATGCCTTACCGACTTGAGAAATATAAAGCTTGAAATCTCCACTACAAACTAACTACACTTACACACTTGCACTTGTTCTCTGATTACGACATCTGTATGTAACGAACACGAGGTACATCTGACCCCATTATTTTAAATGAATTCCCACCTCCCACTTTTTATATGTAAATCACACGACTGCAACCACTTGAATGCTATGGTAGGTTGCTGTCCTTTTGGGATAAAATGTCAGGAATAAGTTGGAAATTACTTCAGAATAACTTCTTGTTGCGGGCATTTGAAACAGTTAAATTAGTTAGCTATAATGTACTTTTAAAGATTACTTGTAAAATTAATATATGACATTTTATTTTTGCTGTTGTTTATAAATGCCAGTTTTAATGAGGACGTTCTCATGTCCTTAATGGTGTAGTCATATCCCAAGCTCATCAATGTCCTTATCAGTGCCTGAATTTGTGTACATGACCGATTTGTGTAGTTTGACAGGATGGAGAATAGGGCTGTGCGGTTAATTTAAAACATATCGAAATCACGATTTAGACATGCACGGTTTCTAAATCGCCTTACAGCATGATTTCCCCACAGTAACAGGAAACAGGAAGGCTGATGTCCAGTTGCAATCAGAATTATTGAACCCCCTTTGAATTTTTTTTTCTTTTTTAAATATTTCCCAAATGATGTTTAACAGAACAAGGAAATTTTCACAGTTTGTCTGATAATATTTTTTCTTCTGGATAAAGTCTTATTTATTTTATTTCGGCTAGAATAAAAGCAGTTTTTAATTTTTTTTAAAACCCATTTTAAGGTCAAAATTATTAAGCTATAAGCTTTAAGCTATATATTTTTTCAATAGTATACAGAACAAACCATCGTTATACAATAACTTGCCTAATTACCCTAACCTGCCTAGTTAACCTAATTAACCTAGTTAAGCCTTTAAATGTCACTTTAAGCTGTATAGAAGTGTCTTGAAAAATATCTAGTAAAATATCATTTACTGTCATCATGGCAAAGATAAAATAAATCAGTTATTAGAGATGAGTTATTAAAACTATTATATTTAGAAACGTGTTGAAAAAATTTTCTCTCCGTTAAACAGAAATTGGGGAAAAAATAAACAGGGGGGCTAATAAATCAGGGGGTTGAATAATTCTGATTGCAACTGTATGGCAGAAGCAGGTAATTTGTAAGTCCATCATATATTGCATCTAAAAGCGCATGGAAAGTGTGTGCATGTCGCTTCCTTCAGCATTTTCAACATGCTTTGCGGTCGCTCCTTTGTCGTTGCTCGGTGACCATCAACCGTTTTCTTACAGGATGACAAACTAACAAAATATTGCTGCAGTTCCGATACTAATTTTATGTATGAAAAGAATTACAAAGCACTTGGTGTTCGGGTGTCTTGTGTTTGTCTGAGGTAACTGAAATGTGTATATTACATACAAAGTATGAAGCTGATAGGTCAGTTCTTGTTACGTGACTCGCGGTGTGGCATTCTGAAAAGTTCAATTTAAAGTTTGTCTGAAAAGAGATGTATTCAGCTGGGAGCATCTGGAATACGCGTGTGTGCCGCTCTCAACATGTGCACGCAATCCACACGCCTCCATTGGAAATAATAGACTTGTGCTTGCAAAAGACGCGATATGTGAACGGCCTATTTCACTGCAGCGTCACAAAGAGGTCTGTGATCTATGCGTGGCAAAACAAATCTGTGAACATGCACGCAACTACTTCTGATATTTGGTCAAGCAGAACATCGGAGGCTTATTTGAGTTTACCAGCGCGCACACTCACACACATATACACACACGCACGTCTGTTCTAGAGACAATTTGTTCCAGCTTTACTAGGTGATTTTTATTTTATTTTATGTTCATTTTAGACACATGTTAAAGGTCTTTGATAAAGATCCATTTGTTTTTCGTTTGAAATTAGTTTCAGATTCACACTTTAAACAGATTCAGTCTGTCTGTGACAAAATTATGATTAAAATCAAAATCACAATATTGTTCAAGAAAATCGTTACAGGTTTCTTTTACCCATATCACACAACCCTAATGGAGAAACTGCCATAAAGCAAGTTGGTGTCGTGAACTCATTCTCTTTAGTTGCAAATGTGCATTAGCTTGTTACCTCAAAAAAAATCCCATTTTTTATTTATTATTTTGATTTGAACGTTCAGAAAAAAGTGATTGTTAAATTGGTGATTCAAAATATGAAATTTAATCATAAGCTTGGCTAATGGTTTTGGTGAATTTGATGTTTCCCTATTCAAAGAGACAGGAGCTGCACTTGCATGCCTGAGAGGCGTTTCAAAGATGGCTGCTGAATCATATGAAATGACTTTGCTTTTAGTCAATAGATATGCCTGTTGGTGGACCATCAAACTGAATTGTTACCCAATCACAAGTTAGAGACCATTAATTAGCTTTAATGCTGAATATTTCCTTCAGAATTGACCTTACTATTGCTCTAAATTTTGCTGATCGCTTGTTTATAAACAAGGCTCTAACAATAAGGACATGTTTGCCAGACAAGTCTGAACATGTCAAAGAATGCATGTCAGCGTTTCAACTTTAGCAAATCCTAATTATTCTTATGATTTTACCACTCTCACTGTCATCTGAGTCCCATCTAGGCATGGGCTGGTATAAGATTCTGACAGTATGATAACCTTGGATAAAAATATCACAGTATCACGATATTGTGATTACTGCTCTAAAATATATTCTTGTTAAATATCTGGGTAAAAAACAATTCCAACACAACCCCCCCACCCCCCCACCCCCCTCTCTAAACAAAATATATTTTATTTTGAGAAACATTTAATATATGCTGGAACAGTAAACCTGTCTGGTTAAATAATTCAAATGAATCTTATGCTATGTTTCCATCCAAAAATGCGAATAAACTTTATGCACAAAACTGGATTATCGCATAAAAGACGTGCGAATAAAGCAGCGTTTCCATCCAACGAGTCAAAGCGAACAAAATCGTCACTTCCTGATTAACTGGCGCCAAATATCAACAGTAAAAACTGAATTTGCTGTAGTAGGAGAAGCTGCGTCAATATTCTCTTCATCGAATAAATGACTTGCGCCTCTGAAGGAAATCTTGACACGCAGTGAACGCGCAGTGGTGTTTGAAGGCTTGAGACGCGGAGAACAGACGCTCTTGATTCTGGAGGTCATTAATAACATAACAACACTAATACTGAAATGGTAAGGCGTTTTAGAATGACCAAAACAACATTTCAGATGTTTTACAATGTGCTCAGCCGGCTGGTTTGTCCATTTACACACATTTTTATCATCACGTGATCTCATGTGATGATAACAAAATCACATGACCTTTTTTAATGCGGATACTGGAATTTATGCGATAAAGGTGTTTCTATCGTACTTTATGTGCATCCTATTCTTATCGAATAAGAAGTTTATCCTACTCAGTTATGCGCATATGTTTTTTATGCGCATTTTCAACATTTATGCGCATCATGGCGTTTCCATTAACCGTTTTTTTATGCGCATATGCAAAATGCAAATAAAAATAGGTGGATGGAAGCATAGCTATTGACTTCTGCTGTTTTCATTAGTTTTAAAAACAGTGATTTCTTTACAATTTAAAATGACATCTTTGGATATCTTTTCTGCTGGAGATACTGTTGTCCTAAGAAACAAAAAAATAAATGAAAAAAGTATATATATTTTGTCTTACCGAACGGTATAGCAGAAAATTTTGGTGGTTTTAAAACCTTGACTTTTCCAAACAGCGGTATACCTTGAAAACGGTTATCGTCCCATGCCTGGTCCCATCCATCTAACCTAAACTTCAGTTTAGGAGTTGTTTTGGTTGTTGTTGTAGGCCTAGTTTATCCGTTAGTTTGTGTATACTGGGGGAGAACAGCTCCAAAATGCATGTTGATTTATCTATGTTAAGGGTTGTAGGTCAACCTGAACAGCAGCAAGTATCAAAGAGAATAATAGCCACCCCCCTCTCAGGGTGTGTCCCAAATCCAGCCACTCTCCTCTGACACTTTCAGCTATTTTTGCCCTGACCTTGGTTTCTGTGTACATTATTTATACAGTACGTGTGTGTGTTTTCATCTGTCTTTTAGAGTTACACAGTATGCCTTTTACATGTCAAGGTGTCAAGAATTAATGAAGTCTAAATGTTGACACAATAGAGCAGCACTTTCACTTTCAGACAATAAGTATACGTCAATGTCTCCAAGCCTTCAGGTCATACATAAGTATTCAGTACAATCATTCAAAGCAACTGGATGTGGATTTTTTGAAGTTTCACAGCATATAAGTTTCTCCAAAAATCTATTTGGGCATCTAAGACACACTTTTAACCGAAAACGTCAAACCAAGGAGCATTTAAGTTATTAAACTAGCCTGTTAAATTAGCATTAGTATTCAAAAATGTATGTATAGACAGACAGACAGACAGACAGACAGACAGACAGACAGACAGACAGACAGACAGATAGATAGATAGATGGATATATGGTCAATCACATATATATATATATTTATTTATATTGTAGTTTTTGTAAATATAATGTATGTAATATTTACAAAATTCTTTGAAAATTAATATCAGCATCAGTCCCAAAACGTTTATATAATTGCCAATAAAGAGGGTGACTTGTATTAGCAGCTTATCCAATATTTGTCTCTAGGGAATGTCAAAAGATTGTTTCATTTCCAAGCAATATCATAATTGACTAATTTCTTTTAGCCTGTAGCCATGCTGATTCAGGATTTCGAGTACTGTGATTGTACTCAGGGAATACTTGACATTGCTCATCTTAACAGGGAGATCCTGCCATTATTACCATGCTTTTCTGATCATGTGCTTCCTTTCTTCATTGCCATGTGCACAACATCCTCAAGCCAACAAAAGAAATCAGTCATGCTCTGTAAAACAGAACAAATCAATAGCTAAATTCCAAATTCTCTGCATTCGCTTGAGTGTTTTTGATCTCGACAGATGCTGGCCTTGAAAATAAACTGACCATCGAATAAACAGATAATCTCCAGAATAGTTTATGCGTTTTCCCTTGTGTGTGTTATTGTGGTCTCCTTCTTCTAGAGCCCTACACAAAAGTGACTGGTTTGATCTCGCTTTGGCTTTTCAAAGTGCTTTGGCATTGCTATCATCAGTCAAATGGCTTGTTAATTGACCTAGGTTTGGATGAATTATGGAATATTCACAATATTTTTACTTAAAATTATTTGAAATGGTATAAAAAAGGAATATTGTGACATTTGTGGCACTTTTTAGTTATAAGGAATTTTAGTTTATCTAAATACTTGTATGATTTATTTCAAAGCCTATTTTGTGTATGGTGAATCTGAGTATGTTTCCATTTATTTTATTCAAAATTAGCAATGAATATATAAATAATATTCATTCATTCATTCATTTTCCTTCGGCTTAGTCCCTTATTTATCAGGTGTCGCCACAGCAGAATAAACTGCCAACTATTCTGACATATGTTTTACACAGTGGATGCCCTTCCAGCCACAACCCAGTACTGGAAAACACCCATACACTCTCACATTCACATATACTCATACACTACAGCCAATTTAGTTCATCAAATTCACTTATAACGCATGTCTTTGGACTGTGGGAGGAAACCGGAGCACCCAGAAGAAACTCCTGCGAACACAAAGAGAACATGCCAACTCCACACAGAAACATAACTGGCCCAGCTGGGACTTGGCACAGTAGGTAGTGCTGTCGCCTCACAGCAAGAAGGTCGCTGGTTCGAGCCTCGGCTGGGTCAGTTGTCATTTCTGTGTGGAGTTTGCATGTTCTCCCTGCGTTTGCGTGGGTTTCCTTCTGGTGCTCTGGTTTCCCCCACAGTCCAAAGACATGCGGTACAGGTGAATTGGTTAAGCTAAATTGTATGAGTGTGAATAAGTGTCAATGGATGTTTCCCAGAGATGTGTTGCAGCTGGAAGGGCATCCGCTGCGTAAAAAAATTAATAAAGGGACTAAGCCGAAAAGGAAACGAATGAATGAATTAGTTTTGTGTCATAATGAAAATTAGGATTGGGTTTCCTCATGTTATTATTTTTTATAAAATAAACAAAACAATTATAGATAATAATATAATAAACAATTAGTATAATAATAATAATAATCTATAATAAATAACCCTAAACAAAAGTTTGGGGTTGGTAAGGCTTTCTTGTATGTTTTTGAAACTCATATGCTTGCCAAGGCTGCATTTATATGATTGAAAAATATGTAGTAAAACATAAATAATGAGACATTTTACATTAAAATAGATTAAATTAAATTTTATACTGCTATTGGTTAATTTTATAATTATCTGTTAAATTGATAATAAATAAATAATTGTAATAGCTTTTAATAAAGATATTGACATGTCAGTTCAAAGGTTAAGGGTTGTTTCGTTTTTGTTTTTTGCTCCAGTTTTATTTGCTCCAGTAAAACAATAATGTCCTGAAATATTATTAAATATATATAGACTTGGGGCTCTATTTTAACAATCTAGGTGCATAGTCTAAAGCATATGGCACAAAAGCATTAAGGGCGTGTCTGAATCCACTTTTGCTATTTTAAGGACGGAAAAATACGTTTTGTGCCCTGGCGCATGGTCTAACAGGGTTGTGCTTATTCTCTTAATGAGTTATAGGTGTGTTATGAGAATAACGTGCATTAAACCAATCAGAGACTCATCTCCCTTTCCCTTTAAGAGTCAGTTGCGTTGCGCCATGGCGCATTTGCTATTTACATGGCGACTTTGTAAGTGGAAAAACTGAACGCTTCACTAGTGAGAAAACAGTTAAACAAACCATCTGCAGCGCGAGGATAAAGAATAAGCCTCCTCCATTTGGCCTCTTTACTTTCTCTTTTCTTTTACTCTTCACTTTTGTGGATAAGGAAACTGTTGTAGCAGAAGCGGAAAGATTTGTTTCAAAACTATTTCTAAATTCAGTTCTAATTTCGAGCAAACTAATAAATGAACAATATCAACAAAGTGTGGTCAAAAAGTTATTGGATATAGTAAGTTTGGATATAAAAAGTTATATCCAAACACACGTCCTACGCCCTATATGGTCCAAAACTCGACAGATGATCAAATCTAAGCTTGTTTTATTTAAAACAAATATAAACATGCATATAATAAATAATACTAATACTAATAATAATAACATTATACAAAAGCAAGTTGTCATGAATAAACTGAAAAAGCCCCGCGAGGTCAAGAAGGCATGGAGGCAGTGGGTTTTATGTTTGTGTAGAAAATAATAATTTTTGTAACATTTTAAGCCTTTAATTCTTTTTCATTTGTAAAGATATTTGCATATTGCTGTACATTCTGTGTGTATTAAGCAATGTGTATGCTTTTAAGGTGCACAACTAACATGCTCTGCGCTGGACTTTAGATCTGATTTCAGCTGGTCAATTGCGCAGTCTATTTTAGTTTCTCAAAATAGCAACGCGCCAACAATGCGCCTCCTTTCTAGATCGGCACACCCATGAGTCCACAAAGCGGCACAAATAGATTTGCTATTTAAACAACGTGGCGCAAAATGGGAAAATTAGAATTGTGTTGGTCTGAAAATAGCAACACATCGCGCCAAACACATCTTGCACCTTATTGATAGGGCCCTTATTGATATATAAGCACATTTCTTAAATACGTGGTTCTTTTGACTGAAAGAAAAACACGATCAAAAGACTGAAATGAATTGAGATGAATACTGAGATATTTTAAGCTCCATCACTCAGCCGCAGCGAGTGCATATGAAAATCAATGTAGCATGTTCATTGTTTCTCCTAATCAGGGCCATTGAGCCCTGCAGGCAAACACTGGAGAAACTTCCAGCCCACGGCGCTGCTCCACAGGTGTCCCCTTAAACTGTCACAGAACCAGCGTGAAGCCCTGAGCTTTCTGCACTTAGTGATTTATCTGTGCTTTAAATGTGTGCGTTTCAGAAACACGCCAAGGGGCAGGATCTGTTTGATCAGATTATGTATCACTTGGATCTGGTGGAGGCTGATTACTTCGGGCTGCAGTTCATGGACCCGGAGCAGGTTGCGGTGAGTGGCATTTAATGAGCGTTAGAACGTGTGTGTGGCTGTGACCTGTTTTTCTATTCGCTGCGGCACTTAGAGCACAAATGAGAAATGGAGAGTGTCAGTGGGAAACAGCCACTCGACATCAATCAGAACAACAGGATTTTTCTTTTTGTCAGCACTTAGGCTAATAACAAACTCTTTCTCTTGTTCCATGTCTCCCCCAATCCTGCCATGCTGCTTTGTGTACTTCACGTTTCGTTCGGTTTTCAGCACTGGCTGGATGCGGCCAAGCCCATAAAGAAGCAGATTAGACGTGAGTAGTCATAACAAACACACACACATGTTGGTATTGGTGGTTTATGAGGACTCTTCATAGGCAGAATATATAGTATTTTATACAGGTTTCAAGTTTATTATATTGCCCTACCTAACCTCACCACTACCCCTAAACCCAACTCTCTTAGAAAACCAAATTTTGAATGTGAAAAGATAATTATTCATTATTTTGAATTATGAGAACACGATAATGTCCTTGTAAAACACCTTAATAGAGTACATGTAATTCACATGTTATTATACACATTTCTGTCCTTGTAAACCACCAAAACCAGTACACACACACACACACACACACACTCAATTAGTTGTATTGTGGAGTTGTTTAGTTTGCTGGTCACAGATGGGTGATGACCTTGGGCTCATAATGTACTGTTGCTGTAGTGACTGGTGGCAAGTGTATGTGAGTGTATGCTATGGGTGTGACTACAGACAATCCCACTTGTATGCTGTGCAAGCAGGGCTTAAAACAAACTTTTTGACACACCTGCCGATGGAGTGCATTAGTGCCCTCTCAATTTGTCAGTTCTTTAGTTTTTTTTTATTAATGTTAATTTTTCTATCAATATGGATTAAAAAGTGTTCATTAAGTTGTTATAAAGCATTGACCAAACCAGTCAGTAATGAGGTAAATCACAGAATTACAAACTTTGATATGAAGTATACGAACACTGAACAAAGACAACTGCACAAGACTGTGACTTTGATCATTTGAGATCTAAAAAGAATTGCAAATAAAGAGAAATATAAAAGTATTAATTAAAAATCGCTGGCTGTGTAATTAGACAGTGTTTCAAGTTTAGTGCAAAGTCTGAATAGATTTCGATACACACACACACACACACACACACACACACACACACACACATATATATATATATATATATATATATATATATATATATATATATATATATATATATATATATATATATATATATATATATATATATATATATATATATATATACATATATACACAAATAAGTAATTTGCAAAGCTACATTCTTGTTTGCAGAGCAAAAGATCTCTTGGCATGCTTTGCTTATGTCTCTCTGATTAGGTGAATTTTCTGAATAGTAATATATTTATTCTACAAAACTTCTGCTATTCATATATTGTTTCAAAATAAGTTGAATTAATGCAAACAGATGGGTTTGACAAAAGCATTAAAAACCTCAGTCTGTCAACCTTAATCACTTAGTTACTGTTAAAAACCTATTCTCTTTGGAGAAAATGAATAGAGATTTTTCATTCTAGAAATATATAGCTGGTGACTTGAAAACATGTATGGGCGAATGCTATATGTGCATTTATTTTTAAATTATTGCTCAAATTGGCAGAACAAATTGGGCAAATGTGTCTAATTGCTGTTGTATTACTATTAATAATTACACTTCTTATTTAAAAGTGTTCAATCAAATTGGAAAATTGAATAAAACTAAATTTACATACATGCCCTGATATAAAATGCAACTAAACCATTTGACAATCGTAATTTAATGTATATAATTCATAATGCAAACAGATGGGTTTGACAAAAGCATTATAAACCTTGGTCAGTCAATGGTAATCACTCAGTCAGTGTTTAAAATACATTTCTCTTTGGAGAATGACTAGAATTTTTACTTCTTGTACACAGCTGTTGCTCTCTATAGCTGGTGACTTGAGAAAATGTATGGGTGTATGTGCATTTTTTAAATTATTGTTAAAATTGGCAGAATAAATTGGGCAAATGTGTCTAATTGCTGTTATATTACTATTAATAATTACAGTTTTTTTATTTAAGTGTTCAATCAAATTGAAAAAAAAAAATGAATAAAAATAAATTAACATACATGCCATAATATAAATCATAACTGAACCACTTGACAATTGTAATTTAATGTAGATAATTGATAATGCAAACAGATGGGTTTGACAAAAGCATTAAAAACCTCAGTCAGTTAACCTTAATCAATCAGTTACTGTTAAAAATACATTTCTCTTTGGAGAACGACTTGAATTTTTACTTCTTGAACACAACTGTTGCTCTCTATAGCTGGCGACTTGAGAAAATGTATGGGCATATTCTGTATGTGCATTTTCTTAAATTATTGTTAAAATTGGCAAATAAATTATTAATTACATAATACTATTACATTATTGCTATTAATAATTACAGTTTTTTTTAAAAAAAGTGTTCAATCAAATTGGAAAAATTCAAAAATAAATAAATAAAATTAACATTAGGGATGCTCCGATGGATCGGCCGAAAATCGGTATCGGCTGATAATCACATTTAATGACTCGATCGGTACTTGCCAATATGGCCGATCTCATGAACCAATTACATGTGTTTGTTTAGGAGTTTACAAGCAGAGGAAGACACACGTGTGCTCCCATATTTTAAACATAGCCTACAGCAGCCACAACACATGAGGTGATAAATGATGTGTGGAGGCGTGAACAATCAAATCAAATCACTTTTATTGTCACATCATCAGCAGCACGTGTGCTATGATGAGTGAAAAGCTTAGGTGCTGGCACCAGACAGTGCAAAATACAGACAGTGTAAATACAACGACAGTGCGAAATACAGACAGTGCAGAATACAGACAGTGCAGAATACAGACAGTGCAGAATACAGACAGTGCAAAATACAGACAGTGCAATATACAACAACATACTCACAAAAAAAAAAATAAATAAATAAAATAAAATAAAATTTGATTCACTCATCACAACAGCTAAAATATATACAGATGCGGTGTGACCTCTGTTTATAATATCTAATGGCACGACTCGCATGAGTGATGGTTGCGTTGTTGCAAGTACAACCATTTTATTTACCATGTTTTGAGGGGCTGTGACATGAAAGGAGGGATTGTTTGTAATTTTTCCTACCAATTTTTATATCTGTGTTATTTTCTGTTAAGCTGCTTTTGGCCATGATATGTTTACACCTAAATGGTAAAAAGAAATGCGTTTAGGGGATTATATGCAACATCCTTAATATATTCACTTAAGTAATGTGAGATCTCCACTTAAGTATCATACTTGGAGGGAAAATGTGCTTAATGCATTATAAAGCTTGAAGCAATAGAATTGGTACTCGGTATCAGCCGATCACCATGACAAGGAATCGGTACTTGGTATTGGCTGCAAAAATCCTTATCGGAGCATCCCTAACCAACATACATGCCATAATAGAAAATGCAACTGAACCATTTGACAATCGTAATTTTATCAGTGGTGGAAGGAGTAATGAAAAATCATACTTGGGTAAAAGTACCATTACCTGCCTAAAAATGTAGTGCAAGTAGAGTAAAAGTATTGTAAGTATGAGTAAAAAGTAGCCCTTTCAAAAGTACTCAAGAGTAGCGAGTAATAAATATATCGCTGTAAAAAGCTGATGCATATTAGGTTCGATTTAGGTTGTGATGTCAGGTGACCAAAATTCAATGTTTAGCGTCTAAGAACAATGTTATTTTGATGTCCAATAACAACATCAAATGATGTTTATATTTTGTTGATTTTTAGGTTGTTAGAAAGTGACCAAACTCCAATGTCGAGCCAACATCTTAAACCAACGTCATATTGACGTCAAATACTAACATTTATTTGTCAGGTATGGCAACCAAAATTCAACATCTGATAGACGTCATAGTGGTAACGTCCACACAACGTCAAGCTGTAACATCAGTAGACGTTAATATTTGGTTGATTTTAGGTTGGAAGTTGGACATTGACGTCGGACTGATGTTGAGTTCTGATGTCAACCCGATTTTCATTTCCAAACAAAATGCAATGTCCCCACGACGTTGGGGTACAACTTCAATCTGACGTCATTTTGACGTCCTGTGCATGCTGGGTGTTTAAGGCCATTTCGGTCTTCATTCAGTAAACATCCGTCATTTTTTCATCAGTGACATGCATCTAAACAGTCTCTGGGTCAATGCGTGTAAACATTTTTTAAATTTTCTTGGACACTTTTAATGCTACCAAACTGCAATTATATACTGCTACTATTGCTGCAATTATAAATCGCCCATGTCTTGAGGTAGCTCATTATGATTCGATTTACCTCTACCTCTATGTGGGATTTGATTGGACAGGAATCACAGGACTGCATTTTCTAATCTCCATAGACAAGAAAAAATTAAGTAGTGACTGCAGCTTGAAGGAAAGTAGTGGTGTAAAAGTACTAATACCGCACTAAAAATGTACTCAAGTGAAAGTAAAAGTACATGTTTTTAAAAACAATTAGTAGATTACAATTCCTGAAAAAACTACTCAATTACAGTAGTTTGAATATTTGTTATTTGTTACTTTACACCACTAAATTTAATGTATTTAATTCATTACTTTTTATTTTAATTTTTTAATATAACACATATTTTCAGGGTCATTCATTTTGGCATAAAAATGTAGATAAACCTCTCCTTACAAAAACTTCTGTTGAGCTGAAAACAAAAAACAATCCATTCTCATTACAATCTTGTGAAGATGTTTGGCACATGTTGCATTTTAAAAGCTAATTATAAGACACCCAAAACACTGAAAACCCTTGAAAACAGTGCTGTGCATCAGATTGCATATTTACATAACAACAATGCAGTCTTTGCAATTTGATAATCACACAAAACTATATTATGTTCTCAGGCATTGTTTTTACACTGTAGTTGCTTGTGATGCAACAAAAATGCAATTGCAAATAAATAGTCCTTGTCGCTTCTGTCATGGCTTATCCTACCCCTACTTATGATGGACTATATTGTCTTAATTGACATTCACGTCATGGTACTCATGTCCGGTGTAAACATGGTGTTAGAATTATTAATAAAAACTGGCCAACTGGCAAGTAACACAGTATCATATAATAACACTGAAGTTTATACTCACATTAATTTTGCCTCTAAAAGACCAACCCCACGCAGATCCCCAAGGAGAAGGTGGGAGATGGAAACTGTCAATATAATTTAATTTCAAGACTGATTAAACATATTTCAGCCATGCAACTTTTGTGCAACTGAAAAGCGAGTACATTGTCAGTAAAAAAGGCGATTGATTTAGCCTCTCCAGTTTCTGCTCTGTGCTATAGCGTAACTACAGTGCAACCCTTCAGAATGGTAAACGCTTTACAACACTTTTAAAAGCCGTTGAGTCACACTGAATCAACATTAGCTGACTTATGCCTGTCTCTATGACAACAATCTTTCATAACCTTCAAGGAGAGCGTCTTGTCTTTTTTATCTTTCAAGTTTATGAACAAATTCCATAGTCAGTGACACTGGATGCCTGTTTTCTTTCGCTGTACACACAACTCTTATTCATAAAATCTTTCTGTTGTAGATGGACCTCCATACAGATTGTTTTTCAGGGTTAAATTCTATTCCTCGGAGCCCAATAACCTTCACGAAGAGTTCACCAGGTAAACAGCAGCAGTTATATACGCTTTTACCTTGTGCCTGTCTTGTAAAGCTCTTTAATCAAACAGATATTTTTAAAAGCATGGTGCACTCAAAACGTAAATCTGTAATAATTTACTCACCCCTTGATTCTGTGCTTTTTAAAACATATCCTAGCCAACCACTCAAAATAGCTCCAAAATAACAAATAAAGCATAAAGAAACACTTTATTAGTGGCTCATGGGGGTTTGGTACTATATACAGTTGAAGTCAGAATTATTAGCCCCCCTTTGAATTTTTTTTTCCTTTTTAAATATTTCCCAAATTATGTTTTACAGAGCAAGGAAATGTTCACAGTATGTCTGATAATATTTTTTTCTTCTGGAGAAAGTCTTATTTGTTTTATTTTGGCTAGAACAAAAGCAGTTTTTAATTTTTTCAAAAACATTTTAAGGTCAAAATTATTAGCCCCTTTAAGATATTTTTTTTTTCGATAGTATACAGAACAAACCATCGTTATACAATAACTTTCCTTATTACCCTAACCTGCATAGTTAACCTAATAACCTAGTTAAACCTTTAAATGTCACTTTAAGCTGTATAGAAGTGTCTTGAAAAATATCTAGTCAAATATTATTTACTGTCATCATGGCAAAGATAAAATAAATCAGTTATTAGAAAAGAGTTATTAAAACTATTATGTTTAAAAATGTGTTGAAAAAGTCTTCTCTCCGTTAAACAGAAACTGGGGGAAAAAATAAACCGGTGGCTAATAATTCAGGGGGCTAATAATTCTGACTTCAACTGTATATCTATTGAAAAATGTAATTATTTCGGGGTAATTACTTATTTTTTTTTTTATATATGTTAACAGTGCATAATATATGCATAAATGTTTAATTTCCACTGGATTTAATAGGTATGGGTTTGAGTAAAACGTGTATTTGTTTAGGAATTGTTATCCTATAAAGGTCTGATAACATTTCTTCCAATTAAAAAATAAAGGTCATTTAGAGCATGTTTTCATTTGTTGTCATGGTAGAACAGGTTATTCTACCAAATATTGATTTGACTGAAATTAAAACATTGGTATTGTGTTAAAAATGAATACAGTGGTTCCTCGTTAACCGTGGGAGTTACGTTATAAAAAAATTGGCAAGCTGAACCTTTTCTGTACTGTACAGGAGACACGGCATTAAATGAGATTGATCGATAATGGTCTACAGCCAATCAGGACGCAGAACACGATGTACTGTAAAAAAAAGCATGTCAAATTGCCAAAAAAAAATCTGCAAAACTCTGAGACTCACGAAAGGTTAACCGCTTTATGGCGAGAGACCACTGTATAAACAGGGGAGGACCTGTCTTCAAGATTTTCTTAGATGTGCGCACACTAATGTCTTTCTTTTTTTAAATGAATATAAACATGGCAAAAATTCTTCAGTCAGCATTTTCATTTTTAATTTAGACAAAATGTAATCAGTCATTTACAGAATAAAAAAAGTACATATTACTCAAACACTTAACTATAAATTGTCAATCCAGACAAACTGAGAATGTTCAAGTAGTCTATTTTAATAGCTGTATATTGGTTATCAGGCAGTATCAGACATTTTTAAATGTTTGTCCATTTTTTTTTCATACTTTTTCTTTTATTTTTACATTTAATCTAATGCTCATTCAAAGTTGATCCTTTAAATGATTGAATATTACTGTATTTGTAATTATACACTCACCGGACACTTTATTAGGTACACCTGTCAAACTGCTCATTAATGCAAATTTCTAATCAGCCAATCACATGGCAGCAACTCAATGCATGTAGACATGGTCAAGACGATCTGCTGCACCGAGCATCAGCGTGAGGAAAGGTGATTCAAGTGACTTTGAATGTGGCATGTTTGTTGGTGCCAGACTGGCTGGTCTGAGTATTTCAGAAACTGCTGATCTACTGGAATTTTCACGCACAACCATCTCTAGGGTTTACAGAGAATGGTCCAGAAAAGAGAAAAATATGCCTCGTTGATGCCAGAGGTCAGAGAAGAATGGCCAGACTGGTTCAAGCTGATAGAAAGACAACAGTAACTTGTTACACCCGAGGTATGCAGAAGAGCATCTCTGAATGCACAGCATATCGAACCTTGAGGCGGATGGGCTACAGCAGCAAAAGACCACACTGGGTTCCACTCCTGTCAGCTTAGAACAGGAAACTGGGGCTACAATTTGCACAGGCTCACCAAAATTGGACAATAGAAGATTGGAAAAACGTTGCCTGGTCTGATGAGTCTCGATTTCTGCTGCGACATTTGTATGGTAGGGTCAGAATTTGTTGTCAACAACATGAAAGCATGGATCTCTTTGGGCCCATTAGTGCCAATTGAGCATCGTTTCAACGTCACAGCCTACCTGAGTATTGTTGCTGGCCATGTCCATCCCTTTATGACCACAGTGTATCCATCTTCTGATGGCTACTTTGAGCAGGATAACGCGGCATGTCATAAAGCACGAATCATCTCAGACTGCTTTCTTGAACATGACAATGAGTTCAATGTAATCAAATGGCCTCCACAGTCACCATATCTCAATCCAATAGAGCACCTTTGGGATATGGTGGAACGGGCGATTCGCATCATGGATGTGCAGCTGACAAATCTGCAGCAACTGTGTGATATTATCATGTTAATATGGACCAAAATCTCTGAGGAATATTTCCAGTACCTTGTTGAATCTATGCCACAAAGGATTAAAGCAGTTCTGAAGGCCTGTACTAGTAAGGTGTACCTAATAAAGTGGCCGAGTGTATCTCAAACCAAACACATACTGCAAATTACAATCATGTGACGCCTAAATTTACTTGGCATTTTAGTTTAATTTCTGGATTTGTTTTTCATTTATTTTTGTTAATTATATATATTTTTATATTGCTCATTTAATCGATGTTGTCCAAACCATGAAAGCAAACATCACTTCGTCCTTAATTTGCATGGTTGACATATCTGAACTGTAATATTTGACTCATGACCACGTAACCATTTTTTTTTTTTCAGGTATCTCTTTGTACTGCAGCTTAGACAAGACATACTGTCCGGCAAGTAAGAAATTACGCTTACCTCACTATGAGAGATAAACGCACAAAAACATGCACACGCAGTGGAAAAAGAAGGGCCTTTGATATCCTCCTTTTTGCCCTTCTGTCACACCCCTGACACTCCCTCTGTCAGACACACACACACATACACACACAGAGGCAGGGTTTCTACCAGGGTCCAATAAAAGCTCTGTTTCAGTGTGTATAATCTGGGTCTGGCCTCCTGGGTGCTGCTCTGCTCCTTTTTAATAAAAGAAACTCCAATGAGAATCAACACACTGCTTCTAATTTAAGAGTACAGATACGCTCCGACACACTTTTCCACACAGGGGGCACACACACACATTTTCTTACATAAACACTGGGTTTCGTCATCTTGCATTTAACAGAAGTACATTTTGACCAATGCTTGAAAACCGTGTTGCTTGCATGTTTTAGAAGTCACCTTTTATGTTCTGCAAACACACTTTACCGGCTGTTTTAAGGGTCATTAATTTTCTCCTTCTTCCCTGAGCAGGTTAAAATGTCCGTATGATGTTTCCGTAGAGCTCGGGGCTTATTGCTTACAAAGTGAGTTCTGTGTAATGGATTTGTTTAAGCATTTGCATATTTGCAACACGTTTTTGCCTTAATTTTCATTTCTTTCTATTTTGTGTGTTATTAGGTGAACTTGGGGATTGTGATCCACTAGAACACTCGATTTTGTTAGTATCAGAGTTTCGATTTTCACCCAAACAGACGGAGATTATGGAGGCGGACATCTACCGCAAATGGGTTGAGTGTAGGTAAGCACATCTTAGTATTTGTTGACCTAAAAACAGGGATGCAAATTATTTATATGGGATATTACAGACTTATAGTAATTCCCGCCACAACACTTAGTCAATAGTAATGCTATTGACCGCCATTGAGTTTTATGAGGTTTGTATTATATACGAATGCAGCAAGATTTTGATGACACTAACGATGTAAACTATACAGTCTAATGCTGTGTTCACACAGACGCGGAATGTGCGAAAAAATCGTGCTATTCACGTAAATAGACGCGTGAACATTTAATGTTTACTCACTTCATTCGCGTATCAAATTCGCTTCATTCACGCGTCAAATCCACTTCACAATATACGCGGATTCGCATCGTGGGCAGGGCTTCGGCCTGCCTGGTGACTCTAGCTTTGTTGCTAAATGGATAACATGGATTTTATTGAGAGAATAGCTGAGGTGCACCCAGCTCTGTGAGTTCATCAACTCTTCCAGAAAATATACCTGGATCATGGAGGCTTTCAGCGGTGCTTCCGACTGAGCCAAGGCCAGTTTGATGAACTGTTGTCCGGTGTCCGCAAGCAGATTTCCCCTCGGGACACCAACAGCAGGCACTACGTCATAATCACTTCGCTACAAGAGCAATCTCATGATTGGTTAACGCAGCGCAAATGTCCGCTGAAGTTTCGATTTTCCAACTAGAGCAATTGATTCCTCATTCGCGCGAATCGCGCCGCAGGATGTCTATTTGCATCTTTGCATTGACTTAACATGAAAATCACTCGCACTTCATCCATGTCTGGTGTGAACGCAGCATAACTGATTTGCAAATAATATGAACGCAACATAATAAATTGCTTGTAACATTTTCTCATAGAAAACCTATATAAAGAAAATGCTTATCCGCTTCTTAACTCGGGATGTATGAAATACTGTTTCCTGGACCAAGCTGCTACTTATTTGAATTGAGAAAATATTCATTTATGACCATTTTTAATCATATCTCACATTAAAGTGAATTTTATATAAAATCATGGTGTACAGAACAGTCTCTGGACTTGCTGCATCACAGACACCAATATTTTAATAATTTATAAAAAATGAATCATTTTCTGGCCATCGGATATTAGGCATGCATATATACAGTATATTGCGATCGGAATTTTCGAAAGTATTGCATCGCTTTGTAAACATTTATTATTATCATTTGTTGAGTCTCCCCATAAAATTGGATATAGCACTTGGAACCGGAAGCCACTTCGCGTGACGTCACACTTAACAAGCAGATTATTGGGTAAAGGTTTAGTTTACCCAAAAATGAAAATTATTATTAATTACCGTCCCTCGTTTCAAATTACTGAGATTCAAAACAGCGTCAAAACAGTCCACTTGACTTCAGTGGTAACTTCAACTGTAATCACATAAAGCTCTAGGAACACTTTTGTGTGCCAAAAAAATAAAAAATGAATTGGTTTGTCTTTGTCTTTAGGGTCAGATTAGGGTGCACGTTTACTAAAGGCATTACCACGCTGCTGACCTTAATGGCAAAACGTTGTACTGCCTGTAGTAAACATGCAATCTAACCTGACACGAGAGAGAAGACAAAAGCAAATAGAGTAAATTTTACAGTTTTTTTTTTGTACAAAAGTGTTTTTGGAGCTTCATATGATTACAGTTGTACCACTAAAATTACATCAACTGTTTTAACAGTGTTTTTGGTTCCTTTTCTGGACATTGACCATTTAAGGGCCATTGCTGTATATAGAGGGTCACAGAGCTCTCGGGTTTCATCTAAAATATGTGAATTTGTATTCAGGAAACGATCAAAGGTCTCAGGGGATTGGAATGGCATGAGAGAGAGCAGCAATAAAAAAATTTTGAACTAACCCCCTAATGCATTCAGACTTATGTTTTCACAACATAAGCTATCAATTCAATTCTGATTTGTTAGCTCATTTCTATTTCATTCAGTTCTTGATCTGCTTTTTGATTTGATTCAATGAACATAGATTTAACACAAATGCTACTGATCTAATATAACTGTAAACATTAGTTTACAAATGGTGAATTAATGAAAAGTAATGAAGAGCCACATACCTGTTTGGTAAAATCTAAACATTAAAACACAATCCACATGTTTATTTTTTATGCATATAATACATATTGACCTTATTCTTCAATGTGGAAGTAAGCTTTTTTTGGGATTGTTTTAGGACTTCTGATTCATTTGCCTATAGGGAAATATCTTAGAATAATAAACAGCCATAAACTACAATTGCTCAACAAAGCAATTGTGTTTATGACAGTACATAAAAATAATATTATAAGAAAATATAATTTTGCAACATAATGAGCTGTTTTTATGGCTAAATAACATTTGAAGTGAATGAGAGCAGAAGTCTCTAACCAATAAGGTTCCAATGGCTGTGAATAAGTTAGAATAGGCTAGAATTTGGAAAAAGACTTTGGGAAAAATGTTTGGCCTGTCCTAATGGTATATATTCAGTAAGGTATGTATTATATGCATAGTTATGTGAATAAACGGCAAGTTTTATGAACTTCAATAAATTTTTTATAATTTTTTTATCACTTGCTAGTGTACTAGTTTTTCTCAGCCTTAGTGTGTAAGGTGTATATTCAGTACTAATATACTACTTGGTGTATAAGCTTTATATTGTGCACTTCAGTGTAGGGCTGTGCGATTTGGGGAAAATATCTAGTTGTATGAGTAATTTTTTTTTTTTCTGACAGATATTGCGATTTGATTTACGATTTAATTTTGTAGTCAAGCTCCAGCTCAATAATCTGTAAGCTGTGGCAACAATTCTGCGACAGCTCTTAAAATGGCCTGTTTTTGTTTGGTGTCTGTGACTTTGAAACAAAAATATTCCCATATTACAATTTCTGTTTTTCTTTCATATTAATTGGTCTTTTAATGCTTCTGAAGCGACAGACACCGTAATCCCACCTGTCAGCGCTTTCATTTTTGTTTTCTTTTTTTATTGTGGCCTTAGTTCGGTTGCGCAATTCTGATTAGGCAGAATGAAAGTGTCCTCACTCAATTGGTTAGTAAGACTGTCAAACACAGCCGACAGTCACGCATTTTCTCTGTGCGGGCGGGGGAAATTAAATAATACATATACAATTCATATTGCAGACTCTTGCGATTTAACTAATCGCAACGTTTCAAATTGCGATTCGATTAATCACACAGCCCTACTTCAGTGTACTAGCAAGTGATAAAAACGGATTAACTTGCCATTTATTCACATAACTTGGTTTCTCTTTTGAGAGGTGGATTGAAACAAATGGGAACTGCGTTTCTATGGATGTTTTGCCTTCCAGTTCTCCATACCAGTCAAGACACTATACTTAAGTTTTTGGGTTTCCCAATCTTTTTTCCTTTAGTTGTGATTGTATAATACAGAATATCTGCTGTACTGTAACTAGCAACCGGAGATTTTCGAAATAATTTATGAATGGTTACAATTGTTGAAACCCTATAGAGCAATATTCATTTGTCTTTTTCCACCACTGTGCTTGACTATATTACAGCCAATAATTTAAGAAGATAAACTGAGCCACTAAACCATTGAGCAAGCAATGAACAAAATGTTCAACACTACAATTAATAGAGATTTATCATTTGAAGTTTTGCCACGTCGCCTCTGCTTAGCACACGATATAAGGTTGTGCTTGTGTGTGTTTTGAATTAAGTTCTCAGAACAGATTGAAGTGTCAGATTCGGCCTCACTTAATTAGTTTTGGACACTTTCATTTGCCAGCGATAATCACACTTGAAATGTTTACATGCATTTCACGCAAACTGAAAACTCGGTGTCCCTGTGGTTTTAATTAAATCCCCAGCTCTGCATTTGACCCCGTTTTAAGAGCAATCATCAAAGTCAGCGTGCTACTGTATAAGTACGTGCTCGGCTGCAGATCAGTTCCTAAAAATTAGCTGTTTAATTGTGTCTGGATTGTTCTTGGAAATGGAAAAATGTCTAGACGTGAAGACAGTCAGTGGCCAGACTGTAAGTTTAAAACTGAAACAATGGCTTGAATTAAATTCTTTCAGATACTGTGAGCCAGTGTGGAGTAAAGAGCAAAACTGTAATGTGAAAGGATTTCCGGAGGTTAAAAACAAGTGCGGCAAAACATTGGATGCTCTAGATGGGACATATGGTAGATGCTGTCAGGCTGTGCAAAAGGGAAGGGAGTTGCTGTATTCTAGCCATGAAATGATGAGGCAATGGACAAAGAGTTGAAGAGAGAGGTTTTCAACACGGCTCATGAATTTAATGTTCAACCAATATTTCTTTTACAGAGGAATGATTCCTTCTCAAGCTGAGCTGAATTTCCTGAATAAGTGCAAGTGGCTGGAAATGTACGGAGTGGACATGCATTTTGTGAAGGTGAGATCACTCCCTGTAGTTCATTTACATCAGTGGATTTCAAGGATTAGAGTTAAGAGAGAGCATTCAAATTTTTGTCTTCATTTATTTTTATCTTCACTTTCACAATAACAGAATCTTCTCCCATTATAAAAGCTGCACTTTAACTGTACAAAGAAAATACTACACCTCCATAAACTCTCCATTATACCTTTTTATGCTGGTATTATACCTCATTAAATGAAGCATTAAGTGCTCACAGCAGCATATGCCATTATGATAGGAGAATTAATCTTTTAATAGCTGTATTAGAAGTACTATCATCCACTCATTCGACCAATCATCTGCTAAAAATAACTGTGATATCAGGAAAACTGCAATAATATTTCACACAGCTTTTTATTACGATATTTCATATTTATTCAATTCAATTCATGTTTATTTCTATAGCGCTTTTACAATTTAGATTGTGTCAAAGCAGCCTAACATAGAAGTTCTAGTAAATTGAAACTGTGTTAGTCCAGTTTTTATTGACTAAATACAGTCTTGGTGATTGTATAACATTATGAAAGTGTAGAATCTTGCCAAACTACACATTTTAAATATTAGAACATTTTTGTTTTAATAAAAGTACACAAGTCTTATATACTGTCTCTGTGTAGGGACGGGATGGAGGAGAATATGCTCTGGGACTCACTCCAACCGGAATCCTTGTTTTTGAGGGATCCAGCAAAATTGGTCTCTTTTTCTGGTGAGATTAACAATCCACTTCAATTGTTCTGATCAGTGACTGTATCATTACTCTTCAGTCATCATGGCTGATAGTTTCCATCTCAACATGCTGTGCATAAATGTTTCCAATCAGGCCTAAAATAACCCGTCTTGACTTCAAGAGGAACAGGCTGACCTTAGTAGTCGTGGAGGATGATGAGAAGGTGAGTTTTATATCCATAATTTACACTTTGATCTAAACTACCAAAAAAAATCACATTCTGCTGTATTAGAGCACTTCAGCCTTGGTGGATATGATTTACACAAGCCAATAAAATAATCAATATTGCTACACTGATGAGGCAAACCAACGTGAAGCAAATATTGTTGATCATTTCCCACAAATGGCCGCATATTAGAGTCTAGATTTATGTTCTAATTCAGAGGCTGCTTCCGTTCGTGAAGGCCGAACCAGGATTCAGAGGATAGATCTCATCTCCTAGTAAATTTCATAGTTGCTGTTGACAAACAGCAGTAATGTTTTCTAAAATTGAAGAATTAAAATATAATTCTTAAAATATCTTCACCTTGATCCATTCATGTATGCACAAACTTCATCTTAGTAATAGGCAGTTACGTGTGGTGAGATTTGTGGCTGGTGAGGCACTGATTCTTTCAAAGTCAAAAGTCAGATTTACAAACCCGATATATTTGCCAACTAGCGATTGTGTTTCATATATCATATCAGCATTATTTCAATACACATGGCAGGTACATATTGGGCCAAGGAAGAATGTAAAATGTATAGCGATTAATTATGCCTCCCAAAAAACATCCAGCTGAATGCTACAGACATAACCAGATAACCAACGACACACACAGCAGCACGGCGTATGCACTCTCTCTCATTCACACACACACACACACACACACACAAACAGCACCGCGGCGGATGCGCGCGCTCTCTCTTGCTTGCCTGCTTGCTCACTCTCTTTCTCGCACTCTCTCTTTCTCTCTCTCTCTCTCTCTCTCTCTCTTATTCACACACACACAGACACACTGGTCTTACCTTTACAGTAACGTTACTTGTAAATGAAGTCTTGACATGACTTTTAAATGATCGCGTTATCTTCTGTCCCATCATTTAAAGCAAGTCCTTTAGCTCCGGCATTGGTCGCCCATTATTTATTCACGTTTTGATTGAAAGTCCAATTATGAGAAATTTTTGAGCTGATATCTGCAATTTTTGCAGTCAGTCAGAGCAAAAAATTAAATAATGGACTCCTATTGAACTATATTGTGTAGAAGAAGAGCAACCGCTGAACAAGAATAACTTTGAGCTCACACACACCCCCGGCAGAGCTACTGCCTGCCTCGCCTCATGTCTTTTCAGTGCGGCTTTATGTCAGATTCTAACACCAAATAAGTGATAGATATATGTGAAATACATTACCTATTATATGGAAAGTGAGGACATAATAAAAATGGCTAGAAAAACATTTTAATAGAGCATTACTTTGGTTGCATACACTGAGTGAGCAAAAGGCGCGCGCTCAAGCCAATTTGCAAGGGATTGCGCAGTATGACATGAGGCACAGCTCGGTGCTGCCTCACTTTGCTTTCTATGCTATAATTGAACAGGAGACACCAAATACATCGGTTTTGATCATAAAAATGATTAATATCATTTGAATCATACAGAAATCGCATTTATGGCACAGATCAGGGGACATATATTTATTTTATCATTAGTGTAGATCTCATGATGGCAGGTGATGATGATGACAGCAGACAGTTGTCTGATTAGATATAAAAAAAATTAATAACGTCTTGTCATCAATGCACAATGGATCTTGGAATATTCTGAGTCATGAAGACCTCATTTGAAGTATCCTTCGAGTTAAAAGTTAATGCGACGATGATGCAGTTAGCGTTCAAAGGATACAGCCACTGACTTGTTAAATATCTATAAAGAGTGCAGAAAATGACCCCTGTTCACTGCTGAGAGCGTCTTTAGTGAGCACACAAGCTTTGAAACTTGACTTTAGACTAGTGGAAGAAGACTGCCTGGTCTGTTGCTCATATGCGCCATTTATCTGAGGAAGTGATGACACCAAAATGCACTATGGAATGACAAGAAGCCGATGTAGGGAGTGTGTTGCTCTGGAGCCTTGGCAATAGTGTTTCCTCATGGGAGTGGGCTTTTTCACTAGGATAATGCACCCTGCACACACTCAATGAATGAATGAAAGAATGAAGCTTTTTATAGCACTACACAAGGTACTGCTGGATGATGCGATGGCAGCCATAGAGCAATCGTGACAGTCTGCTCAGTGCACACCAGCTATAGGGGGGGGGAAGAGAAAGCGAGTCGATTCAATGGAAGAAGGGGATTAGGAGGTGGTATTAGAACAGGACACTGGGATTACACTGCTACTGCTCAAAAAAAAAAAAGAGTATGGTCCTAGGGGTCATGGATCAGTATATGGGTCCCAATCCGAGGTCATTGGATTTTTAATTCCCTGAGGTAGTCAAGATCTTGGATTTTAGCAGAGGTGGAAAGAGTAATAAAATCTTGTACTCAAGTAAAAGTACTGTTACTTACAAATTTTTTTACTTAAGTAAAAGTAAAGTTACATGTCTATAAATCTACTCAAGTAAAAGTAAAAAATAACTCATTACAAATGTACTCATGAGTAAAAAGTAAAGAGTAACTATTTCTCAAAAGGGACAAGGCGATTTAAATCTCCAATTAGTTGTTTTTAAGTAACTTAAAAAAATTAAAGACCAATAACAAAAAAGTATATAATTATTTAAAATATTTTACAGATTATCCTCTTTAACAATTTATCCAAATTCACAAATTCTAATGCAACATCTGCTGTGTTAGCTAAATGGGCTATATGCACAGACTTAAAATTTTTAGCCAGGGAGCCCAAATGCTTCCGATGAACTGTCTTTCCATTTCAAAATTGTCACATTTAAGATCTGTTTTCTTTAAAAATCAGCGATCTTCACTGCCTGTTAGATATATGATATGAAGGGGGTCTCAGATCGGACAAGAAGCACTGCATTAATGTCCATTTTCCCCTCGCCATGTCTTTAAAATATAACAGTTTGTTTTACCCCAGTATTTTGGCTGTTGCTAGATTGGATACAATTGCGGCCGGAAGTTAACGAGAATTATTTATATTATTTATTAAACTTCACATTTGTTGTATTTTATTAACGTCTACCCCCACCTTAACCCTAAACCCAACTGTCACAGTACTGTAAAAATATAAATTATTGTTATACATTCATTCATTCATTTTCTTTTCAGCTTAGTCCCTTTATTAATCTGGGGTGGCCACAACAGATTGAAGCGACAACTTATCCAGCAGCGAATGCCCTTCCAGCTGCAACTCATGTCTGGGAAACACATACACACTCATTCACACCCACATACACTATAGCGACCTTCTTGCTGTGAGGCGACAGCACTACCTACTGCACCACCGCGTCGCCTATTGTTATACAGTGTCATAAAAAATGCTGCTATATTGATGTGCATAGCGCACATCCAGCCGGCCGCATATCCAATCTAGACTTTACCTCAGTATTTTCAATGGAATTTCTGCGCTAGCCTGTTGCTACTGACGGCGCTAGTGGTTACACCATCTTTCATCTAATTTTACACTTCAACAACTAAATGAATGCTTAAGTCAATTTAACTGAATGTATTGTAATTACATTACAACATCGATGCTGTAAAAACAACTTTGTGAAATTGAAAATAGTCACATTAAGCTTTCACCGGAAGTTTATCGTTGGCTTTAAAACTCTAGCGGTGCGTAGAGCCCATTGTGCATAAACAATTTGCTCCAAGTCCCTGTTAATATCTAATCTTTGTGCTAATGAACATTAGCAATGTTACGAACACAGCTGGGCAAGTTACGTCCAAAATGTAATACATTGTAAATTTATGGTTACTGTCATTTCTTTTCTTGTAATTAGTTACATTCCAATATTAATATCTCAGAAATGTATTGCGCTACTTTTGTATTACTTTTAGGTTACTTTAACCAAAATAACCACAGAAGTATGACTCTTATGAATTAAAGTATGAATTTTCAATAGTATGTCTATGTTATCAAATACATTTTGCTATTAATTGTAATTATTCTGAGAGATTTTTGTTTGCAAAAGGAGTCTGACAACAGCCAGTGCGCCACACAGAGATCAGATCATTTGACATACTGTATTTTCTTTTAAATATATATTCATAGCGCTTCACTTTTTCCTCATTTTTTTATGTTACAGCCTTGAGCCTTGTTCCAAAATGGATTAAATTATTTATTTCCTTAAAATTCTACACACAATACCCCATAATGACAATGTGAAAAAAGTTTTTGAAATTGTTGCAAATTTATTAAAAATAAAAAAGCTGAAAAAAAAAAAATCACATGTACTTAAGTATTTACAGCCTTTGGCGTGAAGCTCTAAATTGAGCTCAGGTACATTCTGTTTCTACTGATCATTCTTGAGATGATTCAGTAGCTTAATTGGAGTTCACCTGATAATATCCACTGATTTTTATATTGTCGATCAAATGAATTAAACTATTAAAAATGCAACAAACATTTGTTTTGGGCCAAACTACAAAAACAAGCTAATTTAAAATCGTTTAGTTTTGGTTTTGCAAGTTTCACACTAGTTTGATCATGTAAACATGTCATTTTATAACTATATTGTATAAATATTATTACAAAGGCCTACATCATGCTGACAATAAAAACTAAATGACATGATATAACAGGTGATTGTCCTCTGAGTGCACCTGAAAAGACATGAATGACGCTTCTCATAAAGCTTGAGAAGCATACAGTTCTTCGTGATATATATATATATAATTTGTCAAATAAAGAGTTCCAGGTTAAAGAAACACTAAACAACATGTGATAAAGTTACCGCGGGCCCTGGTGCAGATGAAAAGAAAAATAGAAAGATAGATAGGTAACTAGAACAGACAGAAACAAGGTGCGCGCTGCTGATGCACTCGCCTGCGAGTTACTTCTGCGCTATGCACGCGCTACTTCAGCTTTTTTTCTGCGATGGGAAAAAAAGTCTCCCCGCATCCATCACGGTCTGTATCATATCATGTGCGCGCTGCTTTATTTCCGCATAGTAATGATCTTTATACCGCGGATCAAGTGCAGTGAAGTGTAAAATTAATTATGAGTCATATACAGTAGCTTACCTTGTCATTGCTGGGGATGACAGGCATTTTGCTGATAAACCTCCTAAACTCCGACGATAAATCCAACTCCAGCAACAGTAAATAGACAAGTTTACCGCTGCTGCCGCTGCAGTGACGTGGCTTCCGGGCGCGATTTTCTTTTTCTTTTTTGTTGCATTTCTTTATATATTTATTTTTTACTCAGTAACGGATATGATTTAAAATGTAGCGAAGTACAATACTTTAGGCAAATCATACTTAAGTAAAAGTAAAATTACAGATTTTAAACACTACTCTAAAAAGTACAAATTCTCAAAAAAACTACTTAATTACAGTAACGTGAGTAAATGTAATTCGTTACTTTCCACCTCTGGATTTTAGTATAGTATCCTCATCATTATACTGGGGCATTAAGACTCACACAGACCTCAAGGTAAACGCTCGTTGCTGACTTCGAAACACCTCTTCAAACTGCAATATAGTTTTTTGCAGGAAGTCTCCATCCTAGTACAGAATGGAGTGGGCTATTAGTCTTAGAAATCCTGGGGAAGTATTGACACAACAAGGCATTGTGGGATGATGACAAGCCAGTGGTCGGAATGTGAGGCTTTAGGCAAACCTCGGAAACTCTTGGCCAACCATTCGTATTTCAGACTAGTACATCCCTTGATGACAGTGTTGTTCCCTGGTGAAAGTGGCGGTGATAGAGCACCAGTGCACTCACCACAGATTGTATAGGTAGAGAGCAGAGGAAGTCAGTTGAATGTCTTATATTTAATGTCCTTGCAATACAGTGTCAATATACTAGGGCTTTTAGGACCCACACAGACTGCAGTTTAAGCACCCCCTGCTGTCCCCACTCACACCACTTACGACTTACAGCAGCAATGTAGTTTTCCAAGCAAATCTCCCATGCAGGTACTGACCAGGCACAACCCTGCTGAGCTTCAGTGGATAATCACTCAATGCAATTGTACAGGGTAGCGCTCCTTTGAAATGAATGCGGGACCAAGGTGCAGTGGAGGACTGTGGCCATCCAAAGCCAGAGATATACACATATACACGTATATCTATGATCGGGAGTTTTCCCGGTGGTCAGTATGCAAATATTTTTACGAAAATTATCATTTACATCACTTTTCGACATCGATGGATAAGTGACTGCACGGGCATGCTGACAAAGGGCATGTGTTTGTGTGCATGGAAATGTATTATCCTCCCTCCCTGTTTAATTTGATCTAATCCGAGTCCTGAAACACACACCCTCTCCTGCTTTCACTTTTCATTCTGACGGAGGGACCGATTCATATGTGAATGAATCTCCGTTATGAACGACTCGTTCACTTAGCCGACAATAAGTTTCTGGCACCGCAGCATCTTCTTGTCATATTTCATAACATTGTTTGCTTATTTTATTCAACAAAACTAGCATAAGCCAAAAAATCTATTGCGAGTTGGTGCTCCTTTGCCTTATGGTGAATGCAGTGACTTTATTATCATCAATAACATTCCTTTAAGCACAAAAGTTCCTAACATACAAAAAAGTAAAAAAACGAAATCTTACCTATAAAATGTGATTCCTTTGAGCTTTGCTTTCTTTGTTTGCTCGTTACTACACCCGTACACAGCAGTAAAATCCAGCATCTTCACATTGTCAAAATTATTAGCCCCTTTAAACTATTTTTTTTCCGATAGTCTACAGAACAAACCATCATTATACAATAACTTGCCTAATTACCCTAACCTGCCTGATTAACCTAATTAACCTAGTTAAACCTTTAAATGTCACTTTAAGCTGTATAGAAGTGTCTTTAAAAATATCTAGTAAAATATTATTTACTATCATCATGACAAAGATAAAATAAATCAGTTATTAGAGATGAGTTATTAAAACTATTATGTTTAGAAATGTGTTGAGAAAATCTCTCCGTTAAACAGAAATTGGGGAAAAAATAAACAGGGGGGCTAATAATTCAGAGGGCTAATAATTCTGACTTCAACTGTATCAATGGAGTGTCTTTAGTAAAGATTCAGTGTTATTTTCATATAATGATTTCTATAATGTCTAGAAATCTGTATTTCTGACTCTATAAAATAGCACCTCCTGCTAGCAGAGAGCTAATTTACATTTTCAATCAGCTTGTCTGCTGTTTTCCTTCAGACTTGTGCAAGATTCAACTTGAATATATTTTTATTTGGCTCTTTCTCTTTTTAAGTGTACCCTGTGAGAAACTGTTATGTGTAAGGAACAATTAAACATTTAGCTAAACTTTAGCTTCATGCTAACTTAATATTGTGTTTTTCAAGTCACAAATTTATATTTCTATATAATTCTGCTATTGGCGATGCGATGGCGCAGTAGGTAGTGCTGTCGCCTCACAGCAAGAAGGTCGCTGGTTCGAGCCTCTGCTGGGTCAGTTGGCGTTTCTGTGTGGAGTTTGCATGTTCTCCCCGCGTTCGCGTGGGTTTCCTCCGGGTGCTCCGGTTTCCCCCACAGTCCAAAGACATGCTGTACAGGTGAATTGGGTAGGCTAAATTGTCAGTAGTGCATGACTGTGAATGAGTGCGTATGGATGTTTCCCAGAGATGGGTTGCAGCTGGAAGGGCATCCGCTGCGTACAACATTTGCTGGATAAGTTGGCAGTTCATTCTGCTGTGGCGACCCCGGATTAATAAAGGGACTAAGCCGAAAAGAAAATGAATGAATGAATGAATTCTGCTATTATGTAAATAAATGACTCCAGCACTCTTTTGTGAAGACAGTGGCATAAATAATATTTTCTTTAGCCATTTTGAAACAGTAGCCATGAATGGGTAAAATTGACCCTCTGGCAGTTTTAAAGGGCACCTATTATGAAAATCAGCTTTGCAAAAAAACCTTTAAAAAATTTCCTGACGTTAAAATAGGAGCCAAATCCCAGTGATTTTGAGGCCCACCACAACGTGATGTAGGAGTGCGGTTTTCCCTGCTGACTGAACTGTTTGACAGGAGCCATGTTTCTATAATGACATGTTTACACATATACACAGAATTTTTTTGCAAATAAACTGGGATTAAAATATTTGTTACAACTCTCTGTGATTTTTATAAGTTTTTAAAACAGAGCATGTTTGTAATAAAGACAGTAAAATCGCTATGTAATTCTTAATGGCTATAATCACCGCATGGTGTCAGTAAACGCTAATATGTGTGTGTGTGTGTGTGTGTGTGTGTGTGTGTGTGTGTGTGTGTGTGTGTGTGTGTGTGTGTGTACTGCAAACAGCATTTGTGTGAGACTCATCATATCAGAAAGGCTTAAATAAACTCCACCACAAATACACCAAATAAACATACTTGTTTTTTTTACTAATGAGCTGTATTTGCGAGTTTATTTCCGTCACTGTGCTGTTTATCTCACATAGCATGTGGAGAAGCACATGGGAACAGTGGGCGGGGAGAAGCAGCTTATTTGGATTTAAAGCCACAGGCTACAAAAACAGCTACAATGTATTTAGACATCAAAAATGAGCAGATTCTGGGGGCCAAAATAAATAATCTGATGGATATTTTGAGCTGAAACTTTACAGACATATTCTGGAGACGCCAAAGGCTTATCTTACATCTTGTAAAGGGGGTAAAACAGGTGCCCTTTAAGTTGATCAACAACCTTTGATTGTTCTAGTGTTAAGTGCTCGAAAATGTTTTTTTGTGTGAGATTTTGTGTAATAAGATACAGTTGAAGTCAGAATTATTACCCCCTCTGAATTATTAGCCTCCCTGTTTATTTTTTTCCCCAATTTCTGTTTAACGGAAAAAATATTTTTTTCAACACATTTCTAAACATAATAGTTTTATTAACTCATTTCTAATAACTGATTTATTTTATCTTTGCCCTGATGACAGTAAATAATATTTGACTAGATATTTTTCAAGACACTTCTATACAGGGACATTTGAATGAAATTTTTAGCTGGTATTTTGAGCTGAAACTTTACAGACATATTCTGGAGACACCAAAGGCTTATCTTACATCTTGTAAAAGAGGTAAAATAGGTGCCCTTTAAGTTGATCAACAACCTTTGATTGTTCTAGTGTTAAGTGCTCGAAAATGTTTTTTGTGTGTGTGTGTTTATGTGCAGGGTCGAGAGCAGGAGCACACGTTTGTGTTTCAGCTGTCGAGTTCTCATGAGTGTAAGCATTTATGGAAGTGTGCAGTCGAGAGCCATGCCTTCTTCCGGCTCCGGCAACCAACCCACAACAAAACCAGCCGCAGTGACTTCACACGCCTGGGCTCACGCTTCAGATTCAGGTACACACACCCGCATGCACACCTATGCTGACAACATATTTACCGTGTTGCTTTTTTAAGAGTCAGGTTGTTTGTTTACAGTGGAAGAACTGAATATCAGGCCACGCATAGTGGAAAAGTCAGAAGAGCAAGCACATTTGAGAGAAGACCAAGTAAAAGATATCCATCACGAGCACAGTCTATGGTCAAGGGTAGGTCTGTGTACTATGTGCAGTTTTTTTTTTTTTTAATAATCAACCTAATGCATTTCAACATGCTTAATCTCTGTCTGTCATGCATCCAACCCAAATGCACTTAAATGTACTTATGACATCACAAATGTCACATATATGAATGCTTCTGTTTTCCACAGCCATGACTCCAGCAAAACATCCCCATTTAAGGTAAAGCCGAACAAATCGATTATAGAAGACCTTATGTTTATTTACTATTGTTTGCTGTGCTTGTTAAATAAATGATTGTATTTCTCCTGGTTGTGATTTGTGTAATGAAATGTTCTCTCTCTGTTTTGTAGTGCACAGACCAGCCCTGAGCCAAGCTTAAAACCGGTACTCTTTAATATCCTTCATACTTTTCATATTAGGAGGAAATAATATGTGGATTTATCAGGGAGGTTTTGAACTGGTGTCACATTTTGTTGATTGTTTTAGGACTTGTTAACAACATATTAATGAAATGCTTTTATTAAATTGCATTTTCATGGGTTCCAGTTTATAGACGTTTTATACGATTTGTAACAGTAGGAGAAAAGTTGATTGTAAACTATTCTCTATTTATATATTGTGAAATATTTACTTTGAAGGGTCTGTAATATTATATTAAGAGAGATTTAGGCGCCTCTGCAAGGGTAAAATCATTTAGAAGAGATTTGTAAAGCATAAATATTCCTCACTTTAGATTAGGTCACAAAACTGCATGAAGTTGAGTTAATAAAAGCATTTATTAACATACAAAGTAACCATTACTATATGCCTGAATAATAAGATACAGTTGAAGTCAGAATTATTACCCCCTCTGAATTATTAGCCCCCCTGTTTATTTTTCCCCCAATTTCTGTTTAACGGAGAGAAGATTTTTTTCAAGATATAGCTTAAAGGGGCTAATAATTTTGACCTTAAAATGTTTTTAAAAAAATAAAAACTGCTTTTATTCTAGCTGAAATAAAACAAATAAGACTTTCTCCAGAAGAAAAAATATTATCAGACATCCTGTTAAAGTTTCCTTGCTCTGTTAAACATCATTTGGAAAATATTTAAAAAAGAAAAAAAGTTCAAAGGGGGGCTAATAATTCTGACTTCAACTGTATATATTGTGAAATATTTACTTTGAAGGGTCTGTAATATTATATTAAGAGAGATTTGGGGGTCTCTGCAAGGTTAAAATCATTTAGAAGAGATTTGTAAAGCATAAATAGTCCTCACTTTAGATTAGGTCACAAAACTGCATAAAGTTGAATTAATAAAAGCATTTATTAACATACAAAGTAACCATTACTATATGCCTGAATAATAAGATACAGTTGAAGTCAGATTTATTAGCCCCCCTGTTTATTTTTTTCCCCTAATTTCTGTGTAACGGAGAGAAGATTTTCAACACATTTCTAAACATAATAGTTTTAATAACTCATTTCTAATAACTGATTTATTTTATCTTTGTTATGATGACAGTAAACAATATTTTACTACATATTTTTTAAGACACTTCTATACAGCTTAAAGTGACATTTAAAGGCTTGACTAGGTTAATTAGGTTAACTAGGCAGGTTTGGGTAATTAGGCAAGTTATTATATAATGATGGTTTGTTCCGTAGACTATCGAAAAATATATAGCTTAAAAGGGGCTAATAATTTTGACCTTAAAATGTTTTTAAAAATTAAAAACTGCTTTTATTCTAACAGAAATGAAACAAATAAGACTTTCTCCAGAAGAAAAAAATATTATCAGACATATTGTGAAAATTTTCTTGCTCTGTTAAACATCATTTAGGAAATATTTTTAAAAAAAAAATAAAAGTTCAAAGGGGGGCTAATAATTCTGACTTCAACTGTATATAAATGTTTTTAGTAGTAGATTAATAGTTTATTAATCATTTACTTGCGCATTCTGAATGACCTTAAAAACCAACAAATAACTGATTTAAAAATAAGATAATACTTAGTTATGAAAACGTGGTCATAGAAGCATAAAAAGCCAATCATTAGGCACATTATACAGTACATGTGCATATAACTAGGACCAGACAGAATCTGCAGACATTTTTTGCTATTTCTGCTGAGAATTTTACAAAAAATCTGCAGATTTATGTGGAATAATTTTAGGAGTATCACAACTAAAAACTTAATATATGAAAAAAAAATACATTTTAAGTTTTATTTAATGTTTACAATGCAAATCCAATTAGATCCACTTATTTGGTAAACAAAGCAAGTCTCTTGTATAATATATCTACTAAAAGACAGAAAATATTACTTTACAAACTGTATTGTACATAAATCATAATATTTTAATATTATTATTAGTATATCACAATAATATTACTGAAATTAATTTAAAAACCTAATAAATATAAATTTACACACATTTATACAAGTAAATACTCAATGATGGGTTAAAAATTTGCGTATTTCTGCTTGCGCAGATTCTGTGTGGGCCTACCCGTCAAGAACACAGCATTTGTAACTGTAGTTATAAACGGCTTACTAATGTTTTATAATGTAGAGTTAATGCTTAAGAAATGATGAATTAACTATTTGTTTATGCTGAATAAATGATTCATAGTGTGTAGTTATTATAAAATGTTACCAAACCTTTTTTTTTTTTTAAGTTTTCTACATTTTTAAACAAGTACTGTATTAATCAACTTTGTGGAAACTTACAAAACCTATGAAATTAAGTTGTTTTCCTCCTTGCCTTATAGTATTTCCATCACAAACGTTTAGAGCACAAAGTTTCTTGTGGAAACATTACTGTTTTGCAAGAGAATGCAGGGAGAACAGAATATTTAGGATGAGAACACGAACACATTTTTATTAGGGATGTAACGATTCACCTGACTCACGATTCGATACGATTCACGATACTAATCTTACGATTCACGATTGTTTTAACAAAATTATTTGAAACAAATTTAAGGTGAAGAGCCCTTTCATTTTTTTGTTAAATGTTGCACATTTTTTGCAAAATTATATATATATTCTGCCATAACCAAATTGCTATTTTAAAAACAAATAAAAGATTAAAAAAGAATAATACAAACTAAAGAAGACTGATTAATATAAACAAACTAAAACTGTGACTGTGGTGGGGTTTTACACTTTTAAAAAGAAATATCAGCATATCTATGTTTTCTGGCATAAGCTGATATCTTTGCACATTTACAATGTCCCCTGCTAAAAACTCGTTCACTGGGGACTAAGTGGAGCGGAAAAAGCCTTTCCTAACCCAGAAAGCAGTGTGTACAGAGGTGGTCACTGTTAGTGTAAGTGAACATCTTTTTGCAGTATTTGCACAGTTTGTGTTTTGCCTGGCGCACTTCACCGCTGTCATTTTACTCTGCTACGCCACCTCTTGCTCGCCACTTATGAGCAGGTAAAGTGAGCTTGCGTAAACGGTGCCCCCTTTGTTCAAAACATGTATCGCAATTCATTCAACATTTGTACCGGTTTGAATCGTCACATATTTGAATCGATTTTCAACCGACTCGCAGTGAATCGTTACATCCCTAATTTTTATGTCATTTTTGTTCTTTCCATTTATTTTTGTTCCCCATGGAGAAACAGAAGTCTATCATATTTATTTCAAAATATATTTATGTGTTCTGAATATTGAGTTCTTATGGATTGGAATGACATTAGTAAATGGAGACCGAAATCTTATTTTATTTTTTTAAAATAACGTGCTTAACAAGAGACTCCACTCATGTATATCAACATTTTTATGTTTTTCTCCAGTATAAGCACAACATTCCAATTGCACAGGATCCCTGGCAAAGATCGCACCCTCCTCCTTCTCTGACCCCTCCTCTATATATCCAGCCCATGGAATTAGGACACACACCTCCACCACACAGGTATAGAAAAACTAACAGAAACCCCGCAGTAAATCTGATTCTGTTTTCAATTCAGATCTCATCTGTGCTTCATCTGTGTTTCACCCGCATGTGCATATGTGTCTGATTTAGACCCTCCTATGTGGACAGACCCCCTGCGAGCAGTGGTGGGTTTGGTGAGAGCGGTTTGGTTGCGCGCAATGTCAGGAGCGTGTCTGTCATGCACAAAGACAAACTTATGACTGCACTCTGAGCATGTGAGAGGGTGTTTGGATGAGCCGCTCACCTTAGTAAAAGAGACGCTCGCATCCAGTCACAGTCGGTGTGTCATCCTTCATCATCTCACCTTCTGGAGTCTCATCTTTTGCTTGTGATCATCCATCAACTCATCCATCATGTGACATGTCTCATCCGATCAAATGCGTCCTGAAATGACAAACACACATTCAGCATATGTGGACCGTGACGTCTGATAAATCTGCATGTTGATAGCTTTTAGAGTTTTGCATGATTTATGATAAAATCTAGAACTAGCAAATTACCTGAACGATGTCAGAAGATGTGCTGCTGTTGTGGCTTTATATCCTAAAGCAGGGTTGCTCAGGTTGGGTCCTCCAAAAAGCCCGTCTGAGCAGCCTTGTTCTAGATTATAGCCTATTTTATCATTTTAATTCATATATTTTGTGCATATCATGTATGAAAGTTTACTTTTAAGTGCAGATCATTTATATAATGCCAAGACAAGCTCCTCACTGTTTACAGTCCCGCTTTACCTAATCTGATGGGATAGTTCACCCAAAAAATGAAAATGTACTCACTTAATCTCAAGTGGTCCTTTTTCTGTTGAACGCAAAACTATATATTTTGAATAATGCTGGAAGCCTGTAACCATTGACTTACATAGTAGGAAAAACAAATACTATGGAAGTCAGTGGTTACAGGTTTTCAATGTTTTTCAAAATATCTTATTTTGTGTTAAAAATGAAACTAAAGCAGGTTTGTGGCAAGCGAAAGTTCAGTAAATGATGACAGAGTTTTCTATTTTGGGTGAACTGTCCATTTACATTCACCTTGAAAGTACTCGTGACAGCTGTTCTGTATGTGCTAATGATCATTTACGTATTTGCTGAAGTGTTAAGTTAGACACCTTTGTGTTTTAGCCATCGAAATCCGTTCAATCAGCAAGGGACGGGGGGCTTTTAATGATTACAGTCTGCTGCAGTGAGACCTGCCTTAATAAATGTGTTGTTTACACTAATCGACTCAATTTTATTGATTATGTAAACCCCTGACATTTACTTCTCATTTTTGTATTAGCATTTGCACTGTTCCATTTTCTGTTTAATAACACCATTTGCATAAACGGTTGTTGTTGTTGTTGGTCTTTCCATTGAAATTACTTTCAGAAGCACTCTGTTATTATATTAGAAAGCTGCGTGTGCATGTTTCTGCATGTCATTTGTACTGTGGATATCCTACTTGAAAAAAAAAATCAATAAACACCGGCTCAGGTTTGCATTGGTCTCACGCTGCCGTTAATTGCGTTATGAATGTATGGCATCAATAAAGATGACATATGCTATTATGTTGCATGTGTGGGTGGGTGTGTAGAGACTATGTATGAATGAACTTGAAGGTCTCTTTTATTTTCTGAAACTCGTCCACAAATAATGTAAAGCTGTCATATGTAGCATTGTACTGTGCGTCGTGTATTGTTTTATAGTTTCCCTTTGAGTGCTGCAGACACCCGGAGGTTTAGTGTGGAAGAGAATGAGGCTCCTCATTCTGGAAAGATCCATCGCTGCTATCATCACCATGGTTATGAAAAACAGGAACCGTTGTGCCTCACAACTGCTAAACCTAGTGAGTCCTTTACTAAATATGCTTGACTAGTTATTCTGTGTTTACAACAGTTTAATACATTAGAATTAGCCTATAGAGAGCAATTAACAACTCAAAGATATGTCGTAAAATAGTTTGTCGATTTTTTTTTTTTTTTTTTTTTTTTTTTTTTTTTTTTTTTTTGATTGCAAATCCTTTCCAAGCGGTCATTTATTTCTAAACAACCCAATAAATCATACTATAGAAAAGTGTTATAGTGTATATACCCTCACTGGCCACTTTATTAGGTACACCTCTCCAGCTGCTCGTTAACACAAAATTTCTAATCAGCCAATCACATGGCAACAACTCAATGTATTTAGGCACGTAGACACTGTCAAGACGATCTGCTGCAGTTCAAACCGAGCATCAGAATGGGGAAGAAAGGTAATTTAAATGACTTTGAACGTGGCATGGTTGATGGTGCCAGACGGGCTGGTCTGACAATTTCAGATGTCAATCACAACCGTCTCTAGGGTGTACAAAGAATGGTCCGAAAAAATGACATTTCATGACATAAAGCGCTAATCATCTCAGGCTGGTTTCTTGAACATGACAATGAGTTCACGGTACTCGAATGGCCTCCACAGTCACCAGAGCTCACTCCAATAGAGCACCTTTGGGATGTGGTGGAATGGGAGATTCGCATCATGGATGTGCAGCCGACAAATCTGCAGCAACTGCATGTCAATTTGGACCAAAATCTGTGAGGAATATTTCCAGTACCTTGTTGAATCTGTGCCACGAAGGATTAAGGCAGTTCCGAATGTAAAAGGTGTCCAACTCGGTACTAGTAAGGTGTACCTAATAAAGTGGACGTGAGTGTATACACCATATAGCATACTGTATTATTAAATATAGGCAACTGTGCTTTAGTTTAATACCCTGTAGTTGTAGTAGAAGTACAGTGTTGTTCAATTTGTTTAGATTACTGTAGCTGTTGTTACCACATCCACTATAGAATTACCACAATAGATTAATTCAAGTACTTTAATATAGTGTGGTTCAAAAACAGTATTATTTTTTTATAAATTACTACTGTATTTTTTTCTTGTGGGCATTGTATAATCAATCCCTCCAGAATTTTGAAAGTCCAATTGCTTATGAGATCAAATATATGTAAGGAGTCACAGCAAATGCCTGGAGGGACTGGTTAAGTAAATGATTCAATGACTAACTCCACCTGTCAGCAAATTTTAATGGCAAAAAATGCCAATGTTCTTAATAAATAGATCTCTTTAGTTCATACCAAGGCAACTATCTACTAATTTATGTAACAGTTAATATTAAGGAAAGGAAGACATTTTGTAATTTGAAGAATCAGTCAATGATACCAATTTTAAGTGCTGAACAATGACTAAAGGTTGTGATTTCTTGAATAGTGTATTGGAATGTTCTCTGCTAATCAAATCTGAAGAGCAAAACTGATTGTAGAATTTATTCAGAACATATATGCTGATGTGTTTGTTTGTATCAGAAGCTTGGGTTGTGTCTCCTGCACTCTCGGATGAGTTGGATCGAGCTCTGCAGAACCAGCTGGAGGCAGAACCTGCAGCCTGGCCGGCCCTTCACATCAACATAGACATGGTCAGTTTTGTAGATCACAGCCTCCTGGGACAAAAAGAAAAGAATTGTTTACACTGTCTCATGAATAAGTATTATGTTTTCTCTCTGTAACTACAGGCAGAGGAAAAACCACTTTCGGAGAAAAGTCTTCCTTCCTCGCCTGCGGTTTTACAGGAACAGTTGAAAAGCAACATCTCTAAAGTAAATGCTAACACTGACAGACTGCAGGAACATGACACTAATGAAGCTGATGCAAAGTTAATTTGTCTATTTATATATCTGCATGTTGCTTTCCTGATAAAACAGGTAAATCCAGTTAAAGACGGCCAAGTTTAAAGCAATGAAACTGGTCTGCATTAAGTTCCATATTGTGACATACATTGAAATGTTACGGATAATCGAAGTAAAAATAATGTAGGGTGAGGACTTGGCTCTATCCACTGGTTTTTTGATCGGATGGAAGCAGATCTGAATGGGATAGTTCCTATCAACTTCCACAAAGTAGAACATGTTTGTTGATCCTGAAATCAACCAATTACAATTAACCAATCAGATTTGTGGGACAGGTTTAGTTAATGTCAAGTTTAGACCTATCATCTCCCTCTGGGTTGAGGTATTTGTATGGTTAGGGTTGAATTTGGAAGTATGAATGTTTTAAAGCTTTAAGTTTTAAAGGAAGTTTTTGAACAATCCAGGTTAATCTGAATCTTAATCAAAGAACATCCATCTTACTTTCTCAAAATATGGCAACTGCCTTGGGAAAAACCAACAATGACTATGTTTACATGGACACCAATAATCGCATTATTTGCCTTAATCTGATGTGATATGATGAAGGTGTTTACATGAGTTGCCTTTTGAATGTTTCTTTCATGATCCCGTTTTACATATTATAGCTCATAGATCGATTAACGTCATTGCGTCACCACGCTATCCACATTTCCTCTGGAGTTTCATGTAATTTCGCTTGTTTCATTTTTACTATGTCGACTTTAACTGCACTTTTGCACTTTCACTTTCAATTAGGAACATTTCATGCACGTCCCTGTGACAAATGAGATGCTGGAAGAGTGTTGTTTTAATGGAATTTGATACCGCATGCCATATGGGGAAAAAACCTTTGCATTTCGCGTTGCAGGTGTCTGTGGTCCGTTACTGACTCTGTAGGTGCAGAGAATAGTGTCAAACAGCCGTGTGTATAAACTAAACTATTCTATCATGACTATGTAGCAAAAAATTCTACTTGACGGTAATAGTTTGATTGCAGTGTTTACATGTCTGTACTGCCCTTCAATATTGCGACTAAAATTGGCATACTCCACATGTCTTAATTTGATTTCTGTTTAGTTCGATTATGACTTTAATCTTATTAAATTAAACAAAAATTGACATGGTAGACTCTTAATAATAATAATAATAATAATAATTCCTTACATTTATATATAGCGCTTTTTTCTAGACACTCAAAGCGCTTTGGGGGATCTCTTCATCCACCACCAGTGTGCAGCATCCACCTGGATGACGTGACGGCCATATTGCGGCAGACTGCACACTAGCTGATTGGTGGAAAGGAGACAGACTGATGAAGCCAATTATGATATGAGGATAGTTAGGAGGCCATGATGGACTGAGACCAGTGGGCAAATTTGACCAGGATGCCCTACTCTTTTTTTGAAGGACATCCTGGGATTTTTAACGGCCACAGAGTCAGGACCTCGGTTTAACATCTCATCTGAAATATAGAGCAGTATAGAGTCCCCATCATTAGGACCCACACAGACCGCAGGTTGAGCACCCCTCACTAACACCACTTCCGGCATCAACCTAGTTTTCACATGTGGTCTCCCATCCAGGTACTGACCGGGCGCAGCCCTGCTTAGCTTCAGTGGGCGACTATGTGAGAGTTGCAGAGAGCTAGTTGCCGGATCAGAGTATTAATCAGAGTATTGTCTTAATCGTATTAAAATCTAATTATTGGCATCCATGTAAACATACTCAATGTAAGGTTGCATTTCAGGTGACCCCAAAATTGAGTCCCATCCCAGATATCTTGACTAGCTATCCTATCACAATAAATGCAAAAATTGTAAAAAGAAAACTACACCAACAAAATAAACTGATATTTTCATCAGAATATCAAGTTGTAACTTTTACAACCAAACAAGTTTTATGTGGCAAAAATTAATAAGATGTAAAATAGACAGTGTTCATTTTCATTTTATGCTGAATTTTAATAAATACCATATTATGTCCACTGTAATTTATCTAATGTGGTATAACAAATCTAATGAGGGGTAACAAAATGATCTATTAGGTTGACCTCAGTTATAAAACCTAATGCTAGAAGCCACATACAGCTGCCTTAAGCTGTTTTTAGCTGGATAAAATGTCTGTACTAATAATTACACTAGTAAATGATGAAAATTTATATAGCACAATATGAGGCTGATGGAGTGATGTATAGTCTGTGTTCCTCTCTCCTACTGTAGCGGGCCACACAAAGTGATAGTGGAACCTCAAAGGGGAACTCTTCAAGTGGGGACCAAACTGACAGGTGAGAACATCTGGTACCAACCCTCAAAGTTGGTAAATGTCTCAAATGGTCTTCAAGCATAAAAAATGATCAAGCATTCAACATTTACGGACTTCTGACTTTTATCGTAGGTATCCCAGCTCCTCACAGGATTCAGGCTCGAGCAGTCTAAACATTGAAAAGCCTAGAGTGGATAGACGCAAACGCCTCGTCAGACAGTTCAGCTTGTGAGTCACTAGGTGGAAGAGGGTGATTTTCTTTTGCAGCCTTTTAGTGTTAACAACGAGGCCTCTTTGAAACATTTTCTATGTCAATAGTAACCATAGTGATGAAGATGACCTTCCTGAGGCACTTGCAGCCATCTCCTCCCAGTGCAGTATGGGGAAATCCTCCTCAAACAGCTCCTTGGACAAACAGGTCCAGCCACCGATTTATCCACCGGTAAGAGTTACTCTCCCCCTCTCCACCGAGATGCAATTGAAAACATTTTTTAATCAAAATGCTTTGCCGAAATCATTATAGAAAGGTTGTCTGTCTTGATTATTTTTCTTCACTAAAGAAAATATCCAATAACAAATATCCATTAACAGGGAGACAGGGGAACTTATAATGAGAAAAAAACATTACTCAGTGCACCTCCAGTACACTCAGAATTAAGATTGAGTCATCATTACATGGATCTGTCTGATACATGGCTGTTTCTATGGACTGCCTGTTATACATAAGCCAGTCAAATGTGGCATCTGTGTGTGGTTGATTTTTATGTGGTATCCATTATGTTTGGTGAGTTGGTTCACATGGTTTATGTTTTGCACTTCAGAACATCCATTAGGGGAACATAATAGTGAGCTTTAATGCACTCTATGTTTCCTAGTGTATTATGGGACTTTTAAGGGTGTGAACATTTCACACTTTAGGAATTGTGCAATTGAGACAGCTTAAAATGGCAAACTCCCAGATGAGTGCCCTGGCTGATATATATCCATAATTTACTCACCTCTGTGTCATTACCATGTTTGTCTTTCTTTCACCTGATCACAATAAAAATATATTTTTTGGGAATCAGACACAAATCCCACATTTTTAATTCAAAATTCTGCGTTCAGTCAAACAGATTTACAGTATGAGGTAAATAAATTCATTTTGGTGACTAAGATGACTGTAGTAAATTAAAAGTAGGGGAGCGCGGGGAACAAAGTAACGCGGGGTTAAATGTAACACGGAGTTTTAAGGTATTTGCTCAGGGTTAATCATGGCATGCTTCCGAGGTTTTCACCACAGTGTCGGCAGACATCTTCCTGCCAATTATTGAAAATTTTCGGCGAAATTTGGATGAGAAACACGGGAGAAATCATTTTTGCAGCATAAAAGTATTTTTTATTACAGTCAATATTTTTTTATTTAAAAAAAATCGGTGAAAGTATGAACGTAAAATCCTATATTGTCGTGATCACCGTCTTTTAGGCTAAAAGACGAAACCATTTTAAAAGATGTATAAAACACACAGTGACTGCTAGCCAGTTTTGAGGAAAACACGACACAGCGGGGTTAGTTGTAACAGGGTGTTACAATTAAGCCACACACTGTTGGACACCAATTAAACCAACACAATATTTTTTTGAATTTTGAGTGTAATGTTGAGAACTTTTTAAATAAAAATGTTTTTTAATAGAAAATATTGTTTTAATAGAAAAAAAATATTTTATTGCTAATAATGCAAATAAATGCATTGCATAATAATGAATAAATGGATAATAATGCAAATAAATTCAAAATTGTTTCTCCAATAAACAAAAAAATAAATAAACATACTGTGCTATGTAGAATAAAAAAGAAATGAGTCAATTACTGAGGAAATATAGCTACTATTTAAAGTAAACTAATTTTAAATTAATTGTGTGAAATCTGCCTTTGTAAGCAAGTGTTACAACTAACCCCCTGTCTGTTACAACTTGCCCCGCAGGTGGGGTAAATAGTAACATTTATACTCCTGGCGCTTTTGGCAATACTGCACAGAAACCATAAGTCCGGCGATCATAATTCCAGTGCTCATTTGTAGGAGAGGCTTGTGTGTTTTTGGTAAAAAATAAATTGGTTTGTCTAACCCTACAATTTTAAGAAGTAGTCTTGTATAAAACATAGTATCCTACTTGCAAACCTGTGTATGTGTGAGTTTAGGGGGAACAGTTTGTTGTTTGAAACCTTCTTTAGCTAGTAAACTCGGTCAAAAAAGTGTTTACCTGTTAAAGACTTTTATACTTTAATTTGTAGTAAGGTCCCAAAAATCTTGAGCTGCGTTTTTAAACCTGCGTCTTTAAACAGTAAAGTACAGGCGCCGATTTTTTAAATCAAACTTCTGGCGTTAGCAAGGTTATTTTTCATCTATAAAATGGTCCGTTATACTCCTTGGTATTGCTAACTTTTATTCATTCGTTTTCACAATATAAACGCACTGGTTTGTAGCACAAATAAATAACCATAACGAACACTTTTTCTATCTCACATCAAATTATATATGTACTTCAGGATTGGGAATTTCCATTCAAAAGAAATAAAACAATTAAACAGTGGTGGAAAGAGTACTGAAAAATCATACTCCAGTAAACGTACCATTACTTGCCTAAAAATGTAGTGCAAGTAGAGTAAAAGTATCTGTTGTAAATATGACTCAGTATGAGTAAAAAGTAGCCCTTTTAAAAGTACTCAAGAGTAGTGAGTAATGAGTATTATGCTGTCAAAAGCAGATATGTTTACATGTAATTTGTGCATGTGTGTGTAAACGTAATATTCTCTAGTTTATTTAGTTATTGGCTAGAAGACACACAACATCATGAGACATATTAGGTTAGATTTAGGTTGTAATGTCAGGTGACCAAAATTAATTGTCAAGCCAGCATGTAACGACAACGTTATTTTGATGTCCAATAAGGACGTCAAATGACGTTGATATTTGGTTGATTTTAGGTTGTTAGAAAGTGACCAAAATCCAGCGTCGAGCCAACATCTTAAACCAATGTCATATATGATGTCAAATACTGACATTTATTGGTCAGGTACGGCAACCAAAATCAACGTCTGATAGACGTCATAGGGGTAACGTTCACACAATGTCAAGCTGTAACATCATTAGACGCTGATATTTGGTTGGTTTTAGGTTAGACATTGGATATTGATGTTGGCCTGACGTTGAGTTCTGACGTCAACCCGATTTTAATTTCCAAACAAAATGCAAAGTCCCCATGACGTTGGGGTTCAACGTCAATCAGACGTCATGTTGACGTTGTGTGCCTGCTGGGTGTTTAAGGCCATTTCGGTCATCATACAGTAAACATCCCTCATCTTCTCATCAGTGACATGCATCTAAACAGTCTCTGGGTCAATGTGCGTAAAGCTTTTGAACATCTTCATGGACACTTTTAATACTTCCAAACAGTTTGCTGCAATTATAAAGTGCACACGTCTTGAGGTAGATCATTATGATGCGATTTACCTTCTACGGTATGTGCGATTGGATTGGACAGGAATCTCAGGACTGATTTTTCTAATCCCCATGGACAAGAAAAATAAAGTAGGTTGAAGGAAAGTAGTGGAGTAAAAGTACAGATACTGCACTAAAAATGTACTCAAGGGAAAGTAAAAGTACACATTTTTAAAACTACTCGGTAAATTAGAGAAAAACTACTCAATTACAGTAATTTGAGTATTTGTAATTAGTTACTTTACACCACTGCAATTAAAGGTTGTGCTACAAATGCTCTCTAGATACAAAGTGAAAACTAAGCGAGAGGTACGTTTTAACTTGTGTTTGACGTAATTTTCAATACAGATAAATTTAGACTTCTTTTATTTTAACACAACATTCACAACCATCTGTGGCCAAAGCCCGTTTTGTATTGTTTCTCCAGAATATTTTCTCTTTGTATAAATCTAATTTAAATTTTATATTTGTATTTTTTAACGTTTGAAATGTAATTTGTTATGGTCTGAAAGTAATTTGTTAATGTTTAGTTTCATTTTAGAATTCATTGAAAAAAGTAGGTTACCATGTCATCTCATTGTATCCAGTTTTTTTTTACACTTCACTCTTTACAGTTTAACAGAAGTAACTCACATAATTCACACAAAGCATCATTGGACGTAGGAAAATTAAGGTGGATGAAATTGCTTACGTGTGGCACGATGACTCAGTGGTTAGCGCTATCACCTCACAGCAAGAAGGTCGCTTGTTCAAGCCCCGGATGTGTCAGTTGGCGTTTCAGTGTGGAGTTTGCATGTTCTCCCCATGTTCACGTGGGTTTCCTCCGGGTGCTCTGGTTTCCCCCACCGTCCACTATAAGTGAATTGAATAAGCTAAATTGGCCGTAGTTTACATGTGTGAATGCAAGATGTAGGGGTGTTTCCCACTGCTGGGTTGTGGCTGGAAGGACATCCGCTGCGTAAAACATGTGCTGGATAAGTTGGCGGTTCATTCCGCTACGGTGACCCCTGATTAATAAAGGGACTAAGCCAAAGGAAAAGGAATGAATGAATGAAATTGCTTCCCTCAACAAGTATACAGTACTGGACACTTGTGGATTTTAGTAGTGATTATATGTAAATCACAGAATGAAATACAACCATTGTTTTTAATTTGCATCCACTGATATGCAATAACAGTTTAGTTTGTTTTATTGTATAATTTCCAAGTTTCTCCAGTACAATTCCAGTTTAAGCCTTGAATACTGAATGTGCCATTATGTATTTGTGGTTTTTTCCCTCTCTAGCAGAAGGATACTCCACGTTTGGAGCATGACAGCTCACCACTGTTCTTTCCTAGTCCAGTACCTCACCTGCTGCCATATGCTACACATACACAAAGGTAACACACACTTACACATAGTATAACTATCTTTGTTGGAACGTCCTGTAGACATCCTGTTTTTTATTTTTTTATATTGTACAAAAATAATGCTAAACCCTTCCCTTAAAGAAAAGCCTCACATAAAACATTTTTAAATTTTCCAAATCCTTTAGTCTGTATAATTTATTCTCTGTGTTCCTCAAGGGGACCAAAAACATTCCCCACAATGGCAAACATTACTAGCATTAATGCACTTGAGGGGACATTTTGTCCAAATTGTCGACCCTCTCCAATGTCTTGAATAAATGATCTCAAATATATTTGCTTTTTTAGTATATATCTGTCTCTCTACAATGATTCAAATCTTTTGTGATGCATGTCTGTTCTTTTTTCTTTCCATCTGTTAACGTGGGCTTTGATGCTGTTGTTCTCTCTCTCTTTCTCTCTTATTGTTCCCATCCTTTCTTCTGTCCTTGTATATGAGAAGCTCTGAAGACCTGCGCATGGAGAGAGAGAAACTGCTGAGGGCGCTGTTAATGACAGAACTCTGAGACAGGACACACACAAAACAGCACAACTATTTACAGACAACAAAACCCACATGGACAAAACGGCCCTTAAATCGATGCACTAATTTATTTCACTGTTACACAGTATTTGCGCCTGAGCAAACCTCTTTGCTATAAGAGCTATTTTAGCATTTTGCTAACATCATTCATCAATGTTCAAAGCAGCAGCTGAAACATTTGTTTGTTTTGTTTGCTTGTTCTGTTATAAGCATGGCATCAGCGCTGTATAAACTGACTTGACGACTGGTTAACATTTAATAATTCTTACTTGTCTTTGGTTTCCTAAAGAGGGCAGAGTTCCTATAAACAAGAAAGCTGTCAGTGTATAGACAAACTGTTTTTGGCTATGTTCGGAATGGCATAATAGGCATACTATTTCTGCATATGCACAGTATGCAAAATATCTGGCCTACCATCCAAATTTTCCAAAATTGAACACTATACAGCAGACAAAATGTCTGGGTCACTATTTCCTAAAATGCAAACGTTGAAGTTACAACCTTAGTCGACCTTCTGAATAATCAGATTCAGCCTTATAGTGTTCAACCTTACCTCAAATGTGACTTTTCAGCTGTTAACATCTGTTTTAATTTATTATGCAATTAATCAGTTCAAAAAATATTTTACATACAGTTGAAGTCAGAATCATTAGCCCCCTTATTTCCTAAATGATGTTTAATAGAGCAAGGAAATTTTAACAGTATGTGCGATAATATTTTTTCCTTCTGGAGAAAGTCTTATTTGTTTTATTTTGGCTAGAATGAAAGCAGTTTTTAATTTTTTTTAAAAACATTTTAAGGTAAAAATTATTAGCCCCTTTAAGCTATATATTTATTTGATTGTCTGCAGAACAAACCATCGTTATACAATGACTTGTCTAATTACCCTAACTTGTAATCTGCCTAGTTAACCTAATTAACCTAGTTAAGCCTTTAAATGTCACTTTAAGCTGTATAGAAGTGTCTTGAAAAATATCTAGTAAAATATTATTTACTGTCATCATGGCAAAAATAAAATAAATCAGTTATTAGAAATGAGTTATTAAAACTATTATGTTTAGAAATGGTTCCCAGGGATGGGTTGCGGCTGGAAGGGCATCCGCTGCGTAAAATCGTGCTGGATAAGTTGGCGGTTCATTCCGCTGTGGCGACCCCGCAAGGGACAAAGCCGACAAGAAAATGAATGAATGAATGAATGTTTAGAAATGTGTTGAACAAATCTTCTCCCCATTAAACAGAAATTGGGGGGGAAAATAAACAGGGGGGCTAATAATTCAGGGGCCTTAATAATCTGACTTCAACTGTATACTTTTTAAAAATGTATAGTTTTTACATATTTATTACATATTTTAATTATATAAAATATTTTTGTCACACTTTATCCTTGTTACATTGTACATACAAGTAATAGTAATTAATAGCATACTTTAGGGTTAAGGTTAAAAATAGGGTTATGATGCATGTAATTTATGAAAAGTTATTACTTATAGTAAGTACATGTAACAAGGACACTAATGTGTAACCATAACTTTTTATATATAATTAGTGTAACTTAACCAGAAACAATAATGAAGTATACATTTTGTGCCAATATATTGCACTGTGTTTAGTGTGTACCCTATTAGAATTAACCATGCTTTTACTACAAACAATACAAAAAAATATAACTGCAACTACAAACTGACAATGGCTTTGCTACATTATGACTATTGTAGTAAAACTGTAGTTAACAAATGGAGATCTTTGAAAAACAAAACTGTTTCTAACGTGTGTTATAATACAGCCATGTTTAATTCTCATAAGGGTGCTGCAGTTGCTAGTATGCTAGTTAGTATTCCGAACGTGTCATGGAAAGTTAAACGTTTCCTATATATATATATATATATATATATTTTTTTTTTTTTTTGTGAACATTTTTACTGCTGTCCCTAATGCACATTTTCTTATGAAACAGCAGTTTTATACAACAACCTCCTTAATCTCTCTTGTAACATAATAACAAATATATTTCCGGAAGTGCGTCGAGGAAAGATCACGCTTATATCGCCCACTAGAGGGCATTAAATATGCATTTCAGGTTTGCCTTTGAGAAGTAGATCAGGAGTGAAGAAATGAAATGTACAAACTTTTTATTTTCTCCTTTTCAACTATCATAAGAGAGAGCTGTGTTAATATTTTGATATGACCACTCTTACATGAAATATATTTAACGTAGTTCACTTTTTTTTTTTTAGCTGTGGAACTGTAAATAGGTACACAACGAGTCAGTCACTCAATCCCTCGGACACATTGTTAAATTTCCTTTATTTTAAGTTATTATAAAATATCAAAATAAAATAATACTTTCTCCAAACAGCCAAATTCTCGATTCCTCTTTTCTACTCAGGATTTACAAAATAGGATGGTAACAGATTGGTAACATGAATGAGTAGTGCTACTACTGCCTTTTTGGCATGTGTGGGTACTAGTACAAATAACTCACACTGACTATTCCACTGTCATACGCTTTACTCCTACCGCTCATAAAAGCCTAAACATGCAAATCATTCCTAGTATTAAAACAAAACAAAAAAGCACAGAGTATAATAAATGAGGCACGTTGGCATAAACAAACAGGAGGGTACAGATGGGATACAGCTGCAGGTAACAAACCTGTTCACATTCCAGCAGATGCACACAAACACTCCTCTTAATACACAGACAATGGGTGAGAATACACCTGTGTGCATTACAGCAGGCCCGAAAACACTCTCTGAGTGCAGTAAATAAACACACATGCATTGACTTTTACGGTGCGCACACCTACTCGCACGGCATACGCATACTCATTCATCCACTGGAATACATCTACACATACACAAATCAACAAGCACGTTTATCTATAGAATTTTGTACATTGATTGGTACGGACGATACACATTTTTTCCGATGCATGACACATAGACACAACAGTACATGTATAAAGCACAACAGTTGTTCCTGATTCAATTTGTGAGCTATTTCTTTTGGCGAAATGACTAAGTTGCAGACATCCACAAACTGCATTGTGCACGGTGTGAGGATTTGGCGAATCTTGTAAACATTAAAACAGCTAGCTCTGTGAACTTCATGCAAATTAAAACCTTCAAAGATTAAAAAAGACAGAGAGAGAGAGAGAGAGAGGCTTGAGAAGGTCTCTACGCATTCACACATACTCACGGTAGAGTCACATCAACAGGGAGCACTAACACACTCACTCATACACATACACATGCACGCTTTATGTTTTATTACTGGTCCTTTGGCTTAAATTTATGGTATCAGTGAGAATCTGCCTTTTGGTTTGGCAAGTTTATGGTTTGGACCCTGGTTTGAGAAGCTATATTTCCTGAGTGAACATCACTGCATGTGCATGTACATACAAACTTATGAAAGAACATAATTAGCTCTAATGCGTAAAAAAAAACAATGTGCAATATACATTAACGTCAATATACATATAATTCTTATTAAAATTCTCATATAAATAGCATAAATGGCATAAACTGCTTTGTTTTGAGGGGGTTGTTGAATCCGCCTTTGGGGCGTGGCCTTGTCAATAGATTGGCTTAAAGCAACTGCAAGTCAAGGTAAGCTCCTCCTCCTACAGTCTGGTCTCCAATAGGCTGCTTTGCCGACAGCATAGAAGGGAGAGTTACCAAAGCGTCGCTGTTGCCAGGCTGAAAGAGACAGAAAGAAATCGCATTTACTCAAGAGACACATGCTTATGCCTCATTATTTGTTATTAGCCCCACCTCAAATGAGTGACAGGCCTCCTACTGACTAACTAGCAGAGCGCCTAAGGAGAATGTACAGCCTTGCATGGGAAAGAGGCAGATTGTGGGTGTGCGTGGCAGGAGCCTCAGCTGTTTTTAGAATAGGTTCATTAGTCCATTAAGCAGCCTAATAGAACGTTTCACTCCTGCGGTGTCAGGAGTTTTGGTGGCCAAATAGATTAATATTCAGTTTAATGCATAATGCTATGCAGTTGCTAAATTAAAATGGCCGTAATTGTTGACAAAGATGTGTTGCGTGCAAATTGTGAACTTCAAAAACTCTTACATCTGTTTGTTGAAAAGCATCACACCCTTAAAGTCAAAGCAGGAATGTAAAGAAGAAACGGACACACCCTAGTTTATTCTGAGTGCAGAAGGTCTCCTGTCTCATCTATAACTCTGTATGATATATATGTATATATAAAATTCAAATAATACTATTAAATTTAATCTATTTTTTTTTACATTTTTAAAGTTTATTTTAATGTATTTTATTTCATATTGCAATATCACGCTGTGCATTTTGACTATTTATTTATTTTACTATATATATATATTTTTTTAAATATTAAATATGTTATTTTGTACAATATCAAAATAATATATTTTAGTATTTTAATGGATATAACAATAGTATTACTATAATATTAGAATTTTACATATTTACAGCAATTTATACAACAGTTCTGTCTGGTTCTTGAATCTGATTGGCTGATAGTCGTGCGATATTCTGCAAATAACAGCACTCGTACCCTCTTCACTCTTCAGCCTAGTGTATTACTCCGCCCACAAACAGCAACAAGCAGAGGACACTCTACAGTTTGACAAATATTGCAGCTGTTGGACAACATAATGTACTTTCGAGGCTTTTTTAGTCAAGAATGTAGTTGTTTAGATTGCAACTATGCAGTTTATTTATAAGGAGAGTGCCTGTTTTAAAGCATTTATAATTTCAGAGCATTGGATTCAGTGCATTGGCCGCCATCTGCCTGTCTGAGCAGGCCAAAGAAAGTGACGGTTGACGTTCCGCCACAAGATGGTAAAAGAGACCGCATAATAAGCCCTTAGGGGAGAAAAACAGCATTTTCTCAGTGTAAGTTTCAAACTACAGCTGAACAAATTATTATCAATCAAGTAAGTGACATTCTAAGTCGATCTCTCTCTCTCTTTTGTATTTTGTAGTGCTGTATTTATCCCACAGAAACTACTAGTGTTTGCTTTGCTTTGGCTTTTTGCGGGTTAATTATTGTAAAAACCCGATTGCAACAGAGAAATACTGGGAAATCTCATCTTCATGCCGTTCAACCTTAAAATCTTAAAATGTGAGCAAAATCACCTGTTTTGTCATCACTTTAGACATTGCGCTAGAGAATCATTTAAAAACTAGCTCTAAAGTGACGTTTGTGAACTGGCAATGGTTTCTGCTGTTCTGACCGTCTGCTGCAGATGTGAATGAGTGGTGGGAAAAAGTAGTTCCTTGTACAAAAGTATTTTTGAGGCTATATATATACCTATATATTTGTCATTATTGCTGTTATTATATTGTTGTTATTATTATTTCTGCTATTATTAAATATGCACATCCTTATATTTAGATGTAAAAAAAAATGTTAACTATTTAATAATTTTATGCTTAAATGTATTACTATTATTATTGTTCAAATACATATTTAAATTCTGAAAATACACATGTAATTCTAAAAATGATATAATGATATTCCTTCATGTTGGATTAAAATATATAATGCATGTTTTCATTTGATTAATAAATGTTTTATGAATTTAATATATAGAACATAAATGACATATCTTTATATATACATGCATTTATTTATTTATATATATATATATTAGTGGTGGGTCGTTATCTGCGTTAACGTGCTGCATTAATGCGAGACTCTTATCCGGCGACTAAAAAAATATATATATATATCGCGTTAATCTATTCTCAAAGTTGGGTTGGGAGCTGGGTCTATTCTACACAAGCTATGATGACTTTCACCTTGATATTTTAGCGTGGATGTATACCTAGCCGAATTGCACTGTGGCGAGAACGAGTCTTCGAACTTGTGTGTATTCATACTGTGAAATTACCACATCTAACATGGATGCAGTTCACTAGAGTGAATCTGATTAATGTTAGCTCCACATCGAACTATCAGGCACCTGTAAAGGTTATGCATTCGAGTAAAACATACAAATAAAATGGAGCGGGAGCTTTTTTAAAATGAATGACGGTAAATGAAACTCAAACCGGTCAAATCGTCCAAATAAGCAGGATGCCCTTCTGGATCTTTCACTTACTTCGAAGACACAACTGACTACGTTTACATGGACATCTGCAATCTAGTTATTATGCTTAATAGACAATAATATAATTAAGGTGTTTACGTGAAGGGCTTTCATGTAAGAGT